>JANFOE010000494.1:1202500-1894790 GCA_025667525.1 Glebionis coronaria
AAGGACGTGGAGCGCTTTCATCATAATTTCATCATAATTTCATTTTAATGAATATTGTATAATTATCATTTGCATTGCATTTCATTGCATCGCATATATATTTGGCATACGTAATTCATTTGCATTTGCATGGTTATGCATTGCATATATATTTTTTAATAATGACCTTATGTAGTTTTGAATTTCTGTGATTTCAAAAAATGTCTGACATACCATATTACGTCAAGAAAGGGGGATTTGTTGTAGGTCAATGGAGTTTGTAGAATCAGTATGTAGGTGATCATAAGATTTCAGGTGGATGGTTAGATTACGAGGAGGATACGAATGATAAGAAAAATGTTGTAGAATCTGATAGTGATAATTATTTGACTGAGAGTGAGGTTGGAAGAACTGAGGTTAGAGCAGAAGTGAGGAGTTATGGGACTGATTTTAAGAAATATCAGAAAGAGATAGATAGGCTTTGCAGGTTAAGTGAATATGTAGATCATGTTGGGCCGTATCTTGAGCCACATTGGAAGTTTCAGGATAGTGAGGTGTATGCTAATACTCATTATATGATAGATCCGCCGTGCCAAGGAGGAATTTTGAAGTATGGATTTAGGGATCCATCCTGTTTAGATCCAAAAGGGAGGTGCTGCAAGTTAGGACCAGTTGAAGATGAAGCAGGAACGAGCCAAGTTGGAGAAAGTGATGGACCACATTATATGGAGTGATGTAGTGATGGATTGTTGTTGTATTTCAGTTTATGTATTGTTGTATTGTATTTGGAATATCTAGATGTTGTGAGGTAGTATTGTGGTGGATTATTATTATTGTTGTTGTTTAGGATGGTAAGGGTAAGTGACATTAGTGACAAGGTTTTGTTGAGATTTTCTCGGATTTGTGGATAATATCTACTATTACCCTTTAGTATTTTGATGTGCCTTTGTATCTTTTCTTTTGAGATGATTGTGGAATTTAGGTAGTATTATATTGTTGGCGTTTGTAGTATTCATGTTATATCTTGATAAAAAGATCCTATTCTTTCTATCTCGATGTGTATACTCATTAAGTCTCTTTTGTATGTGATAACAATGGAAAGAGTTGAGTGAGATATGTTTCTGTCATTAACAGGGATTCCTTTGTGTGTGACTGAGTATCTTGAAATATGTCTCCAAAGGTTCCCAACCATTAGGATAGATTATATGATTGTGGGAATAGTTGTTAGATTGTTTGAAGCTGATAGTGCTGAGGAGACGAGATAATGCTGAGATTGAAAATCCTGCTATTTTAGTTGAAGATGCTGCTGAGATTGAAAATTCTACTGTTTTAGTTGAAGATGCTGCTGAAATTGAAGATGCTGCTGAGACTAAAGATGCTGCTGATACTGAAGATGCTGCTGTTCCAGTTAGAGATGTTGTTGTTATTCTACAAGATTTTAAAAGGATGTCTGTGTATTGGATTATTAGGAATGAGAAGAGATGTGGTGAACATTGTCGTACGACTATTGATGGTAATTAGAAAGGTGCAACTATGTGGATAAGTTCGAGTAACTGATGGATGTTTAATATATCAATAGTCAGTTGGGAATGTTCGACTAGACAGAAAGAGATAGTAATTTAAAGATTGATCCTGATTCGAAATTAAGTGTGGCAGAAAAGGGTAAAGGAATGGTATTGTTGTGAATGACAATAAGGAATAGGAATTTATTTCCTCTAAGAGAAGGTAAACTTGGAATTTAATAGTCTAAGATAAGAAGAGATGGTATTCAAGCAGTTGTTATAAATCGGGTAAGCAGGAGGAAGTATGATTTGTAGATCACATATATTTTATGCCACTTAAGTAATTATCTATTTACTTGATGTAAGTACGGACTAGCTAGAGGTCGAGCTGCTAAAGAAATAACAAGGAATGTGGTATAAAAATTAGTATTTCTGTGGTAATGAAATGTTTTCATTTCGGTAAAGGAGATTGAATAAAGGAATTATTCAGATAATGGAAGATCAATATGAAGGGAATGTTGCTGCTATTACAGCCTATAATTTGGAAATGCTGATAAGATTTGAGATTTAGATGCGGTAAATTGTGTGTTCTTATCTGGTAATCATTGAGTTAGGATTTTATTGAAATTCTAAAAGTGTTATTGATGGTGTATCTAAATTTTGAAGGTGTTATTGAGGATATATTGAGATTTGAAGATGTTAGATTTTAGCAGAACTGAGGACGAGAAATCAACGAGAATTTGCGATTGGTTGAAATGAGAAATTCACAGACGGAAGAACTGTAAGACCCGTGAAAGTGCCGTAAAATGCTAAGTTATTGTCTCAAGAGCTGTTCAGTATGAGCATCTCTCTTAAGTTGTGGCTCACTTGTGGATGTGATATCCCGAGCCCAACGTCATTTATTTAATCCTATTTTACGTATATTTTTGAAATTTTTAAGAATTTTTATCGTGGATTTATTTGACGGTTTAAGTTGAAACCAACGTTTACGGTCGTAATTTAACGTTTGACGATTTAAGAAGAACCGAAAACGACTACGATCCCGACGGATGCCCAAAACTTACATTTTATTATCGATTGATCGATATTTGAGTTTTTCGAGATTTTATTTTTATTACGTGTTAAGTCGAGTCGGAACCATATGAATATTTGTTTTGTGTGCGTTTGAACCATTTAAAAGTATTTTCGAGTGTTCGGGACGACCCCCGACTTCCGTAAAGTTTTTAAGTAGACTAATAAGTCGTTTCCCGCAAATATTGGTGTCGTTTTAAAATGAGGCCAAAAGATTTACAAAATAGCAAAGGAGGTCCCTCAAACTTTACAAAATGGAGGAAACTAAAAACACACTTCACAAAATTCATTCAAATTTTTCACCCTCTCTCCCCTCTTCCTCCTAGCCGCCGGCCTCCATCACCATACCACCACCACCCTTCAATTTTTTTTTGGGCTTTGCTAAAATCTAATCAAAGACCACCTCTCCTATCATCCTTGTAAGTAAATCCCACCTAAAATAACATACATGCATCCATTGATTTTTCCAAAAATTTGTGATTTTCCAAAAACGGATTTTGGTCTAATTAAACCATACACATGTTTAATTCATGTGTATATAATGTTAATTCATCTATAAAACAAGATGGGGTTTATGAATTTTGTGTTCCACAGCCCCAAAAAGCCACGAAATTATGGGGGGTTTGGTGGGTCCAAGGTGTTTGATGAAATGTGTCATAGGTTTGTGTCTAGGTTGATGTTTTGGGTGTGTTTGAATGGTTTAAACATATTGCATGCTTGAATTATGCTTTAGGTTTTGATTTGGATTTGATTTTCATAGTGTTCTATACTGATTAGAGTGTTTGGGAATAATTATAAGTAATTGGTATAGGCTTAGGTAATGATAGAATGGATTGGAAACAAGTTTTGGGATGATTTTGGTATGGGTGATTTTAGGCAGAAAGTTTGAGGTGTTTTCGTAAAAATTACTTTGTAAACAGGTCTTGTGGTTAGGATGTAGTTGTAGAGCTTTGTCTTAGCTTCGTTTTGGTATAAAGTAGAGCTTACGACTCCAAACCAGTCAAAAGTTATGTTACTTTGAAAATACGTGTACCGGGAGATGAGAACCAACACAATCCGAATTTGTGTTTGGTTTTGGGTCAAATCCCGGGGACGATAGGTTTAGTTTGGTAAATGGTCAAAGGTTGATTTTTGGTCTCAAACCTGCATATTTGAGTCTATTATAAGACTTAGGTGTCAAATGGGTCAATGGTACATTTTAAATGGGTCAAATGAGTCAAACTTGGTCAATGTGCAAAATCAGTCTGAAAAATGTAGGTTTAGTAATGTGTTGAGTAACGGGTCGTAAAAGCGAAAACTTTTAATGGGATTAAAAATGGGTTTTCTACAGGTCTTAAGGTATTTTTGAGAATTTTCCCAAATTTTATAAAAGGGTATAAGTCTAGGAAAACAACCCATACTTTTGGTAAGTATCGGCGAAACCGTAAAATGGATAGTAACTTTAATAACATTGATAAATGGTATAAGTCTAGTAACAACTACTTGTTTGGTTTTGGCGTGAGTTTTCATAAGCATTAAGTGTTTCGCATTGCGTGTGTTTAGTACAATTATGTACGCGGTGTATTGATTTGGTTTTCGTACTTTGACTTTTAGGTCAAGTGTTTGATTATCCCGGGCATCCACGTCGTCGGTAACATTTCTCGTTACGTCTTCGCTAGAACCACTACTACTACGCAAGGTGAGTCTATAGCCTCGCTCTTTACTTATTTCAAATGTTTTTACCCGCGAGGGGGATACATGCTATTTAAATGTAAATGAACATAAGTCATGAATGATTGTTGGACCCGAATGTTGCCTTGAAATTGTGTTGAGTACCTAGTTGCAAAAGGCCCTAATTTCATGAACTATTAACTATTGTCTTGCCCTTGCGAAGGGGGAAATAGCCGCTTATACAAAGTGATAGTACTATGGGGTTGACTACCCTATCCGAGACGAGGGCTAGTACGTTGATACCCCCTGCGGACAGATAATTTGTGATAAGAGATAAGGTATAATTGCAACTGATGCCTTTAGTAGGGGCACTGGTTTCATCTGAATCACGCCGGTAATTATTACGCGGGTGATTGAGTTAACGGATTAGTGTCATGAGCTTAAACACAATTGTCATATCCTTGAATAATAGATTGTTTGCGCGACAATGCTATTGAATGATCATGATTGGTTTTTAATACTTATGTTCAACTTATGATTTGATAAACCTATAGATTCGCTCAACCTTTGTGTTGACAGTTTTAAGCATGTGTTTCAGGTAAGCAAGATTGATAGCAGCGGAGCATGCGAGGATGGAAGTTGTTGTGGCTTGGCGGTCTACTTTTTTTTCCACCCTTATTTAACTTAAAACTCTTTTATTATTCTGTCATGTGAGCAAAAATGTACTTTTGGGTTGAGATTCAGTGGGGACCTAACGCAAACTCTGTTTAGTATTATCTTGGGATTTGGAAAACTGTAGACTTGTATGATTTTAATAATGTTTAAATTTATGTTTAAACTTTTACGTCTCTTTGAGTCGTTTAATATAGCTTATGTGTGATGATAACTAAGTAGCACCCAAATGTTGTAGTTCCGCTGCGCATAGCATTTGTTGGGGGTGTTATAGATTGGTAATTAGAGCCATGAGTTATAGAGAACTAGGTCATTTTGAAAAATCCTAAACTATAACTTTTGGTGTCGTAAGAAATTGTCCAAGCACACAACTATCTTGCATGGCTCCGGTAAGCTTTCTTTAGCATTGCTTTATATTTTAGATGTATCCCTCAAACTGACACGAATTCTATAGTATTTAGTAAGTAAATACTTTGATATATATTGAGATATATTGTTGTGTATGTTGAGTACTTATCATCGTAATTTGCAAATTCTTGTAAGATTATCTTATATGTTGCATGTATTTGGCATAACGGGCTACATTGCATTACATGGCAACACTGCGTTGTAATCCTACGTGTATGTAGGAATGATTTTATGTATAAATACGTATATACTATGGTATTTAAAGGCATTGCACGAGAAGCAATGGTCCTTGAGTAATTATCGTACATTAAAATGCGGTTTTGTTGAGAATTCGGCCTTACCGCTAATTATCAATCTTGATAATTAATTTATTGTTCGGATAACCGAATATGAACCTCGTTTGATACTCTAGATACGTAAATAACGCTTCGTAACATATTGTATACTGACTAGATTGATCTCGATTGTCGTTATCGCACTGTGATGTGTCATTTTGGACATTTTCTTTTGAAACGTAAATTACTCACGTACTACCGTATTTCCTTTATTCATCATGGGTTTGATATATTGGTTGGCGTAACTATAATATAGACGAAGTATAATCAACGATGCGTACATCGTAGCGACGAATCACATGTGTATGTTATAAAACGTGGTTGAGGCGTGTTGCCATTTAATCGTTGTTTACCATTTTACTTGAATTTAAAATTGCATTTTAAAAAAAAAATAAAAAAATAGACTAGCTTTGTGATCAAGCGTGATAACTTGGAATTTGGTTGGTTTTGTGCTAATTTTGTGGTGTACGATTTTGAGACTCATCCGAGGCCGATAACAACACTTAGTTGACATACGTATTCTCGCTTCGTTTATTTCATTTTGTTTTTGTTGTTTCATTATTTTGAATTTGATAGTATATATGACGAGGTCCGACATTTGTGTGAGTTAAGTAAGCACTAAACTTTGTTGATTGAATGAGTTAAACATAAAGTGTTTTACATATTTAATACTTGGCGGATGAAACTTTTGGATAAAAAAAAGGGACTTATGATGTGTCTTGTAACAAGTAAAAATAAGTGTAGAGAAGTCATGAACAAAGTGAAATTATTTTTCATTTAACCTTGGTTGGTAGATCATAATAAGTCATTTATATTACTCGTAAAATCCTTGTTTTTATATATTAATAACTTGATACTAGAAGCTAGTCATGGATTTGTTAAGAATTTGTTTAATATAATTTGAAAAGGGAGTTTATAATAAAATTTACGATATGACTGTTGAGTATATGTAACTTTGGATTTAGTATGAATTAATTTTCGGGTCAATGTAGCAAACTTTTGGGCGTATTTTGTAATATAGAACATGAATAGAAAAATTTACCACGTATTTTGAGCTAGAGACTTTGCAAAACTGGTTTTAATCTTAAACATAAGGTCATGTTATATGCATTGGTATAAACTAGAACACGTTACTTGTTGTAGTGAATAAACTGGGATAAAATCGGAATATACACTATAAGTAAGAAATTATAATGCTTGAAACAAATTACTAAATATTGATGGAACGTTATTTTATTCCGCTGTGAGATGTGTTAATTTTAAAATTGTTTGATAACGGGCTAAAGATTAAAAGTTAAATTTTATATATCTTTGAATTATTGAAATAAGCATCTTAATTATTTATTATTATTATTATTATTATTGAGATTCAAGTGTTGGCTAAAATCAATAATTTATCCGAAATGATACTACGTGAAACTTCTTTATCATATGAGTCGAGTTGCGCGAATATGATTTAACAAAACAGTTTTAAGGAAAACATGTGTGTAATAAAAAGTCAAGGTTAATTTTAAGAGTCAATTGGACTAATTTGAGTTGTGTTGGTTACTTACATATAGGTGATAAGATAAGTCGTATAAATAATAACATAAAACTTGGAAAAATTTTACTACGCACGTTTTTGGTACTTAAAATATTGATATTAATGAGGTTTTGACACAAGTATGGAGATTTTCAAACCTAATGATTTCACCAATTATAATGACCGAGTCACCGCATCTACTAATGTTAATAATTGTCGAGAGATTGAAATTTTTCTAGAAATGAAAACTTTGTAAAGTTGAAAAATGAAAGGTATAAATTCTTTAATGGTGTAACACAAATTAAAAATGTGTAAATGCTCGCTTTTACAATGTACAAGGTAACACTAATTACTATACGCAAATGGATTACCCAACACACGCCTACTTGTATATTATTTAATAAGGATGTATATCTAATCTTTTGGGTCACGATGGTTCGATCGTACAACATCAGTTCTTTGATTTTGCAAGTCTATATCTAAATTTGGGTAGTAGTGTGAATTGTTTATTTTAATATTGTCTATGGTATGAAACCATTATTATTATATCTATTTTTGGATTGCTACTTCGCTAGTACTTGATAATGAGGGTATGTCACCCGGTATATTTTGTCCTGTTCATGGACGTTGTGACTTTTCTTCTTACGGTTAATGGAACCTAAAATTCTGTATTTACTTTAATGATGCTATAAATATTCATTAAATTGGTTATTTATTTATATTGAACGAAAAGCGAGGAGGCGAAGCCGCTTTACCAAATTGTAGAGGTGAAAGAACTCGATCTTCCTGGTGAAATTGTTTCTATTCGACCAAATGATTATTCTTCTCTCTCCGTATACCCTTGGTGGAATGTGTGTGCAAACTCGAGACGATGGGAATTATGATCGTTGTTTTATTTTTGACGCTTGTGTGGATATTCAATTTTTACTCCATGTAGTCGTAGATCACTGTTGTTATCCCGAGACTTTTGTCGTATATTTGAAGTAATTTTATTTCTAATGTAGTTAATATTAGTTGGCAATTATATTGCTCGTTTACCTAGTTCGATCTCATTGATTTTTGGATTTTATTACTTGTTGTGCTTGCAATGATCTTTAATCATGAACCACCTTACCGTTATTTTGTGAGTAGTCTATTTTGAAAATATGTATGAGTGTGTCAAATGGTTCGTTCAACCAAATGCGAATGGTGTCGATTTATTTATTTATTTATTTATTTATTTTCTCATAAATAGGCAAAGTAATGTATGTTTCCAAAGTAGATGAAAAATGTTTGATGTGTTTCTTAAAACAATAGTGACAATATTTTCTCATTTCAAATGATTTAATTATTTTGAATATTTGGTCGAAAAATTTCATAGTCATATTTGGTATGTAATAATAATGTTGTGTCGTCACTCGATCCTCGATTATGCACAGCTTAGCTAACTATGCATAATTCGGGAAGAGTCCTGTTTTGTTGGTTGTCGTTGCTTGGTCCTCAAGTATGCATGATCTAGCTAATTATGCATAGTTTAGGAAGAGCACTATTGTGTCAAACAAATTGGTCATCTTGAAACTTGTAGTGTTTTGATAAACGTTTGGATGAGAACATTTCTTTTTAAAATGGTGGATCATTTTTACAAGTAGTCGTAATTTCTTTGATTCTTAAAGAAAATTTTTGAATTTTCTTGTGTTCTTTGAAATCTTTTCTTTTTGTTTGGCGTTGACTTAGTAAGTCACTGTGACCGAGTAATTTTGGAAAATGTTTTATGTGTTGAATGTAACATGCGAATTTCATCGGAATCACGAGGGTGTTGATTAAATACCTAAGGGGCTCGTATCGACACTGAGAAGAGTTTTTAACAAAAATAGAAGACTGCCGAAGTAGAGGAACTCCAAGTTCGAATAACTCCGAGGGAAATAAAGAAGACTTCTCCTGCATCAAACGTATTGTACCTTATTTTTTTTTCTCTTTCTCTTCTCGTTCTTTTGATATGTTTTATGACACGCGATAAACTGTTGAAGTTTACCAACTGTGAATCGGTAGTTGGAAGACAATTCCATTGGCGTCTTCGTTTATTAAATTGAGGAATCCTCTTTGCTTGACTCAACCATCCTTGATTATCAATGGTTAAACGATAGATATCCATAGTTGATGTTTTTGTGGTAAACCATTGCCTTTTATGTATTTATGTGGTAAGTGATCTAGTCGAGTGATCGTAAGTTGTGGGAACTTGAGATGACATTGTCCAATGAAGTCCGATCATGGAGAACACGTACCATGTAATATTTTTTTTACTGTGAACGATGATGCTTATTGAGATTTTGACCATGTTTGGGACAAAAGTAAGATGGTGTTCTTGTAATATATATATATATATATATATATATATATATATATATATATATATATATATATATATATATATATATATATATATATATATATATATATATATATATATATATATATATATATATATTGTGGGTACGGATCCGTGTGTGAGCACTCTGCGATGACATATGTATGTATTTTATTTTATTTTATTTTCTTTTTGGATATGCATCCATAGCTAGCAAGCTTTTGAACCCTCTTAAACTTGCAATTTTATTTTTGACTGGACTCATCCGAGAAATATATCAACATTCCTTATTTTATCATGGCTTGGCTGATTAGCAAGCATGAGTTAACTTGATTGAACTTATTTTACTTGGCATGGTTTGGCTATTTTGCAAATATGTCGTGATACGGCTTTATGTGCTTCATAATGGCTTTTGTGTTTGATTGGATTGTGATGTCTTCGAGAGAGTTATATATACATCGAATGATTACCGTATCGATGAATTCGTTTTTGACGAAATAGGTTTGTATGTACGTAATACTGCGATAAGGTGATTTTGTAGGACTAGTATTAATTACTTCGTCTTTTATATTTTGAACGTTTTTCGATGGGGTTATGTGCGACCCGTGTGATTTTCTTTATGATTAATTGTTTTTATGAGACGATGAACCAAGTGAAGGGACGATTCGAAAGTTGGAAGACGTGCTCTGAGCGTGTGTGATTGATTTTGATAGTTGTTGAGATCAACACTTGTCGTTGGTAGTATCTTTGTACAACGACTTTTACCTTGTTAGCATTGAAGTTGTAGCATTTGAAGAATTATGTTGATGAAAATGTAGATCACCAGTTGAGTGGAATGGAGTAGGAAAAATTCAGTTGAATGAACTTGAAATGATGTGAGAAACTACGAAAGAGATGGTGTAGATTAAGAATTATTTGCTAACCGCGAGAAGCTGTAGAAAGAGATGTGTTGATACCCGTGGGAAGAATTTGGGAAATTGAAGTGGAGATCATGGATCGAGATGTTAAGAGAATTAAAGCAAGGTATAATACTCATTGTGAAGGTGTGATGGAACCCGAGACGTGAACCGAAGTCCATATTGGAACGTGAATACCTCTATAGTAAGAAGTACCCCCATCTTTCTAGTAGTACGAAATGCGAGTATAAGAACCGGAGAGCGCCGGGACGTCGCTCCTTTAAGGAAGGGAGGATGTAAGACCCGTGAAAGTGCCGTAAGATGCTAAGTTATTGTCTCAAGAGCTGTTCAGTATGAGCATCTATCTTAAGTTGTGGCTCACTTGTGGATGTGATATCCCGAGCCCAACGTCATTTATTTAATCCTATTTTACGTATATTTTTGAAATTTTTAAGAATTTTTATCGTGGATTTATTTGACGGTTTAAGTTGAAACCAACGTTTACGGTCGTGATTTAACGCTTGCCGATTTAAGAAGAACCGAAAACGACTACGATCCCGACGGATGCCCAAAACTTACATTTTATTATCGATTGATCGATATTTGAGTTTTTCGAGATTTTATTTTTATTACGTGTTAAGTCGAGTCGGAACCATATGAATATTCGTTTTGTGTGCGTTTGAAACATTTAAAAGTATTTTCGAGGGTTCGGGACGACCCCCGACTTCCGTAAAGTTTTTAAGTAGACTAATAAGTCGTTTCTCGCAAATATTGGTGTCGTTTAAAAATGAGGCCAAAAGATTTACAAAATAGCAAAGGAGGTCCCTCAAACTTTACAAAATGGAGGAAACTAAAAACACACTTCACAAAATTCATTCAAATTTTTCACCCTCTCTCCCCTCTTCCTCCTAGCCGCCGGCCTCCATCACCATACCACCACCACCCTTCAATTTTTTTTGGGTTTTGCTAAAATCTAATCAAAGACCACCTCTCCTATCATCCTTGTAAGTAAATCCCACCTAAAATAACATACATGCATCCATTGATTTTTCCAAAAATTTGTGATTTTCCAAAAACGGATTTTAGTCTAATTAAACCATACACATGTTTAATTCATGTGTATATAATGTTAATTCATCTATAAAACAAGATGGGGTTTATGATTTTTGTGTTCCACATCCCCAAAAAGCCACGAAATTATGGGAGGTTTGGTCGGTTCAAGGTGTTTGATGAAATGTGTCATGGGTTTGTGTCTATGTTGATGTTTTGGGTGTGTTTGAATGGTTTAAACATATTGCATGCTTGAATTAGGCTTTAGGTTTTGATTTGGATTTGATGTTCATAGTGTTCTATACTGATTAGAGTGTTTGGGAATGATTATAAGTAATGGGTATAGGCTTAGGTAATGATAGAATGGATTGGAAACAAGTTTTGGGATGATTTTGGTATGAGTGATTTTAGGCAGAAAGTTTGAGGTGTTTTCGTAAAAATTATTTTGTAAACAGGTCTTGTGGTTAGGATTTAGTTGTAGAGCTTTGTCTTAGCTTCGTTTCGGTATAAAGTAGAGCTTACGACTCCAAACGAGTCAAAAGTTATGTTACTTTGAAAATACGTGTACCGGGAGATGAGAACCAACACAATCCGAATTTGTGTTTGGTTTTGGGTCAAATCCCGGGGACCATAGGTTTAGTTTGGTAAATGGTCAAAGGTTGATTTTTGGTCTCAAACCTGCATATTTGAGTCTATTATAAGACTTAGGTGTCAAATGGGTCAATGGTACATTTTAAATGGGTCAAATGAGTCAAACTTGGTCAATGTGCAAAATCAGTCCGAAAAACGTAGGTTTAGTAATGTGTTGAGTAACAGGTCGTAAAAGCGAAAACTTTTAATGGGATTAAAAATGGGTTTTCTACAGGTCTTAAGCTATTTTTGAGAATTTTCCCAAATTTTATAAAAGGGTATAAGTCTAGGAAAACAGCACATACTTTAGGTAAGTATCGGCGAAACCGTAAAATGGATAGTAACTTTAATAACATTGATAAATGGTATAAGTCTAGTAACAACTACTTGTTTGATTTTGGCGTGAGTTTTCATAAGCATTAAGTGTTTCGCATTGCGTGTGTTTAGTACAATTATGTACGCGGTGTATTGATTTGGTTTACGTACTTTGACTTTTAGGTCAAGTGTTTGATTATCCCGGGCATCCACGTCGTCGGTGACATTTCTCGTTACGTCTTCGCTAGAACCACTACTACTACGCAAGGTGAGTCTATAGCCTCGCTCTTTACTTATTTCAAATGTTTTTACCCGCGAGGGGGATACATGCTATTTAAATGAAAATGAACATAAGTCATGAATGATTGTTGGACCCGAATGTTGCCTTGAAATTGTGTTGAGTACCTAGATGCAAAAGGCCCTAATTTCATGAACTATTAACTATTGTCTTGCCCTTTGCGAAGGGGGAAATAGCCGCTTATACAAAGTGATAGTACTATGGGGTTGACTACCCTATCCGAGACGAGGGCTAGTACGTTGATACCCCCTACGGACGGATAATTTGTGATAAGAGATAAGGTATAATTGCAACTGATGCTTTAGTAGGGGCACTGGTTTCATCTGAATCATGCCGGTAATTATTACACGGGTGATTGAGTTAACGGATTAGTGTCATGAGCTTAAACACAATTGTCATATCCTTGAATAATAGATTGTTTGCGCGACAATGCTATTGAATGATCATGATTGGTTTTTAATACTTATGTTCAACTTATGATTTGATAAACCTATAGATTCGCTCAACCTTTGTGTTGACAGTTTTAAGCATGTGTTTCAGGTAAGCAAGATTGATAGCAGCGGAGCATGCGAGGATGGAAGTTGGTGTGGCTTGCCGGTCTACTTGTTTTTCCACCCTTATTTAACTTAAAACTCTTTTATTATTCTGTCATGTGAGCAAAAATGTACTTTTGGGTTGAGATTCAGTGGGGACCTAACGCAAACTCTGTTTAGTGTTATCTAGGGATTTGGAAAACTATAGACTTGTATGATTTTAATAATGTTTAAATTTATGTTTAAACTTTTACGTCTCTTTGAGTCGTTTAATATAGCTTATGTGTGATGATAACTAAGTAGCACCCAAATGTTGTAGTTCCGCTGCGCATAGCATTTGTTGGGGGTGTTATAAGAACAATATATATGTGTATATATTAAGGAAATATTTTCTGAGTTTATGAAATTAAGAAGTATAGCGCAATCAACTGAACTAGAATTGTGAGAAAGTTAACCGGGATAAGGATGAATATCATAGGATATGATAAAATAAAGGTGGAAAGAAATAAATTGAAATGTTGTTGAACATTGTGTACTGATTTCAGGGAGTAATCAGTGGAATTTCTATTTGACGATTTTGTTGGTCAATGATGAGAAGGTATGTAGTAGGAAACTACAATAAGTCAAATTTACTGTGCGCTTCACTAGTAGTAGTTGGAAAAGAATGAGAAGATGGGTTAGTACTTGAGGATACTATGTAATGGTTTTGCGAAATCGTAGAGTTCACTGTCGTCATGGGAAAAAGGAAGTTTTGTGTTAGCTTGGTGATAAGAGTTATGTAATCTGATTGTATTTCTTATTATATGTTATTATCAGGAAGTTGAGGATGGTAATATGATTGATTGTAAGGATTGGCAGATGAGACAATAAGGATAATCTGATTTGACTGGAAGGGTAAGTCATCAGAGAAGCAATAATGGAAGTAAGTAAAGAAGTTGGATGTTCTGTGAATAAGATAATTGCTGTGAGGTTGAACAAACTGAGCACCAGATTTCGGTGTCCACTATTGATTGTAAATGTTTAGTGTGATGAATAGATGATTGAAGGAAAGAAAAGTATTCCCTAACAATTGGAAAATTGTTTTTAAGAAGGAATGGTTTTTAAAATTCTTTGGATAAGAATTTTAGTTGGAGTATTATAGATGTTTTAGAATGTGCGATCTATGGCTAAAGTGATCGTGGAAATCTGACTAGATTGAAACGATTGAGGCTTTGTCGATACCGATGAAACCGACTGAAGCTTGTCAATTCCTTTGTTTAAGCTGAGTATTATCGGAGGTTTATCAGGAGGTTTTCACTGATTGTTGAACCAAGGATACAACTGACAAAGAAGAACTTAAATATATGAATGGAGGTAGATGTATAAATGGAGAATGTATTTAAGTTGTGGTTGTGAGATCTGATTTTGTAGTTGAGGAAGTTGTCTATGAATGCTAAGGATAGATTGAAGTTTTGTGCATGTATAATTAGTATTGGAGGAATCTGAAGGAATTATAGAGATGTGATGATGATATTTGGATAATATCGAAGGGGAAAGGAAAGCAATAGGAGTGTGTTGACTTGAATAAAGAAATATAACGGGGTTTATATGATCATGAGATTGAACATTGTGGTATTTGTTTTGGGATCGAGAAGTATTACTTGTATGGAATCAAGTATGAAGAAAATAAGAATAAGAAGGACTTGTGTATAAATGCCATTCGGGGATTTTAAGGAAGAGGAATTAAAGATTACTTAATGATGACGGGGAAATAATAATCGATAAAATTTTAGATGGGATATATTATGGTTCTGTATTATGAAGAATGCTTCAGATTGTGAAGGACAAGTGTGGAGACTTTCACTATCGACTAGTGAGTATTTAGTAAGAAGGAGAAGGAAAAAGAGCTTATAAAATTCTGAAGTAATTGAGAATTGACTCTTGAGTTTTGAGATATTTGGAATATTGGTAAAAACAAGCAGAAGGGATGGAATGGAAAGAAATTTAGAATCAAGGTAATAAACTAATGAGAAAAGGAATATCAAAGAAAGAAGATCAACAGATTGTTGGAAATTTTGAAATAGAATGGTAATAGAAATGAGAAAGTAGAAATGTATGTTTTTGTTTCAAAAAACAAAAACGGTTATTGTGATTATTAATTTTTCTTCTATTAGATCAGAGAGTGTGTTAAGAAGGAAAGGACCAGAGGTGAATAAATTGTTCAGATTAAACAAAGAATTTAATTATTCTTAGAGTGCTGAGAGTGTCGCATGTAGTATTGAAGGGATTTTTCAAATTGAAGTATTGATATGGAATGGTTGGAATAAAATGTATTACGATATCAGGAAGTGATGTGACCATTATACATTTCAGATTTGAATGTATGATACTAACGGAGTTATTTAAACAGTAATATGATATGAGAAAGATGTAATAATGTACTATGGAAGGTACAGTAATTCAGCATAGAGATTGTTAGAAATAATGAAAGTGGAAAATGAGTATGGGAAGTATATAAGTGACTGGTCAGAATTATGGATAATCTAATTGTATTTAGTTTGAGTGTAACCTCAGGTCATAGAGGCAGAGTAAATTTTTGAATATTGGGAATCGTAGTGATAAAGTATGAGTACTGAATAAGGTGTGAACATAATATATGTAACCCAGAGATTGAGATTGACTTTTGGATATTAGAGATTTCTATAGAAAGTGCGAAGAATTCAGTTAAGAAGGAATATTGCGTATTTCAGAAAGCAATGGACAGAGTGAAAGGATGAACTGAACGATGGCAATAGAAACTTGGGATGATGATATCCTAATATTTTACTATGAGGACTAATGGAAATTAGTGAAGATAGAATCTTTATGCGATGATAATCGTCATATCAGTAGTTAAGAGGTCTAATTTGAGAACATACATAGTTGTGGTATATATATTGTAACACCCCAAATGTGATATGCGGAAGCGGTGAAGCTCGGGGCTGTTACGTCATAGTATCATAGTTCAAGGTACAAGAGAACGACTCTAAATGAGACGTTTTATAAAAATACCTCGTTGAATTTAAATTAAAAGCGTCACAATACGAAAGGTCTAAGTCTCAAAAGATAATGCAGCGGAATGTAAAAGTTTTAAACATCAACGAGATAATAGTTCAAAAGCATAAGCAAATAAATGTCCGAAGAGCGGTCATGAATGCATGCGGACTCCAAGTACTTCACGTAGCAGATACAAATCATCATCAATTACCTGAGATAAATGCTAAATTGGGTCAACATAAAGTTGGTGAGAATATAGGTTTCAAGTAAAAATTCATAGTCATACGTTTTCATATTTCATTTCATGTACACATGCAACTATAGGAGATATAGTACCAAGTGTAGGATAAATTGGGTGTTCACAATATTTATGATAGCGATAAGCTCGTGACATCGAAACTAGTGATCCAGTACATGCAATAGATTGCACATATAAATTTGCCCCAATGGAGTACCTAGCCAAGATAACTCCGTTCATACAAATGGTACACACTCGTCCGGCGTCAGAATGCCCGAGTGGAGGTTGTCAACCCTCAATAGATCTATCCGTAACATAAGAGCTTACTCCGGCAGAGTAACTAACGATTCACGATGGTGGGGACTATGGCTCAAGCAACTTAAGCTATCTCATAAATAGTGTTCACATAAAAGTAGTTTTACTTGCATTCAGAAGCAAGCATCAATAGCATTCATCACATCCCAAAACATTAAACATAGAAAGCAGTTTAATAGGGAACTATAAACTCACCTCAAGCAACGATGCAAATTGCACAAGTATGGTCAAATAGAAGCGAGCACTCTAGCAACAACCTAAATATAATACTATAGTTTAGGCGCTAGCAAATAAGTCATAATAAATCGTCACGTACGTTACTCATCGTTCATATATATATATATATATATATATATCTTGTTTAAAAACGTGACTATTAAATATCGTATCGTTATAAGTATTATCACATATACTTAGGCAAAAATATTTATTTTTGGACTTAACGAAATTTCGACAGCCTTTCGGCGTAAATTTTACTCTACCAAAATTTATCTTTATAAATTTTCCCAACACGCTCGTCAACGGAATTTCGACAGCCTTTCGGCGTAAAATTTAATTTACCGAAATTTATCTTAATAAATTTTATCAATACGCTTTCCAACGAAAATTCGGCAGCCTTTCGGCGCCATTTCAAAATTTGCCATTTTTGGTAAGTTCCCAAATCTCTACTCCAAATCCCAATTTTTCAACAACTCTCTCAACCACAACGCTCAACTAATCTATTCTCGCAATATATCCCAAATTTCACTTTCAACAATATCTAATTAGCGCTTTCGCTTTTCTCAAATCGTTCCCAACAATCATATATCGCATCTCGTATCCATTTTGACACTAAAAACGACTCGATTTAACTCGAAAACGTCCTTTCGACCACTTTATAAATACGGACAGCAAGTGAAATTTTTAGTACGTCACAAAATAATAAGTTTTCCGTCACCAAACTTTAAACGCCCATATCTTTCTCGTTTTAACTCCGTTTTTAGCTTATAATATACCGAAACGAAGGTATTTACTTATATTTTCACAATCTCGTACTAAACTAGTGTCAAAACAATTTTTACAACCCTTTAACCCTCATAAATAATTCGGACAGTTTGTATCTTTTTCGTAAAAACGCGTTTTCGACCCTTTTAAAGCGTACCCACTAATAATAACACTATTATTACCTTCCAAATATTCATAAACATCATAAGAATCAAAGATTTATTTTCAAGTTCATAAATCACAAAAATAAATATGTATATATTTCATAAACCTTTTAATTAACACTTTTTCATACATGGATTTAAAAGCTTTATTCAAGATACTTAAGATTTAAAAAAAATAAATCATGAACAAAATAGTTTTTACCATTTTATTTTCAAGAAAATATAAGATGAGTAACATATATGCATGAATCTACAAAGATTATGCATGAAAATGAAAAGATTGAAAAAGGTTTAAGAAATAACCTTGAGTAACGATTCTACGTAACGAGAGGAACACGATCTATAATCTACCCAACAAATAATCACCAAGAACAAAAATATATCTTCAACAAATCTCCAACCAAAACTACTCAAATCTACAAACCATGGAAAACCATTCTTCCTTTTGTGTTTATAAGTCTTTGTGTGTAATTGTTTTGTGTTAAATCTTTAGAAAATGAAGCTTTTAAATTTTCAACAATGGTGGAATATGTGTATGTGTTTATGCCGTGTGTTTTTAGAGAGAGAGAGGAGAGTGTTGTTTGAATTTTGTGTGTGAGATTATGAGGGTAAATGAGGTGAATTATTGTGGTGAATATGACATATTAGGGTTTTTAGGATAGAGTGAAAAATAGACATGAAAATAGCAAGTGCAAAAATTTGGTTAAAGTGTGCATATGGGTGGAGTGTGTGGCCGGTTTTAGAGGGGTCCCACATGGGTAATTTATTCAAAATTTTTACCTTGGTAATTAGTTAAAAGGTTTAAGGTAAAAAGGTTAATTTAGTTTTAGGTAATTAGTGAAAAGTATGCAGTTACGTTTAAAAATGCGTAAAACTTAGAAAATTGACGAAATATATTAATTTTATGATTTTTCGACGAAAACTGATATTTTACGTTTAGTAAAGTGTTTTATGAATGCTTACGACGGTTACTCGTAAAAACGACGTAAAATACGAAAACGCGATACGTTAAGTAATTTTTCACAGAAAATACGATTTATTACTATAAATGGCAAAAATACAAAAATACATGTTTATAAATACGTACTGGGCTAATAAAATACGCAGTTAATGAAAATAACAGTCACGCAGTTAAAATAAAGCAGTTAAACACGTAATTCACAGATAACGAATAATCTCACGGATCATCGTCAATTCATTGACCGTTACAGCAGTCCGGTCAGATTCACAGAAGATTTCAAAACGATGACTGAGCTCAGAGTCAAGTCATTACTTGTCATAAAACAGTTTTTCAGAAAACGCGGGATAACTTCCCGGTTTATACACAGTTCAAGTACATAGTTGACTAAATAAAAAGTCAAAGGGTAAAATGGTCATTTTACCAAGTAAGAAAATTACCAGTTGTTACATATATGTTGTCAGAGCATTGTGGTATATGTATGTTGTCTGAACTGTGGGGTATGATGTCAGAGTATTGGGGCAGGAAAGAAACTGAGAAAGTGATGCAGAAAGAGTATGAATGATGAAGGAATATTAGCATAATAGAAGGTGAAATTGAAAGTTGAAGTGTAGTAATAATTGTGGATATGGTGATATCATAAGATTTGAGTTGGATTGGTGTAAAATACGTGAGTATCTCTTGAGGATAAGAGATCACGTTGACTCTAGAAGTGAGGAAGTGAGAATGTGAGGCGGGTTGAGCGCCTGGACGTCGCTCTCTTTTAGGAGGGTAGGATGTAACAACCCAAAATCGTGGTCATTATTTAATTATATTTTTACGTATATTTTTGAAATTTTTGACGAGGTTGATTTTCATGACGATTGGTAATTTAGTTTGGATGATGATTGAAATTTTATTTTTACGTTTTGACGAGTTGCGAGGATTATTAGTGATGACGATATCGACGGATGCCCTAGAAATTTTACATTTTATTTTAAACATGTCGATGTTTAATATTTTGACGTTTTTATTTTAATGTTGTATTAAGTCGTGCCGGGACTATATAATATCATATTTTGTGTGCGTTTTAAGTTTTGAGAAGCATTTTTATGAAACCCGAGACCCGTAAAAATTTTCAAAAGTGACTAATAGTCATTTCCCGCTTTTTAACAAACTATTTGCACTTTGGTCCAAAAGAATCACAATTGGAAAAAACTACCCTAAACTTTTTCCATATAAAAGGAAAATTAAACAATTAAAAACACACAAACACCACCACACTCAAAAAATTTCTCTCTCTCCCTCTTGTTCTTTCTTTTCCCGTCCACCTCAAGCAAAACAAACACCCTTGATTTTTGATTTCAAGTTTGAATCTATTAAAACTAATCAAAGTCCCATCTTAGTTATTTGATTCTCCATCTTTTGGTATGAAATTTAGCCACATGCATTAACATTTTTATAAAACCCATTTTTGGATGAAATTCTTGATGTTATATCTTAAATTCTTGTTATATGTAGGTGTTTATGTTCATATGTATATGTTTTATTGATTGCATGTTATTATTTTTTAGTTGGGTTTTTATGATTTGATCATCTAGGATGAATTAAGGTGTTATGATATGAACTAGTAATGTAAGAATGCTTATAGTGGTAAAAATGAGGTTAAAATATGGTGAAAATTTGATTTTGAGTAATTTTTAAACATGTATTTTTAGGCAGATTATTAAAAGTAATTTTCTAAAAATATGAGTTAGAGTTTGAGATGAACTAGTTAGATATTGTTGTAGAGGATGTTTTTACCTTCGTTTTGGTATAAGGTAGGACTTGTAGCTCCAAACGAGCGAAAAGTTACGTTAGTTTGATTATTTCGTGTACCGGGAGACGAGTACCGACACAATATATAATTGTTGTCGATATTTGGATCGAATCTCGGGGACTATAAAATGGATTTTGAAATATGTCAAGGACTGATTTTTAAGGTTAAGTATGAGGATGTCGAGTTATTTTCAAAGTTGAGTGTCGGTTTCATAAACGGGGAAAAATAAATGTGTTAAAAGACTATAAGTATTGTTGACGTAAAACTGTCCGGTTTTTGTAGTTCAAAGATGAGTCGGGCAGGGAACTTTAAATGTAAAATCTTTATATGAGTTTTTAACAGGGCTTTCTATATATAGTAAGTGAAGTTTCTGATTAGTATCATAAAAATTTGACGTGTTTAAGTGGGGTAAATGAGCTTGTACATTTGGTGTGTACCGGCAAATTTTTATCGACGAAGTTAACTAATAGTAAAAATATAAAACGGAATAAAAAAGGTACTTGTATTATTTTTATTTTGGATTGATTTTGATTTTATGATTTTGAGTTTGATATTACTAAGTATGGATTTTACTCGAGTTATTATTGATGGACGCGCCTTATTTGATAGGTTGCGGTTTTTGTGTTTAACGGGCATCAACTATCGTTGAAGATTGTCATACTATTGCTATTACTTCAGGTGAGTCTATAGCCTCGCTTTCTACTTGTTTTAATGATTTTAAAACCCGTGAGGGGGATACATGATATTTGAAGTAAAATGAACACATGTCATGAGTAATTGTTGGACCCGATGTTGGCTTTGATGAAATGAATTGTATAAGTACCTAATTGCATAAGACCCTAAATTCATGAGCCGTTAACTATCTTCTGACTTGATGTTGCGAGTTGGGAATAGCCGCTTATTCTAATAATAGTACTATTGGGCTGACAACCCTATCTAAGACCAGGGCTTTACGCTGAGTAACCCGCTGGGAAGGATAAATTTACGTGAATGAGAATTGGTATTCTTGCAATTAATACCCTAGTAGGGGCACTGGTAATTTTTCTAGTCATGCTGGCATTTGGCGTGGGTGACTAAGTTAAGGGGTCGGTGTCATGAGCTTAATACAATTCAAGAACTATTGTTATAATATGATATACCTGATTGATAGATTGTATGGCCACAATTCTATTAAACAATTGTGAATGATTTTTACGATGTGTTCAATTATGATTTTGTAAAACCTATAGACTTGCTCAACCTTTGTGTTGATGATTTTAAGCATGTATTTCAGGTACTTGAAGTTGTTGAATTGCGGAGCTTGCTGTAGAAGGATTGCGGGATTGCTTTTGTAGTAATTTGGTCTAAAACAGGATTTCTTTCCCTATTGTCATAAACATATAGTAAATGGTCAAGTATTTTGGTAAAAGGTTTGTTGTTTTGATTAAGATCCTAGGGGAAACCTGTACGCTACTCTGATATATTTTAAACTGATTTTACTTGGGATTGAAGGTTTTAGACATTGAATTAAATAATTTCCATATTTATTCATAAATATACTGTTTTTAGGTCATTTAAAGAGTTATGAAATGAAGTTTGTTAATAACACCCAATTGTGTATTTTCCGCTGCGCAATGTAAATTGGGGGTGTTAAAATATTCGAATATCAAATTGATTAATAACAATTGTGTTATCGTCAATTTGTTTCTCGTTAAAACAAAACCAAATGAAACGACATGCACACCTACCCAAGATCTCAATATAGAGATCTAGAAGACAAATTCGTCTTGACTCTTCATTTTTTATATGCTTCGATTCATTTCTAAGCTGATATGATAAAAACGATGTTGTAGTGACTCGTTTGATCCGAATCAAATAGGATTCGATTTGTTTGTGAAATAGATATGAGTTTCATTTGATATGTGGTATAAATGAATTGAGTTGATTGTATAAGATGAAACAAATCTACATTTTTGGTGGATGATTTTCGTCAGATACAAGGTGGCTGTGATAATTATTGATGGTAATTTTGTGGGATTTATTAATTTGGGGGCTGAGAAGATAATAAATATAAAGAAGGGGGCGGAGGATTTTATGTTAGAGATTGGGAAGAGGATAAGAGAAAAAGGAGCGGCTGTTAAGAATGAGATTATGGTTTCTTGCCCTAATTTAGTGGGTTGGTACCACTTATATATCTGATTTATTGATCGGGTGTGTAAAATATTACAATTGCTTGAGCTTTGGTTTTCAATGGTAATACACATGGCTCATATTATCAAGTGGACCGAGTATCATCTTTATACCAGCGTGGGATGCGAATGTTTTTTTTTGTATATTTAAACTTTTAGCAAGTGTGGGCCGTGATATGCAATATTCAGTCAATATGGACTTGGTGAAAAATTTGTGTATATGGAATTAAGTTTGGCACATATTGTCATCTTGTCCAAAAAGAAAATTGTTGGATAAATTTTTTTGTTTTTTTGGTAATTGGCCGATCATTACACTAATAGAAGAGTTATTGGATTGAGCCGGGTATTTCGTATGAACCAAGTGGTAATATTTTGACTAACGTGATGAGAAAACATGACGAGACAACGTGACGAGACAAAGTGACGAGAATTATTTGACGAGATCAAGATAAATGGCTATATTTTTAGTGGCTACGGATTTTTTTATCGGGTATTATTATTTGAAGTTGAAGACATATTTTTCGAAGGCGTGCACTTATTTTATCTTTAAAAGATAAATTGTTCGTGCTTAATATTAGGATGAATACTTGCTTATCTAGTTACCGGGATCGGGGTGGTTGGCTGATGACTTGTATAACTATCACTTAAAGGATCTACAATGTTGTACTAAGTGTCACGCGCATAGTCGACGTGGATAATTTCAAGAGGTGATGTGCTTATATACTGCGTCAATAATGTATTGGGTACTAAGAAATTTCTCAGCAAGGATATTTCTACACCGTTCCTCATTCAACAATAGTGCAAGATTAAGTCACAAGGTCGAGTAATTCTTATTTAGTTTCACGTTTAGTATATCTGGTTTATTCCATCAGTGGTCACTTCAAATTTCCTACAAGGGGGTTGGTAAAGATAGCCATGAAGAGTTTATGAGTAGAGAATTTCGATCAGCAGCTTATCCTTACAAAATATATAATTCATCTTATTAATTATTCTCACAAGATTTCAGGTACATGTGCGTACGATTTATTGATGGTTACGAGGTTTCAAAACCATCAAGGGGGAAGAAGAAGACATACTGAACGCACAACGAGTACACGTGATGAACTTCATACTTTTTCTTTAATTTGAAAACATTCCGGGAAGACAATTGTCATAGCCGCGGAGAAAATCAGTGTTTTAACTCGTGGCGTTATCAGTCTCTAAACGATACACTATTGTTTGATGTATAATTGTTTTGATGTTGCAATTGTTCATCATCACTATCCTATATGGAGAGATATGCATTTTCGGGACTTAATTGACTCTGATGCATCTCTGGAAGAAGATATGTGCATTTCTGGGACTTAATTGACTCTGGTGTTACGATGTCAACTTCATGAATGGGATAAAGTGTCTACTTCAGTATTTTGGCTTCATACATGGGATTGGTTTCCTTTCTTCCACTTCGTGGGGGAAGAAATATCTTGATTCTTTCTAGTATGCATAACTTAAACTCTCAGGGGAAGAAATTATTCAAGAGTGAGAAAGACGCTTTTGATCTACTTGGTGTGCCCCAAACTTTCAATCACTCATAGCAACATTATCATTTCATATGATGGGGTTTGCTTGTTAATTTCCGTTGTGCGCTTAATCATTCTAAGCTTTATTGAAAGCTTTGAAATTGCTCATGAGGATTGTTGGTTTAGGGGGAAGTTATTAAAAGCTTCTACATCAAGATTATGTGGCATGAATTAGGGGGAAGTTATTCAAAAGCTTCTCCTTAACCAGAAGTATATGAGTTACTTAACTCGTGTCGCTACAGTATTTCTACTACAAGTTACTACAAAGATGAGTCGTTTTGAAGTGAAGACTTGAAGTCCAAGGCCTCAGGAGACTTCATCAGCATTGGACGCTTCATGAAAGCTTTTGTTGTTAATCATTATGTACTTGTTAGGAAAAATATTGTAAGGAATTCTACACGTCGTCCCATGGGGGAAGATTGTTGGAAATTCACTTTATGTGACGACATTTAAGAATTCCCAGTATGATATTCACCGTAAGCCATTATCTTTGCAATATGATAATTTCCAAATCGAACCGTACCAAGAAACTTGCTGACAAAATTTCTGAGCTGAGAGCGATCTTCGGTCATATGCTTGGAGCAACCAGAGTCCAAATACCAGAGAACAATTTGGACCACCTGTTTTCAGCAACAACAATAGACAATGCATTGGAAACTAATGGTTCCGGAGTGTTAGCAAATACATATATAATATTATCAGAATTGCTAACATTTGTGTTATCCTTAGATTTCTGACGTTTTCTAATGTGAATTTTATCAATAACATGTTTTATTGTTCCAACTTTTTGAGGTTTCGGAGTATTAGCAGGCACTACAGTGGGAGTAGACCTATTTAAAGGGCACTTGGTTCCTACAGTAGTGTCGGTGTTCCTAGTTAAAGGACACGCTTGTGTTTTGGTAGCCTTGGTACTCCTAGTTAAAGGGCAAGGTTTCTTATCTTTAGTGGGAGTGATCCTAGTTAAAGGGCACGGATTTCCTACTATAGTGAAAGTTCTACCAGTGGGGCGCCACATACAACCAGTTAAGGTTAACACTTTCCTAGTCGGTTTCCATTCAAAACCATTTTTCTGGGCATTCATCTCATTCACATGGTCAATAAGGCAAGAATCATGACGACTAGAAAACATACATTCATTGCAATTCCAACATTTCAAATTAGAATTCACAATAGGCATAGAACGCTGCACAATCGTAGAGCCTTTAAGTTTAGCTACATGATTCGTTTTATTCAAAACAGAAATAACATTCCTAGGGTGAGCTTCTACTTTCTTCTTCACTTGAATACTAGATGGGGGCAAGATCTTATCTTTCTTCTTGTTTCTTTTAAGCTTAGATCTTTGAGCCTTAGTAGTGGCGTTTACTCCTGTAGAAGGCAACACGGGAATATTAGAAGCTGATTTTGATTTTGCCTTATCTTTGGGGACCAATGTTTGAGATGGTTTAGTCCTGTAACACCCCATTTTGGTAAATGGAATGTCACGCGTGATTATGGCGTGTCATCAAAGCATACAAGGTAAATGTCTTAAAAACATTAAATGACCATGAAAGGAAATACAGGAAACAAACACCGGTACCCCAAGTATAAGCTCATCACACACAAACATATGTACTATAAAGGAAAAGGACTAACAATGTCCAAAGAAATAAGTAGCAAAATGTATGATGAAATACATAAAGCAGAGAAGGCTAAATAGCTTCCAATCCATGTGCACGTACGCTTAAATTCTACGAGCGCCCTTGAGTACCTACCGTTTGGGAACATGAAAGGAAAACGGCTGAGCATAACGCTCAGTGCACGGATATACAAGTATAACATGGAATAACGTAAGCATAAAGACTAATAGCAGCGGAATATTATAAGTTCTAAGCAATCTGGAATCATGTTCATAAAACTGGTTTTATAGTTTGAAAACACTTATATTTCTATGAAAATCTGTATTAATAGCCAAATAGCCCATATAGGTCATGTGGTTCCACCGTGCATGAATACTTAGAGGGGATACCTCGTCATGCAATTAGAGGGGTTGCCTCTACTTAAATAGTCTGGGTAGGAGAGATCCACTCCTAGTGAAGGATGCAAGGCACACATCGCATTCACTCAGATAATACTGGTAAACATGTAACTAGGATGCACCCATACGCCCCACATGATAATATCATATAATGGCCAAAACTGAAAAGGGACGCCATGAGCAATCACTTCGCTGTGGGGAAGTCATAACACTGGTGCCTCCAGTATTATGGGTATGGTACCTCCATAACTAGGTGACACTGGTCGGAATGTGAAAAGCAATGGTCGGAATGTGAAAAGGGGTCCGATCGGAATATATTCCGATCGGATGATCGGAATGCTCAAAATGAACCAAATCGGAATATTAAGCAAAATGCTCCGGTCGGAATGTGATGAAACCATCACGATCAGAATCAAATAAACAAGCCAAGCGGAATAACTAAACCCTTTTCCGATCGGGCGATCGGAATGAAGGGTTGTGTGTCTGGTCGGAATATCAGGTCGGAAAAGGGTTTTAAAACCTTTTCCGATTTGTTTCTTGATCCGAAAATAGGCAAAAGTAATAAGCTATGTAATAAGCTTAAACTCAAAACTAGAACGCCTCTAAATCGAAATGAACTTAATGAGCACGAACATCAACTTATCAAACTTAAAAATAAACAAGCTTTAAAATCAAAACATAAAAAGATGAACTTTAAGTCACGAAAATTTAAAAGATCAAAACTTTAAATTAGAACTTGATAAAAAATGATGAAAAAAAGATTGAGATTAACAAGAAAGATTAATAACATGAAGATTAAGACAAGATTAATCTTAAAAGGTAAAGATTTGATTAAAAACAAGAAAGATAAAAGATGAAAGATTAAAGTTCTAGTGAGAGAAACTGTCACTTTCTCTCACTAAAACTTAACTACTCCTACTCCTAAAACTAAAACTAACCTAAATGACTAACACCCTTTCATGTGGTGAAATGAAGGGTATTTATAGGAAAGGGGAGTGGTTGGTGGCTTCCTCTTTTCTTTCTTTCTTTCTTCACGTCTTTTCGTCTTTTAAGTTCTTCGACTTTTTTTTTCGACTTTGTCTCGGGATTAATTTAAACTCGTCTTATAATTTCTTCATTTATTAGACTTGAGTTCTTTGGCTTAATTAAACTTCCGTCTTTAGACTTTTTCTTCGATAAATCTTTAGATTAGGCCTTGGACTTCCGTTCTTTTTGCACTCTTGATCTTTTGATTTCGTCTTTTGTCTTATTCTTCAATTAAAGTCCGTAAATACCCGTGAACGCCCGTGTTTTCTCCACTTTTCACCTTTTCGTCCTAAATCACAACAAAAACACAAACCACGCATAATTCCGACATAAATGACATAAAATACACGTTTCAGCTCGGTTATTATTGTAATTAAGTGGTAGAAAAGATGGGTGTTTTCACACCTATCAAATCCCCTACACTTAACCATTGCAATGTCCTCATGCAATGCATTAGTTAGAAAGCAAGATTACATTTTCCATCATAATTAATCCACGTTGGCCTTTATTAAAGAGACAGAAAATTATAAACATACAAAGTAAAGAAATAAAAAACATACGTTTGGATTTTGGAAATGTCGTGAATGATCATCATCCTCAAGTTTTCACTTTCACCAAACCAAGCTTAGAAACGAGATCATTGTTATTATAAGTTAGTAAACTAACACGAACTCATGTGGGCTAATTATTCACTTAGACTCCCTTATTCCTAGGGGTATCTCTTATATTTTATTGTTGTCTTGAATGATCACGAGGATGCATTTTTGACTTATTTCGATAGTTATTTAGTCCGAAAATAAAGTGAATGATTTAATCAATAGTTAGCTAAAGGACAAAATCTTTTAAAACTGATTCTCGGGGCCTCATAAAGTTCATATCTTGGCATAACTCGCTTCGCGATTTGAGACCTTTCTCGGACCGATATTTGGCAGCGACTTCATACTTCAAATCTTGAGAGACGTTCATGAAATAATGGCCTTCTCTTCATAATAGGAATTTCTTCACTTGAAGTTTTGAGAGATTCTTCATAAATGGACCACGACTTCTTCATTTTTCTCCAATCTTTATTTTGGACTTTGATATACAACGATCCGCCTCCTTTTAGGACTTGGATCTATTTATCCTCATACCTTGCTAGGGTCTTTTCAGATAGACTTCTCCATGACTTTTGGGGAGTATTTGCTTTTCGTCGTGTGTCTCGATCCTTCATATTGATTTTCGATAAATGATTCTTCACATCACTTGGGATCTTTAGCAACAAAATGTAGCCCTCATGCCTTGTTAGGGCCTTTTCGGACTCGCCAATCTTCGCATCCCGCTTCAATAAGTTATGCCTTGGCTATGAACTCTAATCCATACCGAGCAACTTTTAAACGATCTTGGGCTAGAAGCTAAGTAACTTTTCAAATCGTACAACCTTATTTATTGCAGATAAATTTATTAACAAGCGGAGGGAGAATAGGCTTATAATTAACTCACATAAATTCATGAAAGAATACCGAACTTATAATTGACTCTATCATCTCTCGTTCTCCACAGTTTAAAATCTCAAGGAATGAGACTCGTGGATGCTTAGCCTATTAAATCAAAGTTTTGGGTTTTCGAGTCGCCTATAGGATCTTGCAAATTCTTAGACTTTTTCAAGTTTAGAAATCGCATTTTAAAGTTCCCTTGATAAACGACTCTCTAGGATCAATTATAGGAACTTGCGAAAAGTTCTTGTTCTTAACCCGTGAGAGTTAAGACTTTCGCGTTTTATAGCTCCCTATATAAAAGCCTAGCAAAACTTAACTTAAACACGTTAAGGATACTAGCTAGAGTAAACTTAGGTAAGTAAACTCGGGTTGAGTCAAAATATTCACGACTAAGAAAAATCTAAAACCACTTTATTGAAGAACTATTCTAGCAATGGAAACATAACAAGGGCAAATACAACTATACAACTAGGCCAAAATAGATTAAAAATTTTGAAAAATGTCGAAAAATCAAATTTTCCGGTTAAAATGAGGACAAATACAAGGAAAGGGCCACTTAACTTCGATAGAAGTCCCCGCTACACTTAACATAAACATTGTCCTCAATGTTTAAGCATGTGAGAGTAAACTCCCCTACACTTAGGACATTGTGCACTTTTGTTTAAATCTCGCTAAGGAAAAGACAACTAAAGATATTCCTATTTTAATATTGAGAAAATATAAAATAATGAATCGAAAAGAGTTTAGGATAGAACCAGGAAGAAGGGAACACGGAGTCACGATTCGTCAAAAGTCATCAAGAGTGTGTCTTTGAAGCTCTAATCCCTACACATGATAAGAAAGAAAGCAAGAAACACCACGGGGCTCCCCCCTACACTTATGGTAAAGATAGATAGATAATTGGGTTGCCTCCTGAAAAGCGCTTGTTTATATTAACCGAGTCACGAGCCTGACTCGTCCCCGAATTAAATGGTCCATGGGGAAGCCTCGAATGTGATACCGGGATCAAAGACCTTGTCCTCGTTCCCGGTTGACATCAACAAAGGAGAGGCGGTGGGATAAGTCTTGAAAGGGAGAAAGGTCCTTTCGACATACGAAAAGTATGTGAATTCAAGGTCCACGGGAGGTGGGTTGGGTAAAGTACGCACATTGTCCTCCCCCAAAGACAATAGATGCTGAGCAAGCGGCAAAGCCGTATTGTTATCAATCATAGCATAATCAATGTCACCTCCCGGATCAAAGCATTCATCCTCCATGATGGTGGCTAAAGGGGAGGATGAAATGTGCTCGGGAGGGGGACTTGGGACAATATCTTCCTGCAGCAAATTATCAAAAATAATGTCCCCCACCGTGTCAGAATCATCAATACCTAGAGGGATGGAGTGGATGTCGATTTCTTCCAGCAATTGGTCATTATCTTCAACGGGAGGAATAGATGGGGGTAAAGACTTGGAAAGAGTAGGAGAAGTCAACGCTTCGATTTGAGCAATAAGAAGGTGCACTTTTCGTAATCTATCGCGAAGAAGCACGTCTTCCACCTTATCCACAAGATCATGTTCATCGGTGAACTTCTCGTAAACCGGAGAGAATAAATCGTCATCGTCTGCATCTCCCGGTGGAGATTGAGAAATTTCAAAAGTGAAAGTCTCATAGCAGAGAGAAGAATCGTCATCACTAGGATCGACCTCTTCCGTAAGAGCAATGTCGTCCTCAGGCTCCATAGCAGGTAAGTCACAAACCTCAGCACCCAATACTTTGTCGAGACCAACATCACTAAGCTCATTCAATGAATCTAGATCCTTAGATGTAGTAGGAACATCGACAGTAGGAGCAGCAACTTCAGAAGATTGGTTGAAAGTGTAGACATCATCGTCGTCGTCATCATCATAATAGATGGGAAGAGTCCAATTAGGAGTGACGTAGTCGGCTAACTCTTCCTTGATAACCTCCACATCTTTAAGAAGCTCATGCAGCAACTTTTGTTGTTCATCGCCCCGAGTATGTTCAATTTCACCAATTCTATCCCACGCTGTAATTAAACATTTTGGTGTAGAAAAGAAGGGAAAACGACTAAATTGGCTCAAAAAGGTGTCGGTGGTTTTCAAGGTTTCGTCCACATCAAGCAACGGTTGCCTTTCCTGATGTAAGTCAGCTCGAAGTTGAGCTATACTTTCTAGACTGTCATTCAAAGAAGTGAGTTGTTGATCAAGACTAGTTTGCTGAGAGGATTGATGATTGAGGGTGTGATGTGGGGGCTCACGGTTATAGACACTAGGATGATAGCACGGTACTTTCTCAAAGATTTGCGACGGATCACAAAAAGAAGCATCGTGAGGGCCCCCACAAATATAGCACAATGGGTATGGAGAGAAACTCGGTGCCTCTTGTGGATAGCTATTATCATTTTCATAATTGTACCCCGGTTCTTGCCCGTGACCATACGGGTATCGAACCGGGCAGGAAACATGCCAATGAGAATCTCTTCCACAATAGATGCACGGGGGAACAGGAGGTGGGTTCAAAAAGAAGGAATTAGTCGAGTTGCACAAAGGACAAAATCCGAATTGTGTGTTGTCGATATCGTTTCCACACCGCTCACATGTACACCATTGACAAGAGTTGTTCCCAGATAATTGCTTCCCACACCGGACGCAATGGACATAAAAATCCATAAAGAAAGATAGATAAGCAAGAAGAATATTTTTGGTGCAAAACTTTGAAAAAGAAATGCTTTTTATGATTTTTCAAATGTTTTTGGATTTTTTGAAAATTTTTGAATACGAAAAATAACGTTCACGAGTGAACGGATCCCAAAAGCCAACGCGTCTCTCACAAAAAACTGTTGATCTTAACGAGAAGAGCCGGCAGCGGCGTCATTTGATACAATGATATTGCTAGGGTTCGGATTTAAGTTCACGATATCTTCTCGAATTGATTTCCGGTTAATTGTGTGAGATTAGTTGTTCTTGGTGAAATAAATATTTTTGGATTTGGTAAAATAAATGTGCAAGACTTAAAAATAAATGACGGGTAATTAAAACTTTTAAAACGTTAAAAGTAAATGAGGAGAATTTAAATGACGTGAAATTAAAACTTAGCAAAAAGTAACTTGACAATTAAATAAAAAAAATATGCTAAACGAAATTAAAATGGACTAAAAATAAAGCAAGAACAATTGACACTTTAACTAAAACAAAATACTAAAACAATTCCAAAACACCCAATCGGAATACACCCGATCGGAATCCAATCGGAATCCGGTCGGAATGTACTCCATCGGAAAGCAATGGTCGGAATGTGAAAAGGGGTCCGATCGGAATATATTCCGATCGGATGATCGGAATGCTCAAAATGAACCAAATCGGAATATTAAGCAAAATGCTCCAGTCGGAATGTGATGAAACCATCACGATCGGAATCAACTAAACAAGCCAAGCGGAATAACTAAACCCTTTTCCGATCGGGCGATCGGAATGAAGGGTTGTGTGTCTGGTCGGAATATCAGGTCGGAAAAGGGTTTTAAAACCTTTTCCGATTTGTTTCTTGATCCGAAAAATAGGCAAAAGTAATAAGCTATGGTAATAAGCTTAAACTCAAAACTAGAACGCCTCTAAATCGAAATGAACTTAATGAGCACGAACATCAACTTATCAAACTTAAAAATAAACAAGCTTTAAAATCAAAACATAAAAAGATGAACTTTAAGTCACGAAAATTTAAAAGATCAAAACTTTAAATAAGAACTTGATAAAAAAAATGATGAAAACAAGATTGAGATTAACAAGAAAGATTAATAACATGAAGATTAAGACAAGATTAATCTTAAAAGGTAAAGATTTGACTAAAAACAAGAAAGATAAAAGATGAAAGATTAAAGTTCTAGTGAGAGAAACTGTCACTTTCTCTCACTAAAACTTAACTACTCCTACTCCTAAAACTAAAACTAACCTAAATGACTAACACCCTTTCATGTGGTGAAATGAAGGGTATTTATAGGAAAGGGGAGTGGTTGGTGGCTTCCTCTTTTCTTTCTTTCTTTCTTCACGTCTTTTCGTCTTTTAAGTTCTTCGACTTTTTTTTCGACTTTGTCTCGGGATTAATTTAAACTCGTCTTATAATTTCTTCATTTATTAGACTTGAGTTCTTTGGCTTAATTAAACTTCCGTCTTTAGACTTGTTCTTCAATAAATCTTTAGAATAGGCCTTGGACTTCCGTTCTTTTTGCACTCTTGATCTTTTGATTTCGTCTTTTGTCTTTTTCTTCAATAAAAGTCCGTAAATACCCGTGAACGCCCTTGTTTTCTCCACTTTTCACCTTTTCCTCCTAAATCACAACAAAAACACAAACCACGCATAATTCCGACATAAATGACATAAAATACACGTTTCGGCTCGGTTATTATTGTAATTAAGTGGTAGAAAAGATGGGTGTTTTCACACCTATCAATATCCAAGTTTCAAACTTTTTGAGGATATTCAAGCAACTTAACATTAATATCTCATTTGCAGAAGCTTTAGCCAATATGCCTAAGTTTGCTAAGATGATCAAGGACTTACTTTCTAACAAGGAGAGATTGGTGGATTTGCCTAATGCTTCCTTGAATGAAAATTGCTCCGCGGTTTTGCTTAAGAAGTTGCCTACTAAGCTTGGAGATCCGGGGAGGTTTTTGATTCCTTGAAATTTCCCGAGGGTGGAAAATTGTATGGCTTTAGCGGATTTAGGAGCAAGCATAAATCTCATGCCATTATCGGTTTGGAAGAAACTTTCACTTCCCGAACTCACTCCTACTAAGATGACTCTTGAGTTGGCCAACCGTACTATAGCTTATCCGGTGGGAATTGCGGAGGATGTTTTTGTTGGGGTTGATAGATTTACCTTTCCCGCGGATTTGTGGTGGTTGATTATGATATGGATCCGAGAGTGCCTTTTATTGTTGGTAGGCCATTTTTGAGAACGGGTCGAACTCTAATAGATGTGGCGGAAGGTGAACTTACAATGCGGGTAGGTGATGAGAGAATTGTGTTTAACATGGGGATGTTGTCTAAGAAGTCTAATGAGCCCGAAGCGGTAAAACATATTGATGTTGTGAATGAGGAGGAAACACAAGATGATATCCTTGATGAAGTTTGTGATGAATACTTTTATGAAGCTTTCTCAAGTGGAGATTATGATTTACCTCATGGATAGACCATTGCTTCCATTACTTCATCTTTGGATTTTTATGAACCTCAAGAGCTACATTTTGGTGAAACCTCATATGATAATTCACTTTTCCACAAAGATGACCATATTCATGAGGACTTTAGTGATGAAGAATCTCTTCTTTGTGATACACCAACATATGATGACTATAGTGATGATGAGATTTCTACTTGTGACTCTCCATTTGTTGATGATCATAATTTCTTGGGTTATGAGGAATCACCAATCTTTGATAGCCCAATCTATGATGTTTATGATGATGGGGCGGATTCTATCATGGATGAGAGTGATGAGTTTTTAGCGGAGGATATATCTTTTGAGTATACTCTTGGATATCTTGATGAGGAGGGGGACATACTATATCTAGAATCTCTATTGCATGAAGATCCTTTACCTACTTCCTTGTCCACTTCAACCCTTTCATGTGAAAAAGGAAAACAAGTCATGATGGTTCCTTCCAAGAGCTTATTGTTACCCATGCCTCCACAACCTTTCTCTCACCATGTGAACTACAAAGGAGAATCTTCTAAGGCAACCAACACTTGTTGTTTTCCCATCAAGGAACGGATTTTTGATCCTGAAATAGAGCTTGCTTAACCATCTCAGTATCCGCCTAATGCAACAAAAGGAAAATTTGTGAAAGATTTGAGAGCATCACCTTATTACCTTTTGGAGAACATATGGGCAACCATTTTTAAGAATTACACCTCACCTTTTTCACCATTGCATAGGAAGTTAGTTGTGGATTTGTGTTATTAGTGGGATGGTAATTATGTATTTGATCCTGGGGGATATTTATGGAGTTTTGATAAATGAGAACTTGTTTTACCTCATCATGGAGATTTTTCTTAAAAAAGGGCAAAAAATTTCTTCTCCATGATAGGTTTTAGACACTTTTAAGTGTGGGATAAGTCGAGCTAGAGACTTCATAACTCAAGCATCGTATAACTAGGTTTAGAGTGTTGTAGGTAAGAAATAAGGGTATAGAGAGTTGAGGTTAAGTATAGGGGAGACCTTCTTTTGTCTTCATGATGTTTGTAGGGTTGCTCACTCATTTCATGCCATGGAGCTTATGGAGGAGGCCCGTGTATCCGGTTCACTTCGTTACTATTGTGATCTTTCATAGACACCTTGTGCTTTAAAAATTAATTCACTATAGTTGATCTTTCCTTAACTTGGGTTAAGCAAAGTCTATTCATTGTCATAAGTGTAGGGGAAATTTTGATACTTCCATGCTCTTAAACATTGAGGACAATGTTTAGCTTAAGTGTAGGGGGGTCTTCTATTGGAAGTGACCATACCTAGAACTTGTCATTGACCCTCATGATAATTTGGAAAATTAATTTTTCAAACATTTTTCAAGTTTTTGATCTACTTTGGCCACCGAAAATATGCATTCATAATTTTTCATTAATCATTTTTCATTTGCATAACACATTTGCATTGTATATATTTCTTCTTTTATTTTTCATCAAAAAGATATAAAAAGAAAAAAATATAATAAGGACATGGTTTAACAAATTTAGACTTGTTTGACATATTAGGCCCGCCATGGATACTTTGACTCAACCCGAGTTTGCTTATCTTAGCATTCTCTAGGTAGTATCCTTAATCATGTAGTCCTTCATTGGTCTATTAGGCTAAGCATCCACCACTCTCATTATTTGATATTTTAAATTTGTGGAGAATGGGAAATGATAGAGTTGAAGCAAGTATAAAAGGGCTAGATAAACTTCATGATAATTACTTGTGGCTAAACCCTTCTCTTCTTTACCTCTATTTTCTTCGCATGTATATATGGTAATAAATAATCAAGAACGGTTTTAATCCGTTTGTAGTCTCTTTTGCATTTTTGTCTAATCATTCATGGTTGATATAAGTACGTCTTAAGATTCTAAGTTAGAACGTTTTATGTGTACTAGACTTATGTCATGCTAAATACTTAGCGGGTGTTTTTCCTTTTATTCTTTTCAACTTTCTTTGTGAGGAATAAAGAAAAATAAGAGCGGCTTACAAAAAAAATGAGTGGCTAGAAAAAAAAGAAAAAGAAAAGAAAAAGAAAAAAAATAATTATACAAGACTCCCAAGAGGGGCAGTGAAGTGTTAATTATAGTAACTATTAGATTCCAATATTACCTTGACGGGTTGCGGGGATTTAATAGTTGCTCCAATCCAATATTACCTTGACGGTTGCGGGGTTCAAGATCCAAAGTCTCAAAAAGATGAGGATGTAAATTATTACGTGAGTTTTATTTTTCTTTCCTTAGCGAGTGTGTAGCTACTTATTAATGCATGACATAAGGATTTTACACATAAGGCGAATGACTTAGTACTCTTGAGACGGACTTATATTAATTGTGAGCGGTTTTTCGAGTAATGGATGAGAGGATTACTTAGGATTAAAACCGTGCTTCCTTATTTTTGGATTTTGCATTTCTTATACTTCACGCTTGAAATAATGACAAATTTTCCCAAAAGCAATTTGCTCAACTAATAACCGGTTCCACATTTAATTGTCATGAATCAGTTGATGCACTTTTTACTTGTGAATACAATGATCCCATTTTTAAGCTTGGTATGGGGAAAGTGAAACTTGAGGGTGATAAGTGTCTATGGTACCCAAGCCCTAATCAAAGTCATTTAATTCTTTATGAGTTATTTCCATCAAAACCATTTCAAGAAATATCCAAAAAGATATAAATAGAATTGTTTCTTTTGCATTGCATTGTTAAAAATCAAAATCATGCATTATATAGTGTAGAGTAGTGTAGATGCATTCCATATTGGCCAAGGTGGATTAATTATGAGGAGAATGTAAAATTTGTGCTTTAAAATATAGCATTGCATGAGGAAATGAAAATGTTCAAGTGTAGGGGATTTGATATGAGCAAAAACTCATATCAGTTAATCAACAAATCAACCTAAAACACAAGAAAAATACCTAAACTTTGTGCTATAAAGCGGAATTATGTGGTATGTTTTGTGTTTGTGTACAAATAGGTAAGAAGGATGCATTTTCAAGCAAACAAGAAGAAAATCAAGCTAATTTGGGTGAAAAGACAAAGAAGGATCAAAAGTGACAAGTTATCTGAAGACAAAGGACCTATCTTGAAAATTTTCCAAAGTTAAAGGATCAAAAGTGTAAATTTGCCAAAGTCAAGATCAAAGTCAAACCTGGTCAACTATCAAGTCAACCAAGTAAAAGGGCTCAAATGATTAAAAATGGAAGTTGAAGGACCATTTATGCCAAAGAAATGAAGTTTCTAGCTCATTTTGTGAATCTGCCATACTAGAGGGACTGAAATTGCCATTTGTGAAGAAAGTTTGGTGCTTGATCCGTGTGAAGAAGGACTATCCAATGCGAATGAAGGAATCAAGTGACCAGGATTGCCAAATAATGGGCCACTTGGCCACTCACAGCAGCCAACAATAAATAAATCAAATCTCAACAGTGCCTCCACTATAACAATTCTAACCAATCAGATTTTGCCAGCCAATAATACTTTTATCCTTTTTGGATGATGATCCGTGTGCTTCCCTCTCAGCAAATCAAAACGTGCCACGTGGCTATCTTCTTCAACAGCATTACCAGGAACGGATTTGAGCTAGAGTGCATTTCATGGAAAACTTTATACATGAAAAATGATCATTTTCAAGGGACGAATTCATCCCAACAACTCAACTAAGCTGAAATTAATTCAATCAGAAATCCCCAATTGTGTTCATCACCTGCAAATATCAATTAACCAACTGATGACACGTGGAAGATTCCTATTGGCTTGGACACGTCAACCATCCCCAACAAACTCCCAATCAAGTCTATAAATATGCCTAGTAGCTCTCATTTGTATAGTTAGTCAATGTGTGAAATTTTCACACACATTTCCATTTTCTCCCAATTCAGTTAGATTTTAGCATAACAACTCAAGAGATTGGCAACCTCTTGAGTCTGTTATTAGTTGTAACCACTTTACTAGCTTTGTAACAACCTTTACAATTCAATAAATACAATTTCACATTCATCATCTTCGTCTACTGTTCATTCATAGAATCCTATTACTATTGTGATGCTGTTAGTTTGTTATGATCTCACTTGATCATAATTAGCTATTGTGAAGATTTGTAGTTGTGTTCCTGCTTTGTTCATTCCAGTTCAAGCTTTGGTAGATTTTGAAGAATTTAAGTTCATTAATGGAGATTAAGCTGTTGAAGGTTGTTGATTAGTTGATTGTTGATAGTTTCTAGTGCTAAGGTGGTGGTTTAGCACTAGCTAGAAAGTTCAGCGCTTCTCTACGCCATCAAAGGAGGCCTAAGTTTCAAGGTTTTCATTTTCTGCATTTATGTTCCTCTCAAAGGTTGACTGCATGCTAAATTCCTAGAGTAAATGTGATTGTTGTATGATCAAGTGTGTTTAGCTGTCAACTGAGTTGTTTTTGATGATTGTGTAGCTTGATTGTAGCTTAGCACTTGATTACTTGCCTTTATCTTCATTCTGTTAAGCATTGTAGCTGTCATTTTTAGCTTGCATTAGCATCTTGAGTTGTAGTTTGTTTCATAGCTTAAGTTTAGTTCAATTTCATCACTTCTTAGCTATTAAAGTTAGCTTGCTATCACTCTTTAATCAGCTTTGCTCCTAGCTTAAATTTCCTTCACAAAAGTTCTACTAGAATTTCATAACCAGTGTTTGGCATTAAGCTTTAGGGTGTGATTTAGTGTTGAATTTTTGTAGAATCTTGCTTAATCTGGGTCATTTAGCTATAGCGTACATAGTCCACTAGTTTTAAGTCATTTTCTAGTCAAAACTTTAGTCAAAAAGGCAAATAGAAATAAAAAGGTTTTGGGTCATACTTTGCTTAACCTGTTTTCAGAAAGTTGTTGAATTCAAACACTTGTCCTTTCTTTGTTACTAGATGAAATTGTTTCAAACCAGCTTTTAACTATCACACAACATCCATAATTTTAGTGTGTAGCTGGAATTTCTACAGTATCTAGAATAGAGTGAGAAATAAGCACTTGTTTCAGCTCTTGAGCAAATTGCATTTTCTATGATAAATACTTAGCCTGTTTTCTCATTCCAGCTTATCTACTTCATAAACCTAGCAATTTTCTTTCATCAATCTCTTTAGAAAGTGTTCCTAGTTAAGTTTTGAGAATTTCAGCTTTTTGGAATTTTGGTCAACGAAAATCAAATAAGCTTTTTTCTAGCTTAACTTCATTTTCTGAATTCGTTATTGAACCATTTTGGAAAAGGAAAGACATTCCCTGCTTCTTTTAAGCTGATTGATAAGATTTTGCAAGAAAATTTAGTTGTGCACGTTTGTCTTATAAGAAAGCTGAACTTTGGCTTATTGAGAATAACTTATTTGAGTTCTACTTAGTTTCAGCTTATTTCCTTTTACAAGTCTAGCTAAAATCGAATTTTAAATCTTTTGCAATTTGTTTGAGCTTATTTGGTTAAGATTTGAGCTTATACGAGCTTATCAAAGTTCCCTAGCCCGTTTTTGTTAAAAGACTTTTGAAAATTGCACTTAGGCCCCTAGGTTGTTAAACAGTTACACTTTTAGTCTAAATTTCCTAATAATTAGGGTTTGTTAGGATTAGTCCTTATATTTTCAGGTTGGTTTAAATTCGGTTAGTGAGTTTCAATAATTAGTCCTAATTGTTACCTGATTTTGCATATCCAGTCCTTAGACTTTTAGAATTTACATTTTAGGAAATTTAAGTTCATAGAATTTACATTTTCAGTCCTTTATTTCTTAGAATTTACACTTTTGATTTTAATTGAATAAAAAACTTGGTATGTGCAATTTGTTTTACGTATAAGTAGACTTGTATTTTTCGTTTTGGCAAAGAGTTGTTTGAATTAGACATAGAATATCCAAATACTTTTACCAACCATAAACAATCATAAACCTGATCTTGTTAGGACTTTCAATTGGTTAAGAATCGAAAAACGAACTTCAACTATACACAATACCAAGAACCATCTGACAGTATAAAACAAAGTGCATGATTAAACTGATTAAAACATAAAATATATACATGCAAAAAGAATTATGCCAATAAATCATGAGAAAATTTTATGCACGAATGCATGATGCAGTTTATAAAAACTTTTATATACGCGCGGGTAAACGCCTATGGTCAGTTTACCCAAAACAAATGACATGGCGAGGGGACGCCTATGGGTCGGTCCCAAAGTTAAAAGTTTCGATAAAAGCACATGCGGCTAAATAGGGCCAGTCCAGTACCAACCATTACTTAGTCATAAACCTGCGACAATGACATATGACATGAATGCATGAAAACAATGAATGCATGAAAACCGAGTGTCAGTTCTATGAAGACCATAGTGACTACCCACTAATCACAGGTCATGTTTTGAGAGCCTACAGGTCGAAGCCTTGGCTCTGATACCATAACTGTAACACCTCATTTTAGTAAAGGGCACGCAGTTCCTACTATAGTGAAAGTTCTACCAGTGGGGCGCCATATCCAACCAGTTTGGGTTAACACTTTCCCAGTCGGTTTTCCATTCTAAACCATTTTTCAGGGCATTCATCTAATTCACATGGTCAATAAGGCAAGAATCATGACGACTAGAAAACATACATTCATTGCAATTCCAACATTTCAAATTAGAATTCACAGTATGCTTAGAACGTTGCACAACCGTAGAGCCTTTAACTTTAGCTACATGATTCGTTTTATTCAAAACAGAAATAACATTCCTAGTGTGGGCTTCTACTTTCTTCTTCACTTGACTACTAGATGCGGGAAAGATCTTATCTTTCTTCTTGTTTCTTTTAAGCTTAGATCTTTGAGCCTTAGTAGTGGTGTTTACTCTGGTAGAAGCCAACACGGGAATATTAGAAGCTGATTTTGATTTTGCCTTATCTTTGGGGACCAATGTTTGAGATGGTTTAGTCCTATAACACCCCATTTTGGTAAATGGAATGTCACGCGTGATTATGGCATGTCATCAAAGCATACAAGGTAAATGTCTTTAAAACATTAAATGACCATGAAAGGAAATACCGGAAACAAACATCGGTACCCCAAGTATAAGCTCATCACAAACAAACATATGTACTGTAAAGGAAAAGGACTAACAATGTCCAAAGAAATAAGTAGCAAAATTTATGATGAAATGCATAAAGTAGAGAAGGCTAGATAGCTTCCAATCCATATGCACGTACGCTTAAAGTCTACGAGCGCCCTTGAGTACCTGCCGTTTGGGAACATGAAAGGAAAACGGCTGAGCATAACGCTCAGTGCACGGATATACAAGCATAGCATGGAATATTGTAAGCATAAAGACTAATAGCAACGGGATATTATAAGTTCTAAGACGTCTGGAATCATGTTCATAAAACTGGTTTTATAGTTTGGAAAGATATATGTTTCGATGAAAATCTGTATTAATTAGCCTAATAGCCCATATAGGTCATGAGGTTCCACCGTGCATGAATACTTGGAGGGGAGACCTCGTCATGCAATTAGAGGGTTTGCCTCTAATTAAATAGTCTGGGTAGGAGGGATCAACTCCTACTGAAGGATGCAAGGCACACATCGCATTCACTCTGATAATACTAGTAAACATGTTACTAGGATGCACCCATACGCCCCACATGATAATATAATATAATGGCCAAAACTGAAAAGGGATGCCACGAGCAATCACTTCCCTGTGGGGAAGTCATAACACTGGTGCCTCCAAAATTATGGTTATGATACCTCCATAACTAGGTGACACTGGTCATGCATGTATATGGCTTAGGCTCTTAAACTAACATAACTAAACAAACATATAAAACAATATTGGGAAAACAATTGGCTGCAAACGGGGAATCCTAATAAGGAAAGAATGTCTATACTTAAGGCATGGGAAATCTGTACCTTATGTCCAGTGAACAGAAAAGACGAACGAAAGGAAGTCCTACTCCGATCTCACTAATGCTACATAAATAGGATACATGTATAAGTATTCTGTTTACTGAGTACGTAACTGATTCTATTGCGTCTTAGATTTTTTTATATGTTCATGTCTTGTTTTACTGTTCTTAAGGTTATGTTGTGTTTATCATGTATTCTATGTATTCTGGTTAAGTATTACTTGTATATATTGTATTATTATACTTGTTGTGTAATAATAAGTAACTTTCTAAAAACAGCAGGTTTCCTAAAATAGAAAGTTTCCAAAAATAGAAAGTTTCCAATAAAAGAAAGTTTCCAAAAATAGATTAATTTTTCAAAATAGATCAGTTTCTAAAAATAGAAAGTTTCCAAAAATAGTAAGTTTTCTGAATTAGAAAGTTTCCATATTTAGAATTAAGCTGGATTAATAAGCTAATAATATAAGCTTAAGTTTACTGGTTAAATAACATAAGTCATGTGATTATAGTATATTTTATTAATAATGTCATGCTAATTAAATAAACTATAGGCTATACGATTTAATTAAATATAAGCATGATTTAATTAAATTAAGGTGTATAAAATACTTAGCTTACAACATGTATTAATATTATATTAATTATAACCTAAGTCATGTTTATTAATTAATTATATTTCATGCCTTAATAATTAATTAATACTATAGTCTAAATTAAATAAAAAAACTCAGGTTAAAACATATATTATTTAATAAATAATAATTAACCTAAGTCTATGATTAAATAAATTAATTATAAGTCATGTTTAATTAATTTAATATCTTGTTAAAAAATAATAACTTGTAAAAAAAGTACTTGTACAATTTTAGTCATGAACCGAACCTGTGAATTTAATTTAGACATGTCGTGAACCGGACCGAATAAACCCTTGAACCAGACCAAACAAACACCCCTTTAACAGTGGCAAACCGGCTCGGCCGATTGCCACTACTCGGGTAAAAAAACACCACCGGCGGCTGCCGGTGGTTCCTCTCGGGTAGCCGCTGCTGCGGTTCCCCCTGCTAGACCAAAACCGCCACTGGCTGGGCCAGTGGTGGTGGCTTGTTGATGCCGAGACCCTAACCGAACCACAAGGACACCCCGACGTGAGTCGGGGTCCCCTTGTCCCTGCAGCCGACCGAGACCAACACCAACGAGATACTAGATCTCGGTTTAGTGGTGCGAACCAAGACACGCCGAAAGCCTTGGGGCTCTCGGTTGAGTGTCGGCCGAGCAAAACCAACCCGAATCAACCCTTAATTTTACCGCCATGATTACGTGTAATGTTTTTAATTCTTGTTTTTTATAATCCCATGATCACATGTTCTTAATTAATAAAAAGAATAAAAAGAAAAGTTTTTACGGATTACCGAATGCGTGTAATGATTAGAGTACAATAACACGAACACAATGATTGAATTTAATTAACCAAGATCAACAAACATCCCTTGTTGGTGGTGTTATAGCCGGCGGCCAAAAGGAAGACAAAGGGTAGGGTTTTTTAACTTTTCTAAAAAAAAATTTGTTATGAAAAACTCTCTGTTTTTAGTTTCCCTTAGTTAAAAAAAAGTGGGCTTGGGCCCTCCCTTTCTTCTTGGTGCCGCGGCATGTAAGATCCACATGGGAAACACCCGAAGTTTTTCCTATGTTATAATTTACGTGTTTGTGTGTTCGTGTTTTCGTGTTATATTTGTTCGTGTTATATTTAAATACTTGCACGTAACGATATTAATCGTATTATATTAATTAAGTACGTAATTATGTGTTCGTGATTTTTACGTTCATGATTTCACGTTCGTGATTATAATTATTATTGTTAATAATTATCGTGTACTATCACGTACTTAATACTTATCGTGTAATTATACGTACATAACTTCTGTAATTACTAATCGTGACACGTGTTCATGCTATAAAAAGGAAAGTTATAATATGTACGTACGTTTATAAAGTGTATTGTTCATGGTAAAAGCATGCGGGTTTTACAGTTTAGTCCTAGGGCCCTTGTTAAGTGGTGTGACTGCGATGAGGTTCCTTTTGATTGCACTAGAGGACGATGCTGAGACAGTGGTTGCGTTATCCACAACATTCTTACCATTTAGGGTACGAAGTGTTTCCTTTAACTCAGCCAAAGCCAGATTTTTATCACAAATTTGTTCCCTCAAATCAGATATTTCCACCGACTTTCAATTCAATTGGTCAATCAATTTGATTATGTGCAGTAGTATTAGCACATGCGGGCTTTACTGAATCGAAAAGTTGTGTATTTTTCTGTTATAAGTTATCAACTTTGGACAAAATATTGGAAACTCAATTATCTAGATCAAGTTTAAAATTCACAACGGCCTCAAGTACGTTCACACAGTTAATCTCCTTAGATTTCTCTATGTCTATCAGCAATGATTTAGCAACCTTGTCACTTCACTGACGCTGCTTTGATTGTAAATTCTGTTGGATTGTAACACACGACTTATAAGAACAAGAAATAAAGATGCAGATTAAACCAAAAAAGAAATATTAGATTAGATGAAGGAAAAGAGAAAACAAACAAAGTTGTGAATTCCTAGTGAGAGAAACACAAACGTTTCTCTCTCTACAAAACAAATGAAATGGAAAACATACACACAAATGAGGCTTAGGAGGCCTTTTATACTAAGTACTAAGTGTTTAGGAGGCCTTCCTCATTTGTATGTTCGGGACTAATTCCCGTTACATAAACATTAATAACTAAGAACTCTCGACACCGTTGAATAGTATTTTTCACGAGCTTCGCAACGGTATATTATATGACCATCACTTTAAATACGGCTAACAATCTCCCCCTAAGGGGTGGTCATGTAATATGTGACTTCACTTCGTTGGTGTTGCAGACTTTGAAGGTTGTTGCCTTGAGAGTTCTTTCATAGTTCCTTTCATGACTTGTGATCTTGGATCTTTGATCTTTGCCTTGACTTGATCTTGAAGCTTTTCCAGCTTGTGTTCTTTTGTCTTTCTCCACATACTCATGTTTTGTGTTGACTTGAAAGCTTGTGAACAATCTCCCTTGATCATCAGAGTAGCGAAAGTCTTTGTCTTTAGATGTTCTTGAGCTTTCTTCAATAATCCTGAATATGTGGTCTTGAATTGCGACTCTTGAGATAACACCACCGTTTGCATTCCACCGGTTTCCCGTTATACAGTACGAATACTGTACCAGTGATCAGGTAAGTTCAAAGAACTTCCTTGACAGGATTTCCAGCTGTGGTAGCCGTTCTCAATACTTGAATATATCGAAAGTTAATTCAAAGTAAGGAGTGAATCATGCAGTTCCATTCTGCTGATTAAGTCGTCAATTCACTTTCCTGGAACAAGTCTGAATCAATTAAGAATCAAACCATCGTTGCTTTCCAGTTGACACAAGTTTGATTCATATAGAATCGCACAAGTTACCTACCGCAGTGCTGTTTGATGATGACACTGGAAGGATTTCCATTCGTCACTGTAAATACTGAAAAGTATTACTCGGAATGTTCTGGCAAGATCATAAAGATATTGCGTCGAGACCTGGAACGAGTTTGAATCAATTAAGAATCAAACCACTGTTTCTTTCCAGTTAACATATGTTTAATTCAAGTGAATCTTACATATGACCTACCACAGTGCTGTTTGATGTTAACACTGGAAGGATTTCCATTCATCACAGTGAATACTAAAGAGTATCACTCTGAATGTTCTAGCAATACCACAAGGATAGAGCGTAGGACTCTGTAAATCATCGCTTGTGTTCTAATGATGAACAACAATTGATCTATGGAATAAGTGTCCTAATGAGATTTTTGACGAATCTCGTTGGCTCTAGACTCTATAAGTGCACGTTTATTTGGTGATCGGAGGCTGGAGCAGACTGCCACCTATTCAATATCTACTATCTCGGAGTCATAAAGTTGATAGAAATGAGTTGAACTCCGTGACAATAAAACAAACTTCTTTTGAGAGAAGCTTGAGTAGGCTGGGAAGGGTTGTGCATTGCATCACTGGGTCCATGATGCTTTGTCTTCAGTATCAGAAATCATCAAAGTGATTCTGATAATAGATGTATTGACCCGGTTTCTACCTAAGTTGTATGGAGGGCTTCTTTCTTTACACCCGTTATCCTTACATTTCTTTTTCATTCTTCAACCCCTTCAATGCTTACCAAGACGTCATAACTAGCACCTTGTTGTGATTGTTCCAGTGCTAGCTTAAGTCATTAGTCGGCATTATTCCCGTACACTCAACTACTCCATCTTTCCTAAGGACTTCTAAGTTCTAATGGATTGTCCCTGGGAAGATCCCTCCGGTTCTGGTTGGATCATAGGACGAATACCTAACCACCTTTTGACACCAATATCGTCGTGATTAACTGTGTTGAAGGGTATAGATATTGTAACCAGAAAAATCAATTGAAAATGCAGTCAAGGTGTTGATGAAATCAATGTTTACACCTTAAAAGTTTTCTAGATCACCAAAAACGCTCCCCTTACATATGTGCATCATAAAAGGAGAGATTTTTGCACATATTAGGAAGAGAAAGCACTTATATCAAAGATCTTATTCAAGATAACACATTTTAATCACTATTCTCCCCCTCAAAAATTGCATGAAATTGAAATTTTTGTGAAACTAGTGATGAAACATGGAGAGAATAATGTGTCATGAAACTTTGGAACAAATGTTTATGAAATCATTATACTCCCCCTCGAAAAGAGATTCTATTTAAGTAGGGGAGTATATGAGCACATTGTTTTGAAATACTTTGAAAAATTGTGCTCAAAAGTCCGAGAAAATTGTGTTCATGAGCTTAAAACTTTGAATGTTTTGATATAAGCTCATGACCGAGAAAAATGAATTTCTCGTTGTTGAGGATAAGTCGAAGACTTTCCTTTATTTAGGGACCGGGTTATAGTCTGACATGTGACTATAAGCCATTATGAGAAGAAAATAGAAAAAAACATGTTTTGAAAGCATTTGAACTCTCATTCAAACTTTATGTACGTACCCGTGTCGTTATTGAACAACATTTCTAAGTACGTCCATATTATCGATGCTGAGAGACATGTCGGAGAAGAATATTTTTGGTATTTTTGAAAGATTTTCTCATTTTTTATTTCGTTTTTATAGGTTTTATATTTTTTGTATTTTGATTTTCTGATAAATATATACAAGATTACTGCGAATGTGCAAGACGTTCAAGTTCATCAGGAGTGAAACTACGCATACCAAGTCGACGAACCAAGAATTCAAATCTGTCTTGAGGAAGAGCTTTGGTGAAGATGTCGGCTAGTTGGTAGTCCGTCTTGACAAAGAACAGTTCGATCGTTCCTTTTTCCACATGCTCCTTAATGAAATGGAATCGGACAGCTATGTGCTTGGTCTTGGAATGTTGGACCGGGTTGCAGGATATGGCTATGGCTGATTGTGAATCACAATAAATAGGGACTTTGTTAAAGTAAAAGCCATAATCCGTGAGTTGTGTTCTCATCCAAAGGACTTGAGCACTACACACGGATAGAGACACATATTCTACTTCCGCGGTTGACAACGCCGTACAGTCTTGTTTTCTTGATGACCAGCTCACTAGCTTCTCGCCTAAGAATTGTGCTCCACCGGAAGTGCTCTTGAATGTATCATGACACCCTGCATGATCGGCATCTGAAAAACCAGTGAGATTAAAACCAGAATCCTTCGTATACCAGAGACCCATGTTAATGGTTCCCCGGAGATAACAAAAGATCCTTTTAACCTCCTTGAGGTGCTTCTCGGTTGGCTCAGCCTGGTACCGAGCACATAAACAAGTAGCATGCACAATGTCCGGTCTGCTTGAGGTTAAGTACATAAGGGACCCGATCATACTTCGGTATTTTGTAGCATCTACAAATGTCCCTTTCTTATCCAAATCAAGCTTGTGTTTAGTGTCCATTGGAGTACCAATAGGATCACAGTTTTCCATGCCAAATTTCGTTAGAATCTCAAGCACATACTTGGACTGATTTATGAAAATACCACGGGGGGATTGGTGAACTTGGAGACCAAGAAAGAACGTCATTTCCCCCATCATGGACATTTCGAATCGACTTTTCATAAGGTCGGCAAATAATATGGAATATTTTGGGTTAGTAGAACCAAATATAATATCATCTACATAGACCTGAGCCACCATGATGTCGTTGCCGTAGTGCTTGATAAACAACGTTGGATCAATGGTTCCTTTGCTGAAGTGATTTTGTAGAAGAAATGATGATAATTCGTCGTACCATGCCCTCGGTGCTTGTTTCAAACCATAAATTGCCTTTTTCAACTTGTAGACATGGCTTGGATGTTCAGTATTGATGAAACCTTAAGGTTGACATACAGACACATCTTCTTTTAACGACCCATGCAAGAAAGCCGTCTTCACGTCCATTTGATACACTGTGAATGATTTGTGTGCAGCGTATGCCAAGAAAATCCTAATAGCTTCAATCCGAGCAACCGGGGCAAAGGATTCTGCGAAGTCAATTCCCTCCTTTTGTTTATAACCTCTCACAACTAACCGAGTTTTGTTCCTAATGACCGTTTGCTCCTCATCCATCTTGTTTTTGAATAACCATTTCAGAGTGAGGGGATCGATATTGTCTGGTCGAGGTACTAACTCCCATACATCAAGCCGGATGAACTGATTGAGTTCTTCTTGCATAGACTCAATCCATGATGCATCGGTCATTGCTTCTTTCACACTTGTTGGTTCCATTGTGCTGACTGATAGGGCATAGATACACATATCACCATCGGTACGCAACTAATTTCGTGTTGAGACCGGTCGTCCGAGATTGCCAATCACTTGAACCAAAGGATGATTCTTAGTCCATTTGTGTTCATGTGGAAGTGTATGAGAAACTTGATGCGAGCTCGACGGATCCACATATGGTGTTGAAGGCTGAGTAGTACTTGTGGAAGCCGCAAATGGGTTAACAAACTCATGTTCGTTGAGCATCGCATTGTTTGCATTTTCAGCAACAATTTCATTCTGAAGATGAACATGATTAAGAATTTGCTGAGAATGTTGTTGTGTTGTGTCAGCAGTCGGAGAAGTGGTTGGAATATTTGGAGGCAATATGGTTGAGGTTGATGTAGATGGTGCAGAAGTAGATGCCGTTGGTGTAGATGCAATCGGAGGTTCTTGAACTACCGTAGCAGGTGCAGCCGTGGCATTTTGAGGAACACCAAATGACGAAGGACCCTCCATATATTCATCATATATTGGCCCAATAAAACTTCCAAGTCATATTCCGATGGTTGTAACGATGAGATTGCTGAGGTGCAAATTGAAGCGCGAGTCCTGAACTTACATGTCCAGAAGTCTGACCTTGAAGCTCGGGATGAGAACTTCTATGCTGAGAGGCCATACCCGAGAGTTCATCAAAGGTAACGTTCATAGTCTCCATTACCTTTCTTGTCCTTCGATTATAAACCCTGTAAGCACAAGCAGTTGAAGAATAACCAATGAAAAAGCCAATATCACCTTTAGGTTCAAGTTTACCGATATCTTCATGATCATTCTTCGGATAACATAATGCACCGAAGACATGTAAAAATGAAATATCCGGTTTTCTTCCATTAATGATCTCATAAGGTGTTTTGTTGAACGGGGTGTGAATAATGGAGCGGTTTTGAGTATAACATGCAGTTGCTATAACGTCGGCCCAAAGGAATAACGGTGCACTAGAGGAGAGAAGCATCGTTCGAGCAGCTTCAACTAACGTACGATTCCTCCGTTCCACAACTCCATTCTGCTCCGGAGTTCTTACAGCCGAAGTTTGATGAGAAATCCCAACTTCGTCAAAATAAGCTTTCAATTTCTGATTTGTGAATTCTGTACCGTTATCCGTTCTCACAATAATGACAGGGGCTTACAGTAGAACTGATGTTTTCTTCAAGAAGTTAATAATTACATCAGGGGTTTCATCTTTTGAAGCAAGAAAATGAACCCATGTGTAACGAGAATAGTCATCCACAATGACAAGGACATACCGCTTTCCATTAATACTTTTGATTCTCATTGGGCCACACAAATCCATATGTAGGAGATGTAACCTATTCGTTGAGTTGGGAACAGGTTTGGGTTTGTGAGGCTTCTTCTTACTTTTACCTTGCTCACATGAGGGACAAAGATGGTCTTTTGTATATTTGAACTTTGGAAGACCGGTAACGAGATCATCTTTCGCGAGTTGGGTGATGGCATCGAAATTGAGATGAGATAACCTTTGATGCCATAACCACGACATTGTTGATGTGGCTCGGGCCATGAGACAAATTGGAGAAGCAGCAGACATTTGAAAAAGATCAATGGTGTAAAGGTTGGTGGTACGATTTCCTTTCAACAGATCAATTCCTTCAAGATCTCTTACAAAACATGTATGACTTCTGAAAGTGACCTCCAAGTCTGAATCACAAAATTGCCCAACCGAGAACAAGTTATGTCCCAAGCCATCAACAAAAGAGACTCTGGTGATGATTATATTTCCCCAATGAAGATCACCATAGCCTAGAATTGCCGCAACATGATCATTTCCAAATCGAACAGTTCCCATGAAACGCCATACAATGTTCTTGAGAAGGCTTCGATTCCCAGTCATATGTTTGGAACAGCCCGAGTCCACGCACTAGAGACAAATTTCAACAGCCTACCAATGATAAGAGAAACAAATATTTTGGCAACCGATGAAATAGGCTCCTGTAGGGTTAGAAGATAATTAAGCCGTATCACATACCGACGTTTCACTGTCAGTATGAGATCTACTAGTGTCGATAATTTTGCCACTACAGTCAAAATTTCTACCAGTAGGCAACCATTTAGAGGTGAGTCTAGGGCTACTAGGCTTAGCAAGACTTTCTGTGGACCCTACATGCGTACTTTTTGGAACATACACCTTAGCCTTAGGAGTGCGTTGTTGTTCACTGACTGACAGCTTGTCAATTCGAGTGTAACCACCATAATTCAAACCATTCATAGTCAAACCACAAGCATCATGACTAAAAGTAAAGAAACATTTATTACATTTAGCACAAATAACTTCAGATTTTTCATTCCGAATAGCAAGCTTAAAGTCATTACATTCAGATGAATTAGGTTTCTGATTATGATTAAAAAACGGTAAATTCCTAGGGTGTTCTTCTACATCCACATTATTGATCTTGGGGCGACTACTTCTAGAGGCAAAAGGGACCCTATCATTCCTTGTATTGCTCGTAAGCTGTGGCCTTCTGCTCTTAGTGTAGTTGTTTATTCCTGTAGAAGAAGACACGCGTCTATTAGAATTAGCACTTTTTAAATCAATAACTTGTGGTTGAGTTATAGTGATCGGTTTTGTCCTAACGCTTGCTTTACGTTGTTTGCTAGGCACAGAGGGAGAACTAACACGAAACATTCCTGGGGCAATCACAGCAGTTTTCGTACCAACAACCTTGGGAAAAGGTGTCACAGCAATACGAGTGGGTCCCGAGGTTGCTGGTTTCTAGATCATCGTATCCACAATCGAGCTAGGTTCAGAAGTCTTATCTTTTAACAAGGCCTTTAACTTATAGTTCTCACAGATTTTATCAATAAGTTTCTGATAGACAGACTTACTTTGTTCAACAGCCCGCTTATATGAAACAACAACAGATTATAAATCTGCAATCTTAGCCTTAAGCTTCTAAACATTACCACCACTAGCACTCTCTAACCCTGACGATGCCAAATTCGTTTCCGAAACCCCTCCTAACTAAGCCTGCAACCGTGCGATAGTTTGTTGCATTTCATTATGAGTTTTTTCATACGAAATCTTGTCATATTTGCATTCGTCACATTTTTTGACAAATTTATTCCAAAGATCGGTGAATTCTTTATCCTTTTTAATGACATAAGATTCCATTTTCTCTTTCATAAGATCAAGCTCAGTTTGGAGGTTTTCATCATGCGACATAGAGGTACCTAACTCAACAGGGCTACTATCAATACAATCAAGAGCTTTAGAGATGCGTTCAAGATCGTTTTCCAAAACTTTGATTTTATCAAGAGATTCATCAGCTTCCTTCGTCAATGCTTTAAAGTCTTCAACAAAGTTGGCTAATTCTTTTAGAAAAGCGTTTTCCAAATTTCATAACCGAGCATCAACTTGATTAATAATCGGATTAATATCGTTTTGAAGAATTTTTTGAACCTCAATCTGAACAGGTGATGTAAAATTACCTCCAGTTATTTTTTAATTAACAACACGTTTAAGGATGACAAAGTTATCTTTAAGCTCGTTTAGAAATCGGCGAGTGATACTCGGTTTAGGAGGGTCATCAGACAATTCCTCACTTGGTAGCAAAAGCATTTCAGTACTCGTTTTAGACCGAACAAAAACTGTTGGAGGATTAACTTTTGGATAATAAACGGGTATCACTTCTTTATCAAGCTTTTTCATTCTTAAACGAGTCTCTACAACAAGTTCAGTAGTTTCCTCGGAATCATGCACACTAGGAGGATCATGCTCATCAGACAATAGCACACTACCATTATATAAAGTTTCATTAGTGGCTTGAACTTGCTTAAGGTATCCTGGATTAGGGGGAAGAGGACAACCTAAAGCCATTTTGTATCGAGTGTAATTTATCTCATTCACTTTTGGTGCGAGCATATTTATCGTCTGCATAGTTTGGCCACGTTTTACTAAAAGGTTGTCTAATTCTCTAATCCTATCCTGCGCTTTGCAAAAATCCTCAAGAAGCCCATCTTCTCGAATTTTGAAATCATGTTTTAGCTTTTTTCTTTCTTCTTTTAAATCAGAAACAATAGATTTTTCAGTTGAAAGCTGTTTATTAAGAGAAGTGATTTCATCATTCAATTCGCTTATCTTTTTAGCACTACTTAAGTGTAAGGCATTTAATTTCTTAGTGGTGCATTTTTCTTGATAAACCGATGTAGCATGAGCTTGTTCAAGTTCCTTGATTTTAGCATGATGAATCTCAAAACTTTTCTCCCGTTCCTTATATCCCGCAAGCTCAGTGGTCAATTTGGCATTAGTTTCTCTAAACTTATTATTAACCACCGTAGCATGATCTACATCCTTAGCAAGCTTATCAAATAGAGATTTATAATACGCATGTGTCTCATCAGGAAGGGTTGTAGGCTGAGCAACTTGATCCACACTAAGGTCCACACTAGGCTCATTCAAAATAATATTACTATTATTCGTTTGATCCTTGTGTGTCTCAATGTAGGGCTCAAGCATCTCAGTATACTCTTCCTCCTGATTAGACATATTATATATATCATCATCAAAACTTGGGTGTACCTCAGAGGGACCGTCTGCATCATAGACGGGAGCTCTGTCATCATGCATTCCTGAGGTTGATGCTTGCTGTAAGTTTGCCATCAAGATGTAGTTGGCATTCACCTCTTCTTCCTCGTCATATTCTGCAGCAGAAGCCATAAGATCAAATTCCTCAGCTTGAAGTGGGATTCCTGCCTCTTCTTTTTGTGCTATGAGAAGCTGAGTCTGAAGATAAGCAGCATCCCTCTTCTTTTTGGCTGTGCAATCTCGAGCATAATGACCAAATCCCCTGCAGTTGTAGCACTGAACCTGACGATTGTTGTTTCCATTTCCCGTACCAGTATTCTCAGCCCTTGCAGCAACAATGTTTCCCATTTGGTTACCAACCGCTGGCACAACTATTAACCCATTCTGATTACCCACATTCGAAACACCCGGATTTTAACCACAGTTTTGACCATACTGATTTCCTGCATTGCCAACGGTCTGCCCAGCATTCTGACCATATTGTTGAAACTGAGTCCCCGTGTTTCTAGCAACTACCAATTGACGATCTTGATTCGCATTCATGAACGGTTGAGCAATCTGCCTATTTCTAGTGTTCGAGGAGATTCTCTGATTGTTGTTGGTGGGGTTAATGGTGAATTTGAATGCCTTTGCAAGTAGGGCAAGACCAGTATTAATATCATGAGTAGGATCGGTGATGTCATCAAAATAGGCAATGGGTTGTTGTAAGTAATTCATAGCTGCAGGATGTTGATATCCATAAGCGGTGAGTTGTTGTTGTTGTTGTTGTTGTGGCAGGAAGTTACTTGATGAGGGTTGATGGTAGGGTACCATGGGATATGACATAGATGATGGAGAGTTTGCCATAAAAGCCAATGGATCTTGTGTTTTGGCACGTCTTTCTGCCCTAACTTCGTTAGCTTCATCTTGATTCATCTTCAAATAGTCATAAACTTGAGTGTAGTCCACGACAAGAAGATCCTTGGTTTGATTGACAAGTGTGACATATCGTGACCATTCAGAAGGAAGATTATCAAGAAATTTGATGTTGGCAGCAATTTGTGCAGGTTCATGTTTGTTTCTTCTAAGATGGTTCATGAGGGTTGAAAACCGATGATAATAAGGTTCAATTTGTTCCCCTTCAGTAGACGTAAATTTCTCCCATTCACGAAGCAACTTAGTTTCCTTTTCTTGTAAACCGATTTCACTGCCCTTCATCATTTTCTGAATCCTAAGCCACATCTCGTGTGCGGTTTCACAACTATCGACAACAGCATAAACATCTTCAGGAAGTCCCATAAGAATAACTTGAATTGCTTGATCATCAGCGTCGAGTTGTTTGGATTCAGCTTCAGTTAATTCTTCATCTGTTTGCTCATGACTTGAGTCAGCTACTGGGTTAGCATTCGTAGGGTCGCCAGGCACAATAATTGTTCTTCTAACATACGGACCCTTTTGAATCGAGTTGACAATCAACTTTCCCAGAGGTTTACATTTTGCATAACGAAGGAGACGACTAGCCCATGTAGTGTAGTTCTCCTTGGTAAGCATGGGTGGACGATTCTCAGTACCCGCAGCATAAATATCTTGTTGAGACGTTATCGTAGAAGTCGTGTGAACAACAGGATCTCAATTCATAGAAAGCATGAGGTGATGTAGAAATTCCGAAACTTTTGATTTTTTTCTCAGTCCGACAATAAATTCCTCAGTCCGACAAAAACGGTAAGCTGAAAAAATTGTGTATCGCCAAATTTTGAAATTGAGTTCGAGATAGCCAAAAACTAGTAGGGAAAAAATTTAATTTTACTATCGGAATGTGCTTCTATCGGAATGTCCTACAATCGGAATGTCTACTATCGGAATGTCCTTCTATCGGAATCCTAGATCGCAATGATGACCTGTCGGAATGCTTAGATCAGAATGTTCAGATCGGAATATGTTTAGATCGGAATAACTTCAGATCGGAATGTGGCTAAAATCAATTTGGCAGAGTAACGACTCAAAGTTCCTTAAGAGCCGTCGGAATCCCAGATCGCAAAGAACGATCGGAATGTCCAGATCGGAATAAGGTATCGAAATGTTTAGATCGCAAAGTAGAACCTAGAGGTTATTGCGATCTGGCCTATTTCCCTTTGTACTTTCCGATGGTGAAACTTGCAAGAATTTCGGATAGATGAAAAAACAAGAAATTTCTAAACTTTTGATCCAAAATACTTGTTTTTAAGCCAAAACCAAGATGCCCAAATCACTACTACACGATTTAAAGAAGTTATACGACTTAGAAACACAAACAAACGCGAAATTTTTTTTGATGTTTTGGCGAAAAACAATCAAAATCACACAAAATGCTTAAATACGAATCCCTTGGCGAATGATACCACTTGTTGGATTGTAACACACGACTTATAAGAACAAGAAATAAAGATGAAGATTAAACCAAAAAAGAAAGATTAGATTAGATGAAGGAAAAGAGAAAACAAACAAAGTTGTGAATTCCTAGTGAGAGAAACACAAACGTTTCTCTCACTACAAAACAAATGAAATGGAAAACACACACACAAATGAGGCTTAGGAGGCCTTTTATACTAAGTACTAAGTGTTTAGGAGGCCTTCCTCATTTGTGTGTTTGGGACTAATTCCCGTTACATAAACATTAATAACTAAGAACTCTCAACACCGTTGAATAGTATTTTTCACGAGCTTCGCAACGGAATATTATATGACCATCACTTTAAATACGGCTAACAAATTCAATCGAAAATTGTTTTGAAAATTTGAATCATCGATATTAACAACTTCGAACGACGTTTCAAAAAGCTCTTGAATAAATTGTTGTGTAAATTCAAGCGAAATACAATGTTTTTGAATCTCATCAAAATGTTTTGAAAGCGAAGAATAAGAATCTTGAAGCTTTAAAAATTCAGCGTCAGATTTGTGACAAGTACTATTTACCCCATTATCCATAGATTCAACATTATGCACAATAGATTCATTATCAACACATTTATTCACACAGACGGAAACAATATCATGCGACATCACTTGCTTCAGAAGCTGATCATTTTAGCGTGAAATTCGTTCTATTTCAAGTAAACCGTTTTCATAAGCATCATTCATTTCATTGAAAACACGTCTACAAACAGAACAATTTCGTCACGAAACGCAGCTCTAGTGTGCTCAAAATTCCATTCACCTTATGTTATGGCCAAAGCCGTCATATGTTCCTTAATGACGTTGTCAAAATTGACAAAGTGTTGGTGCACCACATTTAAGCTATCTGACACCTTACTTACCAGTGGAATCAACTTAGTTAAATCCTTTTTGACAAGTGTAGGAGACGTACTAGGAAGGTTTTCATTTGACAAACTTGGGGGCACAAAAGCTGATAATTGAGCTAATTCCTTTTTTAACTGAATACGGGTCTTTTTATCAAATTGATCTTTATTATGGTTATCATAATCAAGCTTATTGAATGTTGAAAGCATTTTATATCGAGTTTCTTCCGCAAGTGACATTGTCACCTCATTATCACAAACATAAGGTGCTTCTTTTGATTTGCCAATTAGGGTCACATCATAGAGACAAGGAATATATTCCTGAGCTTGTTTTGCATAACCGGGATTAGGTGGTAAATCTTGAAGACGCTTAAGTTCTAGTTCTTTAAACGATTTACTTAAAAGATGAATCTTTTTTGTGGAAACGTATTGTTTTAAATGCTGTTGTTCCTTGAATTTAAGAAGTTTGGTAGCATTAATTTCTGATTCAAACTTTTTAGACTCGAGAGTTTCGAAATCCTTTTTAATTTTTTGAAAATCATTTACAACCGACTCTTTTTCTTTTGATTCATTGGAAAGATTAGCTCTTAATGATTCGATTTCCTTTAAGTGTTCTATCTGTTCAAAACGAAATTGTTCAAATTCAAAACAAGTTATTTTCTCTGCTTGAGGGACCATTTCAAAAGCTTTGACCTTTTCCTTATACAGCGCAAGCTCAGCGGTTAGATTAGTATTCAAATATATGGTATATAGGATGGCCACATTCATGTTATCTATAATATGTTTAGGCACCATTAGCAAATCATGTTGATCATAAGATTCCATACCCGTCGTAGCATTTGGTTGAGGTTCACTCAAACGTGTTGGACTGGATACCACATCATTTGAGTTGCTAGTTCCTGAATGCTGTTTGAGGTTGTCATTTTCATGCTCAACATGATGTGGATTATCATGAACAATATTAGATGTGGTTGGTACCTCACTAACGAAATCAGAACCGTAGTGAGAGAGATTTGCAACGAGAGAAACTTGGGCTGAGTGAATGTCATCACAATCTGAATCATATGCATCAAGATCATTGATATGCTGCATTAGAAGTAGAGATGACTGCAATACCTTCATTATCAGTTGCCCCCTAGGTCTGCAATAAATTCTAATTTCTCTGAATCCAAAATCTTTCCCTTAGATTGAGCATCGACCAAATACATCTTCTAACGAAACCAAGTTGCATCCCTTCTCCTTTTCGTCTGAGTGCATTCCCTAGCCATATGACCTTGTCCTCGACAACTATAGCAAGTCACAACCTTTTGAGGACCAATAAGGCTTCCATTTCCACTAGCTTGAGAAGTCACGGCTTGAGAGTTCACGGTCCTTGTAGTAAGTCCATATAAATTTTGCCTTCCCTGAATGGATTACACCGTCACTTGATCATCTTGAATAGTGGCTTGTTGTCGAGGATTTGAAGAAGTGCGGAGTTGATTGTTCGTTGGTGGAAAACCTCTAGTTGAAACAAGTTTTGACAAGTAGGCAGTGAGATAGTTTAAGACTTTAGTAGGTGTATCATTTGGAGTAAAGACTGGTGCTTGAATTGGTGGAAGTTCATTGGAGTAGAAGGCTTGTGCTTGTGGTGCTTCAATTATAAAATATCCTTGCTGAGGAGATAGCCCATTGGAGAAGTAATAGCTTGTGATGGTGATGCCTGATGTGCTGGTTGATGTGGATAAGGCTGTTGAAGAACACTTTGTTGAAATGCTTGATGTGGCATCGTTAGTGGTCGATACGATGGTTGTTGTGGTTGCTGATTGGTGTGTTGTGGTAGCTGCTGCAAGTATGATGGTTGTTGATAAGTATAAGCCATATTTTGACGCTATTAATCATTTGGCAAAAAACGAACTTGTTCGTGGTCTTCCTAAACTTAAATTTGACAAGTACCATTTATGTTCCGCGTGTACAATGGGGAAGAGCACTAAGAAATCATATAAACCCAAGACTGAAGACACCAACTGATGTGATCGTGATAGTATATGTGATAATTAAAATACGTTATAGGGTAAATTAGAAAATTACCTTTAGGAAAAAGTAATAGACTAATATTACCAATGACGAATTCAATTAAACACGTGATGAACCAAGTTCGTTGTACACGAAAATCGAGTGAATTTGAGACGTTTCGTTTCGTTTTGGACAATTGATTTGAATTGCTTTTCGGTTTTTAAACTAGAAATTAATTCTACCAATTTAAAACTATTTAAAATTTTCCTAAAGTGCATGAATCGTAAACCCCCAAATTATTAATCTAATAACAATTACTAAAAATTAAAACAATTTAAAAATTTTCTTTTAATAAAACTAATTTAGTTAAAATACTTTTACATTATTTTTAAAAATCTATTTAGGAAACCATATTATTAAAAATCTAAATTAATTAAAATCTAATTATTATTTAAAAACTAATTTTTATTAATTAATTAAATTTCTAAATAAAAATTAATGAAACATTTTTTTATATATATTTTGTTTTTATTTATTATTCTTAACTCTTATAAAAAATAAAATTTTAATAAAACTAATATTAAAGTTTACTAAAAAATGTAAAACACGTATATAAATCTTCTAGCAAAATTGACAGCCTAATAAAAGACTATATTAAAAACCTAGTCCATAATTAAACCAATAAGAGTGGTTAGATGAGATGGTTAAGGCATTTGGCCTGTGACCAAGAGGTCACAGGTCCGAATCCTGTAAGTAACATTTTTATTTTTGGACATTAAAATATTCAATAAATTCTAGCGTGACAGATATGTATATGGAAACAAAATACCAAAGATGATTCACTCAGAAGTATTATATTAAACGAAATTTAAGGAAAATATCAGTTAAATAAAAACAATAAGATTACTCCAAATCATCAGACATATCCAAGTTTCTAGCAAGTCAAATTTAACACATAAGCAAACAAGTTTAAAATGACAGTAACATCAATTAATCAAGCAGATCCAAACTAGAAGCAGTAAAAAACAGTAACCTCTAACTAGCTAATAGAATCGGAATAACAACGACTGAGAAAGGAAATTGCCACTACAAATTCAGCAATATAAAACTGATATATGAAAGAAATCAGCAATCTTAAATCCCTATTAAATCAGATAAGATTCACTACTCTCAAAACACATAAGTACAGCAGATCTCTCAAGAATTCATAACAACCATTCTTAAGACAATTAAAAGCAGAAAATCGAAACTTAAATGACAGAAAGTAAACAATCACAGAAAATGCACCAGTAAAAGAATTCTATAGCAGGCATTAATTCTACTCAAAACTAACTAGAAAAAAAAAGGCAGCAAGCTTAATGAACTCTAGATAGCAATCCAAAGACGCACAGCTCATACAAACGCAGTGAGAACAAGGCTAATATTCAGATTGAAAGCAAGTATTCAACAAGATAAAATGTAAAATCAAAACTTAGCTAATCAATAAAAATCATTCCAAAGAACATGTATATAACATCTTAGCAGATTCATCGTCTAAAACTAGCATACAAGTGAATCAGTTATATCTGAACTTAAAAATGAAACATCAAAACTGAGTTCAACAGATCCAGAAATTAGCAGATACGAGCACAAATGAGTAAACAGATACAATACAGTTGACTATTTTAAACGTCTACATAAACGCCTTAGCATCAAGTAAAACACATTCATACCAAAACAAATTTATAAAATGCAAATTTAAATAAAACAAGATTGACCATTTATTTGGAGGTAACCGTTGATGATGAAGGTTAGGCGCTGAGCCACCTTAAACTCGACACCATATTAAGCGAACCACTATCATCTACTAAACCGGTCCCTCGAACCACCATACACCATACGATAACATGAACCATTAACTTCGAAACAGCAGCTTTGGATCCGTATTTGCAGAAACTTAATTACCTTCTAATTTTTCTCGATTTATCAATATGATAAACCGAATCCCAAACTTAGCTTAAACTAAATCTCAATAAGCTATTTAGAAAGCTTTTAAGATTAAGCACATGTTATAATTATCAATATTAATATAGAACAATAAATTGTAATAATCGAGAATAGTAAAACAGTGAACGAGATATCAAACTGTGAACAATAATTTGTAATATTCGAGACAGAAAATTAGTTAAAAGAGATATAATAAAAATTGGATGTAAACTTTATTGATTAACAACTTCAAAAATTACAAAATTAAGAAATTAATCCTATACTAATTTTAACATTATAACTCTACACTAAGAAAGGGATGATCATTACAGATTTCGAGAGGGGTTTTTATAGGCTAGGTGAGAGGGTGTGGGGTGAGGGTTTGTTGATGAAGAAGCGATTTCAGGCCCTTGGGTCAACTTTTCTTCTTCTCTCTCTTTTCTGTTAAGATCGGATGGCTGATAATCATCTATCCTCACATGGATTGCCAACCTGGCACTAAGTGTGCTAGTTTGGATCCGATGTGGCATGATATGATTGGTTAAATGATTGGTTGACAGTAAATCAACCAATCACAGTTGAGGAGTAACGTGTTGAGAATCCACGTGGGAGCCTTGTGCCAGCATCTTCTTCCCGATATACTTGGCAGTTTATTAAAGCGCGTGTAACCTAATTTCTGCTTGAATGAATTCCCCTAAAATCTAGGGTTTATATGCTGGGTTGTTTTTCCCCCAAAATTCTTTCAATCGACTTCTTTTTCTTTTCTCTTGTTTCTTTTTTTTTTCTTCTGTTTATTCTTTTTGACCGTAGGTTTTGACTCCCAAAAGTATAAAAATCTTTTTTTCACGTCTCATTATTCATTTGGTTTTGGGCTTGGGCCAATATTGGGCCCAAAATGTATATCCGTTCCATTCCTTTATTGTATATGGGCTTTTCTTCTTATTTCCATAGTTGGGCTTTTCAGGCCCAAAAAGCACATGTGGGACCCACAAAGCCGTTTATAAAACTTGAATCCTCGAAAAACAAACTTGACTTTTGGCTTCGTGATATTTCTTCAGATCTCGTATCGATATTTTCCAGTTTTCGTTAACTTGGTACCTACACACATCAAACAAGAAACAAGCGAATACAAGGCATTTTCTATTGATTTTGTGCAATTATTGTTCGTTTCTAGATACAAATGATATGAGTAATTTAACTCATATCAAATTCCCCCTTGCTAAGCAATTGTCGTATCCTCACGCAATGATACAACAAAACACTAACTACACCATTATTCAACTTTTGAAACTTTATTTTGCAAAGACATAATGTATTGCTTTCATTATTGAAAAATAACTTTAAGGATCATAAAACTCAAATAGATTCATCGTCCCCGACTTTTCACTTTTCCATGCCAAGTGCAAAAACAAGATCATTGTCAATCATAAGCCCCAAAATTAAACCAAGTCATACAAGTAATTTGTGTTAAACTCAATCTCCTATTATTCCTAATTGTGTCTCTAGATTTTATTTGTCATTCACCCAAAGGCTAATTTGACTTTATTTGATATTTATTAGTCCAAAAATGAAGGCAAGAACGGTGTAAACTCAACACTCAAAACCTAACCTCGACTTCAAAAACTATTGTCACTAAAGAAAGCCCACATCAAGGATAACTTAACACGATTTAGGGATAAATCCCAGACCCGAATTTTGGCTAATATGGCTACTTAAAGCAACAATAGAACCTCCAAAGTCAATTATGACCTTATTAATGGAGTTAGCAACAACTACATCATAACACCTTGTGGCTCTTTAAGATGCAATTGTGCTCCTTATTTAAAATCCACACCCGAAGGCTCCTTGGACAAAAATAAGGGAATTGACTTCACAATCCCACCTTACGGATCATGATGATGAAGCAATTTTTATTCAACACGACCCTTGACATATACCCTAAGGCTCTAATGACAAGGTTAGTGCTACATGACTCCCACCCGAAGGCTCCTAGAGAACATGTTTTTATTTATTTTTCTTTATTAATATGATATTTATAGTAAGCCAAATTTCCGCAATCCCATGATCAAAAGTCCATGACGCTGACACCCTTAATGTGTTCTCACTTTAATTACAAGGGAAGAAAAAGAAGGAGTTACGAGTTAAGATATCAAGCCTAAACCGCTAAAAACTTCATTTATTAAGCAATTATTATTCAAGCGTGGAAAGTAAATACGAGGAGATTAAATCAAACACAAAAATACTTGCACAAAGAAGAATTTAACCTTAGAAACTTATGATTGAACTCTACCATCTCTTGTTCTCCATATTGTAAAATTTCAAGAATGTGAAATCAATGGATACTTAGCCTATTAAATCAAAGTTTTGGGTTTTCAAGTCATCTATAGGATCTTGCATCTTCTTATACTTTTTCAAGTTTTAGAATTTGCGTTTGAAAGTTCCCTTGATAAACGACTTTCTAGGATCAATTATAGGAACTTGCGAAAAGTTCTTGTTCTTAACTCGTATGAATTAAGACTTTCGCGTTTTAAAGCTCCCTATATAAAAGCCTAGCAAAAATTAATTCAAATACGTTAAGGAAAAGCTAAGGTTAAAAACTGAGTCGAGTCAAAAACTATCTTTATTTTCACCAACGGAAAGCCTACATTCGTGTCAAAAGAACTTATTTTCTTATTTAAAACTTTAAAAATAACACAAAAATTTAAAATTTTATTGAAAAATGAGAAAAACAATACATTTAGAAACGACAAAAGCAATCGCAAGATTATATCGATTGACTCCCCCATGCTAAAACCAAACATTGTCCTCAGTGTTTCTTAGCTCAAAATTAACACCCCCTTGCTAAGACACGAAGAGTCTAATGCAAAATCCTAGCATGGAAAGAGCACGCAAATCTATAAGCCGTTTATTAATTATGCCTCAAAATAAAACGTTAGTCGATAAAAATCAAAGGATAGAGAGTGTGCCCCTTTTTGGCATTCAAAAAAAGGAAGATCAAGTGGACCGGCAAAAACCGAACACGAGAGTCTTCAAATATTAGGGTCATACCTAAGATTCACAACACAACAAAACACGAGCACGAGCTTGCAAGATCAAGCCTTATTAGTTGTTAGAAAATAGAAAGAAGATAGAATGTATGGGACTCCCCCACAAGGCACCTCGTTTTTGTTCACCGAGTCATGAGCTCGACTCGATCCCCGCATTTATTGGTCCTTAGGGAAAATGGTGAAAACCGGCATATTGGAATAAAAACCAACATAAAGCACGATGTCGGGGTCAAAGATTACATCCTCGTTGTCGGATGACAAACGAAAGGATAAAACTCCAACACGAATCTCTAACAAGAGATGATAGTCACAAATCACTAAATGGATGTAGCATGCTCCCCGAGATAAACTCGCACCAAGATGATCAAAAATCTTTCAATTATTGCATCGGTGAAAGGCCGAGATTTCCCTAAATCAACGATTCCGGGGTCGAATACCTCGTCCTCGATGGAGAAAGGAAAGGATAACACGGTGTCGTCCCCCCATGCTAATCCAAGATCATATAAAGCACATGGTAATGGTGGTATAAAGGTTTCATCCATAATCGAATCAACATTCTTAGCTTTAACGACCATTTCACCCTTAAAAATGTGATCAATAGGGTCATGGTATTCAATATGAGACACATGAAAAACCCGCACATTAAGATCAAGTGGGTGGGAGGAGGACTTGGGACGAAATCATCATCAAGTAAATTCTCTAAAAAGAGAGTGTCCCCCTTCGGGTCGATATCATCAACACCCAGTGGTATCGAATCATTAGAAGCAAGAAAAGTGTCAATCTCCTCCATAAGCGGATCACTATCCTCAACGGGAATAGGAGATGGAGAGAAAGACTTTCTAATAGACTTGGAATTCAAGGCCTCGATCCTAGAAATGAGAAGATAGACGTTGGATAATTTCTCACGAAGAATCACGTCTTCCACATCTAAATGAGTAAGTTCATCGGTGAACTTCTCAAGGATCAGAATAGTCAAATCAACCTCATTCCCGGTGGAAATGGGTCTAAAGGAGCAAGTTCAAAAGTAAACCTCTCAAAAACCGGATCACTATCATCCTCATTTCCCGGTGGAAATGGGTGAAGAAGAGTAGGTTCATCGGTAAACCCCTCAAAATCCGAGTCGTGAATATCATCTTTATAAGAAAGTTAATCGGAGAACTCCTCATTAGAAAATTCACTAGAAGTAGAATCATTCTCAAAATCTTCATTTTCATCACAATTTTCATCATTAGAATTGGAGAAAATATCAAAGTGATTGAAAGAAGTCGAGTCATCACAATGTGAAAAATCACACATTTTATTGGAAATACCGTCAAATTCTCTTGGGTTTTGGATAAGGATAGTGCTAATATGCTCGTCCCCCTTGCTTAGAGAATTTCCGGGTTCCACGATGGAAGAATCATGAATAGGAGTGGTGATGTCATGAGAGATTTCCTCATCATCTAGGATGGGAGAATCCTCGGGCTCAATAGCCGACAAGATACGAAAAGGAAGCACGATAGCACTAGACGAAGGATGAAGAGCAATAAGATCTCGCAAAGAAATAGCACTATCCTCGTCATCATCCAAAAGAAGAGAACGCTCGAGTTCACGTTTAGCAAGAGATTTTGCTTCCGCTTGAGCTCGTTCTTTCTCTCGAATTATTTGTTGGAAAATTGTTTCAAGTCGTTCAATATCGAAAGAATATTGTGGAGATTGGTCAAAACCGGAAGGAATCGAATTATAGCAAGGATTAGGCTCATAAAAATTTTGATCTCTCGGTTGACAACAAAAACTCTCGTGAGGACCTCCACAATACTCACAACAAAGATGTTGTTGTGATAAACTCGGTAAATCTTGTGGATAACAATTGTCATTAAAGTTTTGATTATAGCTCGGTTCTTGCTCGTAATTAAGCGAGAATCGATGCGAACAATCATCACCAAAATGAGAATCGTTTCCACAAAACTCACACGAGGATGTTTCGTATGTAGGGTGTGGAGGTGGATTGAAATCGAGAGGATTATTCGAAAATTTTGGATTTCCACATGAAGTAATTTCATTACAAGAAGGACAAAATCCAACTCGTAAATCGTGACGTAAGTCATTTCGACAACGCTCACACGTGCACCACCGACATGGTAAAAAACCATAAAACGGTTCTCCACACCCAACACAATCGACGAAGGAATTCATGGAAGAATTAAAATTTAGAGGGTGAGGAGAAAAAGAATTAAACATGATAGAGGATTAAGAAGATTATTTTTGGTATTTTTCATAAAAACGATACATACTATATAATAAGAAAATAACAAAACTTTCCGAGGACGGAAAGGGTCTTCAAATCAACGATCAACAAATCTCCACGAACGAATCGTACACAAGATCCCCGGCAGCGGCGCCAAAATTTTTGATGTGATCGTGATAGTATATGTGATAATTAAAATACGTTATAGGGTAAATTAGAAAATTACCTTTAGGAAAAAGTAATAGACTAATATTACCAATGACGAATTCAATTAACACGTGATGAACCAAGTTCGTTGTACACGAAGATCGAGTGAATTTGAGACGTTTCGTTTCATTTTGGACAATTGATTTGATTTGGTTTTCGGTTTTTAAACTAGAAATTAATTCTACCAATTTAAAACTATTTAAAATTTTCCTAAACGTGCATGAATCGTAAACCTCCAAATTATTAATCTAATAACAATTACTAAAATTTAAAACTATTTAAAAATTCAAATTTAATAAAACTAATTTAGTTAAAATACTTTTACATTATTTTTAAAAATCTATTTAGGAAACCATATTATTAAAATCTAAATTAATTAAAATCTAATTATTATTTAAAAACTAATTTTTATTAATTAATTAAATTTCTAAATAAAAATTAATGAAACATTTTTTTATATATATTTTGTTTTTATTTATTATTCTTATGTAAAACCCGTATTTATAATCCTCGAATATTAAATACGCGTAGTATCAGCTCTAATTTTAATTAAAAGTTAACAGTGAATAAACAGTCTTAGTTTTATTTTAATAAAAAAAAAAGTTGTAAAACTCAAAATTTTAGTTTATAATTTATTTATCATTTTAGATATAACTTTTAAAGTTTAAATAATAAACATTTAATATTAGAATCTTACGTTATAATCCAAAACTAATGAGATAATACTAGTATATTTTTAACAATTGAGTCATTGATATGAATGTGAAGTTTTACATTTTTACAAGTTGGCAGTTGAAGGAAAATCAAACTTGCCGTAGTCAAATATTGATAAGAATTAATATGATGGGTTGTAAAACTCAAAATTTTAGTTTATAATTTATTTATCATTTTAGATATAACTTTTAAAGTTTAAATAATAAACATTTAATATTAGAATCTTACGTTATAATCCAAAACTAATGAGATAATAATAGTATATTTTTAACAATTGAGTCATTGATATGAATGTGAAGTTTTACATTTTTACAAGTTGGCAGTTGAAGGAAAATCAAACTTGCCGTAGTCAAATATTGATAAGAATTAATATGATGGGCCTAGTCAAGGATTCATCACAAAATCTCGGTACTTTCGGAATACACAGTTAAGTTGTTTGAGTACAAAATAATCAACATTAACTAAGGAATTATTTTACTATTAATAATGAGTGAATCAATTTGAAAGAGTCAAATACATATTTATGTCATCCGAAATCTCAGCTCATTCATTATAATTTATATATCTTTTCCTTGTCATTTAAAAAAAACAAAAAAAGACATACGCACCATAAGGTGACTTGACTCACATCCAATTGAAGTCCTGATCTCCATGTTGTGTTCTTCGCGATTGGCTTGGGTTCAGGACCATGCTTATTTGGGGTTCACGATGCATGGCCAGCTAGAACGTGGTACCTTTGCGAGTTTCTTTCGGTTTCAAATCAAAGGGTTCGTGGCGGGACTCGCTAGAGTCGCAAGTTATCGTTTGTGACTAGAGTTTCGGTTCAGATTGATTCGACCATGCCTGATTTTGGTACACGCTGAATACTTCGTGTCGGATTAGTTTTGGTTCGAGTTACACAATATCGGTTTTGTTAGTAGGAAGTTAGATCGAGTTGGTGATTAGATTTGAGTTTCTTGGCAGATTCGGTATATATTGATGTTTGTTTCGAGATCAATTTTCGTCCTAGTCGAGCTCGGTCTTGGTCTTGGTCCTAGTTGAGCTCTCTTTGGTTGCCCTGAGGTAAATCTTGAACCACCTTTTAATAGATGTTCAACAACATACTAAATTGAATAGGATAATTTACTTGAACATTAACATGACATGATTAGATAGAAATGGCATGATGTAAAAAACGCTTCTAAATTGTTAAGTTGAATGTAATGAGCTACGTATATAAATATGCAGGGATATTATTAGAATCCAACTTAGTCAAATAATGATTTTTCTCATTTACATATTGATAACCTGATATAGCAGTGCTATGGCAACAATGGTAGTCATAATTTATGAATTATTTTATGAAGAGAATTTTCCGAGCATCAAAACGAAATCGTTTTACCATTAGTCGAATGATGGCTATAAAATATAAGACATGAACTAGTAAAGTGTGTTTAGTTTGAATTGAAACTGTTTGTAAGTCTAATAAAAAGAAATCAACCATGGGCTAAGTAAGTTATATTGATGGTCATTTATATTGCATGTATTAATAAATGTAATAATATAAATTTAAAGCAGATTACAACATGAAGCACGCTAGTAATATATTAGTTATTGTCAAAGTGTAAGATTAAAAAAAACATTATTATGATAGCTAATAGTAATATATGTCATTAAATTATGTAGTTCGTAGATGGAGATATTAGTTAGACGTTGACTAAAACAGTGTGATCGCTAAGGTACGGATATTCCTATCTCTTTACTATTATTTGTTTCCTTCGTTTCGATTAATCGTACGGATTTTCCGTTCTTCAGTAAGGACTTCCTTCTATGCATGATTAGGATTTCCCGTCTGCAGCCAAATGTTTTCCCCAATACATGTTATAAATTATCAGAAATTATTTAAATAACTAAGATATTGCCTGAGCATTATATACAAGCACGACCAGTTTATGTACTAGTTACGGAGGTACCGTAACCACGACACTAGAGGCACCGGTGTCGTGACTCACATGCAGGAGAGTGATATCCTGCATCGTCCCACTCAGCTCAGCTTGGCCATTTTATCAGTATTATTAGTGGGGCGTATGGATGCATCCTAGGCTTATATGTGTTACAAGTTATCAGGGTGAATGTGGTGTGTGCTCTACATCCTTCACATTGGAGCTGATCCCTCCACCCAGCACAGTTATTTAGAGGTCACCCCTCTACAGCATGACGAGGTCACCCCTCCAGTTATTCATGCACGGTTGTTACAGCACGTGACCTATATAAGCTCTGGCAAATAAAATACAGTAAATGCATGTTTTAAGAATTTATAGTTATATTTCAGTATCAGTATATATGAACCAGGTTGCTCAGATTTTATGTAGAGTTCTACCACATGTTACATATCAGTCTTACAGCTTCTGTATTCTATCGCCTGTTTCATTCAGTATATCCTTATCATGCTTTATATCCGTTCACTGAGCGTTATGCTCAGCCGTAGTTCCTTTCATGTTCTAACGGCAGGTACCCCAGGACGCTTTTAGGATTCTAAGAACATGTGCATTTGGATGGGAGCTATCCAGACTTTTTACCTTATGCATTTCTTACATTATTCTGCTTATTTGGACATTGTTTAGTCCTTTCTTTCAGTATTTTTATTTTTCATGTTTGGGCTTATGTTTGGATTGCCGATGTTGATTCTGGTATTTCCTTTATGGTCAGTTAATGTCTTAGGACATTTACCTTATGCTTTGATGACCCGCCATAAATACACGTAACGGTCCACTTATATTAGTGGGGTGTTACATCTTAACTCTTATAAAAAATAAAATTTTAATAAAACTAATATTAAAGTTTACTAAAAAAAATGTAAAACACGTATATAAATCTTCTAGCAAAATTAACAGCCTAATAAAAGACTATATTAAAAACCTAGTCCATAATTAAACCAATAAGAGTGGTTAGATGAGATGGTTAAGGCATTTGGCCTGTGACCAAGAGTCACAAACAATAAGATTACTCCAAATCATCAGACTTATCCAAGTTTCTAGCAAGTCAAATTTAACACATAAGCAAACAAGTTTAAAATGACAGTAACATCAATTAATTAAGCAGATCCAAACTAGAAGTAGTAAAAAACAGTAACCTCTAACTAGCTAATAGAATCGGAATAACAACGACTGAGAAAGGAAATTGCCACTACAAATTCAGCAATATAAAACTGATATATGAAAGAAATCAGCAATCTTAAATCCCTAATAAATTAGATAAGATTCACTACTCTCAAAACACATAAGTACAGCAGATATCTCAAGAATTCATAACAACCATTCTTAAGACAATTAAAAGCAGAAAATCGAAACTTAAATGACAGAAAGTAAACAATCACAGAAAACGTAGCAGTAAAAGAATTCTATAGCAGGCATTAATTCTACTCAAAACTAACTAGAAAAAACAGGCAGCAAGCTTAATGAATTCTAGATAGCAATCCAAACACGCACAGCTCATACAAACGCAGTGAGAACAAGGCTAATATTCAGATTGAAAGCAAGTATTCAGCAAGATACAATGTAAAATCAAAACTTAGCTAATCATAAAAATCATTCCAAAGAACATGTATATAACATCTTAGCAGATTCATCGTCTAAAACTAGCATACAAGTGAATCAGTTATATCTGAACTTAAAAATGAAACATCAAAACTGAGTTCAACAGATCCATAAATTAGCAGATACGAGCACAAATGAGTAAACAGATACAATACAGTTGACTATTTTAAACGTCTACATAAGCGCCTTAGCATCAAATAAAACACATTCATACCAAAACAAATTTATAAAATGCAAATTTAAATAAAATAAGCTTGACCATTTATTTGGAGGTAACCGTTGATGATGAAGGTCAGGCGCTGAGCCACCTTAAACTCGACACCATATTAAGCGATCCACTATCATCTACTAAACCGGTCCCTCGAACCACCATACACCATACGATAACATGAACCATTAACTTCGAAACAGCAGCTTTGGATCCGTATTTACAGAAACTTAATTACCTTCTAATTTTTCTCGATTTATCAATATGATAAACCGAATCCCAAACTTAGCTTAAACTAAATCTCAATAAGCTATTTAGAAAGCTTTTAAGGTTAAGCACATGTTATAATTATCAATATTAATATAGAACAATAATTTGTAATAATCGAGAATAGTAAAACAGTGAACGAGATATCAAACTGTGAACAATAATTTGTAATATTCGAGACAGAAAATTAGTTAAAAGAGATATAATAAAAAATGGATGTAAACTTTATTGATTAACAACTTCAAAAATTACAAAATTAAGAAATTAATCCTATACTAATTTTAACATTATAACTCTACACTAAGAAAGGGATGATCATTACAGATTTCGAGAGGGGTTTTTATAGGCTAGGTGAGAGGGTGTGGGGTGAGGGTTTGTTGATGAAGAAGCGATTTCAGGCCCTTGGATCAACTTTTCTTCTTCTCTCTCTTTTCTGTTAAGATCGGATGGTTGATAATCATCTATCCTCACACGGATTGCCAACCTGGCACTAAGTGTGCTAGTTTGGATCCGATGTGGCATGATATGATTGGTTAAATGATTGGTTGATAGTAAATCAACCAATCACAGTTGAGGAGTGACGTGTTGAGAATCCACGTGGGAGCCTTGTGCCAGCATCTTCTTCCCGATATACTTGGCAGTTTATTAAAGCACGTGTAACCCAATTTCTGCTTGAATGAATTCCCCTAAAATCTAGGGTTTATATGATGGGTTGTTTTTCCCCCAAAATTCTTTCAGTCGACTTCTTTTTCTTTTCTCTTGTTTCTTTTTTTTCTTCTGTTTATTCTTTTTGACCGTAGGTTTTGACTCCCAAAAGTATAAAAATCTTTTTTTCACGTCTCATTATTCATTTGGTTTTGGGCTTGGGCCAATATTGGGCCCAAAATGTATATCCGTTCCATTCCTTTATTGTATATGGGATTTTCTTCTTATTTCCATAGTTGGGCTTTTCAGGCCCAAAAAGCCCATGTGGGACCCACAAAGCCTTTTATAAAACTTGAATCCTCGAAAAACGAACTTGACTTTTGGCTTCTTGATATTTCTTCAGATCTCGTGTCGATATTTGCCGGTTTTCGTGAACTTGGTACCTACACACATCAAACAAGAAACAAGCAAATACAAGGCATTTTCTATTGATTTTGTGGAATTATTTTTCGTTTCTAGATACAAATGATATGAGTAATTTAACTCATATCACCAACCAAGAGAAACTTTATTTGTTGCATATGGATCTTTGTTGGCCAATGCGTGTTGAAAGTCTTAGTGGTAAAAAGTACATCCTCGTCATTATCGATGATTACTCTCGGTTTACATGGGTGAAATTTCTTACAACAAAAAATGAGGAACCTAAATTCATCATCAGATTTCTCAAGATGATTCAAGTGCGTCTCAACACTACTGTCTGACGCATTCGTACAGATAATAGAACTGAATTTGTGAATCAAATCATGCGTAATTATTATGAAGAAGTTGGCATATCTCATGAAACATCCGTTGCTCGCACTCTACAACAAAACGGTGTCGTTGAAAGGCGAAATCGCACACTGATGGAAGCTGCTCGAACAATGTTAATTTACGCAAAGGCTCCATTGTTTTTATGGGCTGGAGCAGTATCTATAGCAGTTTTCACCCAAAACCGGTCACTAATTCGTAAACGCCATGGTAAAACACCTTATGAGCTTCTCCATGGAAAAGTACCAGGTTTATCATATCTTCATGTATTTGGCTCTCTTTGCTATCCAAATAATGATGGTGAAAATTTAGGAAAACTTCAACCCAAGGCTGATATTGGTATTTTCATTGGTTATGCGCCCACAAAGAAGACATACCGAATCTACAATCGTAATTCTCGCAATATCCTTGAAACTATGAATGTTGATTTTGATGAGCTGATGCCAATGGCTTCTTAGAAAGGCATCCCTGAACCCGCACTTCATGAAATGGGACCCAGTAACTTAGCTCTAGTCTTGTCCCAAACAACCCTACTTCATCATCATTTACACCACCTTCTAGGAATGAATGGGATACGTTGTTTCAACCTTCTTTGATGATTTCTTTACTCCTCCAAGTATTGTTTCTCTAGAACCTGAGGTAATAGCTCCGGTTACAGAAGTTGTAACTCCAGCAACCGAAGCACAATCAGATACGTCTACACCTATAATTGGTCAAGATATACCTTCAACGAGTAATTCTCAACCAACACCCGAATCAACTACCCATGTTATGCATGTTGATGTTGAAGAGGATGATGATGATCACGACTTGGAATTTGCTCAAATGCGTGAACTTCCATTCTTTGGTGTACCAATTCTCGACCAAAATCAAGTCGGGTCATCCACCTCAGAGGAAGCTCCTACTACGGTCTACTCCAATCCACAGATTCGTGAACATGACAGCAAGTGGACAAAGGATCATCCTATAGATTCTATTATTGGTAACCCTAATAGTCCGGTATCCATATGAAGTCAGTTACAAGAAAGTGCAATGTTTTGTCATTTTGATGCTTTTCTCAGTGAAGTTGAACCTAAGACGTGGCATCAAGCATTTACCCAATCTTGTTGAATAGAAGCTATGCAAGAAGAACTTAATGAATTTGTACGTCTTGATGTATGGGAACTTGTCCCATGCCCGGATCAAGTGAAATTACTCACCTTGAAATGGGTCTACAAGGTGAAACTCGACGAGTTGGGTGGAATATTGAATAACAAAGCTCGACTAGTAGCTCGTGGGTACAAGCAATTATTGGGCATCAACTTTATGGAATCCTTTGCACCGATTGCCCGCTTGGAAGCTATTAGACAATTCCTCGCTTATGCAGCCCACATGAATATGATCGTCTATCAGATGGATGTGAAGACGGCATTTCTCAATGGTGAAATCAAGGAAGAGGTCTACGTTCAACAGCCGGATGGTTTTGTGAATTCTAAATATTCTAATCACGTCTACAAGCTTAAGAAGGCTCTCTATGGGTTGAAGCAAGCTCCACGCACGTGGTATGATCTATTGTCACAATTCCTCATTACGCAAGGCTTCGCTAAAGGCAAGGTGGATCCCACATTGTTCATTCAGAAACGAGGTAAAGATATGATTATGGTACAAATATATGTTGATGATATTATATTTGTTGCCTCGACCCAAACCTTATTGGATGAGTTTAGGGCACTCGTGTATTCCAAGTTTAAGATGTCAATGATGGGCAAAGTATCATTTTTCTTAGGACTTCAGATATCTCAGAGTCCCAGAGGCATCTTTATCAATCAATCCAAGTATGCCCTTGAATCGCTAAAGAAATATAAGATGGAATCTTGCGACCCCGTGGACACTCTAATGGTGGAACGAACTAAGCTAGATACAGATCCAAATGGGATTGTCGTTGATCCGACACTTTATCGTGGAATGATCGGTACCCTTCTTTATATCACAGCTAGTCGACCTGATCTTTAATTTACCATATGCATGTGTGCTCGGTATCAAACTAGGCCTACTGAGTTACACTTAGCTACTGTTAAACGGTTCTTTCGGTATCTTAAAGGAACCATTAATTGGGGACTTTGGTATTCGAAGGACTCTTCGGTTGCACTAATGGCATATGCAGATGCAGATCACGCGGGTTGTCAAGATACAAGGCGTAGCACGAGTAGAACTTTGCAACTACTAGCAGATCGAATAATCAGTTGGACATTTAAAACGCAGAAAAGTGCTGCAACTTCATGTACGGAAGCAGAATACATAGCTATGTCCGGTTGCTGTGCTCAAATTCTTTGGATGAGATCGCAATTAACCGACTATGGTCTAGGTTTCCAAAAAATTCCGATGTACTGCGACAACAAAAGTGCAATTGCCTTATGCTGCAACAACGTTCAATTCTCCCGGTCGAAGCATACTGACATTCGCTACCACTTTACCAAGGAGCAAGTGGAAAATGGAGTGATCGAGCTTTACTTTGTCAGATCTTAGTATCAATTGACGGATATTTTCACGAAGGCTTTAGATCACGCTCAAATGGAATTTTTGGCCGACAAGCTAGGTTTGATAACATTCTCGCCTGAGACTCTAAAGGAATTCGCATATGAAGCTAAAGAATAGTGGTGGTAAGCTATTCTATGTATCCTTGGTGATCATCTGTATATATTGTTTTTTATCCACAAAAGTAAAATACAAAAATATAAAACCATATAAAAACCATAAAAATTGAAAAATTCATAAAAATCCAAAAATATTTTTACTTTATCTATCAAAGGCATGTCTTTTGGGACGATAATATTTACGGCCTTAGAAATGTTTATTAATATTGACACGGCGTCACAAATAGAGTTCGTACAAAAGTTGTAAATATTTCATAAAACATGCCTATATGGCTTGTAGTTATTTCAGACTGCAACCCGCTTTTCATATTAAATTCAAGTATTTCTTATGAAAACTTTGGCTCTCAATGGGAATTAATTTTCTCAGGCATGGTTTACTTTATAACCATGTAAGGGATTGTGTTTACGTTATAACACAATCTAACACGGATATATGTATGCTTCAGTGCATTTATTTGTTAAAATAAGAGAAATCTTGTTTTTAGGAAGTTATCATCTACATAAACCGTAGCAATTGACCATTGGTATCTACATACTCAACGATACGACTACTCAAATGGCGACTACAGCTCTTTAGATAGAACACTGGTCAACAATTGAGGGGGAGCAATTGTCTAGCATTCAGAATCTTTGATGCCGAAAGTGCCAAGTTCACAAATTGGTGTCAAGACAACGATATCAATCGTACACATGGTGTAAATAGATAACTTTAGACGTGACGAGGCGACCAACATTCGTGAACAAGAACCATGTGATTCTATCATATGATGTTATCCATCATTCAAGTCCAACCTCGTAAATTATTAATCTTGTGAATACATTATCATATATGATCTTTGCACGTAATAAATACCTTACACTTGTGTTTAAAAGGTATTTAACATACGTATCAAGTACAACCTCATTAATTTGAGGGGGAGCTTGTGTGAATCATGAAGATAATTGAATTTGCATTTTTCTTCCCAAATTTTTCTTAAAATGTTATTAAATCAATAGATATTAAAAACATCGATTGGGTTAATATTTTTAATATGGGGGAGAAAATGTGATTTAATATGGGAAATGATCAATCAAAAATGGTTTGACCTAACGTGATAGTGTTGGGAATAAAATGAGTTGAGTCACTCAGACGCTAACAAGAGTAAATTGGACGCTGACAAGAGGAAATAAAGTGCTGACAGATCAAGCATTGACAAGAGATATCCAAGCGCTGACAAGAAGAAGTCCAACCATTGATAGGAATACTTAGTTAACACGTTTATTATTTGAAGTAAAGATATACTCAATATTGTACTTTCTATATTTATCTTTACCTAGAATTGTTGATAGGTTATCCTTTGTACACGACTACTTATGTTATAAAAGGAGGTCGTAGGGTTTGTAGTATACACACATTATTCAGTATTCAACTTTCATTGTAAGCAAGTTCGATTATCAATCAAAAGTGAAAGTTTGGTTTAACTATTTTACTTGTTCTTTATTCTAAGTTTTAATTCCGCATAACACTTGGATTGTTCATAACAACAAAGTTTCTCTACGTGTTAAACTTGATTCAATCTCGTTGACACAAAGCTAATCGATCTAAGTTTGGGATCAACAAGTGGTATCAGAGCTTGTTGAGGAACTTTGATCTAGAAGAATAGTAAACCCTAAAAACATCGAAACCCTAAAACAAGAAAAGATGTCTGCTACAGAATATTCTTCCTCATCAAATCACAACCTAAAAATCCCCATGCTCAACCCTAACGACTTTGAACAATTGAAGTTTAGTTTTGAACAATACCTTCAAATTCATGATCATACTCTCTGGGAAATTATTGAATTTTGAAATCAATTTGATAAAGCAGCTAGGATTACTGCTGCTATTGCAACAAGGACTACTGCTGGTTCTCCTGCTGAAGAGCGTAGAGAAAGACCTAAAGATGGAAGAGCTATCTCAACTGCAGATATAGCCAAAACAAGGAATGATATGAAGACTTTAAGCATTCTTAAACTCTCTTTGGGTCCAAAATATCAGCACAAGTATAGAAGTTTTGAGTCTGCCAAATAACTTTGGGCAGCTCTTCAAATCAACTATGGTGGTAATGATGACACTACCAAAGAAAAGAAGAAGCAAGTTTTGCATGAATATGTTGTGTTTAAAGCTCTTCCCAGTGAGAAGCTAAGTGAGGTAAGAAGCAGGCTTCTAGACATCACTAGCAAGTTGACCTTTATGGGAACAGGATATGATGATGAAGATATCATTACTACTTTCTTGAAAAGTATCTTGGTGATGCGTGGAAAATTGAAGCTAGGTCTATCATTGCTACCAATGCCCATAAGAGTTCTACTTTTGATGACGTCTATAATAAGCTAAAGATTGTAGAGAATGAAATCTTACTGGATCATGGAAGCAAGTCAACATATGGAAGCATGGCTTTCATCTTACATAGTGAAGCTCAAGTCAATGAGAGAGAGTCATATGTACATCCTGTTACTGGATCACCTTATGTCAGCGGTGGATCAACCTTTGTCAACGCCTCACATTCAGACGCTGACACATACAATGTTGACTCACCAAAGCTTAAACCTGCTGGTATTGATTTGGATATAGTATGTGCATACATTGCTGCATTGCCCAATGGTTCCTTGATTACCTATGAGGATCTTGAGCAAATCAGTGATGAGAATTTGGAAGAGATGGATATTAAATGGAATATGGCACTTGTAATCATATTGGCCAACAGATGGAATAGGAGATTTAGAAAGAAGATGACCTTCAATGCTAAAGACACTGTTGGATTTGATAAATCCAAGGTTGAGTGTTACGACTGCCATAGGATGGGTAACTTTATGAGGGAATGCAGATCTCCAAGAAGATCTGATGATGGAAAGACTTCAAGCCAAATCATCAAGGTTGAAGATATTAAGCCAAAGGCTATGGTTGCCATGCAAGACATTGATGGTGTTGGATGGGACTGGAGCTTTTTGGCAAAGGATGTGGAAGAGAATAAGGCTTTGATTGCTGAGAAGGAAGAAGAAGAGCATGTTCACTTTGCTCTCATGGCCGACTCCTCGTCTTCATCAGATAATAAGGTATATGATGATGCTTACTGTAGTAAAGGCTGTCGATTAAACACTGAAAAGCTTAACAAAGAAATTTTAAAGTTAAAATCAGATGTTTTTGATGTAGAATGAAGGCTATCAAATTATCAAATGGAACTTATACAAACTGAAAAGACTGTAGAGGAATATAAGAAAATGAAATTTGACCTAAAAGATCAAATTAATGTTTTGTCTCATGATCTTAAAGTTAGTGTTAAACTTAGGGACACTCAGATGAGATCCAGAGGTGAAGTGCAACTTAAGTTAGATGAGGTCATTAAGGATAAAGAAAATGTAGGGCTTAAAATTAAAAATTTTGATAAAGCCAGCCAAACCCTAGAAAAATGTGTCAGTGAACAAAGAAACCCTAGGGATATGTCTGGGATTGGGATGAATGAATATGTTTCTATTCCTCCACCTGCTGGGAACTTTTATGGTGTTCAGATAAAAGATCTCTCTTGGACCGTTATTCCAGAACTCCAAGAAGAGGAATTTATTCCTCCACCTAGATTTCTCACCCCAGTTGAGGAATATCAACAAAAGGTGACTGACCTTGAGAAGTGGAAAGCAGACAACCCTTTTCTCTTTCTTAAGGGTGGAATTCTTAGTGAGAGTCCATTTGAGCCTACACCCATTACTGTGACCAACCCTACCTGTTGACCTCGGCTCATCTGTTAAGAGAAAACTTAGTGTTAAATATGTTGAAATGTATAGAAAACCTATGTCACCACAAATCCATGCTAGTGTTAATGGGACAGGGTTCTTTCAATCTAGACCTAAAGTTATGTCTAGAAAAGCTTGTTACACATGTGGGAGTTTTTCTCACTTGGCCAATAAATGTGTCAGTCCCTCAAAAATTTAACGCTGAAAATAGGTCAACCATGGTCAAACCCAGACCTTTTGTCCAACCAAGTCCACAAGTTACTAGACCAGCTCCCTTCTTTACTAAAGGGACAAATACTCGTGGACGAAGGCCCTTTAAAAAGACCAACACATGGTCTAACAGACAATGGGTTCCTATAGCAAACCCTAATTTGGGCGTTGAGAAGAACAAATTCAGCGCTGACAAGAACAAATTCAACGCTGACAGGAACAATTCCAACGCTGATAGCTCTAGGTATGGTGTAAAATGCCACAACAAGCTGGCGTTGGATCTTGTGTTAGACCAAGTAATAATAGGTACTTACATCCTAAGGGAAAGGGGTCTAAAGCTTCATCTATTTTGACTTGGAGACCTAAACATGACCAAAACCCTAATTCTGATGGGATTTCTATGACCTGTAACATATTTCATTATCTTTCAAATGTCATTACTAAACCATTTGGGGTAAACTGGGTGTTCAGGCCACTAAGGGATGAACAAGGGGTTGATATAAGGACTAAATCTATTCTTGTTGAACAACCACATGAATCCAAGTCTGCTCAGGCTTGGGTTCCCAAAGAAAACTAATTTGTTTTCTTTACGTGCAGGGCATTCAAAAGCAGGTCAATGATCATGGATATTGGGATAGTGGATGCTCTAGTCACATGACGGGGAAGGAAGATTATTTGTTAAATTTTATCCCCATTAAAGATGGTGACAAAGTATACTTTGGAGGAGGATATTGTACAATTTTCGGCAAAGGCACTCTTATCACCAACAATTTACGTTTTAAAACCTTTTTTCTGGTAAACAAACTTGACTATAATTTGTTTAGTGTGTCACAAGTGTGTGATAACAAGAATAAAGTTCTTTTCACTGATACTGAATGCTTGGTGTTGAGTTGAGATTTTAAGATGCCTCATGATAATTGATTATAGAACACCTAGGCATAAGGACATTTATAATGCTAATCTTAATGGGATTAGGATGAACAAAAATCTGTTATGTCTTTATGCTAAAGCTTCAATAGATGAAAGTAATCTATGGCACAGAAGGTTAGGGAACATAAACTTTAAGAATATTAATAGACTTGTGAGACATGATTTATTTGATGGTTTGCCCTCAAAATCTTTCCACAATGATCACTCTTGTGTTGCATGTCTTAAAGGCAAACAACAAAAAGTCTCCTTTAAGTCTAAGATTGTGTACTCCAGTTCTAAACCACTTCACTTGCTACATATGGATTTATTTGGCCCAACCAATATAGAAAGTTTGAGTGGTAAATCTTATTGTTTTGTTATAACTGATGATTTTTCTAGATTTACTTGGACTTTCTTTTTGGCCTTAAAAAGTGATACTACAACAGTTTTGATTAACTTTATTACCCAAATTGAGAAGAAGACAGGTAATAAGGTTAAAATACTTAGAAGTGATAATGGTGGTGAGTTTAGAAATAAATTGTTAGATACCTTCTGTGTTGATAAAGGGATTACTAGGAAGCTTAGTATAGCTTGAACTCCACAGTAGAATGGTGTGACTGAAAGGAAAAATAGAACACTCATAGAAGCAGCTAGGACAATGTTGGTTGATGCTAAGTTTCCCATTGTTCTAACACTTCTAGAACACTCATAAAAGCAGCTAGGACAATTTTGGGCTGAGGTTGTGAATACAGCCTGCTATGTTTAGAATAGAGCTTTGGTCAACAAAATCCACAATATGACACCTTACGAGCTATTTTGGAATAGAAAACCTAATATAGAGTTTCTAAAACCTTTTGGATGTCATGTAGTGATCTTAGATACTAGTGATGCCTTAGGTAAGTTTAATGCAAAGGTGATGAAGGCTACTTTGTGGGTTATTATATGCAGAGCAGAGGGTATAGGGTTTACAACAAGAAATAAAAACGCATTCTTGAAAAAGTGCATGTTAAGTTTTTAGAGAGTAAACCTAGTGATCCTGAGAATGGACCAAACTGGTTCTTTGATCTAGAACCATTATCTAGGACCTTGAATTATATGCCTGTCACTAATCCAGACATTCTGAAAAGGGATTCAAATGTTGGGGAAGAACATATTGTTGACATTACAGGTAACCAGGTTGCTAAGGAAGAAGGATCACATGCAATCAAATCAGACCCCATACTTGAGTATGTTACCATCCCTATATGGACTGATGGGTTTGTACAAGCTTCTGCTGCTGCTGTTGAAAAGGAGGAAGAAGGGCCACAAAAAAGCAAGTTGATAAAAACATGCATGCATCTTCAAGCGCTGACAAAGGCAATTCAGACGCTGACAAGTTAAATTTAGACGTTGACAGATCCAGTGCTGACAACCTGTTTGGACATTTATTCTCTTCCAATACTTTTAAACATGGTGAACCTTCCATACTTAATCAAGAGGTTCATTCAAGTGAGGATGGGAGTGGAAATGAAGGCGATCTTGGCAACATGGAAACTGATATAGAAGACAACACACTACTTGGAGGAGGAATACTTTCAACTGTGGTCAAAAATCATCCTCCTTCCCTAATCATTGGTGATGTTCTATCTCCCGTTCAAATAAGGAGGTCTCATCAGACTCAAGGTGGTTTCATTGCCAATATCCACAAGAAGGAAGATACTCCTCTTATGCAGGCATGTTTGTTTGCTTGTTTTCTGTCACAACAGGAACCCAAGAAGATTTTTTATGCTCTCAAAGAACCAAGCTGGGTGGAAGCAATGCAGGATGAGCTTCACCAGTTTGCCATTCAAGATGTGTGGGAGCTAGCGGATTGTCCAAGGTATGTTAGACCTATTGGGACACGTTGGTTTCTTAGAAATAAGAAGGATGAAAGAGGCATTGTGGTCAAAAACAAAGCACGTTTAGTTGCTCAAGGCTATACATAAGAAAAAGGAATAGACTATGAAGAGGTTTTTACACCTGTTGCAAGGATAGAAGTAATAAGGATTTTCCTAGCCTATGCTTCTTGCATGGGTTTCACAGTCTATCAGATGGATATGAAGAGTGCTTTCTTATATGGCACCATTGAAGAGGAGGTGTATGTAATGCAACCTCCTAGTTTTGAAGATCCAGAACATCCAGACAAAGTGTATAGAGTCAAGAAAGCAATGTATGGACTTCATCAAGCCCCAAGATCATGGTATGGTACATTGTCCGCCTATCTGGTAGAAAATAGATTTAAAAGGGCCACCATAGACCACACCTTATTTACCAAGAAGATTGGTAAGGATTTTCTACTTGTTCAGGTCTATGTGGATGATATTATCTTTGGTTCATCAAATCCAAAGATGAGTCAAGACTTTCCAAGCTCATGATAGAAAAATTCAAGATGAGTGCGATGGGAGAGATGAAATTCTTTCTAGGTTTACAAGTCCAACAGAAATAATATGGTATCTTTATCTCTCAAGATAAGTAGCTGAGATCTTGAAGAAGTTTAGATTTTCTCCACATGAAAAGCGGGCTAGCACACCCATGGATAGGAAACACCCTTGGGGAAAGACTAGAGATGGAAAATATGTGGATGTCAGGCATTATAGATCAATGATTGGTTCATTGATGTATCTTACAGCCTCTAGACCTGACATCATGTTTGTTGTGTGTGCATGTGCACGCCATCAAGTGACTCCCAAAGAGTGTGATTTTCATGCTGTCAAAAGGATTTTTAGATACCTTAGGTGCTATCCCACCTTGGGATTATGGTATCCAAAAGATTCTCCATTGGAGCTTATTGGCTATTCAAACAGTGACTATGGAGGTGATAAGTTTGATAGAAAATCCACAACTAGTGGATGCCAATTTCTTGGGAGCAGATTGATATCTTGGCAATGTAAGAAACAAACAGTGGTGGCCAACTCTACAACTGAAGCAGAATATGTTGCTGCAGCTGCTTGTTGTGGACAAGTTCTATGCATACAAAACCAGTTGTTGGATTATGGGTATAATTTTATGCATACCAAGATATTTATAGATAATAACAGTACATTATGCATTATTAAAAATCATGTACATCACTCTAAAACAAAACACATAGAAATTAGACATCATTTTATAAGAGATTGTTTTGAAAAGGGTTTAATACATCCAGATAGGGTAGACACAAAAGAAAACGTGGCTGATCTTTTAACTAAACCTTTTGATGTTGGGAGGTTCCAGTACTTGGTAACAAGTATTGGAATGATTAATCTCACCTAAATGTGTTTTTGAAATCATTGTATAATTTGTACAGGATGTGTACTGTTATTAGTCTTTGTACACGATTAGGTTTTCCATTTTATTTTTCTAATGCTGACAAAGGTTATTTGAGCACTGACAAGTATTCAAATGGACGCTGACAGCAATATGTTAGTTTTGTGGTTTTTGATCTAATCATGCAGGCATCATGAGCATTCTACAAATTGATACAGAGTTGCTTATGGATATTTGGAGCTTACAATGAATGTGTTAAAGCTTATGGATGATGGTTGGAATGTCTACATTCCTATCTTGACTTAACTTTTTATTACATAATTTTTATTTGGCAACTTTTATATCATGGTTTAAGGGTATGTTTAGGAAACCTTTAGGCTTTTGGGTATTCTTAGAATGCTCTTATCACAATTCTAGATTGTGTCCACTGGTGAGTAGGAGTTAGTTTTCTAAATCATGAGGCACTGTAGCATGCAAAGTTGATATACTGTGCACGCTGCCAAGACTTTTTGGCCTAAGATTGGATTTGGTCGGTTGGGAGACTCGGGAACGTTTTTATTGGGCTTACCTGGGAAGTTACAAAGGGTTTATATGAGGTAACTTCACTGTTAAGAACTTTGGTTAGCAAGGGACACTTGAGGACAATTATGTCTATCTTGCTTAAGCAGGTGTGCATGATTGGACAGTGCTTGCCACCCTATAGTCATTTTCAGTCTACGAGTTATCTTAACTAGGGTAAACTTCTTTGTTACGGTCCTTTTTTATTTTTAATTATTTTTATTTTTGGACGCTGACATATTTTCTTTCCAAACGCTGATAAGACCAATTTGAACGCTGACATGGCAAATTTCCAACGCTGTCCGTTAGACGATGATGTTTACTTTTTGACCATTGAAAAACATTGGGTCCTACCCAGTTGTTATTTTTGACAAAAATATGGGCCGCAATTTTAGAGAGTTGGTAGCTTTTAATTAATGAATGAGATAAGTTATATATTTTTCAAGATTGTGATGATTACTTTTTTGAATATAACTGTCTCATTTTTCAACCAATAGTATGTTTTCACCTCTCCTATAAATACGCCTATTTTCTTTCAAACAGGGCAACTGCTATTTTTTGTCCAACTAAAATCTCTCAAACCTTCATATCTCCATATTTTCATCTCACAGTTTTCTCTCATCAATCTTCATGGCACCAAAGTTTAAACCAGCTCTATTGGAATTGGGGTTCAGAAGCCAACACAACATGATGGCTTACTTGGAAGCTGATAATACTCTATTTCCCCAATACACTCAGATGATTGGGTATTTAAATGTATCTCCTTTAAGGTATGCCCTTTCACATACTCCTCTTTCCCTATCACACACATTAAACAGTTTTGGAACATTGTTAGTTCCTCAACAGTTAATGAAGTGATTACATTGACTACTACTGTTCATGGGGTTCCATGGGTGGTTACTAAAGCTTTGGTTCGCCAAGCTTTGCCTCTTGATGATGCTGATGGTATAACCACCCTTCCCCTTGCAGAGCTAGAGTTAGGACTCCAAGCTTTGAGTTATGCTTTGCCCCCAGTAGGCCATTTAAATAAGTATACCAAACAACAATTTCCCCCAGCTTGGAAGTTCTTTATACATGTCATCCTACAATGTTTTAGTCCCAAATGCTCCTCACACAATGAAATCAACCGTTTAATTTGTAGTGCCATTGTGTGTATTGCAACGGGGCAAAGATACAATTTTTCTAAATTGATTTTTGATGGCATGTGTCCCAACAAGGGTAACAAAATGACTCTTACTTACCCTAGGTTTTTACAAATAGTTTTTGACATGCAAGGATACTGCAATAGGGATCATGACAATTTTAATACCATCCATGTTCAAAAGAAAACGGTTTTTGGAAATATGAATACACCACCATACAGAGACTTACCACTTACCCCAGCCATGCTTGCTGTCATTGAGGCAGCAGGAAACCCTCAAGCTCAACCACAACCTCAACCTCAACCACAACCTCAACCAGACCCATTACCAGAACACACTCCATCACCCCAGCATATGGATATTGGCCCTCAACCATTAGGCGTTGACACACACAATATGGGCGTTGACACATCCAATCCAAATGCTGACACCATTTTACCACACACCCAAACACCCCCTCACACCCAAACAGACCCTCAAACCACTTCCTCTTCTTCATGACCCGATTTTAGGTTGGAAAAATGCCAAAGGACTGCTGGAGTGTTCTCCTCTAGTGTTCCTAGCCATATAGCAGAGAGAACCACCCCCACAAGTGTGGTTGGTGAGATGGGTGGGGCTGGAACTATTGACTCTGGCTTAGATGCAGGTCAAGATAGTCCCAACATGTAACACCCCCAAATTAGAACTCAATACAGCGGAAGACTCGTTGGTGTTACGGGATAGCACATTACTCACATCATAGACAACGCATAAAAATCGCGTCGTTTATTAATAAAGCATTTCCATTCATAAATATCAAAGTTACATAGGTCCCAAGTCATTGTATTTTATACAAGTTCTACAAAGCATTAGAATGGAAATTAATATTTAAATGCGGGCCATGAATTCTTGTTGTCTTCCCGAGAATTACCTTCAAGTACCTGAGATAAAACATGTTAAAAGAGAAGGTCAGCGATAACGCCGAGTGAATTCATAGAGTTTAAATAAATCCATCAATATAACATCGGTATAAAATTATTACCGAAAATCATTTTGTACAAATCCATGTAGTAGGCCATAAAATAGCCAAAATCATTTTATACAAATCCTTGTCAAAATCATAATATAGGCTTTCGCCTTCAAAATCATTATACGAACCAATATCGTAAAAATATTATACAATACGTTTTATAACGTCGTATAGAGTTAAATAAAAACCGTTATATGAATATGGTTATAAAACCAAAACACAAACATAATATCAATAGTATGACCCCGTATTGCTAGTCAGGCAATACATCGTAATTCGGTGCGTATAGTAGTATTTCGTTAACTTGGATTATTATAAGCCGCGTGACATTGTTACCTTACTAAACCAAACAACGGGTAGCTAACCCGATACTCAATTTGCCCATCTAAATTAGCGTGTCGTCACAAAGGTCACGCTATGAAATCTTCTCATACATAAATTCACTTACCAATCAATGTGGCACGACGGGGATCAACCGTCAAGGCGCGAACTGGGGTGATCGTCCCCAAATAGTACTATTATATGCATAAGCGTCTACCAAATCCCGGTAGTTCACAATTCATGCTAATGGGACTTTTAGTGACATAACCTAACTTTAATAATCCATTTTATTTCATCTATCGGGTCATTTAATCATTTATCGGGTCATACAATCGGGTCATAAAATCAGTCGGGTCCAAATCAATAAACAAACAATCGGGACAAATGGTGTCCTATTTTATAAAAACTAACATGTTATCTCCCTCGCGGGTTTATAAAACATTTCATAAAAACATTTAAAAGTGTGTGAGGCTATGAACTCACGTTGATGTGGGAAGGCGGGTTTTCGGCAATTCGGACGTACGGTACGTGCTTCAATCACGGAAACCTAGACAAATAATACTCGTCTTAGACTCATGTCCAATGACTTTATAAAACTAACAATTATGTATACATATGATGATTCTATATATATATATGATGATCAAGTGGGTTTACATATTCTCTTTTACTCATTTTAGTGTTTACGTATTGGTAACTAGTTTACTAGTTTTACCTATTTACGTGTTTTAGGTCTAATAAACTTATTATAAGTTCTTTAACTTGTATTATTCCACTTTATACTTGTATTATCAGTATTTACACTTTACATGTTGGGCCCAAATGGGTTAAGCCCAATAAATAAGTTTATAAGTGTTTTAGCCCATTTTGTTGTATTATTAGTCCAATAATTAACTTAGTCCGTTAATGTCGGTATGTTATATAGTTCGGGTTTTATCGGTTTTTATTTGTTATATATGTTTATATATCAGTATATGAGTTTTATAAAGTTCACATTAGACGGTTCCAACTGTCTATGTTTTATTTAACAAAAACGTTAATTTTACGGTAATAGCCGAAAAAGTCGTAAAAATCATGTTTATAGTTTTATAACTTATAAAACTTATCAAACTACCATTTTTATAAAATTTCCATTTATTTATCCTTATACATATTTATATAAATGTATTATATAAGTTAGTGGGTTTTAATTCACATTTTATACTATTTTTATTTGAGTGCTTATATAATATTATTATACTTTAATTTCCAAAATCTGATTTTTATTTTCATGTTCACCAAAACTGCCATATCTAGAGTTCTATATAGAGATAGAAGCTCAAATTTTTATGACATAAACTAAATGATATGTGCTCCATTTAACTCTTCTATAGCTACTGTTGAATCAACCTCTAAGTATTTTCTAAAAATCGTCCAAAACAGTGAACTCATATTTGTACTTTAAACTTGTTTTGATCATATCTCACTCATCCTAATGATTCCATTGCATGGCCAACTCTCACATGTGTACAAGACATTTTACTTACTGTATATCCATTAATCTATGCCATTTTATCAGTTCATGACATGTTTCTTTACTGTTTTATACAGCCATCATTTTTAAGCAAGATTTTAACCTTGTTTCTTATAGTTTTTCACCTTTTTAATCATATTTATCAACACCAAATCCCCACACAATACTTTTATCATCATATAATCATCATATAAATATACAATAGGAAATAAAATACATGCTTACATAATCAAAATAACAAGAGGATGGGGAGAACAATCTTTATACCACCATGATGATGTAGGTTGTGATCAAAACATGGATTTTGATGGAGAAACTTGTGGATAACCAATACCATCTTCAAGACCACCATTCTTCATGAACACCTTGTGGAAAATCAGCCCCAAGACTCCATGGAAACTCCTCCTTGGATGTTATAATCACCTCCAATCTTCATATCTTCAAAGGGTCTTCATCTTGATCAAGTTTAAACACAAGATTTATGGTATAAACCTGATCAAAGATGGTGTTTTGTGGTGGTAGAAAGGGACGGCCAAGGAGGCTAGAGAGAGAGATGAGAGGATTTTGAGGTGGTTTGCATGTGTAAATGAAGCTACTAGTTTAACTTTGGTGGTTTTATTAAGTGTAAGTAGATTGTAAGCTAACTTAGGACAAGTGTCTAGTTACTTACTTGAAATTGAAACATATATTGTGTGTTGGTGATGTGTTTAGACGCCACATGTATGGGGGTGGGAAAGTGTAAACTTGTCCCATCCCCATTAATTTACGGGTACTCCTCGATTCTAGTTTTCTCGATTTGCGTGCCCTCGGGTCGTTTTACGAAAAACGTTTTTATAAATTATGAATCAACGGCATAAAACAAATCTAATAAAAATTTTCTCATAAAAAACGGAGTTCGAAAACGTAAATACGTAATCCTAAGGTTTCCGGTTTAGTCGTAAAGGACGTTAAAATAAAATCGTAAGTCCTAATCTCTTCTCGTAAATTTGTGAGTTTATGAACCAACACAAATTTAAAATCTCAAAATAATATTACGGACAAATTTATTTTCTGAAATGTCGGACTGTCACCAAAGACGGTGTATGTAAACGTGAGCACGTAACGTAGAATCCTCCGGTTTCAACGTAGTCGATGCTACTTCAAGACGTAAATCCAAATTTCTTTCCAAAAATAAGTGAGTTCATAATGTAACATTAAAATAATGTTTTTAAATAATATTCGAGAATAAAATATCAATCATAAATTGACGGATTGTCACAACATTTACCCTTAAACAGGATCTTTGTCCTCAAAGATCATCTTACCTTACTACTCACTTCTTATAGAGTTAAAGCCATGTGGGTATCTCCTCCACATTCGGTCTTTTCTCACAAGTGTAATTCATTACAATACGCGAGTTTCACCAAACATAACTACGGGAATAAGATCAGGCATAATGTTGACTTACTTTCTCTATCCATGATGTTCATGGGTTTTTGATGAATGCAACTTTTCGCCGATCTAAACTTCATTAAGGAAGAGTCAGATTTTCACTTGATAGATATTTCATCAAGTTCGATTTACGAAACATAATTCACGCAGTCCTTGAAGTCCTAGGGTAGATCCAGCTTATATGCCTTTCAAACTAATCTTTTACATCATCTCTATGGTCCCATACAACGGGGACTTATATCCCATGATCTTTCAGATCATCAATTCATTTTTCCATGGTTAAAATTTTTGGCCTAACTTCGCTACCCATCTGGCACTTCAAGCTCTACATTTCATATTCACATAACCTATTGCCCACTACCGGCAGTCAATAACCAGATCCTAATTTCAACAATCATTTCAGGTTTCGCGCGTCGAGTATTTTGTGAGGTTAGGTTCGCCATCATAGGAAACCTTAAACCTAAAAGACATGTCCAACTCACAATGGGTGTATGTCGGGTGTCTTCATCTTAACTCTTTCTTACTGGTGCTCTAATATTTAGATCCTAACAAGATTCGATCTCGATCCGAATACGATGATTATCAATGATAATCTTTCCAAAGGAAAACGATTATACGGTCTATTACCAAAGGTCAATCATTCAAACATAGAACAGCGCTTATAGTATTTTTGTATCGTTACTTTACCTCTTCCCTTCGATTGGGGGTGGTACACAGTACTCTCATCAAGGTTCGTTCTCAATGACTTCTGACCAAATCTCTAGAAATTCGATGCGAAGCGAGGATCTTGATAGAGATGATCGATACAGGCACACCATGTTTACACAACTCCTTTAAATACAAAGAGTCAATTTCTTCATCAAGAATCTATCATTAATAGGAATGATATTAGCAGATTTGGTCAGTCTGTCGACGATGACCCAAATCAAATCAATTTCAGATGATGACCTTTGCAATAGTTAGACGTTTATTAATGTATGAAGCAATTTCTGCCTTCGTAATTTGCCATCAGTACAACTTCTTCTGATAATGATACATTAAATCAGAATGACAGGAATAGAATAAGTATACTTACAAGATTCCATCATAACTATATCTCAAAATCTCTATTTTTAGGCAACCACAAGTGGCCTTTAAAACATTTAACGATATCGGCTTCTCTATTTTAATGGTTCATATTAATCGCGAACCCCTTTTATTATTTATATTATCCTTTTTACAAACGTCAGTATTTACATTCACCTTTCCTGATGAAATAATTATCATGGTCAGTATTACTCAAAAATTCTTTCCTCATATTTTCTAAGTTTAATTTCGTCTCAACTATTATTTTTATCAGTTTTGCTCAATCCGACGTTTAAAGCATCGATAATTATTACAATTAATTAAATAATAATTATTAAATTTTTATGAAACGTAAACGTAAAAATTTTAAATTTCTTGGTTCGACCAATTATATAAAATGTTCAAAATAAAATTTGAATTTAATTAACAAGATTTTTGTTGATTTATCGAAAATAATTAAAATAATTAATAAGATCCGAAAATGTTCGAGAAATCTTTGTTTATACTTTGGTCAAAATTTCTTAGTTGAAAAGCAAATATTGTCGTTTCAATTTCAAGTCATAGTTTAAATGGTTTCCTCAATTCCTCTTAGGTTGTCTTGAGGTATACACAAACATTTACCCCTAAACAGGAGTTTAGTTAAATGATTTGTGTATAAGGGAATAATCCCTCAAAAGTTCTTTTCGATAAATCATTTGTCAAAACACATTTGCACTATTTTTTTTGGTAAAACTCAAAGTCTTAAAAGGGCTCTAAATTTTTGAAATGTCAATATAGACCCCATTATCTTATTAATCACATAGTCAAAACATGTAAAGTATTAAGCCGTTAATCACATGTTAAATATTTAAAGTACAGGTTTTTATTGTTCGGCCAATTCAGGGCAATATATAAATAATTATTACATCATTCTTATTCTTATAAACAAACAAATGGTCCGTAATGATTCAAAGAATGGATTTTTCAAATTACAGCCTACACACGTGATTCACCAAATTTATGAATGCTACATGTGCATTGGTCAATCCAAACGACATCACGTGAAACTCATAATGTTCATTACAAGCACCGGATGTAGTGATTGGAATAGATAATCTCTTTCGCAGATGCGAAGTTGATGATAACCATGCCATGGATCAAATCTTTAAAACATACGCTAGAACCTTGTAAATGATCGAACAAATCTTCCATTTCGAGTTATGGATATCGTTTTCGATTGTCAATTTACTCAGTTCACAGTAATCTATAAATATAAGGAATGATAACACCATAGCTCAGGATGACGAGCTCGGTGGAATAAAATCTTTCTCCGACAACTCTCTCAGTTGTACGGTTATTCCTTTAATTTAGATGGTGCTGACGTACAGTGCACATGCCACAGGTGCAGCACCGAGAATTAATCAATACCAAATTCAACTTGCCTAAATGGCGAAAGTCTAGGTAATTCATCAACAAATACTTACTAAAGTTTCAAATAACATAAACATATTTTAATAAATACATATTAGGTTCCTTCTAGATTATAATATCTATGACTAATTCATAACCATTCATGGTATAATTTCAAGTCTAAATGCAGGATATGGTCATCCATCAAGAGTTATTTAGATCACTTTTGATAATCAACATCTTATCATTTAGGGGAATTCTAATCGAGTTCCCATCAATTAAGACAATGTCGTTATGTCATAATCAATCAATCCATTATACTGGCACTATTAAGTTTTCAGTTTTATTGCCGTTGATAAGATGTGAACTTCTCAAAAGACTAATAATAACTCATAATCCTTCACAAATTTAAGGATATCTGGATACATAACTAACCTTAAAAGAGTAAGGTCAACGCATAATTTATGCGAGAGAATTTCAAATCAGATACAGACGAAAACATTTAACGAATATGAATATATCCCATGTTTTCATAATTTGAGTACGCATTTGAAAGCTCCTCGGATCGTTACCCAGGTTATTTAAAAGAAATGATAAGAACGTCGATACATCCAGTCGGGTATCAACACTCGGTAATCAAATATTTTTCCTAAGAATCTCACTACGGGAGAATTGGACAAGAAGGGAATATCAATTGTCAATGAAGACAATATCCACAGATGAGTAAATTCGACTCAGAAGAATAAATAATACAGGCACATATGTAGGTGTCCCTATCAATATGTCCCTATTTTTCACTTCTTGCAGATCTTATAAAATTTAATCTTTCACAATCTTTAAAGAAAATGTAGTGTTTATTAATCAGTTTTATGGTGACTACTAATCAGCCTTGCATGGTCCATTCCAAATTGTATGTAGGCGCGCAACTATATACAATTTCAAGATTAACGATGCAATACTCAGTTCGTCAAAATTTTATCATCATGTTTATAATAAAAACATTTTCATGCTTAATTCTTAAATAAGAATCAAAAATAACTTTACAAAGATTTTCTTTGTTATGAAAACAATTATGTTTTCCAAGGTGTTTTATCAACAACTTCATTTCGATAATAGATCTCACTTTAATTAATTCATATGGTGATGAAAATTCGATTTTTCCCAAGGGATACTATTGTATCTTATAAAAACAATGAGTGATCTGCAAAATAGTGATGAGGAGTTGTTCACCAAGAACTAACTACAATCTAATAGGAAATGAGCTTAGCCAAATAATCATGAGGTTCATGATCTCGATGGCACTCAAAAGAATAATTCACAACGTAACTCAATTCAAGATGAGTACTTGTTCAATGGTTGCATCACTAAAGCGAACATTAGGATGAAGCAATAAAAGATAGATAACATCGGTACATGTAGGATTTAGCAATCAAAGGTAGTTTTTTTTTCATTAATCACAAACAAGTCAAAATTTTACCGTAACACATTACGTGTCACTATGTCATACAATTCTCAGAACTCATCCTACCAACTGATATCTCAGTTAAGTTAGGGATTTTTAAAAGATACCACATTGAATACTAACCTACAAGAGTCATTAGGTGTTCCATATGTCCCGGAAGATCCATTGGTCCCAATTCAGAAGAAGATTTCTTCAATTTATTTATTGGATACTGGGCATCCTCGTCATTGGACAATGGCCTAGGAACAACCCTTAACACAAACCTACAATCAATTAAATCCTTATAATTCAATCACAGAACTTAACGACTTCCTCTTAATAATCTCACATTCCATACGGGTTAAATTTTACTTTATTCAAGTTTCAACCAATTTTATACTCAATTTGATATCCTACCTCATTCTCCAATACTTCATCCTTATTCTTACATGAACACCTTGTGGAAAATCAGCCCCAAGACTCCATGGAAACTCCTCCTTAGATGTTATAATCACCTCCAATCTTCATATCTTCAAAGGGTCTTCATCTTGATCAAGTTTAAACACAAGATTTATGGTATAAACCTGATCAAAGATGGTGTTTTGTGGTGGTAGAAAGGGACGGCCAAGGAGGCTAGAGAGAGAGATGAGAGGATTTTGAGGTGGTTTGCATGTGTAAATGAAGCTACTAGTTTAACTTTGGTGGTTTTATTAAGTGTAAGTAGATTGTAAGCTAACTTAGGACAAGTGTCTAGTTACTTACTTGAAATTGACACATATATTGTGTGTTGGTGATGTGTTTAGACGCCACATGTATGGGGGTGGGCAAGTGTAAACTTGTCCCATCCCCATTAATTTACGGGTACTCCTCGATTCTAGTTTTCTCGATTTGCGTGCCCTCGGGTCGTTTTACGAAAAACGTTTTTATAAATTATGAATCAACGGCATAAAACAAATCTAATAAAAATTTTCTCATCAAAAACGGAGTTCGAAAACGTAAATACGTAATCCTAAGGTTTCCGGTTTAGTCGTAAAGGACGTTAAAATAAAATCGTAAGTCCTAATCTCTTCTCGTAAATTTGTGAGTTTATGAACCAACACAAATTTAAAATCTCAAAATAATATTACGGACAAATTTATTTTCTGAAATGTCGGACTGTCACCAAAGACAGTGTATGTAAACGTGAGCACGTAACGTAGAATCCTCCGGTTTCAACGTAGTCGATGCTACTTCAAGACGTAAATCCAAATTTCTTTCCAAAAATAAGTGATTCATAATGTAACATTAAAATAATGTTTTTAAATAATATTCGAGAATAAAATATCATTCATAAATTGACGGATTGTCACAACATTTACCCTTAAACAGAATCTTTGTCCTCAAAGATCATCTTACCTTACTACTCACTTCTTATAGAGTTAATGCCATGTGGGTATCTCCTCCACATTCGGTCTTTTATCACAAGTGTAATTCATTACAATACGCGAGTTTCACCAAACATAACTACGGGAATAAGATCAGGCTTAATGTTGACTTACTTTCTCTATCCATGATGTTCATGGGTTTTTGATGAATGCAACTTTTCGCCGATCTAAACTGCATTAAGGAAGAGTCAGATTTTCACTTGATAGATATTTCATCAAGTTCGATTTACGAAACATAATTCACGCAGTCCTTGAAGTCCTAGGGTAGATCCAGCTTATATGCCTTTCAAACTAATCTTTTACATCATCTCTATGGTCCCATACAACGGGGACTTATATCCCATGATCTTTCAGATCATCAATTCATTTTTCCATGGTTAAAATTTTTGGCATAACTTCGCTACCCATCTGGCACTTCAAGCTCTACATTTCATATTCACATAACCTATTGCCCACTACCGGCAGTCAATAACCAGATCCTAATTTCAACAATCATTTCAGGTTTCGCGGGTCGAGTATTTTGTGAGGTTAGGTTTGCCATCATAGGAAACCTTAAACCTAAAAGACATGTCCAACTCACAATGGGTGTATGTCGGGTGTCTTCATCTTAACTCTTTCTTACTGGTGCTCTAATATTTAGATCCTAACAAGATTCGATCTCGATCCGAATACGATGATTATCAATGATAATCTTTCCAAAGGAAAACGATTATACGGTCTATTACCAAAGGTCAATCATTCAAACATAGAACAGCGCTTATAGTATTTTTGTATCGTTACTTTACCTCTTCCCTTCGATTGGGGGTGGTACACAGTACTCTCATCAAGGTTCGTTCTCAATGACTTCTAACCAAATCTCTAGAAATTCGATGCGAAGCGAGGATCTTGATAGAGATGATCGATACAGGCACACCATGTTTACACAACTCCTTTAAATACAAAGAGTCAATTTCTTCATCAAGAATCTATCATTAATAGGAATGATATTAGCAGATTTGGTCAGTCTGTCGACGATGACCCAAATCAAATCAATTTCAGATGATGACCTTTGCAATAGTTAGACGTTTATTAATGTATGAAGCAATTTCTGCCTTCGTAATTTGCCATCAGTACAACTTCTTCTGATAATGATACATTAAATCAGAATGACAGGAATAGAATAAGTATACTAACAAGATTCCATCATAACTATATCTCAAAATCTCTATTTTTAGGCAACCACAAGTGGCCTTTAAAACATTTAACGATATCGGCTTCTCTATTTTAATGGTTCATATTAATCGCGAACCCCTTTTATTATTTATATTATCCTTTTTACAAACGTCAGTATTTACATTCACCTTTCCTGATGAAATAATTATCATGGTCAGTATTACTCAAAAATTCTTTCCTCATATTTTCTAAGTTTTAATTTCGTCTCAACTATTATTTTTATCAGTTTTGCTCAATCCGACGTTTAAAGCATCGATAATTATTACAATTAATTAAATAATAATTATTAAATTTTTATGAAACGTAAACGTAAAAATTTTAAATTTCTTGGTTCGACCAATTATATAAAATGTCCAAAATAAAATTTGAATTTAATTAACAAGATTTTTGTTGATTTATCGAAAATAATTAAAATAATTAGTAAGATCCGAAAATGTTCGAGAAATCTTTGTTTATACTTTGGTCAAAATTTCTTAGTTGAAAAGCAAATATTGTCGTTTCAATTTCAAGTCATAGTTTAAATGGTTTCCTCAATTCCTCTTAGGTTGTCTTGAGGTATACACAAACATTTACCCCTAAACAGGAGTTTAGTTAAATGATTTGTGTATAAGGGAATAATCCCTCAAAAGTTCTTTTCGATAAAACATTTGTCAAAACACATTTGCACTTTTCTTTTTGGTAAAACTCAAAGTCTTAAAAGGGCTCTAAAGTTTTGAAATGTCAATATAGACCCCATTATCTTATTAATCACATAGTTAAAACATGTAAAGTATTAAGCCGTTAATCACATGTTAAATATTTAAAGTACAGGTTTTTATTGTTCGGCCAATTCAGGGCAATATATAAATAATTATTACATCATTCTTATTCTTATAAACAAACAAATGGTCCGTAATGATTCAAAGAATGGATTTTTCAAATTACAGCCTACACACGTGATTCACCAAATTTATGAATGCTACATGTGCATTGGTCAATCCAAACGACATCACGTGAAACTCATAATGTTCATTACAAGCACCGGATGTAGTGATTGGAATAGATAATCTCTTTCGCAGATGCGAAGTTGATGATAACCATGCCATGGATCAAATCTTTAAAACATACGCTAGAACCTTGTAAATGATCGAACAAATCTTCCATTTCGAGTTATGGATATCGTTTTCGATTGTCAATTTACTCAGTTCACAGTAATCTATAAATATAAGGAATGATAACACCATAGCTCAGGATGACGAGCTCGGTGGAATAAAATCTTTCTCCGACAACTCTCTCAGTTGTACGGTTATTCCTTTAATTCAGATGGTGCTGACGTACAGTGCACATGCCACAGGTGCAGCACCGAGAATTTAATCAATACCAAATTCAACTTGCCTTAATGGCGAAAGTCTAGGTAATTCATCAACAAATACTTACTAAAGTTTCAAATAACATAAACATCTTTTAATAAATACATATTAGGTTCCTTCTAGATTATAATATCTATGACTAATTCATAACCATTCATGGTATAATTTCAAGTCTAAATGCAGGATATGGTCATCCATCAAGAGTTATTTAGATCACTTTTGATAATCAACATCTTATCATTTCGGGGAATTCTAATCGAGTTCCCATCAATTAAGACAATGTCGTTATGTCATAATCAATCAATCCATTCTACTGGCACTATTAAGTTTTCAGTTTTATTGCCGTTGATAAGATGTGAACTTCTCAAAAGACTAATAATAACTCATAACCCTTCACAAATTTAAGGATATCTGGATACATAACTAACCTTAAAAGAGTAATGTCAACGCATAATTTATGCGAGAGAATTTCAAATCAGATACAGACGAAAACATTTAACGAATATGAATATATCCCATGTTTTCATAATTTGAGTACGCATTCGAAAGCTCCTCGGATTGTTACCCAGGTTAATTAAAAGAAATGATAAGAACGTCGATACATCCAGTCGGGTATCAACACTCGGTAATCAAATATTTTTCCTAAGAATCTCACTACGGGAGAATTGGACAAGAAGGGAATATCAATTGTCAATGAAGACAATATCCACAGATGAGTAAATTCGACTCAGAAGAATAAATAATACAGGCTCATATGTAGGTGTCCCTATCAATATGTCCCTATTTTTCACTTCTTGCAGATCTTATAAAATTTAATCTTTCACAATCTTTAAAGAAAATGTAGTGTTTATTAATCAGTTTTATGGTGACTACTAATCAGCCTTGCATGGTCCATTCCAAATTGTATGTAGGCGCGCAACTATATACAATTTCAAGATTAACGATGCAATACTCAGTTCGTCAAAATTTTATCATCATGTTTATAATAAAAACATTTTCATGCTTAATTCTTAAATAAGAATCAAAAATAACTTTACAAAGATTTTCTTTGTTATGAAAACAATTATGTTTTCCAAGGTGTTTTATCAACAACTTCATTTTGATAATAGATCTCACTTTAATTAATTCATATGGTGATGAAAATTCGATTTTTCCCAAGGGATAATATTGTATCTTATAAAAACAATGAGTGATCTGCAAAATAGTGATGAGGAGTTGTTCACCAAGAACTAACTACAATCTAATAGGAAATGAGCTTAGCCAAATAATCATGAGGTTCATGATCTCGATGGCACTCAAAAGAATAATTCACAACGTAACTCAATTCAAGATGAGTACTTGTTCAATGGTTGCATCACTAAAGCGAACATTAGGATGAAGCAATAAAAGATAGATAACATCGATACATGTAGGATTTAGCAATCAAAGGTAGTTTTTTTTCATTAATCACAAACAAGTCAAAATTTTACGTAACACGTTGATACATTTATTTGCAATGGGTTCTAATTTCTCTCTCGATATCCTCTCGAATTGATCTCGGCCTTAAGTGGAATGATTTGTTCTTGGTTACTAAAAAGGGAGTTGGTTTGTTTATCTATTTTTAAACTAATAACAATTAAATGTAAATGACGTTGAGTAATTTAAAATTTTGGAAGATTAACTAAATTGACAAGTTAAAATTGAGTGCTTGAAAACGTAAAGGAAAGATTAGAAAATTACTTTGAAAACTTAATTGAATTAATGCTTAGAAACTTGTTCTTATCGGAATGTTGAAAATTACTACTATCGGAATGCAATTAAAATGATCCATCGGAATATCTCACGTGAAAGTTCATCGGAATGTTTCTAACAATCACCATCGGAATACTCTAAAATCAAGCTGTCGGAATGAGGCTATCGGAATGTCCCAGATCGGAATATTAGTTCTATCGGAATATGGAAGACAAAAATTGGCCAGAGTTTCGACTAGAAAATGGACCTAAACCCGTCGGAATGTGCGATCGCAATATGCGATCGCAATCCCAGATCGGAATAGGGGGACTTACACCCTATCGCAAAGTAAAACCCCTTTTTGGGTTATTGCGATACCCAGCAACGAAGATCCGTCGGAATGTGTTAAAACCCCTCTTTTGCGATGGAATGAAGGAAGTTCCGAAAATGGTGGTAGGCAAGAATTTCAATAAGCAAACACAAAAAGCCACCTTAACCGAAACTTTAAATAACTCCAAAAGCTTAAATTTGACAACTTATAAAAACGTAAATCATTAACTTAATGAAAGGAAATTTTGAAAGATTAAAACTTAAAAGAAATCCGGAATCAATAAGCTTGAACAAGCAATAAGCCGATAAGCATGGAGAGCTTATGGCTTATTCACATAGAGCTTAAGAAGACACAAGAAAGATCAAACTCTATTCACGAACACATCCAAAATCCAAACCGTATGGAATTCAACAATCGGATCAAGGAATTTGACAAATCAAGAAAAGTAAGAAAAGCTTAAAGAACTTAAAGGCATAAACTTGATTAAGATTAATAAAATCAAAAGTACAAGAAAGCTTGAATCAAAAGATGAAAAACAAAGGAAAAGTTTAGTGAGAGAAAGTATGGAACTTTCTCTCTCTAGAAACTAGAGAAAAATGAAAAAAACTAAGGACTAGCTAAAACTAAGTGTGTGAAAATTTGTGAGGTGAAGGCTTTATATAGGCGTGTGTATGGTGTTGATGGGCTCTTGATTGGGCTTTGATTCGGGCTTCTTTTTCTACTTTCTTCTTAAGTCTTCATGCGTCTTTTAAATAAACGTTTCCGACTTGGATTTGAGAAGTGTCGGTGAATAATTCCAACTCGTCTTATAATATTTTATTTAATAGACTCGAGTTCTTCGACATATATGAATCTTCCATCTTTGGCTCTATTCTTCGATAAATCTTCAAATAGGCACAATGACTTCAAATCTTCTGCATCTCTTGGACAATAGACTTCGTCTTGAGTCTTTTTCCTTGATAAAACCCATGCAATCCATGTTTTCTTGAATATTCATCCGGTTGCCTCTGAAAACACAATAAACACAAAAACCACGCATAATTCCAAACAAATGATATTAAATACGTGTTTTGGTCATGTTTTAGCCAGAATTAAGTGGTAAAAGGATGGGTGTTTTCACACCTATCAAATCCCCTACACTTAACCATTGCCATGCCCTCATGCAATGCTTAGTGATAAAGCAATTTTACATTTTTCTCACAATCAATCAACCTTGGCCTTATTAATATACTATTGAACGAAAATAAAAATACTAAGAGAAATTAAAACTTTAAAGTAAACAAAAGGATAGAAAATAGCTATGTGGAAATAACTTGCAAAGAGATCGAGGACTTACATTAGGGCTTCGGTGCTGCGAAGATTTATCAACCTCAAGTTTCACGTTCCCCAAACTAAGCTTAAAAACGAGATCATTGTTATTATAAGTTAGCAATTCAGACACTTACACACATGGCTTAATTAAATGCTTAGACTCCCTTATTCCTAGGTGTATCTCTTATATTTTATTTTTGTCTTAGAATGATCATGAAGATGCATTTTTGGACTTATTTCGATAGTTTATTTAGGCTGAAAGCAAAGTAGGACGATTTGATCAATAGTTAGCTAAAGGACAAAATCTCTTAAAACTGCTTCTCGGGATATCAAAAAGTTCATATCTTGGCATAACTTGGTTCGCGATTTGAGACCTTTCTCGGGCCGATATTTGGCATGGACTTCACACTTCATATCTTCGAGAGACGTTCTTGAGATAATGGTCTTCTCATCATAATAGAGTTTCTTCACTTGGAGACTTTTGAGGGGTACTCCAACTTTGTTGACCACGACTTCATGATTATTTCTTCAATCTTTTATTGGGATTTTGAGATACAACGATCCGCCTCCTTTTCGGACTTGGATCTATTTATCCTCATACCTTGTTAGGGTCTTTTCGGATAGACTTCTCCATGATCTTTATGGGAGTTGATTGCTTTTCGTCGTGAGTCTTGATCCTTCATATTGATTTTGGGAATAATGCTTTTCACATCACTTTTGGATCTTCAGCAATAAAATGGAATCCTCATGCCTTGTTAGGGCCTTTTCGGACTCGCCAATCTTCGCGCCCCGCTTCATAAGTTATGCCTTGGCTATGAACTCTTATCATTACCGAGCAACTTTTAAACGATCTTGGGCTAGAAGCTAAGTAACTTTTCAAATCGTACGACCTTACTTATTGCAGATAAATTATTAGCAAGTGATGGGAGAATAGGCAAATAATTACACCAAGTGAGCTTGTGCAAGAATACCGACTTATAATTGACTCTATCATTTCTCGTCCTCCACAATTTAAAATCTCAAGTAATGAGACTCGTGGACACTTAGCCTAATAAACCAATTAAGGTCTACATGGTTAAGGATACTAGCTAGAATAAACTTGGATAAGTCTATTCAGGTTGAGTCAAAATAAACGCAACGGGCCTAATATGTCAAAGATTTCTAAACTAGCCACACCACTTTATTAAAATTTTTGACTTTATTGCGGGATATATACATATGAAAGCAACGATAAAAATTTAAAAATTACAACTAAATGGCCAAAGTTAATTAAAAATTTGAAAAAATGTTGAAAAAGGTGATTTTCTGGTTAAATGAAGGCATTTTCATGGAAAAGTCCACTTAAAACTTCGATAGAAATCCCCCCTACACTTAAGATAAACATTGTCCTCAATGTTTAAGCATGTGGGAAAAGTTTCCCCTACACTTATGACATTGTGCACGTTGGTTAACTCGAGTTAAGGAAGAGACGACTAAAGTGATCAATTTCAAATGTGACAATGAAGAAAATTGAATCACAATAGTTGAGAGATAGAACCGGATTTCGGATAACACGGGAGCACGGTTCTTCAAAAATTCCAAGAGTGCACTTATCCCTGTAATCACATCACCACACAAAGGCAAACACATATAGAAGTCCCCCCCTACACTTAGGGGATTAAAACATAAAAGGATAGATACTCGGGCTGCCTCCCGAGGAGCGCTTGTTTTTGATAACCGAGTCACGAGCCTGACTCGACCCAAAATTAGTTCATGGGGAACGTGGTGAGGGATGGAATCATCTCCTGAGAGATGTCCTCACCAAAGTACAGCTTTAGACGCTGGCCATTCACCTTGAAATTGGGCCCATTTGGCTGAGAAAGCTCAATGGTCCCATACGGAAAGACGTTGGCGACGGTGAATGGACCAGACCAGCGGCTCTTCAACTTGCCAGAGAAGATCTTCAACCGAGAGTTAAAAAGTAAGACTTGATCACCAACGTGGAACTCTCGGTTCTTGATTTTTGCGTCATGGAGGATCTTCGTCTTCTCTTTGTAGATCAGCGAGTTCTCATAAGCTTCATTCCTCAGTTCATTAAGCTCGTTGAGTTGAATCTTGCGATGATCACCGGCTTTGTTGATGTCGAAGTTAGCCCACTTCAAGGCCCAGTGCGCCTTATGCTCCAGCTCGATGGGAAGGTGGCATGCTTTTCCGTACACAAGACGATAAGGTGTACAACCGATCGGGGTCTTGTAAGCAGTACGGAATGCCCACAAAGCATCATCTAACTTATCGGCCCACGCGGCACGATGCTCTCCCACAGTACGCTCCAAAATTCGCTTCAATCCACGGTTGGATATCTCGGCTTGCCCATTGGTTTGGGGATGATAAGCGGTGGAAATACGGTGATTGACACCATACTTGGCCATGACTCTTGCAAATTGATCGTTGCAAAAATGAGTCCCGCGGTCACTGATAATAGCACGAGGAACGCCGAATCGAGCGAACAGCGATTTCAAAAAGTTACAAACCACCCTTGCATCATTAGTAGGTAAAGCTTTAGCTTCAACCCACTTAGAAACGTAGTCAACGGCTACAAGGATGTATTTGTTTCCTTTAGATGAAGGAAATGGCCCCATAAAGTCGATACCTCAAACATCAAAGATTTCACATTCTTGTATGAAATTCTGAGGCATCTCGTCTTTATGTGTGATTGTGCCTTGTTTTTGGCAAGCATCACATCGTTTAACCATCTCGTGAGTATCACGGTAGATGGTGGGCCAATAAAATCCCGAATCAAACACTTTTTTGGCGGTGTAGTTGGGACCAAAGTGACCACCAGTGGGTCCTTTGTGGCAAGCGTCAAGGATTTCGAAAGCTGCCGGTCCATCAACACATCGGCGAATAATCAAGTCGGCACATTGTTTGAAAAGATATGGGTCATCCCAAAAGTAAGTCTTTATGTCTTTGAAGAACTTCTTCTTTTGTTGGGATGTTAACCCGTCAACGAGGATTCCACCCGCCAAGTAGTTTGCAATGTCCGCAAACCACGGGTTTTCGTCAGCAGTCGAGTTTATAGACATTAAGGTCTCCAAGGGAAAAGAATCATTGATTTCTTTGGTCGGATGATCCCCCTGGTAAGGATCCTCAAGTCTACTGAGATGATCCGCGGCTAGGTTTTCTGCTCCTTTTTTATCGCGGATTTCGATTTTAAATTCCTGGAGTAGTAAAACCCAGCGAAGAAGTCTTGGTTTGGAATCTTGCTTTGTCAACAAGTACTTCAGCGCGGAATGATCGGTATACACGATGGTGGTGGAAAGGACAAGATAGGGGCGAAACTTTTCAAAAGCATAGACAACAGCTAAAAGCTCTTTTTCGGTTGTCGTATAATGCAATTGTGCCCCAGTCATTGTCTTGCTAGCGTAATGGATCGGTTGGAAGTGTTTGTTCACTCTTTGTCCAAGAACCGCTCCAATAGCAAAATTGCTAGCATCGCACATCAACTCAAAGGGTAGCTCCCAATTAGGGGTAACCAAGACGGGTGCCTTAGTTAGCTTATCCTTAAGCGAGTTGATCCACGATCACATGGTTAGTCCTCATGTAGGTTCCAATGTCTTGATGTGATGCGGGGGTTTGGTTTGAAGGAGCAGTGTATGCGGGTGATTGATAAGCAGGTTGCTGGTAAACTTGGGTGTTTCGTTGAGGTGGTTGTTGCTGCTTGTGAGGAGGGATGTATGGTGTACGAGTTTGTTGTTGTTGAGGAGGGCGGTTGAGGTTTTGTTGTTGGTTTTGGTTTTGGTTGTTAGGATTAAAACCAGGTGGTGAGATATAGTTGTTGGAACGGTAGCTAAGCAAGTTGCGGTCACCTTGAGGTTTTGCTTGATAAGCAGGTTGAGTATAGGTGCCATATGCTGCATTAGCATTCTCAGCAGGGTAGTCTTGGGTGGCGGTACAAGTTGTGTAAGAGTGAGGACCACCGCATATCTCACAAGGTTGGCTGACAGCGTTCACTTGAGCGTTTTTGGCGTTGTTGCTGTTGTTGTTGCTGACGGTGTGGGTGACAAGCGATTCAAGAAGCGTAGTAATTTTGTCTAATCGCTTGTCGCTGTCATTAGTGCTAGCACTAGCAACATTGGTCCTAACACTCTTGGTTTGCACACGAGATTTATTCTCAATGATGTCCCAAGCAGCATTGGAAGTCTTAGCCAATAGATTACCCCCCGAGGCACTGTTCAATGAATCTTGGTCATTCATGCTTAAACCATTGTAAAAAGTATTGATTTGATGTACTTTGGTGAAACCATGTTGTGGGCATTTTCTTAAAAGATCTTTAAAACGATCCCAAGATTCACTGAACGACTCATCGTACTTTTGTTCAAAATTTATGATCTCATTCCGCAAAGCGGTAGTACGAGAGGGTGGAAAAAAGTAGTTGATAAACTTTGTTTCCAAATCCGTCCACGAGAGAATACTCTGTGGCGGTTCCTTAGCAAGCCAATGCCGGGCTTGTCCCTCTAAAGAAAAGGGAAAAAGTTGTAACCTTATAACCTCTTGTGGAACACCATTGAACTTGACCGTGTTGGTGAGTTGTAAGAATCTCTTGATGTGGTCGTGTGGGTCATCAATGGTGCGTCCCAAGAATGGTTGAGCGGAGACCATCTGGATAAAGCCTGATTTTAGCTCGAAGTTGTTGGCGGCAATTGGAGGTATGACAATTGGATCCGTGTTGCCATCAACGTGAGCTTGCAGCAATTCAATCATCGGGCGATTATCCGGAAGGGGCTCATTGTTGTTGTTATTGTTCATGTTGTTGAAAGGCGTGTTGTTGTTATTATTGTTGTTCGGAGGTGGTATGTTATTGTTGTTTTGTACACCAGCCATGTCTAAGGTATCGAGAGGCTCGGGCTCTTGATAAGACGTGGATCGAGTGCGCATACACCTACAAAAGAACGAACAAAGAAAAACAAAGCAAAAATATTTTTGGTTTTTATGTTTTTTACTTTTTAGGATTTTTGAAAATTTTATATTTTTTAGTGTTTTTGAAAATTTTTGTGAAAAAGTAACGTTCACGGGGAACGGATCCCAAAATCCAAGTTCTCACAAAAAACTTTTGATCTTAACGAGAAGAGCTGGCAGCTGCGCCATTTGATACATTTATTTGCAATGGGTTCTAATTTCTCTCTCGATATCCTCTCGAATTGATCTCGGCCTTAAGTGGAATGATTTGTTCTTGGTTACTAAAAAGGAGTTGGTTTGTTTATCTATTTTTAAACTAATAACAATTAAATGTAAATGACGTTGAGTAATTTAAAATTTTGGAAGATTAACTAAATTGACAAGTTAAAATTGAGTGCTTGAAAACGTAAAGGAAAGATTAGAAAATTACTTTGAAAACTTAATTGAATTAATGCTTAGAAACTTGTTCTTATCGGAATGTTGAAAATTACTACTATCGGAATGCAATTAAAATGATCCATCGGAATATCTCACGTGAAAGTTCATCGGAATGTTTCTAACAATCACCATAGGAATACTCTAAAATCAAGCTGTCGGATAGAGGCTATCGGAATGTCCCAGATCGGAATATTAGTTCTATCGGAATATGGAAGACAAAAATTGGCCAGAGTTTCGACTAGAAAATGGACCTAAACCCGTCGGAATGTGCGATCGCAATATGCGATCGCAATCCCAGATCGGAATAGGGGGACTTACACCCTATCGCAAAGTAAAACCCCTTTTTGGGTTATTGCGATACCCAGCAACGAAGATCCGTCGGAATGTGTTAAAACCCCTCTTTTGCGATGGAATGAAGAAAGTTCCGAAAATGGTGGTAGGCAAGAATTTCAATAAGCAAACACAAAAAGCCACCTTAACCGAAACTTTAAATAACTCCAAAATCTTAAATTTGACAACTTATAAAAACGTAAATCATTAACTTAATGAAAGGAACTTTTGAAAGATTAAAACTTATAAGAAATCCGGAATCAATAAGCTTGAACAAGCAATAAGCCGATAAGCATGGAGAGCTTATGGCTTATTCACGTAGAGCTTAAGAAGACACAAGAAAGATCAAACTCTATTCACGAACACATCCAAAATCCAAACCGTATGGAATTCAACAATCGGATCAAGGAATTTGACAAATCAAGAAAAGTAAGAAAAGCTTAAAGAACTTAAAGGCATAAACTTGATTAAGATTAATAAAATCAAAAGTACAAGAAAGCTTGAATCAAAAGATGAAAAACAAAGGAAAAGTTTAGTGAGAGAAAGTATGGAACTTTCTCTCTCTAGAAACTAGAGAAAAATGAAAAAAACTAAGGACTAGCTAAAACTAAGTGTGTGAAAATTTGTGAGGTGAAGGCTTTATATAGGCGTGTGTATGGTGTTGATGGGCTCTTGATTGGGCTTTGATTCGGGCTTCTTTTTCTTCTTTCTTCTTAAGTCTTCATGCGTCTTTTAAATAAACGTTTCCGACTTGGATTTGAGAAGTGTCGGTGAATAATTCCAACTCGTCTTATAATATTTTATTTAATAGACTCGAGTTCTTCGACATATATGAATCTTCCATCTTTGGCTCTATTCTTTGATAATTCTTCAAATAGGCACAATGACTTCAAATCTTCTGCATCTCTTGGACAATAGACTTCGTCTTGAGTCTTTTTCCTTGATAAAACCCGTGCAATCCATGTTTTCTTCAATATTCATCCGGTTGCCTCTGAAAACACAATAAACACAAAAACCACGCATAATTCCAAACAAATGATATTAAATACGTGTTTTGGTCTTGTTTTAGCCAGAATTAAGTGGTAAAAGGATGGGTGTTTTCACACCTATCACACGTTACGTGTCACTATGTCATACAATTCTCAGAACTCATCCTACCAACTGATATCTCAGTTAAGTTAGGGATTTTTAAAAGATACCACATTGAATACTAGCCTACAAGAGTCATTAGGTGTTCCATATGTCCCGGAAGATCCATTGGTCCTAATTCAGAAGAAGATTTCTTCAATTTATTTATTGGATACTGGGCATCCTCGTCATTGGACAATGGCCTAGGAACAACCCTTAACACAAACCTACAATCAATTAAATCCTTATAATTTAATCACAGAACTTAACGACTTCCTCTTATTAATCTCACATTCCATACGGGTTAAATTTTACTTTATTCAAGTTTCAACCAATTTTATACTCAATTTGATATCCTACCTCATTCTCCAATACTTCATCCTTATTCTTACACCTTAATAGGGCAATAAAAGCTCGATATGATCAACACTTAATTTCCAATCCTATAGCTATTACAACAACAATTATCAAATGAGTCACTAGTATGAAATGACTCGATCAGTCAATTAGACTTCTAGGAAAGGCACTAGTGGCATGAGGCTTTTGGGTAATGATTCCAATGACAGCCTCAAGTGCAACATTCACCCTTTCGATTTCAAATTTAAGAATTGGATGACAACGAATCAGATGACATCTTTCCAGGTGATAACGTTTTGTGAAACTCCACTCTATAAGGAAAGATCGTCATGACATCGATATCAGATTTAATCTCGCCAATTCTTCTTTTATATCACAATCAACTAATATCAACATTTCTACGAATATCAACCATTTGTTGGGATCATAAATATCCACAACTTGGTTTAGATCTAGGATAGCTAGAATTCCTACGAGAATAGCTTCGATTAATTTACTAGGGGATTTAGGGTTCCTTGTGACAATCTACGTCGTATAAATACCTCGTATAAATATCAAGATAGTCATCAAACAATCATGTAATAAAATTCCATCATATATATATATATATATATATATATATATATATATATATATATATATATATATATATATATATATATATATATATATATATATATATATATATATATATATATATATATATATATATATATATATATATATATATATATATATATATATATTAAAATAACACTTCTCAGTCTGGCCTTGTCGGTAACCCGGAAATTCTTCGGCACCATTATAGTCAAAAGATTTTTAGACATTTTTAGAAAAATGTTTATAGTTAAAAGATTTTGAAATGTTTTATTCAAAACCTTGGTTTAAAAAATCTTTCGTTCTCTATAACGAGAGCTCTGGTACCAAACTGTAACACCCCCAAATTTATAGAACTCAATACAGCGGAAGACTCGTTGGTTTTACGGGATAGCACATTACTCACATCATAGACAACGCATAAAAATCGCGTCGTTTATTAATAAAGCATTTCCATTCATAAATATCAAAGTTACATAGGTCCCAAGTCATTATATTTTATACAAGTTTTACAAAGCATTTGAATGGAAATTAATATTTAAATGTGGGCCATGAATTCTTGTTGTCTTCCCGAGAATTACCTTCAAGTACCTGAGATAAAACATGTTAAAAGAAAAGGTCAGCGATAACGCCGAGTGAATTCATAGAGTTTAAATAAATCCATCAATATAACATCGGTATAAAATTATTACCGAAAATCATTTTGTACAAATCCATGTAGTAGGCCATAAAATAGCCAAAATCATTTTATACAAATCCTTGTCAAAATCATAATATAGGCTTTCGCCTTCAAAATCATTGTACGAACCAATATCGTAAAATATCATACAATACGTTTTATAACGTCGTATAGAGTTAAATAAAAACCGTTATATGAATATGGTTATAAAACCAAAACACAAACATAATATCAATAGTATGACCCCGTATTGATAGTCAGGCAATACATCGTAATTCGGTGCGTATAGTAGTATTTCGTTAACTTGGATTATTATAAGCCGCATGACATTGTTACCTTACTAAACCAAAAAACGGGTAGCTAACCCGATACTCAATTTGCCCATCTAAATTAGCGTGTCGTCACAAAGGTCACGCTATGGAAATCTTCTCATACATAAATTCGCTTACCAATCAATGTGGCACGACGGGGATCAACCGTCAAGGGGCGAACTGGGGAGATCGTCCCCAAATAGTACTATTATATACATAAGCGTCTACCAAATCCCGGTAGTTCACAATTCATGCTAATGGGACTTTTAATGACATAACCTAACTTTAATAATCCATTTTATTTCATCTATCGGGTCATTTAATCATTTATCGGGTCATACAATCGGGTCATAAAATCAGTCGGGTCCAAATCAATAAACAAAAAATCGGGACAAATGGTGTCCTATTTTATAAAAACTAACATGTTATCTCCCTCGCGGGTTTATAAAACATTTCATAAAAACATTTAAAAGAGTGCGAGGCTATGAACTCACGTTGATGTGGGAAGGAGGGTTTTCGGCAATTCGGACGTACGGTACGTGCTTCAATCGCGGAAACCTAGACAAATAATACTCGTCTTAGACTCATGTCCAATGACTTTATAAAAATAACAATTATGTATACATATGATGATTATATATATATGATGATCAAGTGGGTTTACATATTCTCTTTTACTCATTTTAGTGTTTACGTATTGGTAACTAGTTTACTAGTTTTACCTATTTACGTGTTTTAGGTCCAATAAACTTAGTATAAGTTCTTTAACTTGTATTATTCCAATTTATACTTGTATTATCAGTATTTACACTTTACATGTTGGGCCCAAATGGGTTAAGCCCAATAAATAAGTTTATAAGTGTTTTAGCCCATTTTGTTGTATTATTAGTCCAATAATGTTAACTTATTCCGTTAATGTCCGTATGTTATATAGTTCGGGTTTTATCGGTTTTTACTTGTTATATATGTTTATATATCAGTATATGAGTTTTATAAAGTTCACATTAGACGGGTCCAAACGTCTAAGTTTTATTTAACAAAAACGTTAATTTTACGGTAATAGCCGAAAAAGTCGTAAAAATCATGTTTATAGTTTTATAACTTATAAAACTTATCAAACTACCATTTTTATAAAATGTCCATTTATTTATCCTTATACATATTTATATAAATGTATTATATAATTTAGTGGGTTTTAATTCACATTTTATACTATTTTTATTTGAGTGCTTATATAATATTATTATACTTTAATTTCCAAAATCCGACTTTTTATTTTCATGTTCACCAAAACTGCCATATCTAGAGTTCTATATGGAGATAGAAGCTCAACTTTTTATGACATAAACTACATGATATGTGTTCCATTTAACTCTACTATAGCTACTGTTGAATCAACATCTAAGTATTTTCTAAAAATCTTCCAAAACAGTGAACTCAGATTTTTACTTTAAACTTGTTTTGATCATATCTCACTCATCCTAATGATTCCATTGCATGGCCAACTCTCACATGTGTACAAGACATTTTACTTACTGTATATCCATTAATCTATGCCATTTTATCAGTTCATGACATGTTTCTTTACTGTTTTATACAGCCATCATTTTTAAGCAAGATTTTAACCTTGTTTCTTATAGTTTTTCACCTTTTTAATCATATTTATCAACACCAAATCCTCACACAATACTTTTATAATCATATAATCATCATATACATATACAATAGGAAATAAAATACATGATTACATAATCAAAATAACAAGAGGATGGGGAGAACAATCTTTATACCACCATGATGATGTAGGTTGTGATCAAAACATAGATTTTGATAGAGAAACTTGTGGATAACCAAGACCATCTTCAAGACCACCATTCTTCATGAACACCTTGTGGAAAATCAGCCACAAGACTCCATGGAAACTCCTCCTTGGATGTTATCATCACCTCCAATCTTCATATCTTCAAAGGGTCTTCATCTTGATCAAGTTTAAACACAAGATTTATGGTATAAACTTGATCAAAGATGGTGTTTTGTGGTGGTAGAAAGGGACGGCCAAGGAGGCTGGAGAGAGATGAGAGGATTTTGAGGTGGTTTGCATGTGTAAATGAAGCTACTAGTTTAACTTTGGTGGTTTTATTAAGTGTAAGTAGATTGTAAGCTAACTTAGGACAAGTGTCTAGTTACTTACTTGAAATTGACACATATATTGTGTGTTGGTGATGTGTTTAGACGCCACATGTATGGGGGTGGGCAAGTGTAAACTTGTCCCATCCCCATTAATTTACGGGTACTCCTCGATTCTAGTTTTCTTGATTTGCGTGCCCTCGAGTCGTTTTACGAAAAACGTTTTTATAAATTATGAATCAACGGCATAAAACGAATCTAATAAAAATTGTCTCATCAAAAACGGAGTTCGAAAACGTAAATACGTAATCCTAAGGTTTCCGGTTTAGTCGTAAAGGACGTTAAAATAAAATCGTAAGTCCTAATCTCTTCTCGTAAATTTGTGAGTTTATGAACCAACACAAATTTAAAATCTCAAAATAATATTCACGGACAAATTTATTTTCTGAAATGTCGGACTATCACCAAAGACGGTGTATGTAAACGTGAGCACTAACGTAGAATCCTCCGGTTTCAACGTAGTCGATGCTACTTCAAGACGTAAATCCAAATTTCTTCCCAAAAATAAGTGAGTTCATAATATAACATTAAAATAATGTTTTTAAATAATATTCGAGAATAAAATATCAATCATAAATTGACGGATTGTCACACAACATCATTAAGACCCCATGCATGCCTGATGAATCTCTTTTGGGAGGTCAAATTCCCATCATAGAGGAGGGAAGATTGGAACCTTATATCCTTTTGGAATTGACGGCGGTTTGCATTAGCTTGCAAAAGAAAAATGCAGACCTTGTACAAGTTGTCACAGGTCAAGGTCTTGAACTCAAGCAATTGAAGGAGAGGCTAGTTGTTATGGAGGCTGCCAATGCTAGGAGAAGGCAGACAAGAGTTCTTTCATCAGGGGAGGATTCTTACAAAGGGGAGGAGGATGCACCAACCGAGCCATTTAATTTGAGTGACAAGGGCTCACAAGAAGAAGAAGGTGGTTCTTTTGGTAGTAAACAGGTGGAAAAAGCTAAAGCTTTGACTAGCTTAAACGAGAAGCCTGTTCTTGATGTTTCATTACTCACTCCAAAGAAGTTGTTGTTTTTAGAGATGATGGAACAAGCTACAAGGTCAGCCACTGACATTCAGAGTTTGAGCGCTGATAAGAGCAAAGCAAGCGCTAACAAACCCACATATATGATTGGTGTATCCCAACCACCAGTTATCATTAGGGATGTAGCTACACAGGTGCCAACAACTACTTTACCAGCCATTGGAACACAAGATAAGTGTAAAGAGATCTTGGAAGAAGTTGAGGTGCCGAAGAATGCAACCCGGGTACATTTTGATCATGTTTTGGCTGCTTAATTGCAAGAACAGGATTGGACTACCACAGAGAAAGCTAAAGATGGTAGTGATGGTGATGAGAGCTTAGATTCTAGTGTGATGATTCTAGAAGAGCCAGAGAGATCGGAGTATGGGGAAGATGACTTAGCCAAGGAGAGGCTAAGAGAAGTGAAGATGAAAGTAGACTTTGACATGCCTGAAGTTATAGAAATGTATTTTGCATTGGAGTCTAAGGTTGAAGAGAACCTAGATATGTCTATTACTGGACAAATTTGGGGTTTGGAAATATTGTTGAGAGTTCAAGAGGATTGCAAGGTAATTTTGAAGCACAAGGCTAGCAAGGTGCTTTCTGAACTCAAGAGGGACAGAAGGGAGTTGTACTTTATGTTACTTAGGTGTCATCAAGGTGGATGGACTTATGATGGATTGAGGAGGATCTCTTTTTAATAATTGGAAAATCATGCTTATCCAATTTGGGTAAGAGTTTGTAAGGAGAATACCATGAGGCTTCTCTCAGCTGAAAGGAGATAAGAGATTGAGGAGAATATGCAGATCCAGAGGGCTTCTATTTCACCAAGACTAGTGAAGAAGGGAGTTCCCATTGAATTCCTAGTTCTTAATCAATTGAATCCTAGTGAAGCAATAATCATAAAGAGCATTAAGCTTTCACCATTGGAGGCTTCAGATGTTGCAGAAGTATTACCCTTTGATTTCAGAAACCCAAAAGTTAACTATGAAGAAGATGCAGGTGGGTTCTGGATGATCACCAGATATGGCAAGAAGGTGCATACTTTTACTTCTTTGATCTCATTATTTGCAAGCCTAGATAGAGAAGACTTGGTAGATCTTTGGAATTTGATGAAGACCAAGTATGAGGCTGAAGCACCTACTTCAGTCAATGGAATAAAGATCTGGACATCCTTCAAAAGGATGATTCAACTAGATGAAGTAGATCCAATATGGTTGGATCTGGATGATATCAGTGGGTTACAATGGCGTCTACACTCAGCAGCTGGTGTTTACCATCTAAGCACTATAAAGTTTTCAGGGTATCTTCTTGTGGATGCTCAATATACTATGTCCAAGGATGTTTTGAAGGAGATGGTGTCTACACAGCTAGAAATGGATTATACTAGTGATGTTGGCAAAGATTTAATTAGATTTGTTTACTATCTAATTAACAAGTAATTTGTATTTGTAAGAATCCTCCTTGTACTTAGTTTTTATTCAGAAACTTGATTACTAGAGTAGATATCAAGTTTAGGGGAGGATTGTTGGGAATAAAATGAGCGAAGTCACTGATATTTTGATTTTGCTATGGGTTCTAATTCTCTCTCGATATCCTCTCGAATTGATCTAGGTCTTAAGTGGAATGATTGTTCTTGGTTACTAAATAAAGGGGTTTGGTTTTCTAGTCTAATAAGAAGTGGAAAGGAAAATTTAAATCAAAGATAATTACTTTAATTATGATTAACAAAGACTTGTATTAAACTCCAGATTAAAATTAAGATTAAAATTAAATTTGAAATTAAAGTTCAATAAACATAAAGAAACAGTAAAGTAGACAAACAGTAACCTAAAGGGAAAACTTGATTCGGAACTTTTAAACCTTGATTCGGAACTTACTCATGCGGAACTTACTGATTCGGAAATAACTGTTCACTCACTCATTCGGAAGTTTTGGACTTCCGAATGAAGCCCCTTGATTCGGAACTTGCTGATTCGGAAGTCACTGGTTCGGAAGTCTGAGAATTGATTCGGAACTTTAGCTTCGTTCGGAAGTCACTGGTTCGGAAGTTTTAAAAACTTCCGAATGAAGGGCTTTGTTCGGAACTTTCAGTTTGATTCGGAAGTCACTGACTCGGAACTTAATGCTTGGTTCGGAAGCTTCCGAATGAAGGCTTCATTCGGAACGTTTTGTTTGGTTCGGAAGTCTGGAAACCCAGAACAGTAGCAGTTAACGAAGAACAAGGAACACGAATTTTAATCAAAATCAAACCAAATACTTAAAAAGGTTTTACCAAATTAAACACAAATCATTTAGACACCATAAGCAACGAATCCCACCAATAAAAACACAAATCCCATCAACTTTTGAAGATCAAATCAAGAAAAATAAAAACTTATGAACTTGAAGATAAAGAAGAAGATGAACAAGATTAAATGGAAAGATTAAACAAGACTTTGTATTGAATGATTAATGTTTAAACAAGATCAAAACAAGAATTAAAACAACAAGATTGGAAAGACAAAGATAAAAATCACCAATCACCCTAGTGGTGATGGTGTTGCTACGAAACAGGGAGAAGAAAGAGTGGGGAAAAGAAAAAAATGAAAGCTAGCTCTCAAAATGTGTGAGGGGAAGGCTATTTATAGCCTTGTCTTTTGGTTGGTGAGTGGGCTTTCTCCCGTTCTTCTTGTCTTTTCGTCTTTTCAGAAAAGTTTCCGTTTTTGATTCTGATTCGGGATTTGTCGTCGATTAAATTCAAATCGTCTTTATTTCTTCGTTTAATAGACTTGAGTTTCTTCGACTTATATAAATCTTCCATCTTTGGTCCTTTTCTTCGATAAATCTTCGAATAGGTCCAGTGACTTCAAATCTTTTTCATCTCTTGGACAATAGACTTTATCTTGAGTCTTTTTCTTCAGTAAAACCCGTGCAATCCCATGTTTTCTCCAATATTCATCCGGTTGTCTCTGAAAACACAATAAACACAAAAACCACGCATAATTCCAAACAAATGATATTAAATACGTGTTTTGGTCTCGTTTTAGCCCGAATTAAGTGGTAAAAGGATGGGTGTTTACACACCTATCAAATCCCCTACACTTAACCATTGCCATGCCCTCATGCAATGCTTAGTGATAAAGCAAGTTTACACTTTTCTCATAATTAATCAACCTTGGCCTTATTTAAAATACTACTAAACAAAAATTAAAGTACTAAAGGGAATTAAGACTTTGAAGGAAACAAAAGGTTAGAAAACCATTTTCACTTGAAAATAGCTATATGGAAATAACTTGCAAAGAAATCGATGACTTACATTAGGGCTTGGGTGCTGCGAAGATTTATCACCCTCAAGTTTCACGTTCCCCAAACTAAGCTTAAAAACGAGATCATTGTTATTATAAGTTAGCAATTCAAACACTTACACACATGGCTTAATTAAATGCTTAAACTCCCTTATTCCTAGGTGTATCTCTTATATTTTATTTTTGTCTTAGAATGATCATGAAGATGCATTTTTGGACTTATTTCGATAGTTTATTAGGGCTGAAAGCAAAGTAGGACGATTTGATCAATAGTTAGCTAAAGGACAAAATCTCTTAAAACTGCTTCTCGGGATATCAAAAAGTTCATATCTTGGCATAACTTGGTTCACGATTTGAGACCTTTCTCGGGCCGATATTTGGCATGTACTTCATACTTCATATCTTCGAGAGACGTTCATGAGATAATGGTCTTCTCATCATAATAGAATTTCTTCACTTGGAGACTTTTGAGGGGTACTCCAACTTTGTTGACCACGACTTCATGATTATTTCTTCGATCTCTATTTGGGATTTTGAGATACAACGATCCGCCTCCTTTTTGGACTTGGATCTATTTATCCTCATACCTTGTTAGGGTCTTTTCGGATAGACTTCTCCATGATCTTTACGGGAGTTGATTGCTTTTCGTCGTGAGTCTTGATCCTTCATATTGATTTTAGGAATAATGCTTTTCACATCACTTTGGATCTTCAGCAATAAAATTGAATCCTCATGCCTTGTCAGGGCCTTTTTGGACTCGCCAATCTTCGCGCCCCGCTTCATAAGTTATGCCTTGGCTATGAACTCTTATCATTACCGAGAAACTTTTAAACGATCTTGGGCTAGAAGCTAAGTAACTTTTCAAATCGTACGACCTTACTTATTGCAGATAAATTATTAGCAAGTGATGGGAGAATAGGCAAATAATTATACCAAGTGGGCTTGCGCAAGAATACCGACTTATAATTGACTCTATCATTTCTCGTCCTCCACAATTTAAAATCTCAAGTAATGAGACTCGTGGATACTTATCCTAATAAACCAATTAAGGTTTACATGGTTAAGGATACTAGCTAGAATAAACTTGGATAAGTCTATTCGGGTTGAGTCAAAATAAACGCAACGGGCCTAATATGTCAAAGACTTCTAAGCTAGCTACACCACTTTATTAATATTTTTGACTTTATTGCGGGATATATACATATGAAAGCAAAGATAAAAATTTAAAAATTACGACTAAATGGCCAAAGTTAATAAAAAATTTGAAAAATGTTGAAAAATAGGATTTTCCGGTTAATTGAAGGCATTTTCATGGAAAAGTCCACTTAAAACTTCGATAGAAGTCCCCCCTACACTTAAGATAAACATTGTCCTCAATGTTTAAGCATGTGGGAAAAGTTTCCCCTACACTTATGACATTGTGCACGTTGGTTAATCTCAAGTTAAGGAAGAGACGACTAAAGTGATCAATTTCAAATGTGAGTATGAAGAAAATTGAATCACGATAGTTAAGAGATAGAACCGGATTTCGGATAACACGGGAGCACGGTTCTTTAAAAACTTCCAAGAGTGCACTAATCCCTGTAATCACACCATACAAAGACAAACGCATATAGAAGTCCCCCCTACACTTAGGGGATTAAAATATAAAAGGATAGATACTCGGGCTGCCTCCCGAGGAGCGCTTGTTTTTGATAACCGAGTCACGAGCCTGACTCGACCCAAAATTAGTTCATGGGGACGTGGTGAGGGATGGAATCACCTCCTTAGAGGTGTCCTCACCAAAGTACAACTTGACTCGTTGGCCATTCACCTTAAAATTTGGTCCATCAGGTTGAGCGAGCTCGAGAGTACCATATGGAAAAATTTGGTCAATGGTGAATGGGCCGGACCAACGAGATTTGAGCTTTCCCGAGAAGATTTTCAACCGAGAGTTAAAAGTAAGACTTTGTCTCCAACATGGAACTCTCGGTTTTTAATCTTAGAATCGTGAATGAGCTTAGTTCTTTCCTTATAGATCAAAGAATTTTCATAAGCCTCATTACGGAGTTCATTCAGCTCATTGAGTTGGATCTTGCGTAGGTCACCGGCTTTGTTTATATCAAAATTAGCCCACTTCAAGGCCCAATAAGCCTTGTGCTCCAACTCTATGGGGAGGTGGCACGCTTTCCCGTACACAAGACGATAAGACGTACAGCCGATCGGGGTCTTGTAAGCAGTACGGAAAGCCCACAAAGCATCATCAAGTTTATCAGCCCATGAGGCACGATGCTCTCCCACAGTCCTTTCAAGAATTCGCTTCAGCCCTCGGTTGGATATTTCAGCCTGGCCATTAGTTTGTGGGTGGTAGGTTGTGGAAAGACGATGATTTACACCGTACTTAGCCATGACTCGAGCAAATTGGTCATTGCAGAAATGAGTCCCACGATCACTAATAATGGCGCGAGGCACACCGAATCTAGCGAAAAGAGCTTTCAAAAAGTTACAAACCACCCTTGCGTCATTAGTAGGCAAAGCTTTGGCTTCAACCCACTTTGAAACGTAGTCAACGGCTACAAGGATGTATTTGTTTCCTTTAGACGAAGGGAATGGCCCCATAAAGTCGATACCCCAAACATCAAAGATTTCACACTCTTGAATGAAATTCTGAGGCATCTCGTCTTTATGTGTGATTTTGCCTTGCTTTTGGCAAACATCACATCTTTTAACCATATCGTGAGCATCACGGTATATGGAGGGCCAATAAAATCCGGAATCAAACACTTTTTTAGCGGTGTAGTTGGGACCAAAGTGACCACCGGTGGGTCCTTTGTGGCAAGCATTAAGGATTTCAGACGCTGCCGGTCCATCAACACATCGGCGAATAATCAGGTCAGCACATTGTTTGAATAGGTAAGGGTCGTCCCAAAAGTAAGTCTTAATGTCGGTGAAGAACTTTTTCTTTTGTTGGGACGTCAACCCTTCCTTGAGAATTCCACCCGCCAAGTAGTTTGCAAAGTCCGCAAACCACGGGGTTTCATTCGGCTTCGAGTTTATAGACATTAAGGTCTCCAAGGGAAAAGAATCATTGATTTCTTTGGTCGGATGATCCCCTTGGTAAGGATCCTCAAGTCTGCTGAGATGATCCGCGGCTAAGTTTTCAGCTCCTTTTTTATCTCGGATTTCGATTTTAAATTCCTGGAGCAGCAAAACCCAGCGAAGAAGTCTTGGTTTGGAATCTTGCTTTGTCAACAAGTACTTCAACGCGGAATGATCGGTGTACACAATGGTGGTAGAAAGGACAAGATAGGGGCGGAATTTTTCAAAAGCATAGACAACAGCTAAAAGCTCTTTTTCGGTTGTCGTATAATGCAATTGTGCCCCAGTCATTGTCTTGCTAGCGTAATGGATCGGTTGGAAGTGTTTGTTCACTCTTTGTCCAAGAACCGCTCCAATAGCAAAATCGCTAGCATCGCACATCAACTCAAAGGGAAGTTCCCAATTAGGGGTAACCAAGACGGGTGCCTTAGTTAGCTTATCCTTAAGCGAGTTGAAGGCTTCAAGGCACTCTTTGGAGAAGATAAAAGGAGTATCTTTTTCCAAGAGGTGGGTCATCGGGCGAGCGATTTGAGAAAAATCTTTGATAAATCGACGGTAGAAGCCCGCATGACCCAAGAAACTTCTCACACCCTTTACGGTTGAAGGTGGAGGCAACTTTGCGATAACATCGACTTTAGCACGGTCTACTTCAAGACCGGCTTTCGAGATCTTATGTCCAAGCACGACGCCTTCTTTTACCATAAAATGGCATTTTTCCCAATTTAGAACAAGGCGAGTGTCTTTGCACCGCTGTAGCATACGTTCTAAATTGGCAAGGCAAGCAGAGAAGGAATCCCCGAAGACCGAGAAATCATCCATGAAGACTTCCATGGTTTGTTCAACCATGTCATGGAAGATAGCTAACATGCACCTTTGGAAAGTCCCGGGCGCATTACATAAGCCAAAAGGCATTCTTTTGTAAGCGAAAGTGCCATAGGGACAAGTGAATGTAGTCTTCTCTTGATCTTGGGGATCGATGGGTATTTGAAAATAACCCGAGAAACCATCCAGAAAGCAGTAATATTCATTACCGGCTAATCGTTCAAGCATTTGGTCCATAAAAGGTAGAGGGAAATGATCCTTTCTCGTGGCATCATTGAGTTTGCGGTAGTCTATACAAACTCTCCACCCAGTAACGAGACGAGTGGGAATCAACTCGTTGTGTTCATTGGGAACAACGGTTATTCCGCCCTTCTTGGGCACACAATGGATTGGACTAACCCACGGTGAATCCGAAATAGGGTAAATCATACCCGCATCAAGAAGTTTGAGAACCTCTGTTTTGATGACTTCATGTATTTTTGGATTCACCCTTCGTTGGCTTTGAATTGTGGGCTTGAAGTCGTCCTCCATGAGAATTTTGTGTGTGCAGAAGTGAGGATCAATTCCACGAATATCGGAAATCTTCCAAGCGATAGCCTTCTTATGATCTTTCAACACAGCGACAAGTCGGGCTTTCTCTTCATCCTTCAAATCCTTAGCAATGATGACTGGCGACTTCTTCTCTTCTTCGAGGAATACATACTCAAGATGGGGTGGCAACTCCTTAAGTTCCAAATCCGGAGGATTGTCGACGGGAGGCGTATTCGAAGTCGGAGTCTCGATAGCAATAATAGTGGGAGATGGAGGGGAAGGATTGTCTTCTCTGAGGAGGTTTGCAATGAAACTGAGATCGTCATCCCAAGTGGCAGTAGAATCTTCATTGTCTTGCTTCAAATCTTCCAATGTGGCTTCCAAATCTTTCCAAAGGAAATCACTTTCTCCAAATAGAGATAGTGATGAGTCGATAGAGGAAACGGTCTCAACATTGGGAAGAGAGGTAGGAATGTTTTTACAAGCATCCTTGAAGTGTTCTTCACAAGCCTCATCAAGAACGTCAATACAATTAACATTCTCGTAAGAAGAAGGCTGTTTAGATAACTTTCCCATGTTGAAGACTACTTTATCGTCACCCACTCTCATGATAAGCTCACCGGCTTCAACATCAATGAGAGTGCGACCGGTCCTCAAGAATGGACGACCAACAATGAGTGGCACACGTGGGTCCATCTCGTAGTCGACGACAACAAAATCAGCAGGGAAGGTGAATTTGTCGACTCCTACAATGACATCTTCGGCTATCCCCACTGGATAAGCAACCGTACGGTTAGCCAATTCCAAAGTCATTTTGGTGGGGACTAGCTCTGGGAGAGATAATTGCTTCCAAACACTTAGAGGCATGAGATTAATACTGGCACCTAGATCGGCTAGGGCCATGCAATTCTCTACTCCCGGGAAATTGCAAGGGATAAGAAAACGACCCGGATCACCAAGCTTGATTGGCAATTTCCTTAAGAGCACTACAGAGCAGTTCTCATTAAGTTGGGTGTTGGCGAGATCGAGGAGCTTTTCCTTGTCGCTCAGAAGATCTTTAAACATTTTAGCGTATTTGGGCATGTGAGCGAGAGCCTCAGCGAAGGAGATATTGAAATTCAGTTTTTTGAACATTTTAAGGAAATTCGAAACCTGAATATCATCCTTGCTCTTTTGCTTCTCTTTCCTCAACCTTGAAGGATAAGGTATATTGGAAGAAGAGGAAGGCTTTAGGGGAATAGGATCACTCACAAGCACGGGTGGAGGAGGGGTAGAAAGAAGAGGTGGAGAAATTGGGGAAGGAGAAGGAGGAGGAATAGGAGCAGGCGACTCGTTCTCCTTAGTCACAACCACCGGTGGAGGTATAGGAAGCTCGGGTTCCTTGGTACCTTTACCACTTCGAGTAGTGATTGCTTTCATCTCCCCTCTTGGGTTCGCAACGGTGTTACTCGGAAGAGTACCCGAAGAAGAGGGTTGATTACCTTGGAAGAAACTAGCCATCATGTTCCTCAGGTCATTTGTTTGGGTATCCAACGTATTTCTCATATCAGCTCTCAAATCGTTTCCTTGCTTGACCAAGTCTGCCTTCAAATTGCGCACTTCCTCTTGGAGATTTCCCACTATCACATCATTGGTCCTCATATAGGTTGCAACCTCTTGGTGTAATGCAGTGTTGGTTTGGGTAGGAGGAGCATTGTATGCAGGTGGTTGGTAAGCAGGTTGTTGGTAGACTTGATTGTTACGTTGAGGCGGTTGTTGTTGCTTGTGAGGTGGGATGTATGGTTGTCGAGGTTGTTGTTGTTGTTGAGGAGGGCGGTTAAGGTTTTGTTGTTGGTTTGGGTTGGTAGGAGGAAAACCAGGTGGTGAAAGATAGTTGTTTGATCGATAGCTAAGCAAGTTACGGTCACCTTGAGGTCTAGCTTGATAAGCAGGTTGTTGGTAGGTGCCATATGCCGCATTCACATTCTCAGCAGGGTAATCTTGGGTGGCGGTACAAGTTTTGTAAGAGTGAGGACCACCACATATCTCACAAGGTTGGCTGACAGCGTTCACTTGAGCGTTTTTGGCGCTGTTGCTATTGTTGTTGCTGACGGTGTGGGTGACAAGCGATTCAAGAAGCGTGGTGATTTTGTCTAATCGCTTGTCGCTGTCATTAGTGCTAGCACTAGCAACATTGGTCCTAACACTCTTGGTTTGCACACGAGATTTGTTCTCAATGATGTCCCAAGCAGCATTGGAAGTCTTAGCCAATAAATTACCCCCCGAAGCACTGTTTAGTGAATCTTGGTCACTCATGCTTAAACCATTGTAAAAAGTATTTATTTGATGTACTTTGGTAAAACCATGTTGTGGGCATTTTCTTAAAAGATCTTTGAAACGATCCCAAGATTCACTGAATGACTCATCGTACTTTTGTTCGAAATTTATGATTTCATTCCGCAAAGCGGTAGTACGAGAGGGTGGAAAAAAGTAGTTGATAAACTTTGTTTCCAAATCCGTCCACGAGAGAATACTCTGTGGCGGTTCCTTAGCAAGCCAATGCCGGGCTTGTCCCTCTAAAAAAAAGGGAAAAAGTTGTAACCTTATCACTTCTTGTGGAACTCCATTGAACTTGACCGTGTTGGTGAGTTGTAGAAATCTCTTGATATGGTCATGTGGGTCATCAATGGTTCGTCCCAAGAATGGTTGAGCTGAGACCATCTGGATAAAGCCTGACTTTAGCTCGAAATTGTTGGCGGCAATTGGTGGTATAACAATTGGATCCGTATTGCCATCGACATGAGCTTGGAGCAATTCAATCATTGGGCGATTATCCGGAAGGTGCTCATTGTTGTTGTTATTGTTCATGTTGTTGAAAGGCGGATTGTTGTTGTTATTATTGTTGTTCGGAGGTGGTATGTTATTGTTGTTTTGTACACCAGCCATGTCTAAGTTATCGAGAGGCTCGGGCTCTTGATAAGACGTGGATCGAGTGCGCATACACCTGCAAAAGAACGAACAAAGAAAAACAAAGCAAAAATATTTTTGGTTTTTATTGTTTTTTTTTAATTTTTAGAATTTTTGAAAATTTTATATTTTTTAGTTGTTTTTGAGATTTTTTGAAAAAGTAACGTTCACGGGGAACGGATCCCAAAATCCAAGTTCTCACAAAAAACTTTTGATCTTAACGAGAAGAGCCGGCAGCGGCGCCATTTGATATTTTGATTTTGCTATGGGTTCTAATTCTCTCTCGATATCCTCTCGAATTGATCTAGGTCTTAAGTGGAATGATTGTTCTTGGTTACTAAATAAAGGGGTTTGGTTTTCTAGTCTAATAAGAAGTGGAAATGAAAATTTAAATCAAAGATAATTACTTTAATTATGATTAACAAAGACTTGTATTAAACTCAAGATTAAAATTAAGATTAAAATTAAATTTGAAATTAAAGTTCAATAAACATAAAGAAACAGTAAAGTAGACAAACAGTAACCTAAAGGGAAAACTTGATTCGGAACTTTTAAACCTTGATTCGGAACTTACTCATGCGGAACTTACTGATTCGGAAATAACTGTTCACTCACTCATTCGGAAGTTTTGGACTTCTGAATGAAGCCCCTTGATTCGGAACTTGCTGATTCGGAAGTCACTGGTTCGGAAGTCTGAGAATTGATTCGGAACTTTAGCTTCGTTCGGAAGTCACTGGTTCGGAAGTTTTAAAAACTTCCGAATGAAGGGCTTTGTTCGGAACTTTCAGTTTGATTCGGAAGTCACTGACTCGGAACTTAATGCTTGGTTCGGAAGCTTCCGAATGAAGGCTTCATTCGGAACGTTTTGTTTGGTTCGGAAGTCTGGAAACCCAGAACAGTAGCAGTTAACGAAGAACAAGGAAAACGAATTTTAATCAACATCAAACCAAATACTTAAAAAGGTTTTACCAAATTAAACACAAATCATTTAGACACCATAAGCAACGAATCCCACCAATAAAAACACAAATCCCATCAACTTTTGAAGATCAAATCAAGAAAAATAAAAACTTATGAACTTGAAGATAAAGAAGAAGATGAACAAGATTAAATGGAAAGATTAAACAAGACTTTGTATTGAATGATTAATGTTTAAACAAGATCAAAACAAGAATTAAAACAACAAGATTGGAAAGACAAAGATAAAAATCACCAATCACCCTAGTGATGATGGTGTTGCTACGAAACATGGAGAAGAAAGAGTGGGGAAAAGAAAAAAATGAAAGCTAGCTCTCAAAATGTGTGAGGGGAAGGCTATTTATAGCCTTGTCTTTTGGTTGGTGAGTGGGCTTTCTCCCGTTCTTCTTGTCTTTTCGTCTTTTCAGAAAAGTTTCCGTTTTTGATTCTGATTCGGGATTTGTCGTCGATTAAATTCAAATTGTCTTTTAATTTCTTCGTTTAATAGACTTGAGTTTCTTCGACTTATATAAATCTTCCATCTTTGGTCCTTTTCTTCGATAAATCTTCGAATAGGTCCAGTGACTTCAAATCTTTTGCATCTCTTGGACAATAGACTTTATCTTGAGTCTTTTTCTTCAGTAAAACCCGTGCAATCCCATGTTTTCTCCAATATTCATCCGGTTGTCTCTGAAAACACAATAAACACAAAAACCACGCATAATTCCAAACAAATGATATTAAATACGTGTTTTGGTCTCGTTTTAGCCCGAATTAAGTGGTAAAAGGATGGGTGTTTACACACCTATCAGTCACTCAGACGCTGATAAGTAAATTGGACGCTGACAAGAGGAAATAAAACACTGACAGATCAAGCATTGACAAGAGATATCCAAGCGCTGACAAGAAGAAGTCCAACCATTGATAGGAATACTTAGTCAACACGTTTATTATTTGAAGTAAAGATATACTCAATATTGTATTTTCTGTATTTATCTTTACCTAGAATAGTTGATAGGTTATCCTTTGTACATGACTCCTTATGTTATAAAAGGAGGTCGTAGGATTTGTAGTATACACACGTTATTCAGTATTCAACTTTCATTGTAAGCAAGTTCGATTTTCAATCAAAAGTGAAAGTTTGGTTTAACTGTTTTACTTGTTCTTTATTCTAAGTGTTAATTCCTGTAGGATTGTAAATCTTGCTTATGTTTCTAGAGAGAGAAAGAGATAGAGAGATGGTGGATTTCACACAAAGCTAGAGAGAGAAAGTAATGTTTACTATGTGAAAAATAATGAAACCACACCCCTCTCCATCAAAGGAGAGGGTTTATATACCCAAGCCTTGTGATGGGCTTGGGCTTACATTGTTGGGCCTGCCTACACATGTTGTAGGCTAGGCTTGGCTTTGTTTGTTTAATAAAGAGTGTTAACTAAACTACGAGCTATTACATGAAGTATCGTTGGAGTGACCGATCCTTCTTAATACGTAAAACGTATTTCCAACAATCTCCCCCTAAGGGAGGTCACTCCAAACAAGGGCTTTACCCAAGTTACAATAATAAAATAAACCTAGCATACTATGCTTGTCTTGAGCTCGTAGTCTTCGTCTTTCTTTTTCTTTTTCTTTTCTGGTGAACATGCTGATGTGATCTTTGATATCAATCTTTGATCATCAATCTCTTGCCTTGATCTCGTGCATCCATCACTTGTGATCTTCGCCTCTTCGTGACCTCACGTCCCACATACTTATACCTTCGTAATTCTTGAAAGCTTCATAGTTTGAAACAGCGGAAGACTTAACTTTTAGGCTTTCTTGAATTAGATGAGATATTAAGTGCATAAAGTATAAGCATGCGGGGACGACTTCTTCTTGGATCCCGCAACGCCACCGTCTTCAAATGCCGCAACATAAGTAGACACGAACGAAATGGCTTTGAACATTTCATTCTAATTCGGTAGCATTTTACATCCGGTCGGTGAACACCGTTGGACGATATTAGATATCGTACCCGTGACGGATAGTTTCAATTAAGTAACTTCCTGACAGGATTTCGTGGGTAAACCCGTTCTCTTTACTCGACCGTCCAAAGCTGACTGCGAACGTAAAGAGTGAATCATTTGGATAATAATATCCGCATGATTTGAAGCCGTCAATTCATGTTCCTGGAACAAGTGAAATTCAATTAAGAACCGCACCATCGTTGCTTTCCAGTTGTCACGAGCTTGATTCGTATAGAATCTTGCAAGTTACCTACCAAGTGCTGTTTGAGGTTAACACTAGAAGGATTTCCACTCATCACTGTGAACACTAAGTTATCACTCTGAGTGTTCTGGCAAGATCACTAAGATATTGCGTAGAGGCCTGGAACGTGTTTAAATTCAGTTAAGAATTAAACAGCTTTTGCTTTCCAGTTATCACAAGTTTGATTCATAAAGAATCGCACAAGTCACCTACCATGAGCTTTTTGATGTTCGCTCAAGAAGGATTTCCATCTTCATTGTAAATACTTTCGTATTACTCGGATGTTCAGGCAAGATCATGAAGATTTTGCGTAGGACTCTTAAAATCTTTCTTACTTTTCACAGTGTGTGAAGAAGCAAGGAAATATGAAAGTGTGTCCTAATGAGATATTTGATGATCTCAAATGGCTCTAGACTCGATCGTGCATTTTGGATTTTTGTGATCGGAGGCTGGAGAGGAGTGCCACCTTTTCAATACCAATTTATTCGGAGTGAATAAATCGATAGATAACATGTTGTCTCCGTGTGATTAAAACAAATATCTTTTAAGAGATATCTGAGTTAGCTGGGATGGGTTGTGCATTGCATCACTGGGTCCATGATGTCTGTCTTCAATATCAAGAATCATTAAACAATGATCTTAATAGCATATGTATTGACCCGGTTTCTGCCTAAGGTTGTAAGGAGGGCTTCTTTCTTTACACCCTTTATCTTTACAATTCTTTTTCATTCTTCAACCCCTTCAATGCTTACCAATACGTCATCACTAGCACCTTGTTGTGATTGTTCCAGTGCTAACTTAAGTACTTGGTCGGCATTCAGCTACGTTCACAATCTTTCTCCAACTTTCCTAAGGACTACTATTTCTAGTTATGGAATGTCCTTGGGAAGATTCCTCCGGTTCAGGAAGAATCATAGGACTTAACCTATCCTACCATCCTTATGTCACCACAATCTTCATCGTCGTGAAATAAATGGGTTTTAGGTAAGTAAATGTCACCATGACAATCTATTTTGATATGCAAATCCGTTTTGCTCCCCCTTAACATATGCCACGATATTCGAAAACATTTCGCACATGTCGGGATGAGCCAGCACATTAAGTCAAACCATTTGTGATAATATCCCATATTAAATCACATTTTCTCCCCCATATTAAAAATATTAACCCAATCGATGTTTTTAATATCAATTGATTTAATGAAGTTTTAACAAAGGTTTTGGGAAGAAAAATGCGAGTCCGTTTTATCTTCATGGTATCAAATGTATGAGATATGATACCGATTAGTAACATGATCACATATTCACCATATTAAAAAAGAATTGACAAGGTTGGACCTGATAGATGAGAACATCATATGATAAGATCAAATGGTTCTTGGCAGCATATGTTGGTTGCCTCGTCACGTCTGAAGTCATCTCTTGACACCACATGTACGATTGGTATTGTTTTCTTGACACCAACTTGTGAACTTGACACGTTCGGCATCGAAGATTCTGAATGCTTGACAATTGCTCCCCCTCAATTGTTGACCCGTGTTCTATTGAAAGAGCTGTAGTCGTCGGTTGAGTAGTCGCATCGTCGAGTATGTAGATACCAATTGTAGATTGCTATGGTTGTAGAGATGATGGCTTCATAAAAACAAGACTTCTCTTGTTTTAACAAATAAATGCACTGAAACGTACATTGATTTGTGTTAGACCAAGTTATAAAGTAAACTTGATCCGTTACAAGGTTTTAAAGAAAACCTTGCCCGAGAAAATTAATTCCCGTTGTGAGCCAAAGCTTTCATAAGAAATACTTGACTTTAATGTGAAAACCGGGTTGCAGTCTGAAATAACTACAAGCCATTTTGGCATGTTTTATGAAATATTTACAACTTTTGTATGAACTCTATTTATGGCGCCGTGTTGATATTAATCAACATTTCTAAGGCCGTAAATATTATTGTACCAAAAGACATGCCTTTGAAAAATAAAGTAAAAATATTTTTGGATTTTTATGAATTTTTCAAATTTTTATGGTTTTTATATGGTTTTATATTTTTGTATTTTTCTTTTGTGGATAAAAATATAAACAATATATACAGATGATCACCAAGGATACGGAGAATAGTTTTACCAAGACTATTCTTTCGCTTCATCTGCTAGTTCCTTTAGAGTCTCAGGCGAGAAGGTTCTCATTCCTAGCTTGTCGGCCAAAAATTCAATTCGAGCGCGATCTAAAGCCTTCGTGAAAATATCCGCCAATTGATACTCAGATCGGACAAAGTAAAGCTCTATTACTCCATTTTCCACTTGCTCCTTGATGAAGTGGTAGCGAATGTCAATATGCTTCGACCAGGAGAATTGAACGTTGTTGCAGCATAAGGCAATGGCACTCTTGTTGTCGTAGTACATCGGAATCTTGTTGAAACCTAGACCATAGTCGGTTAATTGCGATCTCATCCAAAGAATTTGAGCACAGCAACCGGACATAGCTATGTATTCTGCTTCCGTACTTGAAATTGCAGCGCTCTTCTGCCTTTTCGATGCCCAACTGATTAGTCGATCTCCTAGTAGTTGCAAAGTGCCACTCGTGCTACGCCTTGTATCTTGACAACCCGCGTGATCCGCATCTGCATATGCCATTAGTGCAATAGAAGAGTCCTTCGAATACCAAAGTCCCCGATTAATGGTTCCTTTAAGATATCGAAAGATCCTTTTAACAGTAGCTAAGTGTAACTCAGTAGGCCTAGTTTGATACCTGGCACACATACATATAGCAAACTGAAGATCAGGTCGACTGGCTGTGATATACAGAAGAGTACCGATCATTCCACGATAAAGTGTCGGATCAACGGCAACTCCATGTGGATCTGCATCAAGCTTAGTTCGTTCCACCATTGGAGTATCCACGGGGTCGCAAGATTCCATCTTATACTTCTTAAGCGATTCAAGGGCATACTTGGATTGACTGATAAAGATGCCTCTGGGACTCTGAGATATCTGAAGACCTAAGAAGAATGATACCTTGCCCATCATTGACATCTTAAACTTGGAAGACATGAGTGTCCCAAACTCATCCGATAAGGTTTGGGTCGAGGCTGCAAATATAATATCATCAACATATATTTGTACCATAATCATATCTTTACCTCGTTTCTGAATGAACAGCGTGGGATCCACCTTGCCTTTAGCGAAGCCTTGCGTAATGAGGAATTGTGACAAAAGATCATACCATGCGCGAGGAGCTTGCTTCAACCCATAGAGAGCCTTCTTAAGCTTGTACACAGGATTAGGATAATTAGGATTCACAAAACCATCCGGTTGTTGAACATAGACCTCTTCCTTGAGTTCACCATTAAGAAATGCCGTCTTCACATCCATCTGATAGACGATCATATTCATATGGGCTGCATAAGCAAGGAATAGTCGAATAGCTTCCAATCGGGCAACAGGTGCAAAGGATTCCATAAAGTCGATGCCTAATAATTGCTTGTATCCACGAGCTACGAGACGAGCTTTGTTCTTCAATATTCCGCCTAACTCATCGAGTTTCACCTTGTAAACCCATTTCAAAGTGAGTAACTGCACTTGATCCGGGCATGGGACAAGTTCCCAAACATCAAGACGTATGAATTCGTTAAGTTCTTCTTGCATAGCTTCTATCCAACAGGATTGAGTAAAAGCTTGTTGCCATGTCTTAGGTTCAACTTCAGTGAGAAAAGCATCAAAGTGACAAAACAGTGCACTTTCTTGTAACTGACTTCGTGTGGATACTGGACGATTAGGGTCACCAATAATAGAATCTATAGGATGATCCTTTGTCCACTTGCTGTCATGTTCACGAATTCGTGGATTGGAGTAGACTGTAGAAGGAGCTTCCTCTGAGGTGGACGGCCCGGCTTGATTAGGGTCGGGAATAGATACACCAAAGAATGGAAGTTCACGCATTTGAGCGAATTCCAAATCGTGATCATCATCATCCTCTTCATCATCAATAGGCATGACATGGGTAGTTGAAACATGTGTTGGTTGAGAATTACTTGTTGAAGGTATATCTTGACCAATTGTTGGTGCAGATGTATCTGATTGTGTAACGGTTGCTGGAGCGACAACTTCGGTTACCGGAGCTATTACTTCAGGTTCTGGAGCAACAATACTTGGAGGAGTAAAGAATTCATCAAAGAACGGTTGAAACAACGTATCCAATTCCTTCCTAGTAGGTGGTGTAAATGATGATGAAGTAGGGTTGTTTGGGACAAGACCAGAACTAATATTACTGGGTCCCATTTCATGAAGTGCGGGTTCAGAGCTGCTTTGCTCAGAAGCCATTGCTGTCAGCTCATCAAAATCAACATTCATAGTTTCAAGGATTTTGCGAGAGTTACGGTTGTAGATTCGGAATGCCTTCTTTGCGGGTGCGTAACCAATGAAAATACCAATATCAGCCTTTGGTTGAAGTTTTCCCAAATTGTCACCATCATTGTTTGGATAGCAAAGAGAACCAAATACATGAAGATATGATAAATCTGGTACTTTTCCATGGAGAAGCTCATAAGGTGTTTTACCATGGCGTTTACGAATTAGTGACCGGCTTTGGGTGTACACTGTTGTAGATACTGCTTCTGCCCATAAAAACAATGGAGCCTTTGCGTAAATTAACATCGTTCGAGCAGCTTCCATAAGTGTGCGATTTCGCCTTTCAACGACACCGTTTTGTTGTGGAGTGCGTGCAACGGATGTTTCATGAGAAATTCCAACTGCTTCATAATAATCACGCAAGATTTGATTCACAAATTCGGTTCCATTATCTGTACGAATGCGTCGGACAGTAGTGTTGAGACGCACTTGAATCATCTTGAGAAATCCGATGATGAATTAAGGTGCCTCATTTTTTGCTTTCAAAAATTTCACCCATGTAAACCGAGAGTAATCATCGACAATAACGAGGATGTACTTTTTGCCACTAAGACTTTCAACACGCATTGGCCCACAAAGATCCATATGCAAAAGATAAAGTTTCTCTTGGTTGGTGTCTTCCGTCTTGGGTTTGTAAGATTTCTTAGTGCTTTTCCCCATTGAACACGCGGAACACAAATGATCCTTGTGAAATGATAGTTTAGGAAGACCACAAACAAGTTCGTTTTTCGCCAAGTGATTAATAGCGTCAAAGTTAAGATGAGATAACCGTCGATGCCATAACCATGACTTAGTCTTCGATGCTTTGGAGAGAAGACATACGGGAGAAGCGGCCATCATGTCTTGTAGAGACAAAGTATACAAATTATTCCCTCGAGTACCTTTCAATAAATCAACCCCTTCCAAATTACGAATGAAGCAGGTATGCTCTCGAAAAGCAACTTCTAGGTTTGCATCACAAAATTGTCCCATAGAAAATAAGTTGTGACCAAGACCTTCCACGTAATACACTCTTGAAATTATAACATTCCCAATATGATATTCACCATAACCCATTATCTTTGCAATATGATCATTACCAAATCGAACCGTACCAAGAAACTTGCTGACGAAATTTCTGAGCTGAGAGCGATCTCCGGTCATATGCTTGGAGCAACCAGAGTCCAAATACCAGAGAACAATTTGGACCACCTGTTTTCAATAACAACAGTAGACAATGCATTGGAAACTATTGGTTCTGGAGTGTTAGCAGATACAGATATTGAATTATCAGAATTGCTAACATTTTTGAGATCCTTAGATTTCCTGCGTTTTCTAATGTGAGTTTTAGCACTAACAGGTTTTACTGTTCCAACTTTCTTAGGTTTTGGATTATTCGCGGGCACTACAGTGGGAGTAGACCTATTTAAAGGGCACTTTGTTCCTACAGTAGTGTTGGTGTTCCTAGTTAAAGGACACGCTTGTGTTTTGGTAGCCTTGGTACTCCTAGTTAAAGGGCACGCTTTCTTCACTTCAGTGGGAGTAATCCTAGTTAAAGGGCACATATTTCCTACTATAGTGAAAGTTCTACCAGTGGGACGCCACATCCAGCCAACTTGGGTTAACACTTTCCCAGTCGGTTTCCATTCTAATCCATTTTTTCGGGCATACATCTCATTCACATGGTCAATAAGGCAAGAATCATGACGACTAGAAAACATACATTCATTGCAATTCCAACATTTCAAATTAGAATTCACAGTAGGCTTAGAACGCTGCACAACCGCAGAGCCTTTAGGTTTAGCTACATGATTCTTTTTATTCAAAACAGAAATAACATTCCTAGGATGGGCTTCTACTTTCTTCTTCACTTGACTACTAGTTGGGGGCAAGATCCTATCATTCTTCTTGTTTCTTTTAAGCTTAGATCTTTGAGCCTTAGTAGTGGTGCTTACTCCTGTAGAAGGCAACACGGGAATATTAGAAGCTGGTTTTGATTCCGCCTTATCTTTAGTGACCAAAGTTTGAGATGATTTAGTCTTAGGGCCCTTGTTAAGTGGCGTGACGGCTATAAGGTTCCTTTTGATGGCACTAGAGGACGGTGCTGAGATAGTGGCTGCGTTATCCACAACATTCTTACCTTTTAGAGTACGAAGTGTTTCCTTTAACTCAGCCAAGACCAGATTTTTATCACAAATTTGTTCCCTCAAATCAGATATTTCCACCGACTTTCGATTCAATTGTTCAATCAATGATTGATTCTGTGCAGTGGTATCAACACATGCGGGCTTTACTGAATCGAAGAGTCGTGTATTTTTCTGTTTTAAGTTATCAACTTTGGACAAAATCTTGGAAACTCGATTATCTAGATCAAGTTTAAAATTCTCAGCGGCCTCAAGTACGTTCACACATTTATTCTCCTTAGGTTTCTCTATGGCTATCGGCAAAGACTTAGCAACCTTGTCACTTGGCTGACGCTGTTTTGATTGTAAATTCAATCGAAAATTCTTTTCAAAGTTTGCACCATCGATATTAACACCTTCGAATGACGTTTCAAAGATTTCTTGAATAAATTGTTGCTTGCATTCAAGCGAAATACAATGTGTTTGAATCTCATCAAAACGTTTTGAAAGCGAAGAATATGAATCTTGAAGCTTTAAAAATTCAGCATCAGATTCGTGACAAGTACTATCTACCACATTATCCACAGATTCAACATTATGCACAATAGAATCATTATCAACACTTGTATTCACACAGACAGAAACTATATCATGAGACATCACTTGATTCAGAAGCAAATCATTATGGCGTGAAACCCGTTCTATTTCAAGTAAACTGTTTTCATAAGCATCTTCCATTTCATTGAAAACACGTCTAACTTCTTCTATTTCCAAAAACAAATCTTGATCAATATTACGAAGACAAGCTTTAACATTCTTTACAAACGGAACAATTTCATCTCAAAACGCAGCTCTAGTGTGCTCAAAGTTCCATTCACCTTCCGTTATGGCCGTGGCCGTCGTACGTTCCAAAATGACCTTGTCAAAATCGGCTAAGTGTTGGTGAACCGTATTTAAGTTAACGGACGCCTTACTTACCGGTGGAATTAACTTCGTTAAATCCTTTTTGACGAGTGTAGGAGACGTACTAGGAAGGTTTTCATTTGACAAACTTTGGGGCACAAGAACTGTTAATTCTGCTAATTCCTTTTGTAAGCGAATGCGTGTCTTTTTCGAAAATTGATCTTTGTTATGTTGATCATAATCAATTGTATGGAATTTTGAAAGCATTTTAGAATGAGTTTCATCCCCAAGTGATTGTGTCTCCTCAGTACTACGAACAAAAGGTGCTTCTTTCGATTTTCCAATTATGGTCATGTCATAAAGGCCGGGAATATATTCCTGAGCTTGTTTTGCATAACCGGGATTAGGTGGTAAATCTTGAAGACGCTTAAGTTCGAATTCTTTAAATGATTTAGTTAAAAGATGAACCTTTTCTGTGGAAGCGTATTGTTTTAAAAGCTGTTGTTCTTTGAATTTAAGAAGTTTGGTAGCATTAATTTCCGATTCAACCTTTTTAGACTCGAGAGTTTCGAAATCCATTTTAAGTTTCTGAAAATCATTGACAACCGACTCTTTTTCTTTTAATTCATTGGAAAGATTAGCTTTTAATGATTCTATTTCTTTCAAGTGTTCAATCTTTTCAAAACGAAATTGGTCAAATTCAGAACATGTTATTTTCTCTTCTTGAGGAACCATTTCAAAAGTTTTGATCTTTTCTTTATGCAACGCAAGCTCAGCAGTTAGGGTGGAATTCGTATCTACGGATTGTCTGAGGGCCATATGCATTTGTTCAATAATATGTTTAGGCACCATGACCAAATCATGTTGAGCATAAGATTCCATACCCGTCGTAGCATTTGGTTGAGGTTCACTCAAATGTGTAGGTTTGGGTACCACATCATTTGAATTACTAGTTCCCGAATGCTGTTCGAGGTTGTCATTTTCATGCCCAACTTGATATTGGTTATCATCAATATTATTAGATGTGGTTGGTACCTCACTGATGACATCAGAACCGTAGTGAGAGAGATTAGCAACGAGAGCAGCTTGGGCAGAGTGAATGTCATCACAATCCGAATCGTATGCATCAAGATCGTCCGCTTGATAAGCTACATTAGAAGTGGAAACGACTGCAATGCCTTCAGTATCTGCTGCCCCTGGGTCTGCAAGAAATGCTAGCTCCTCTGAATCCAAAATCTTCCCCTTAGACTGAGCATCAACCAAATACATCTTCTCACGAAACCATGCATCATCCCTCCTCCTTTTCGGCTGAGTGCATTCCCTAGCCATATGACCTTGTCCTCGGCAATTGTAGCAAGTCACAACCTTTTTAGGACCACTGGGACTTCCATTTCCATTAGCTTGAGAATTCACAGCTTGATTGTTCCCAGTCCTTGTAGGAGGTCCATATGAATTTTGCCTTCCCTGAATAGGTTGCACCGTCACTTGACCATCTTGAACAGTGGCTTGTTGTCGAGGATTTGAAGAGGTACGAAGCTGATTGTTTGTTGGTGGAAATCCTCTAGTAGCAACAAGTTTTGACAAGTAAGCAGTGAGATGGTTTAGAACATCAGCTGGCGTATCATTTGGAGTAAAGACCGGTGCTTGGATTGGTGGAAGTTCATTAGAGTAAAAAGCCTGTGCTGGTTGTGCTTCTATTGGAAAATATCCTTGCTGAGGAGTATAGCCCATTGGAGAAGTGTTGGCTTGTGATGGTGATGTCTGATATTGTGGTTGCTGTGGAAAAGATTGTTGATGAACACTTTGTTGATATTCTTGCTGTGGCATCATTGGTGGTTGATAGGATGGTTGCTGTGGTTGCTGATAGATGTGTGGTGGTGGCTGCTGCAAGTATGATGGTTGTTGATAAGTATAACCCATGTTTTGTTGAGAAGCATACATTGCAAGTGGATCATGAACTTGAGGTGTAGACAACCGAGCCTCGATCACATGGCATTCGTGTTGTTGAAGAAAGGCTTGAAGTTGATCCACATTGGTGTTATGCAAGTCCTTAGCCAATTTAACATCCGTCACGTATTTTTTCCATTCTGAAGGAAGAGTGTTCAAATACTTGGTGTTCAATTGAAAGGTAGGAATTGTCATGCCATAGATATTGAGCTCATTCAACAATAGGGTAAATCTCAGATAGTAATCATTGAGAGTCTCCCCTGGCACATAGGCAAACTTATCAAAAGTATCATAAAGCTTACACTCTCGTTCTTATTTAGTTAACGAGGTGCCTTGCATTAGAACACGAATTCTATCCCATAACTCTTTGGCAACTTTATGTTTGCTGACGAGTTTGTAGACATCTGGAGGAAGGGCTTGGAGAATGATGTTTGTAGCATACTTATCACATTTGTCTTGAATCTTCATATCTCCAGTCAATTCACCCGTTGTGCGAGGACGAGTAGTTGTACCTTCCGTCACTGTACCATAATCTAGTGGTCCATTGAGCACCGATGCCCAAATGAGATGTCCATTCTCTTTGTTCAACATATAAAGTTCCATTCGGGAAGCCCATTCCTCATACATAGTCTTCACCAACATTGGTGGACGATTATCCGTACCCGAGAGGATGGACTTATCCGTAAGAGATGTGTACTCCATTTCAATAAGTTAAGATTTACAAACTTTGATCGATCAATGAAAGAAAGTAAATGTGTTTGTTGTTGTGAGTTGAAGTCGAGAAACAATGTTAAAATCCCCTAAAATATGTTCTCAATAAACCAAAAATTCCAAGTTAAAATTACACACGATTCGAAATTTTTTAAGGAATAATTTTGTTATCGAAATAGTGATCGGAATAGTGATCGGAATGATGATCGGAATGAGTTATCGGAAAACCTAATCGGAATACTTGATCTGAACGCCAATTGGAATGCCAATCTGAATACCAATCGGAATGTTGTGATCGGAATACCAAATCTGAATGCCAATCGGAATGCCAATCGGAATGCCAATCTGAATGCCAATCGGAATGCCAATCTGAATGTCGTGATCGGAATACCAATCGGAATGCCTAAACCCTATTCCGATTACACTGATCGGAATGTACTATAAACCCCTTTCTGATGACCAGATCGGAATATTTCCCACTTTTCTCGGACAAAACTCAACCAATTCGTGATTTTAAGCCAAAAAATGATCAAAACACCCAAAAATTTTGTGTTTTTAGCCAAAGTAACTATACCAAATCCCTACCACAACTATGTAGAAGATTTTTATCAAGAAAAAACCATCAAAAACAAAAAAAAAATTGGACGTGTGAAAATGGATCAAAAATGGCGTATGAATCAAGAACACAAACACATGAACAATACAATCATCCCATGGCTCTGATACCATTTGTAGGATTGTAAATCTTGCTTATGTTTCTAGAGAGAGAAAGAGATAGAGAGATGGTGGATTTCACACAAAGCTAGAGAGAGAAAGTAATGTTTACTATGTGAAAAATAATGAAACCACACCCCTCTCCATCAAAGGAGAGGGTTTATATACCTAAGCCTTGTGATGGGCTTGGGCTTACATTGTTGGGCCGGCCTACACATGTTGTAGGCTAGGCTTGGCTTTGTTTGTTTAATAAAGAGTGTTAACTAAACTACGAGCTATTACATGAAGTATCGTTGGAGTGACCGATCCTTCTTAATACGTAAAACGTATTTCCAACAATTCCGCATAACACTTGGATTGTTCATAACAACAAAGTTTCTCTACGTGTTAAACTTGATTCAATCTCGTTAACAAAAAGCTAATCGATCTAAGTTTGGGATCAACAGATAGCTCATCCCGACATGTGCGAATGTTTTTTAATATCATAGCATATGTTAAGGGGGAGCAAAATGGATTTGGATATCAAAATGGATTTCATGGTGACATATTCTTACCAATACCCTATCTATTTCATGACGATGAAGTTTGTGGTGACATAAGGATGGTAGGATAGGTTAAGTCTAATGATTCTTCCAAAACCGGAGGAATCTTCCCAAGGCTATTCCATCGCTAGAAATAGTAGTCCTTAGGAAAGATGGAGATAGATTGTGAACGTAGCTGAATGCCGACCAAGTACTTAAGTTAGCACTGGAACAATCACAACAAGGTGTTAGTTATGACGTATTGGTAAGCATTGAAGGGGTTGAAGAATGAAAAAAAATTGTAAAGATAAAGGGTCTAAAGAAAGAAGCCCTCTTTACAACTTAGGCAGAAATCGGGTCAACTCATTGATAGGTGTGTAAACACCCATCCTTTTTACCACTTAATTACAATAATAACCGAGCCAAAACGTGTATTTTATGTCATTTATGTCGGAATTATGCGTGGTTTGTGCTTTTGTTGTGATTTAGGACGAAAAGGTGAAAAGTGGAGAAAACACGGGCATTCACGGGCTTTTATCGAAGAAAAAGACGAAAGACGAAGTCAAGAAGTCAAGAGTGCAAAAAGAACGGAAGTCCAAGACCAATTCTGAAGATTTATCGAAGAAAAATTCAAAAGACGGAAGTTTACTAAAAGCCGAAGAACTCAAGTCTAATTTATTGAAGAATTACAAGACGAGTTCAAAGAAATCCCGAGACAAAGTCATTAAAGTCCAAGATTTAAGAAGATTAAGAAGATTAAGGACTTAATCTTGCAATTAAGGAAAAGAAGAAAGAGGGGAGGAAGCTTCCTAAGCACTCCCTAATCCTCCCCTATAAATAGATTAGATTAGATTCATTTCATTTTTGTTGGCTAATAGTGACAATTAGTTCTTCCAATTTTAATTACCTTGTCATTTACTTTTCATGTCCATTTAAATACCTTGTCTTGCACCTTAAATACATTTAATTTCAAGTAAGTTTTCTTTTAATTCTTTTCAATATTTATCTTTATTGTTCATCTCCTATTTACCTTTCTTTAATCTTTGATCTTTATGTTTATGTTCATGTTTATGTTTTTGAGTTTTTATTGATTAAAGTGGGTTTTGATTAGTTTGATTATTATTGTTAGTTTGATTGATTTGGTTTGTTTGATTATCATTAGTTGATCATTTGTTATTAGTTTGCTTAATCTTTTGGTTTGATTTTGCTTGATCTTGTTTAGATTCGTGTTTATCTTTGTATCCCTTGTTCTTCGCTTGTCTGTTCATCTGTTTTCCCAGGAAACATTCCGGATCAAGCCAAGATTTCCGAATCAGTGGAAAGGCTTGGTGAAGAAAATATTCCGAATAAAGGCTTTCATTCGGAATAAGTGACATATTCCGGATCAAGTCCATATTCCGGATCAACAGAACATTCTGAATCAAGCTTTGTGAAGAAACATTCCGGATCAAGGAGATATCCGGATCAAGGATCTTTTATTCGGAATAGTAAAACATTCCGGATCAAGGGTTCAGCCAAAGTGTTCATCCGGAATATCCAATATTTCGGATCAAAGAGTTTTACTCGGAATAATTTATTATTCCAGATCAAACCTTTCATTCGGAATACCAAACATTCCGGATCAAGCACAACATTTCGGATCAAAATATATTCCGGATCAAGGGTTGAGCCAAAGTGTTCATCCGGAATATCCAATATTCCGGATCAAAGAGTTTTACTCGGAATAATTTATTATTCCGGATCAAACCTTTCATTCGGAATACCAAACATTCCAGATCAAGCACAACATTCCGGATCAAGACATCATTCCGGATCAAAGCTTTATTCCGAGTCAATACTTTATTCCGGATAAGTGACATATTCCGGATAAAGGATTTATTCCGGGTCAAGTTTTTTGTTAAATATTCCGAGTGAAGAAGAATCATCCAGAACGAAGGTGACATTCCAGATGAGTGATTATTCCGAACGAAGGTTTATTCGGGATAAGCTGTGTTCAGGTTATTTTTAGTTTCTGTTTTTAATTCTTTAATTTTCAAGCTTTACTTTTCTCGCCTTTTTACTTAGTTGCACTTTAAGTTTATTTGCCTTAGATTTATTTTAGCCTTGCCTTATTTTAAGTTTTAGTTGCGTTTTAATTTTGCCTTAGATAGATTTAAGTTTGCGTTATTTACTCTTATTGCCCTTTAATTTTCGTCACGCTTTTAATTACTTGTCATTTATTTTTAAATTAGACTTAGATTTACTTCAGCGTCATTTCATTTACGTCTTGCACCATTTCCTTTTTAATTACTACAACGACACAACTATTTGTTCCACCAAAGAACGACTGAGTCGCATAGTTAACCAGGATCAATTCGATTAGACCGATTTCAACGAACAATTTTTAACTAGGTAAAATATTAGTTATCAAATGGCGCCGCTGCCGGTTAATCTTTTCGTAAAGATTAACGGTTTTCTGTGAGAGACGCGTTGCTTTTTGGGATCCGTTCATTCGTGAGCGTTATTTTCTTGCTTAAAAATTTCAAAAAACCATAAAAATTAAAAAAATTGTTAAAAAATCCCCAAAAATTAAAATTTTCAAAAATCCAAAAAGATTTTATTTTTATTGTGTATATATATTTTCTTTGTGTTTGGTATTGTTTTCTTTTGCCTTTGTAGGTGTATGCGAACTAGATCTTCTAATTATCAAGAGCCCGAGACTCGAGAAGATTTAAGTATGGCAGGTGTCCACAACATCAATAATCCACCGCACCTCAACAATAACAACAATGTTCTTCCACAGCCCGATCTTCGGAAAATGGAGGAGCTTTGTCAACCTACCATGTTTGGACGAGGAGGACCGATTGCGCCGATGCAAATCACGGCTTCGGAGTTTTCGTTGAAGCACCACATGATTCAGCAAGTGCAAACTAATCCCTTCGCCAGAATGCCAGATGATGATGCCAACAAACACCTCGACAAGTTTATTACAATCACCCAAAGCATGAAGTTGCCTGGTGCCACAATGGATGTTCTTCGCCTTCAACTCTTTCCACATACTTTATCACACCACGCCGAGAAATAGTTTGATCGTCTCCCGAAGAATTCCATTCATAATTGGGATGACATGACTCAACGCTTTTTGTCGCGCTACTTTCCACCATCCATGGTCATGAGCCTTCGCAATCAAATCAGCGGTTTCATGCAAGACCCCGATGAATCTCTTTTTGATGCTTGGGAAAGATATAATGTTTTGATTGATCGTTGTCCAAACCACAACATGCTCCCTGTGACCTTAATTGATACTTTCTACAACGGTTTGACTTTTCGTGATCGTGATACGATTAATGCAGCTGCCGGTGGCACATTTATGAAAAGGAGACCCGAGGAGTGTAGAGAGCTTATTGAAAACATGACTACTCACCACAAAAACTGGGATTCCTCCGCTTCTTCAAGGAACAACCCGAGAGTCAATGTTTCTTCTACTTCAGAAAACCCCGACATGACCGAATTCACCCGCATGATGACCGAGATGAACAAAAATATCTTGCTTCTCACTACAAACCAACAACAACAAGTTAAAGCGGTTGCCAATCCTTGTGAAACATGCGGTGGTCCACACTCATACACTGATTGTCCTTCTACTCAAGGAAATCCGGAAAACGTGTATGCAGCCTATGGTAATTATTCACCGGAAAATTACCAAGCTCGACCTCAAGGGGATAGAAATTTGCTGAGTTACCGGTCCAACAATTACCTTTCACCCGGTTTTTCTCCTCAAAACCAAAACCCCGCCAACAACTACAATAGAAGCAACCAAATCCCACCAAGAGCTTCTAATCCTTATTACCCACCCGCTCAACAAGCCCCACCCATCAATCAAGATGTTGAAGCCTTAATGAGAACCCAAGGTGAGCAAATCAAGAATCTATAAAGCCAAATTATCAACTTGAAAGGAGATATCACCAAGCAAGGGAATGACATCAGATCCGAGCTTCGAGATAATATCCAATCCTCCTTCAGCAATCAAACGAATGATTTGAAGAATATGTTGGCTAGTTTCTTGCCCACTACTCAACCTTCTACTTCGAGTTCTCTACCTTCAAACACCGTCACCAATCCGCGAGCTAATGTGAGTGCTATTACTACCCGTAGTGGAGTTACCATAGTAGGACCACCTATCCCGCCCCCATCATCTACACCTCCTCCACCCCCATTTATCCCTACTCCTCCTACACCTAGTATTAGTACACCATTACCGTCTCCGCCTCGTCATGACGATGTCCCAAAGAAGAAACCTTCAACATCTCAACCTTTACCTACTACACCTACACCTTCACCACCCCACCCCAATATTCCTTATCCATCTCGCTTAGGCAAGACCAAAATGTACACAAAGGATGACATTCAAGTGTCGAATTATTTGAAGATGATCTCTCAAATGACTTTCAACATTAGCCTTGTTGAAGCACTTGTCCACATGCCGAAATTTGTCAAAGCATTCAAGGAATTGCTTAACAAGAAGGAGAAGTTGATTGAGCTCGCCAACACACGCTTAAATGAAAACTGTTCTGCAGTTATTCTTAAAGAACTTCCGGAAAAACTTGGAGATCCCGGTCGTTTTGTGTTGCCGTGCATTTTTAACAAAACCGAAGAATTTACTGCCCTAGCTAATCCTAGGGCCAGTATTAATTTGATGCCATTAAGTGTTTGGAAAACACTATCATTACCCGACCTTACTCCAGCGAAGACGACTCTAGAGATTGCAAATCGCACTCTCGCTTACCCCGTTGGTATTGCCGAAGATGTGTTCATTAAAGTTGGCACCTTCACTTTTCTGGTCGACTTTGTTGTGGTTGATTATGAAATGGACCCTCGTATTCCTTTAATACTTGGTCGGCCATTCTTGAGAACCGGACGAGATTTAGTTGATGTTGCCGAAGGTGAGCTCATCTTAAGAGTCGTGGATGATGCACAAGTTTTGGAAATGGGGAAGCTTACAAGCAAATCCGTTGGAGGACGAGAATCAGCGAATATTATTAATGTGCTCGATGACTTTGTCATCTACAACAATCCTCTATTCGAGCCTTGCATTGATAATCCACTTTTTCAAGATGATGTGGATGATTCTCTCTCCAATTTAGAACCTTCACCCATCTATGATTCTCCACCGATCTTTGATGCTTATGATGAAGATTCTAGCTCAGATTTGGATGATTATGATGACCTTACTTCCGAGTATCCCGACATGCCCACATATGATGATTTTGATGAGGCCGATACTCTTTCGAGTGATTCTTCACATAATGAAGATCCTCCGCCATCACTTAATCCTACTTTAGATGATTACTCATTTGAGGAAGACTTCTCTACTTTTCTCATTACATACTTCCCTCATGAGAATGATGCTCCTCCTTTAGATTTTGATGATTATGGTCTTGATCCTACTTTGGATTTGAAGAAAATACTTTCAAAGGAGAAGAAACCGGACGACACCAACATCCGCAGCACGTATGATTTAACACCTCTTTGTCCACCTTCTGAGGACGAGGTTGTGCATTTTCTTCGCGGATCATCTTCAAATTCTGTTGAGCCTGAGTGCTATTTTCCCTTAAAGGAAAAGGTGTTCGACCCCGGTATCGATATTCTGCAGCCATCTCAGTATCCACCTGATGAAATAAAAGGAAACATCTTTGGAACTTTTGAAGATATGCTTGCACCACTTCACCCTTGCTCCCACCGTACTCCGTCTTTGCTTAAGGGAACCTTGCCTATTCTTCTTTGGCTTTCCTTGTTCGCCTTAAGCTTGTGCTATTTGATGGACGAAAACTATGTCTTTGATCTCGGTGGATATGTTTCATGCTTCTTCCTATGATAATCAAGGTCGAGTCAGGCTCGCGAATCGGTTAACAAAAATCAAGCGCTTCTTGGGAGGCAACCCATGTATCTCTCTTTTAGCTATCTATATCCTAAGTGTAGGGGAGACCCGTTGGTGTTTTCTATTTCCTCTCTTCTTATATTCAGGGATTCGAGCGCTCAATGATCCACTCTTGATGAATTTTGACGACCCGTGATTCTGTGTTTCCCATTTTCCCGGTTCTATCCTAAGTGTAGGGGAATCTATTAAAATAGGAATCTCTTTAGTTGTCTTTTCCTTAGCGAGATTTAAACAACGTGCACAATGTCCTAAGTGTAGGGGAGTTTACTCCCACATGCTTAAACATTGAGGACAATGTTTATCTTAAGTGTAGGGGGACTTCTATCGAAGTTAAGTGGCCTTTTCCTTGTATTTGTCCTCATTTTAACTGGAAAGTCAATTTTTCGACATTTTTCAAAATTTTTGATCTATTTTGGCCTATTAGTTTTTCCCTTTGTATAGTTATTTTCTTTCCTTAATTAGAATAAATTTTAATAAAGTGGTTTTAATTTTTAAACGTTGTGAATATTTTGACTCAACCCGAGTTTACTTATCTAAGTTTACTATAGCTAGTATCCTTAACGTGTTTAAGTCAAGTTTTGCTAGGCTTTTATATAGGGAACTTTAAAACGCGAAAGTCTTAACTCTCACGGGTTAAGAACAAGAACTTTTCGCAAGTTCCTATAATTGATCCTAGAGAGTCGTTTATCAAGGGAACTTTGAAATGTGATTTCTAAACTTGAAAAAGTCTAAGAGTTTGCAAGATCCTATAGGCGACTCGAAAACCCAAAACTTTGATTTAATAGGCTAAGCATCCACGAGTCTCATTCCTTGAGATTTTAAATTGTGGAGAACGAGAGATGATAGAGTCAATTATAAGTTTGGTATTCTTTCGTGAATTTATGTGAGTTAATTATAAGCCTATTCTCCCATCGCTTGTTAATAATTTTATCTACAATAAATAAGGTTGTACGATTTGAAAAGTTACTTAGTTTCTAGCCCAAGATCGTTTAAAAGTTGCTCGGTATGGATTACAGTTCATAGCCAAGGCATAACTTATTGAAGCGGGATGCGAAGATTGGCGAGTCCGAAAAGGCCCTAACAAGGCATGAGGGCTATATTTTGTTGCTAAAGATCCCAAGTGATGTGAAGAATCATTTATCAAAAATCAATATGAAGGATCGAGACACACGACGAAAAGTAAGTACTCCCCAAAAGATCATGGAGAAGTCTATCCAAAAAAGCCCTAACAAGGTATGAGGATGAATAGATCCAAGTCCAAAAAGGAGGCGGATCGTTGTATATCAAAGTCCAAAATAAAGATTGGAGAAAAAGGAAGAAGTCGTGGTCCAAATATGAAGAATCTCTCAAAACTTCAAGTGAAGAAATTCCTATTATGAAGAGAAGACCATTATTTCATGAACGTCTCTCAAGGTTTGAAGTATGAAGTCGCTGCCAAATATCGGTCCGAGAAAGGTCTCAAATCGCGAAGCGAGTTATGCCAAGATATGAACTTTATGAGGTCCCGAGAAGCAGTTTTAAAAGATTTTGTCCTTTAGCTAACTATTGATTAAATCGTCCCACTTTATTTTCAGCCTAAATAACTATCGAAATAAGTCGAAAATGCATCCTCGTGATCATTCAAGACAGCAATAAAATATAAGAGATACACCTAGGAATAAGGGAGTCTAAGTGAATAATTGGCCCACATGAGTTTGTGATAGTTTGCTAACTTATAATAACAATGATTTCGTTTTTAAGCTTGGTTTGGAGAAAGTGAAAACTTAAGAATGATGATCATTCATGACATTTCCAAAACCCGAAGGTATGTTTTTTATTTCTTTACTTTGAATATGTATAATTTTCTATCTCTTTAATAAAGGCCAAGGTGGATTGATTGTGATGAAAAATGTAAACATGCTTTGTAACTAATGCATTGCATGAGGACATTGCAATGGTCAAGTGTAGGGGATTTGATAGGTGTGTAAACACCCATCCTTTTTACCACTTAATTACAATAATAACCGAGCCAAAACATGTATTTTATGTCATTTATGTCGGAATTATGCGTGGTTTGTGTTTTTGTTGTGATTTAGGACGAAAAGGTGAAAAGTGGAGAAAACACGGGCATTCACGGGCTTTTATCGAAGAAAAAGACGAAAGACGAAGTCAAGAAGTCAAGAGTGCAAAAAGAACGGAAGTCCAAGAGTAATTCTGAAGATTTATCGAAGAAAAAGTAAAAAGGCGGAAGTTTACTAAAAGCCGAAGAACTCAAGTCTAATTTATTGAAGAATTACAAGACGAGTTCAAAGAAATCCCGAGACAAAGTCATTAAAGTCCAAGATTTAAGAAGATTAAGGACTTAATCTTGCAATTAAGGAAAATAAGAAAGAGGGGAGGAAGCTTCCTAAGCACTCCCTAATCCTCCCCTATAAATAGATTAGATTAGATTCATTTCATTTTTGTTGGCTATTAGTGACAATTAGTTCTTCCAATTTTAATTACCTTGTCATTTACTTTTCATGTCCATTTAAATACCTTGTCTTGCCCCTTAAATACATTTAATTTCAAGTAAGTTTTCTTTTAATTCTTGTCAATCTTTATTTTTATTGTTCATCTCCTATCTACCTTTCTTTAATCTTTGATCTTTATGTTTATGTTCATGTTTATGTTTTTGAGTTTTTATTGATTAAAGTGGGTTTTGATTAGTTTGATTATTATTGTTAGTTTGATTGACTTGGTTTGTTTGATTATCATTTGTTGATCATTTGTTATTAGTTTGCTTAATCTTTTGGTTTGATTTTGCTTGATCTTGTTTAGATTCGTGTTTATCTTTGTATCCCTTGTTCTTCGCTTGTCTGTTCATCTGTTTTCCCAGGAAACATTCCGGATCAAGCCAAGATTTCCGAATCAGTGGAAAGGCTCTGTGAAGAAAATATTCCGAATAAAGGCTTTCATTCGGAATAAGTGACATATTTCGGATCAAGTCCATATTCCGGATCAACAGAACATTTCGAATCAAGCTTTGTGAAGAAACATTCCGGATCAAGGAGATATTCCGGATCAAGGATCTTTTATTCGGAATAGTAAAACATTCCGGATCAAGGGTTCAGCCAAAGTGTTCATCCGGAATATCCAATATTCCGGATCAAAGAGTTTTACTCGGAATAATTTATTAATCAAACCTTTCATTCGGAATACCAAACATTCCGGATCAAGCACAACATTCCGGATCAAAATATATCCCGGATCAAGGGTTCAGCCAAAGTGTTCATCCGGAATATCCAATATTCCGGATCAAAGAGTTTTACTCGGAATAATTTATTATTCCGGATCAAACCTTTCATTCGGAATACCAAACATTCCGGATCAAGCACAACATTCCGGATCAAAATATATTCCGGATCAAGACATCATTCCGGATCAAAGCTTTATTCCGAGTCAATACTTTATTCAGGATAAGTGACATATTCCGGATAAAGGATTTATTCCGGGTCAAGGGTTTTGTTAAATATTCCGAGTGAAGAAGAATCATTCCGAACGAAGGTGACATTCCGGATGAGTGATTATTCCGAAAGAAGGTTTATTCCGGATAAGCTGTGTTCAGGTTATTTTTAGTTTCTGTTTTTAATTCTTTAATTTTTAAGCTTTATTTTTCCCACCTTTTTACTTAGTTGCACTTTAAGTTTATTTGCCTTAGATTTTTTTTAGCCTTGCCTTAGTTTAAGTTTTAGTTGCGTTTTAAGTTTGCCTTAGATAGATTTAAGTTTGCGTTATTTACTCTTATTGCCCTTTAATTTTCGTCACGCTTTTAATTACTTTTCATTTATTTTTAAATTAGACTTAGATTTACTTTAACGTCATTTTCATTTAAGTCTTGCACCATTTCCCTTTTAATTACTAAAACGACACAACTATTTGTTCCACCAAAGAACGACTGAGTCGCATAGTTAACCAGGATCAATTCGATTAGACCGATTTCAACGAACAATTTTTAACTAGGTAAAATTTTAGTTATCACTCATTAACTATTGAGATCATTTTTAATGATGCTCGATACATGGACCCAGTGATGTAATGCACAACCCATCCCAGCTAACTCAGATATCTCTCAAAAGGTATTTGTTTTATTCACATGGAGAAAACGCATTATCTATCGATTTATTCACTCCAAATATATTGACATTGAAATGGTGGCACTCCTCTCTAGCCTCCGATCACTAAAAATCCAAAATGCACGATCGAGTATAGAGCCATTTGAGATCAACAAATATCTCATTTGGACACATTTCCATATTTCCTTGCTTCTTCACACACTGTGAGAAGTAAGAAAGATATTAAGAGTCGTACGCAAAATCTCCATGATCTTTCCTGAACATCCGAGTAATACGCAAGTATTTACGATGAAGATGGAAATCCTTCTTGAGAAAACATTAAAAAGCTCATTGTAGGTGACTTGTGCGATTCTTTATGAATCAAGCCTGTGATAACTAGAAAGCAACAGTTGTTTAATTCTTAATTGAATTTAAACACGTCCTAGGCCTCTATGCAATATCTCAGTGATCTTGCTAGAACACTCAGAGTGACACTTTAGTGTTCACAGTGATGAGTGGAAATCCTTCTAGTGTTAACCTCAAACAGCACTTGGTAGGTAACTTGCAAGATTCTATATGAATCAAGCTCGTGACAACTTGAAAGCAACGATGGTGCGATTCTTTAATGAATCAAACTTGTTCCAGGAATCAGAATTGACGGCTTCAATCATGCGGATAATTTAATCCAAATGATTCACTCTTTACGTTCGCAGTCAGCTTTGGACGATCGAGTAAAGAGAACAGGTTTACCCGCAAAACCTTGTCAAGGAGATTTTTAATTAACTCTACCTGCCACAAGTACGATATTTAATATCGTCCAACGGTCTTCACCGACCAGAGGTAAAATGCTACCGAATTATAATGAAATGTTCAAAGTCATTTCGTTCGTGTCTACTTAGGTTACTACATTTGAAGACGGTGGCGTAGCAGTGTTCGAGAAGAAGTCGTCCCCGCATGCTTATACTTTATGCACTTAATACTTCATCTAATTCAAGAAAGCCTAAAAGTCAAGTCTTCCGCTGTATCAAACTGTGAAGCTTTCAAGAATTAAAAAGGTATAAGTATGTGGGACATGAAGTCACGAAGAGGCGAATATCAAAAGTGATGGATGCACAAGATCAAGTCAAGAGATTAATGTTCAAGATTGATATCAAATATCACATGAACATGTTCACCAGAAAAGAAAAAGAAAGAAAGACGAAGACTACGAGCTAAAGACAAGCATAGTATGCTAGGTTTATTTTATTATTGTAACTTGTGTAGCGCCCTTGTTTGGAGTGACCTCCCTTAGGGGAGATTGTTGGAAATACGTTTTACGTATTAGAAAGGATCGGTCACTCCAACAATAGATTAAGTAGTAGCTCGTAGTTTAGTTAACTTAATATTAAACAAACAAGGCCAAGCCAAGCCTACAACATGTGTAGGCCGGCGGCCTATTGTAAGCCCAAGCCCATCTCATGGGCTTTGGTATATAAACCCTCTCCTTAGTTGGAGAGGGTGTGGTTCACTTCATAATTTCACATAGTTAAAGTGTGTTTTTCATACTTTCTCTATCTAAGTGTGTGTGTGTTCTCACCATCTTTCTATCTCTTTCTCTCTCTAGAATATAAGCAAGATTTACAATATCCTACAAGGACCCTCCTTTGTATTTTCTTCACTTTGCTTCTCCATACTTCATACCTGCATATAAAACGCAATATATTAAGTATCGAAAGCTCTTATTTATGATACAAAGTGGCATTATAATAACGGGTTGAATATGTATATTTTGGTCGTTATCAATGATTAAGTCATTATGGATTATAAAAAGTTGTAAACTATACTTTGAAGACATAATAATAACTAAGAATGATAAGAACAAACTATACAAAGCTAAGTACAAATAAATGTACATTAGAGTCTAGACGTCACCTAGAAATCCTTGGTAGAAAATGTTTCAAGCAATATAAATACCTAATATGTATGTACAAGTATCGAATACAATATACTAAGTATAATCTATAATATAAAGGAACGATAATTGATCACAAATTACTAATATTCACTAATCCAAAGCTAATTGCATGTTAAGACCTAGTAAACAAGATTAACATATAAATTCCTTTTTACATTGAATTAGAGTCTAATGTTTTGCAACTAATTATAAAACTCTACTAAGTATCATATTAAGATTATACCTTTATTTCAAGTTAAGTTACAATTTCATAAAGCATAAGGTACAAGTTATCAAAGCATAGGATCTTAAGCTCCCATAATTATACCTAGTTATGATTACCCTATGTAAACCTTAAACTAAAAATGTAGTAAACTTAGAAGTCATAAACATATCATATAAGCCCTAGAATAAGTGTTTATGAAGATGCAAACACTAATCACCCAAGATAGAAAGTCATTAGGCTTAATGACCTAAAAACCCTTATATTAAGAAATCTACATTGAATCACTACCTAGTATTTTAGGACAAGTCTACAAACACTTGTAGCATTACATTAAGGTTATAAGATTGTATTAATACAATGTACAAGTACCCTAAAGCACAAGGTACAATATTTCAATGCATGGCTTGTAAATTAGGTCAAAATGGGTATTTTCACCCTTTGGACATGTTTACTTAGAATAACTTAGTAAAAACAATTTAGGGACTTCATGAACACATTGAGGAAAAAGTAGGAGGTATAAATTGAGTATACATCAGTAGCTAAACCAAGTATAATGAGTTTTACAAGGATTAAGCCCTAGATCATTAGAAATCCTAACCCGCCTAAGTTTTCTTCCCAATTTCACCTTAAACCTTTGTTAAATTTCAAACCAAAGACCCAAACTTCTTAATTACAATGTCTAAACCCTAAATAGACCCTAATCCATCACTAATCACATTCCTAAACCCTTAATCACCAAAATTACAAAGTATAAAGTTACAAGCCCTAGAAAATGGATCCGGCTAGGTTTTTCCCTCCAAACCACATTAAAAATGCTTTCCCTCCCAATTTTAAACTTAGGATTATATCAAAGAGATATTTTTATATATTTATAAGTAGGTGATGCACCTACTTGTAGATTACACATCGTTGTTTTCATTTAAAACAAGTCGTGAGTTCCTAATGACCACATACTTAGATATTTTTGATCCTAGACCTCATGACTCATGCTTATACTTTCACAGATAATTCCTAGGATTCCTTAATCACTAATCCCTTCTTCTTACACGTTTTGGGGCAAAACGTGGAGCTTAAGGGTTAGAAATAGTATAAATAGGAGTCTTTAGCTTCATTTTAGAAATATCTTTCACTTTCACTTCTAAACACATATAAATTCTGTTCCTATACCACCATTTAAGCTCTAATAAGTCCCTAAGATCAATATCAATCTTTAGAAGAAGTTCTAGGAGTTCTTGAAGAGTTATGAGGAAGATATAGTCCATATACCCCATTAGGAGCCATTTTGGAGCATCCTATGTAATCACTTTGTTATCTATGCTTTGATCTTTTAATAGTACTTTCTTAGAGTCTTTATAATGTTAATAAGATGTTAGAAAGATAATATAAAATAAATTATAGCTTTTGATCATTTTAAATGAAAGTTATAAGCTAAAGATGTCTTAAAACCCTAGTTTTGTAATTTACATGAAATAATAAGCAAAAAACCCTGTTTCAAAAGCTATAAATCTTGATAAATCTTACCATTATGATTATAAACATGTTTTGAAACTTTGTTTTAAAATCCTAGATCATTTGGTCCATTTTTGAGGTTGTTATTTGATTTTTACAAGTATAAGGACTAAACCTGTCATTTTTGAAACTATTTAACATTTTGGGCCAAAAGTGTCATTTTATGAAATTTAAATCTATAATAATAAATATTGGAAAGTTTGAGACCCTAAGGTTAAATATTGAGGGTTTAATTTATAAATAATGAAACTATATACTTTAGGGGTTAAAAGTATAAGTATACCAAAGTATAACCAAAAGGGCTATTTTTGCCAATTTTGAAACTAAAGAAGATTAATTATAAATATGAGGAGATAATGAAATTATCATGTTAGTGGGAAGATTTGTACGAAGATGTTCCATCTCGATATCACGTTCTGACTGAGTGGTTGGGTTTACGATTTAAAGTGCCCTCGCTCCTCAAACGTTTATAGAATGGCTTCCGAGTATGATGGCCCGAACAATGATGCTATAATTACAACCAAATATTAAATAAATAATATATAACAAATACTTAGAAAGATTGAACAAAATATTAAAGACTTGATACTATGCACAATGTGTTAATCCAGATTTGTGTGAGACCAAGTTGTGGTTTGTATAACAAAGCTGTTTATCTGTAAATGAAATATATCTGATTATAGCTCGGATTCTATGGACATAAGGTGAGTTCATAGCCTCACTTTTAAATACTTTATAAATGATTTTTAAACCCGTGAGGGGGTAGATGCTAAAATGGAATACATGTGTTTGGTATGCTTCCTGGATATGATTATTGACACTATGTTTACTACTGCCTTAAAAGTCCCTTTTTAATTGTGAACCGCAAATCATTTCTTGAAAATGAGCGCTAATATTGTAAATAGTACTATTTCAGGACTAACATCCTATGTCTGGGAAAGTCGCATTTGCTAGCACCTTAGTGGTCAAACATGCATACTTTATTTTGCTACTCGGGATAGTTTGGTAGACTTCCTCGTAAGGGCAATTGTGGGTTCTGATATCTCCAGTCGCGGTGTCATGAGCTTAGTGCGATAAAATATTGTTTTATGTGAGCGAATAATAACATAGCCCAGGAAAAAGGATATTGTGTTCAAAATATATTTAAAACCTATGAACTCACTCAACCTTTGTGTTGACCTTAAGCATATATTTTAGGAAACTGTGACTGATAGTATGGAGCAGCACAAGGATGGCCTGAAGAGACACAAGCTTGAAATTATTATCTTAGATTTTGGGAACCTCATATTGTAAAACTCTGAATTTTTAATGATATATAAATAGAGTTGATTTAATCACTCTTTTGAGTTTGTTTCCTATTATTATGACTTGTGTTCTATGAAGTAATACCCAAGATCAATGTTCCGTTGTGTAAAGGTAAAACGGGGGTATTACATCATATCATAACATATATAAACGCAACCAGAAGTCTTAATTTATTAAATATCAAAATAATTCTCTAGATAGTAAAAATCTCAAACATTAAGGTCCAAAAATATAAATTGTAGAATATGAAATGTCTTCAAAACATATATTACGACTCAAGGGTGACTCTAAGGTAAGCTCTCTAAACTTAAACTCTCACTGCCCAGCTTCCCGCTTAATACCTTCCGCATGGAAAATAAAAACGGCTGAGCGAATGTCCAGTGAACAGATATAAACAAATAAGGCTGAAAAGGAAAGAGTAGTAACGGAAGTTGCGAATGTCAACAATATATGAACAAAGGAATGAATATAAGGGTCATAAAAGGAATGAAATAAAGGTAATCAAAATGCCCACGAGCTCACACATACCATATCAAACATATCATATCATACATATATCACGTGCAGTTGCATGGTTCTCCCAATTATATCGCATGTAGTTGCATGGTTCTCCCAAAATGCACATAGGTCGATCAGAACTAATGTACCAAAAGATATATGGGGCGTATTGCACACACTCACCAATCACTATATATCAGATCATACTTACCAAAATCCTAGGATGCATCCATACGCCACCTGCAAATCAATCAAAAGCACGTATACTAGCTCATGACTAGCTCACGTACTAACCAGATATAGCAACATAATGACCATCAAAAGGGAACGTCGGGGTCTAATCACACCGCCCCAGATGGTGTCACGTCATTGGTGCATCAATGACGCGTTCATGGTACCTCCATGACTAGTTACAAAATAGCTCGTGTAAATGATTTAAGCAATAACAGTCTCAGATATGTTACGGAATGAACAAACAGTTATCATATGGTGTATAACGAATCAAAAGGTCATAACGAATCATATCAAATCAGAATCATATCAAAAAGGATCATCATACGGAAGTCAAAGGATAAATCAAATGGAGAAGAAGTCAGAAAGATATTCTTACTAAAAGAAGGGAATATATGTACCGATAGGTAATGCAAACGAAAAGACCAACAAATCGTATCGATAGGCAAAAGAAACATTTATTGATCAAATAATATGTATCGAGAGTGGAAGATAGAATATCGGTACAAACAAATTATACTAAAATGGAGAGATCGAATATTCGTGCAAATAAATATTGCTTAAAAAGAAAGCAGATATATCCGTACGATCTATCAAATAAACGAAAGCAACAACGAACCATAATAATTAAGAGATAGAGATATTTGTACCTTAGCTAAATTTTAGCCATCGTAAACGTCCAATATATCAGTCCAATAATCTCAAGGCTAATAGAGCTATATCGACACCGAAACAAGAATGAGAACGCCAAAAAATGACTGAGGCACCCGCAATCCGACGTACTCGAACAGTCATAAACCAAGACTTACTTTGGCCCAAACTCTAGCTGAACGTAGACGTAGACCATGACCCGAACGAACCTCGAACCTCCAGCGAATGAAACCGAATCTTTAAACCGAACTTGGACCGATTGTTTCAACAACTCCAAATACGAACAAGCGACACCCAGTGGCCTGGTCACAAACCTCTTTAACCTGGACGATCTTGAGTTATGCACTAATGCGTATCGGAGGTGAACCAAAACTCAAATGATATCTATGGCTGCCTCTCCCATCATCTTCTTAACTTTTATTATTTTTATTTGAATGATAATGGAAGGATATATAATACGATAATGGGCTGAGATGTCGAAAATCTCGACGTGATATTCAGCAATACTTTTGACCGAGCAGTTAATGGCTCTAACAAACTTGCTTAGTCATATTACAATACTTTCCTGTTTTAAAATATATCTTGCCTTCTATTAGAATAAAATATTTTCTTATTTTATACTTAATGGGTTGATTAATAAAACTTCCTAACTATGTGTAATATTAAAGAATCGCATATTTACCAAAGTTTATAAAAGGTGCATTTTTTTTTACTTTTATTATGATCAAATAACGACCAACAAAATCATTTCCTTATACTTTTAGAACAACATGTAGACTTATAACGAGTTAAAGATGACAAGTTATGGTACATGAGTTATCTTTTGTTACACGTCGAATTAAGTAACGATAAATTATATAAAACTACGATTAGTTTCTTTCTATAAAATTAATAATAAGACAATATAAAAATATCGGGTATTTCATTATTACATCTTTAAAAGAATTTCGTTCTTCAAATTTAGATCAAATAGTAGATAATATGTAGCTATCGAAACAATATGAACGACCCGCCATGCTCCTTTTTTTTCTTCATTAAAGTTTGTGCGTTTACTATAATATTTTATTTTTCTTTTCATAAAAACAAATTTCTTATATTAAAAATTAATCATACACAAATAATTATAAATAAGGTTTTAATATCAAATGCTTATTATTTAAACTTTAGGTTATATTCAAAATAATGAAATAAAATAAAAACCAAATTTTTGGGTTTTAAAACTCTTCCCGTCTAAAAAGAAATTTTTGTCCTCGAAATTAGAAACGGATTATAAGGGGTTTATAATTCCTTCCCTCTAAAAAAAATTTGACTACAAAATTTAAATATAAAGATTAAACGGAACGAATATGAAACCATACAAATTTGATTTAATAATATGAAACCACATGAAATGGTGACAAATGAAACCTCCCATAAGCGGTATACGAAACACATTACGCACGTAGAAAAGTTACAGAAGTAACGCCAAACGATTGGAAATTCGCCCATATGATCAAAGATTCCAAACAGACCGGTAAACCGTGGATTCTAATTGTAGGTCCACGTTAACCTTGGATTATTCTATATGTTTGATTGATCTAATTAGATAGAAGGAGATAAAGAACAAGAGAGAGAAAGTAGAGAGAGAAAGAGGAGAGAGGGTGGAGAAAACAAAAATATTAGATTGAGAGTGGAAAAGGTGAATGAACAACCCCTCCTAACATGTTAGGAGGGCGTATATATAGCCCACCCTACATGTGGGCTTTATGGGTTACATGTTTACATATTAGATCACGAGCCCATACTACGTATATATCGTTGGAGTGACAGATCCTTCCTAAATACGTAAAAACGTATTTCCAACAATTTCCCCCTAAGGGAGGTCACTCCAAGTTACAAATTCCTAAATAGTCTATAGCTCGTGATCTATGCTAACGACTTTCTTTGGAAAAACGTATTTCCAACAATCTCCCCCTAAGGGAGGTCACACCATTTTACAAAATCTTAAACCTAGCATACTATGCTTGAGTCTTCGATCTTGTTCTTGTGAATATGCTGATGAGATCTTTGACTTTAGTCTTGAGCATGTTTCCTTTCTTTGACCTTGTGCATTCATCACTTGTGAAACTTGCCTCCTCGTGACTTCATGTTCCACATACTTATGCTTTTATAAATTCTTGAAAGCTTTAGAGTTTGATACAGCGGAAGATTTGACTTTAAGGCTTTCTTGAATTTGTTGAAGTATTAAGTGCATACAGTATAAGCATATATTGACGACTTCTTCTGGATTGTATACCGCAATGCCACCTTCATGTTATACTACATAAGACAGTTAGCAACAAAACATATACACGGATGAAATGGCTTTGAACATTTCAACCTAATTAGGTAGCATTTTACCTCGGGTCGGTGAAGACCGTTGGACGATATTAAATATCGTACTTGTGACAGGTAGTTTCAATTAAGAATATCCTTTACAAGATTTCGCGGGTAAACCCGTTCTCTTTATTCGATCGTCCAAAGGTGACTGCGAACATAAAGAGTGAATCATTTGGATAAAATTATCCCCATGATTTGAAGCCGTCAATTCATATACCTGGAACAATTGAAATTCAATTAAGAACCGCACCATCGTTGCTTTCCAATTTCACGAGCTTGATTCATATAGAATCTTGCTAGTTACCAACCAAGTGTTGTTTGATGTTAATACTAGAAGGATTTCCATTCGTCACTGAATGTTCTTGACCCAACTACCAGAGCAACTCCATAATAACGACTTTAATCACTCTGCATCGGCACTTGCATATAAGGCTCTTGTGACACAACTCACGCCTTTCATCCAATTCAATATCATCAAGTCTGACAATTCAGGGATATGCCGGTCATTTTTTCGAGACACACAAACCGAGCTTCAAGTTTTCCGTGGTACACTATTGACACTTTTTTCATCGGTCTCGTCTTTGATTTATGAAAAATCCCGACTTCAGCAAGCGTATGATAATGAAGTGCAAGAATCTATGATGCCGATGCAAGAGGAGAATGGTCATACGGTTGAAAAATTGGCGCCTAACGATGGCAAGAGCACGAAATCAGAAGGAAAACATGATACCAGTGGCTCGTCAGGGAATGTTCACGAGATCTCTTTTGATGACACCTTACCTGTTTATGACGAAGATCCTGCGAACATGGTATAATGTAATGTTGGTTATGATGTATATGCTGATGAAAGATCGCATATTGAGCATTCTGAACCTAACTATGACAAACATGGGATGGAAAAGAGTGATAGAAATACTACTTCTGATTCATCCGATGTGAGTCATAATAGGGGAGAAAGTGTTCAAAATGCTAAACATCATGATAATTGTCTTGTAACTGCTTCTTTGACTGCTTCTGATTCCAAGATTAGAGAGCTCGAAACGATTGTAGCTCAACAATCAAAAGATCTTGAGGATGCCAAATTAGAATTTTCTAAGAAAACGGACAAATTTGAAACATATTTTGAAAAACTTGAAAAGTCAAACGTTGTTCTTGAAAGAAAATTAGATCAAAAAGTTTTAGATTCTAAAGCTGAAAAGGATAATCTTTTGAAACAAATTCAACTGCTTGAATCTAAGTTGGCATCCCAAGATAGATTGCTCAAAGAGAATGAGACTTTAAAAGCTCAAGTTCAGGAAAAGGTCTTTGCAATAGCGGCTCTGAAAAACGAGTTGAGGAAAACTAAAGGAACTAGTGTGGACACAAAGCTTGAAAAACCATTAATCTTGGGGAAACCGCCTCAAATTCAGTCTGTTAGACAACCGACTGCATTTAGAACCGAGCGACCAAAATCCTTGAGACCGCGGTTTGCCTCCCAAGTTGATATGGTTCATCTTTCTAGACCAGTCATTCCACTATCTAGGCCTATTGTGACTAAAACAGCTTCTGCAAGACCTAATCACATGATTGCCTCTAGTCTCCCTAGACATACTCCAAAGAACACGTCTCAAACTAGTTCAAATGACGTTCACCATACATTTGGTCTAAGGGAATCTAAGCTAAAGACACAAGTAAGAGATAGGAACTTCAAACATAGTCAGATGCCTTCTAGTTTACCCAACACTGCTAACCGTAGCATGTCACTTCCTAGGAGCATCAATCAATCATCTAGGAATTTTAGATCTTACTCGGACATTAAATATGCTACTTGTAAAACATGTAGGAAATGTGTCTTTAAAGCCAATCATGATTCTTGTATTAAGAAATTACTTAATGAGGTGAACTCACGTGCTAGACTTAAATCCCAGTGGGTTGCTAAAATCAAACCCATTGGTAAAACGTGGCGCCCCACTGGTAGAACTTTCACTCTTGTAGGAAACGAGTGCCCTTTAACTAGGATAGTCTCTGATTCTACTAAGACTACTAGGGAGGAAATTGAAGAGGATGACACATCACTTAAGCCTGAACTTAAGGTTTTCTATAAAAGGAAACGTTTGCCAACTACGACAAGTGAATCATCTCCTCAGGTCACCTCAGGCACAAGTAAGGCCAACTGTGAACCCCCACATGGTTCTAAAATAGATATCGCTAATCCACATACAAGTATCCAACTTTCTAATGAGAATGCAGGTACCAAAGTTAACATTCAACAAGCACACAGCGTTCCAATCGTTGTATACCATTCAATTAAGGACACTCTCAGAGTTTGGTTGCTGAAGAAGCTGATATCTAAGAAACAAGTGTCTCAGGGGATTTGCAGTTAAGCTTACAATGTATAGGACTTATAGTCACATCACATACTATAACTCGATCTTCAAAGAAAGGAAAGTTTATCGCCGATGGTAAATTTACCCTAACAACGAGAAATTAATTTTTCTCGGGCATGAGCTTATATCAAAAACATTCGAAGTTTTTAAGCTCATGCACTAAGGCTTATAGATAAATCACAGTCTGTAACCCGTTCTTCAGAGAAAGGGAAGTTTATCTCGTCAACGATAACTTACCCTCAAAACGAGAAATTAAAATTTCTCGGACACGAGCTTACATTTAAACTATTCAAAGGTTTTAAGCTCGTGTAAATGGCTCCTCGCTAAATGACAGACGATGACCCAGACTTTAGAGACAGGGAAGTTTATCTACGCAACGATAACTTACCCTCTTAACGAGAAATTAAGTTTTCTTGGACACGAGCTTATCCTAAAACCATTCAAAGGTTTTAAGCTTGTGTATATGGTTCATCATTAAATATCAGATGATGACCCGATTTTCAAATGAAGGAAAGTTTATCGCCGATGATAAACTTATCCTCAAAAACGAGAAATTAAATTTTCTCGGACACGAGCTTACTTTAAAACTATTCAATGGTTTTAAGCTCGTGTAAAAATGGTTCATGGTTAAATATCAGACGGTGACCCGATCTTCAGAAAAAGGAAAGTCTATCACCGATGATAAACTTATCCTCACAACGAGAAATTAATTTTTCTCGGGCATGAGCTTATGTTAAAAACATTCGAAGTTTTTTAAGCTCATGCACAATGACTTACAGTTGAATCAGACTGTAACTCGAACTTCAATTTTAGGAAAGCTTATCTTTAAAGATAGCTTATCCTCGTAACGGGAAATTAAATTTTCTCGGTCATGAGCTTGTATTAAAACATTCCAGTCTTTAAGCTCAGAAAGGGAAGTGAATCTTTTAAATAAGAGAACTTTTCCTCATAACGAGAAATTCACCTTTCTCGGTCATGAGCTTTACGTTAAAACATTCAAAGTTTTTCAAGCTCATGAAAACGACTTCTAAGTAAATGTCAACTTAGGACTCGTTCTTCAGTTAAAAGGAAAGTTTATCGCCGATGATAAACTTATCATTAACAACGGGAAGTTTACAACTTCTCGGACTTGAGCTCGTTTTGTAAGATATTCAACATTTTAAGCTCAAGTAATTGGTTTTCAAAACTTTGAACACAATTTTTCGAGAATTTCTCAAAAGGTTTTTCTAAATCTTTCAAAATTGTGTGTTCAAAAATGTTTTGATAAAAAGAGCATGTCTTCTGGAATCGATAATATTTACGATACTAGAAATGTCATTCAATAATGACACGGGGTTGTAAATAAAGTTCGAGCAGAAGTTCAAATGTTTTAAAACATGCTCAAAATGGCTTGCTATTATTTCAGATAGTAACCCGCTTTGTAATACTCAAGTCAAGCATTTCACCGGAAAGCTTTGACTCCACAACGGGTATTACTTTTCTCGGGCATGGTTTACTTTATAACCATGTAAGGGATTGTGTTTACGTAATAACACAATCTAACGCAAATTTATTTACGTGTCAGTGCATTTATTTGTTAAAACAAGAGAAATCTTGTTTTTATGAAGTTATCATCTCCATCAACCGTAGCAATCTATAATTGATATCTACATACTTGACGATGCGACTACTCAAACGGTGACTACAACTCTTTCAATAGAACACGGGTCAACAATTGAGGGGAGCAATTGTCCAGCATTCAGAATCCTTGATGTCGTGAGTGCCAAGTTCACATATTGGTGTCAAGATAACGATATCAATCATACACATGGAGTCAAGAGATAACTTCAGATGTGATGAGGCGACCAACATTCATGAACAAGAACCATGTGCTTCTTTCATATGATGTTCTCCATTATTCAGGTCCAACCTCATAAATTGCTAATATTGTGAATTCATCATCATATATGATCTTTGCATGTGATAAATACCTTACACTTGTGTTTAAAAGGTATTTAATTTACATTTCAAGTACACCCTCATTAATTTGAGGGGGAGCTTGTGTAATTCATGTAGATAATTGGCTTTGCATTTTTCTTCCCAAATTTTCTTAAAATGCTATTAAATCAATTGATATCAAAAACATCGATTGGGTTAATATTTTTAATATGGGGGAGAAAATGTGATTTAATATGGGAAATGATTAATCACAAATTGTTTGACTTAACGTGCTAGCTCATCCCGACATGTGCGAAATGTTTTCGGATATCGTGGCATATGTTAAGGGGGAGCAAATTTAATTTGCACTTCAAAATGGATTTCATGGTGACATACACTTACCCAAAACATCTTTATTCACGACGGTGAAGATTGTGGTGACATAAGGATGGTAGGATATGTTAAAGTCCAATGATTCCTCTAGAACCGGAGGAATCTTCCCAAGGACATTCCATAGCTAGAAATAGTAGTCCTTAGGAAAGATGGAGAAAGATTGTGAACGTAGCTGAATGCCGACCAAGCACTTAAGTTAGCACTGGAACAATCACAACAAGGTGCTAGTGATGACGTATTGGTAAACATTGAAGGGGTTGAAGAATGAAAAAGAATTGTAAAGATAAAGGGTGTAAAGAAAGAAGCCCTCCTTTCAACTTAGGCAGAAACCGGGTCAATACATATGCTATTAAGATCATTGTTTAATGATTCTTGATATTGAAGACAGATATCATGGACCCAGTGATGCAAGGTACAACCCATCCCAGCTAACTCAGATATCTGTTAAAAGATATTTGTTTTAATCACATGGAGACAATTCATTATCTATTGATTTATTCACTCTGAATAAATTGGTATTGAAATGGTGGCACTCCTCTCCAGCCTCCGATCACTAAAATCCAAAATGCACGATCGAGTCTAGAGCCATTTGAGATCATCAAATATCTCATTAGGACACACTGTCATATTTCCTTGCTTCCTCACACACTGTGAAAAGTAAGAAAGATATTAAGAGTCCTACGCAAAATCTTCATGATCTTGCCTGAACATCAGAGTAATACGAAATTATTTACAATGAAGATGGAAATCCTTCTTGAGCGAATATCAAAAAGCTCATGGTAGGTGACTTGTGCGATTCTTTATGAATCAAACTTGTGATAACTGGAAAGCAACAGTGGTTTAATTCTTAAATGAATTTAAACACGTTCCAGGCCTCTACGCAATATCTTAGTGATCTTGCCAAAACACTCAGAGTGATACCTAAGTGTTCACAGTGATGAGTGGAAATCCTTCTAGTGTTAACCTCAAACAGCACTTGGTAGGTAACTTGCAAGATTCTATACGAATCAAGCTCGTGACAACTAGAAAGCAACGATGGTGCGGTTCTTAATTGAACTTCACTTGTTCCAGGAACATGAATTGACGGCTTCAAATCATGCGGATATTATTATCCAAATGATTCACTCTTTATGTTCGCAGTCAGCTTTGGACGGTCAAATAAAGAGAACGGGTTTACCCGCGAAATCTTGTCAAGGAGGTTCTTAATTGAAACTACCTGCCACAAGTACGATAGTTAATATCGTCCAACGGTCTTCACCGACCGGAGGTAAAATGCTACCGATTTAGAATGAAATGTTCAAGGCCATTTCATCCGTGTATATGTTTTGTTGCTAACTGTCTTATGCAGCGTAAAAATAAGGTGTCATTGCGGTGTACAATCCAGAAGAAGTCGTCACCACATGCTTATACTACATACACTTAATACTTCAAAAAATTCAAGAAAGTCTGAACGTCAAGTCTTCCGTTGTATCAAACTCTGAAGCTTTCAAGAATTTATAAAGGTATAAGTATGTGGAACATGAAGTCACGAGAAGGCAAATATCACAAGTGATGAATGCACAAGGTCAAAGCAAGGACACATGCTCAAGACCAAAGTCAAAGATCTCATCAGCATATTCACAAGAACAAGATCGAAGACTCAAGCATAGTATGCTAGGTTTAATATTTTGTAAGATGGTGTGACCTCTCTTTGGGGGAGATTGTTGGAAATACGTTTTTCCAAGGAAAGTCTCGGTCACATCATTATTAGCATAGATCACGAGCTATAGACTATTTAGTACATTGTAACTTGGAGTGGCCTCCCTTTGGGGGAGATTGTTGGAAATACGTTTTTACGTATTCAGAAAGGATCGGTCACTCCAATGATATTGGGCTCATGATCCAATATAGCCCATATAGCCCACATGTAGGGTGGGCTATATAAACCCCCCTCCTAGCATGTTAGGAGGGGTTGAACACTTTCATTCTTTTCAACAATTCCATCTTTCTTATTTCTCTCCTTTCTCTCTCTTCTTTCTCTCTCTAAGTTCTTCCACTTTCCCATTCATTCAATAGATTATCCATAACTTGCTAATTCATTAGAAAACACGATCCTACAGGATTTCCATCTTCATTGTAAATAATTTTGTGTTACTCAGATGTTCAGGCAAGATCATAAAGATTTTTGTAGGACTCTTAAGATTTTTCTTACTTTTTACTGTGTGTGAAGAAGCAAGGAATTATGAATGTGTGTCCTAATGAGACTTTTTATGATCTCAAATGGCTCCAGACTCGATCATGCATTTTGGATTTCAGTGATCGGAGGATGGAGAGGAGTGCCACCATTTCAATACCAATTTATTCGGAGTGAATAAATCAATAGATAATGCGTTGTCTCCGTGTGATTCAAATAAATATCTTTTAAGAGATATCTGATGTAAAACCCCAAATTTTGGGCTTTTAACACGTCACTGGATTTACTCTTATTACTACTCATCCTATAATATATTTATCAACGACTTTTACAAACGAGAACATAATATAGTAAATATTATTTATTTACTTATATTACTTAAAAATTGATATTTTAACCATAGTGCTATTTATTTTTAGACAAATTTTATGTACTCAAATAATTATTAATTATATTATAATTAATGACGATCCAAAATATTACGCATTAAAGCTATACACATTAATTTTTGTATATAAACTTTTAGACTCGACCCAATAAAATATTTTAGAACAACTAGACCTTTTATTAACATTATAACAAAATAAACCAAACTAAACTTAGACTTAAAATATAAACAAGTGAATGTTCCCTTGGATTATTTCTTATTTCACACATGGCTAAATCAAAGCAAATCAAACCCTCACATGGCTCTCTTCATGTACACGTTATATATAGATTTACTAAATCCTAGTACAATATCCCTTCCACAATTTTAGAACACATCACCCCAAGGCCTTGATATTTTGGAATGTGATGATGTTGCTTCATGGTAACCACTTGTTAGTTTCACATTATACTAACCTAGGATAAGTTTTCTTTTTCCCTAAGATACTACATATGGTTGACTTCTTCTATCTATCAACCATACCTTCCATCCAAATATTTAAATCCCATGTCCATGGAGGACAAGTGAGAGACGTGGCCTATACCAGTGCCATACTTCATACCAAACTCAGCCTTAAGTCTCTACTTATGCTCTATATAAACTAAGCTTAACACTCCCCATATTCATATATCTCTCTCGGCTACATATGCCCACGACTCACCATTAACAGCAAATAAAACAGGAGGCTGTAGTTTTCTCATCTCTTATTTTGTGTGCTTTGAAACAACATCAAACTCAAACCCAATCGCATGTTCCTGGTTAGTGTTTCTTGTTGAGACACAAGCAGACACAAACACATACAAACCTTTCCCTCTTTTATTCCTGTGAAACTAGCCATGGTCCGAAGTGTTTAGTAGCCAAGTAAGAGGAAGGACGAGGTCTTTAGTGAAGCCAACGAGTTTCAATGTTCGCATCGTCTCGGACCATTTCAACACCTTTCGTTTCGTTTCATCTCAAGTTCATGTAAGCTTTCTTTCTCATCTTATTTTCCTTCGTAGATCCCTTGCTATGTGCTTGAAAACAAAAGAACATGTTTACAAAACATTCTGTTATAAACCCACAAATAAGAACCTTAGGTCACACTAATCTTAAACGCATAAGAAAAACATGAGATTTTAAGTTGTAGTAATAGGTAGAAGTAAGCTAAAGTGCCCTGAGATATCAAAGCCTCGAATAATAAAGTATCATTTCATGGATAGAAACTATATACGTGAGATCTTGTAAGCTATCCGTTCCTTTTTAAACAAAGCACAAACCATGCGAGAAGCCCTACTGTGTTTCATTAAGTTGATTTGTTTAAAACAGAAAGTAAACTCCTTCCGAACCAACAGTGAACTTTAAATATATAGATGCTAGATAAACCTCAATGTTTGAGACCCAAAACGAGCCCTCTAGGATTTAGTGCCCACAAATTTTATGGGGGCAAAACGTAGCCCATAGTCCCAAGATTTTAACACAACTCGGATCATTTAAATTGATTAAGAAACGAACTAGATATTACTCGCCGTAAATGCCGAATGTGACTTAGTGTAATCGAAAATATAACTCGCTTTAGTATTGAAAAACGCGACCTTTTACGACATGCTTTTGACCCTCTAAACAAGCTTGCCCCAAGTCGAGTAAAGAAGGAAAGTTGTAGACGGCCATGTCGTCTACACGAGCCTATTTTTAGATTAACCCAAAAGTCTTTATCGAAAATCGTAGGCTAGATCGAAAATGACTCGACCAACACTTGTCTTTTAAAGTAATTCTCGACCCTTACATTCGAACATGATTTTATCCTAGCAAACGAACTCGGTTTACAAAACTAAACATACGGGTCTCTATATGACCCGACTAGCTTTCTAACGATGCTTTTAGTTTGTATCAAAATGCATTTATGAACTCGATACTTGCTTTCGAAAACAATCACAACAACAAGTATAACATAAACCTTGCCACCGTTAGTTTAATGGTGCCACCGTTAGTTCAAACTTAGCCACTGTTGAAGAAAATTAAGAAACGATGCATGTAAAACTTTCCATTTGTATAAAATGTTTCTTGTCCCCCAAAATTCAACATTCTTGTTCCCTGTTTCCCCAACACCAACATGTTTGGTTTTCTTAAAAGAAACACGTTTCACATTTTAAAACATTTTTATTTAAATATTTAATTTATTTAATTAATTATTTATATAATAAAAATATAATATATTTAGGATATTTGACCCGTTAAATAACCCGAATAAATAAACTGGCCAGACAACAAAATATTTAGTATTTCTAAATATATCCCGATTGAACGACCACACTTTTACTAAAACACTAAAACTTTCACAATTATTAAAACCATCGATTTACTTAATAAACTCAAGCACATACTAGGGGATTATATGCATTGTATATTATTATTACGATAACGGAAACTTGAAAGACTTTTTATGAAATATTATTTTTATAAGACTTAATTAAATAAAAATCATTTTATTTAATTCATTTATATTGTTACCATTCAACCAAGGTAAATACACTTTATTAAATTAAAGGTGTACATGTTTCGATAACTTACTATAAGTTTAAAACTTAAAACGATAACAACTTATTAAATCTGTGATCATGCATTTTCATCAACTACATTTATGCATTATATTTGTGCATCTACTGAGACACACATAAATTACTTAGGTAATTCCACTACTTCGTGATCATACTGTGCCAGCATACTCAGTGACTTATTACTAATGCTCCATTATTGAGGTGAGTTCATGGCCCCATCTTTACTGTTTTATAACTGGGTGAGAAAACATACAAAAACTATTTATATGCAAGCAAGCACAGACAACAACAATTTCTTGCCTACTGTTTGCCCCATTCCCGTGGACTGTAATAGTTAATAGTGTAGCGTGAAATGTATGGATAGATCTATTCGGCTATTGACAACACCCGGCCTGTCGTGATCAGCTGTCACGTATTGCTTAGGCCAAGCAGCAGGTTTATGTCATTGTTGGATTAAGGGAAACCACATCAGGATAGACCCAATAGGCGTACTGAGAATCATGTCTAGCTTCTATTACAGGCAGTAGGAACTACTATAGTATTGGGCTGTGATGTCCTGCTATCACCGTGGTGTTTTGCATATTGATACTTTATTTATTTAATTAACCTGTGAATTCACCAACCTCGTGTTGACCCCCACATTTTACTCTATATGTTTTCTCAGGAAAATATAGCAGGTTCATGCATTGGTTTCCAGCATCATAGAAAGCATCATGTTTACCATCGGGCTGGGATATTTCTACAAACAATATGAATGTTGATTTCAAGACAGTTCATTTAGATTGTAAAGTTAAATTCATGTAATATGTTTTAAATGATACTTTATGATCATGCTTTGTATACTATTTGCTATCGATCCACCAAAGTAACACCCCAATTTCTATTCCGCTGCATTTGACCAACTTGGGTGTGCTATAGAAATGGTATCAGAGCGATAGTTATAGAGAACCAGATCAAAAAACTTCAAATTTTTTAATAATAAAAATTTTAAACTGGACTATAACTGAACATAAAAATCAGTTTAAGGAAAAATTGATTTTTGGGGACCCTAATAGTTAGGCATATAGCATATAGAGCATACATATTATGTGAACTAACCCTGTACGTGCCTCTCATATAACGATTGTTTAATATCCTTATGAAGCTATTAAAATACTTAAGGTATTTAATATAAACATGCCATGTTAGTAGGGAGCTTTATACTAAAGATGTTCCATCTCGATATTACATTTTGACTGGGTGGTTGGGTATACGATTTAAAGTGCCCTCGCTCCTCAAACGTTTATAGAATGGCTTCTAAAGTATGATGGCCCGAAACAACGCATTGTAACCACAAATAACTTTGTACATAACAACCCTTAGAAATATCTAAATACAATCTAACTAAATCTTTATAAATCTTTGGAAAATCTAACAAGATTTTATAAATCTTTAAAAATCTAACTAGATACTGTGAATCCTTGGAAAATCTAACAAGATTTTATAAATCTTTGAAATTATAACTAGATTCTTTAAATCTTGGAAAATCTAACTAGTTTTTTGTAAATCTTTAAAAATCTAACGTGATTTTAGCAACCTTTTGAGAATCATAACTAGATTTTGTAAATCTTTGGAAATCTAACCAACTCTTTATAAATCCTTTGAAAATATAAATAGATCACGTTAAATCTTGAAAAATCTAACTAGATTTTTGGAAATCTTGAAAATCTTATTCGAACTAACTTTTTGGAAATCTTATATACTCTTTGATATACTTGTCTTTGGAAATCTAACAAAAGCTTAACAAATTTCATACTAAATTTTTAGCCAGTAGTACTAGCTAGTGGGTAAAATTACTCCTTTCAAACATTGCATAATGTTTTACACCATGAAAAACTTTGCACTATCATATGCATCATACACGAGGATTCATTCATTTTGATCACTGGAACTTTGGACATTATAACATATCTGTGAGTATTGGAACACTTGGCCAATAGAACTTTGAACAATACATTATGATTGTGAGTATTCAATCATAGGATCACATGAACATTCCGTATGACTACATTTTTATGAGCATACAGACATACTATTATTCATTGAACATTTCGTATGACTACATTTTATATGAGCATACAATCATACAGTTTTCCTATACGTATGAGTGCATTTTATATGAGCATAGAATCATACAATTGATCATTTTGGGACTATTAAGTCACCTAGAACATATGAGCATAAGCATACATTATTTTAGATTTTATAAAATCTAAAACCATGATCACAAGTATTTAAGTTTACCAAGTACGTAAGCTCACTACAAAATAAATGTACACATACCCTCTTTATACTATAAGTAATAATACGGGTCAACGAAAGCCACCTTTTTACATTCCAACTTCACACTTATCAATTTTAATAAGTGCCATACATTTTATAATAGTAAAACTATACGTTTTATACTACTAAAACTATAAGTTTTATAATTACTACTTATGCTTTCACCACAAAACCTAAACCTTAACCAGATCACCTTAGATTTGAACATCAACTCACGAAACACAACTCATTGACTCATACACTTTGGTTTTGTTATATTTATTTTTAGATATTATATTCGTTTTGATGGTAAGCCTTGCTGGGAATAGTTAAGTAGGTTGGATTATGAAATCCTTATTGAAACGAATTAGGACGCTTTTTCGTTTGAATAAAGAAATCATAGGTCACCGAACCATGAAGTTATAAATTTTTACTTTACATGGATAAGGACGCTTGTCATTGTAAATAAAACTTTATAAACAAGTGGGCTTAAATATATTCGACATGACTCATTATTGATATTATTTTATTAATCCAACTATGGAGTGTATTCCTTTTGACTCACGATTCCTCTAAAATATCTTATCACTATTACATCCTTATCAAGAAACCTAAGGAAGATTCGTGTTCATCTCTCATGAATCATAGCATTGTGCTATTGATTCTCGGCTTATTTTTAACCCAACATCACATAAGCTTATTGAAGCTTAATAGACTTAAAAATCTCTTGAAGGACTATTAAAACATTAACAAGCCTTATCTATGCACACTGAGGCCCGATAAGGCCCATGAAACACATTTAACAGAGCCACGACTTAAAACGAGCTTGTACTATTTTATCCAACCTTGTAAACTATCAGGGACTTGTATGGCCACTTTTCAAACATATTTCAAGCCCTAGACAACTCTAAGGACTAAACATGGAATTCAATGAACTTAAAAGAAGCCCTAGATGATTTAACACGGATTAAAAACCCTAAGGGTTAACTTTGCCACTTTTGAAACTCAATTTGAGCCCTAAGTTGTTTTTCATTGAAAAACCATTCATGCCATAAAGGCCACATTACAAAAATAGGAGGACCTAATGTGTAAATTATCAAACATAAAAGACAAGTTATCTTGTGCATTAAAATTTACTCCTCGGAGGCATACGATCAATAACTACATTTTAAATATCACATGTAAGTATAAACTTGAGTTCACAAGATTTCACATTCAAGAAAAAGTGTCCTCACTTGTTCCCTGGACGAGTAACTTCATCCTAAGCTTTGAGGACAAAGCTAAAACAACGGGTAAGTGCTGTAAAACCCCAAATTTTGGGCTTTTAACACGTCACTGGATTTACTCTTATTACTACTCATCCTATAATATATTTATCAACGACTTTTACAAACGAGAACATAATATAGTAAATATTATTTATTTACTTATATTACTTAAAAATTGATATTTTAACCATAGTGCTATTTATTTTTAGACAAATTTTATGTACTCAAATAATTATTAATTATATTATCACTAATGACGATCCAAAATATTACGCATTAAAGCTATACACATTAATTTTTTTATATAAACTTTTAGACTCGACCCAATAAAATATTTTAGAACAACTAGACCTTTTATTAACATTATAACAAAATAAACCAAACTAAACTTAGACTTAAAATATAAACAAGTGAATGTTCCCTTGGATTATTTCTTATTTCACACATGGCTAAATCAAAGAAAATCAAACCCTCACATGGCTCTCTTCATGTACACGTTATATATAGATTTACTAAATCCTAGTACAACATCCCTTCCACAATTTTAGAACACATCACCCCAAGGCCTTGATATTTTGGAATGTGATGATGTTGCTTCATGGTAACCACTTGTTAGTTTCACATTATTTGTTAGTTTCACATTATACTAACCTAGGAGAAGTTTTCTTTTTCCCTAAGATACTACATATGGTTGACGTCTTCTATCTATCAACCATACCTTCCATCCAAAGATTTAAATCCCATGTCCATGGAGGACAAGTGAGAGACGTGGCCTATACCAGTGCCATACTCCATACCAAACTCAGCCTTAAGTCTCTACTTATGCTCCATATAAACTAAGCTTAACACTCCCCATATTCATATATCTCTCTCGGCTACATATGCCCACGACTCACCATCAACAGCAAATAAAACAGGAGGTTGTAGTTTTCTCATCTCTTATTTTGTGTGCTTTGAAACAACATCAAACTCAAACCCAATCGCATGTTCTTGGTTAGTGTTTCTTGTTGAGACACAAGCAGACACAAACACATACAAACCTTTCCCTCTTTTATTCGTGTGAAACTAGCCATGGTCCAAAGTGTTTAGAAGCCAAGTAAGAGGAAGGACGAGGTCTTTAGTGAAGCCAACGAGTTTCAATGTTCGCATCGTCTCTGACCATTTCAACACCTTTCGTTTCGTTTCATCTCAAGTTCATGTAAGCTTTCTTTCTCATCTTATTTTCCTTCATAGATCCCTTGCTATGTGCTTGAAAACAAAAGAACATGTTTACAAAACATTCTGTTATAAACCCACAAATAAGAACCTTAGGTCACACTAATCTTAAACGCATAAGAAAAACATGAGATTTTAAGTTGTAGTAATAGGTAGAAGTAAGCTAAAGTGCCCCGAGATATCAAAGCCTCGAATAATAAAGTATCATTTCATGGATAGAAACTATATACTTGAGATCTTGTAAGCTATCCGTTCCTTTTTAAACAAAGCACAAACCATGCGAGAAGCCCTACTGTGTTTCATTAAGTTGATTTGTTTAAAACAGAAAGTAAACTCCTTCCGAACCAACAGTGAACTTTAAATATATAGATGCTAGATAAACCTCAATGTTTGAGACCAAAAACGAGCCCTCTAGGATTTAGTGCCCACGAATTTTATGGGGGCAAAACGTAGCCCATAGTCCCAAGATTTTAACACAACTCGAATCATTTAAATTGGTTAAGAAACGAACTAGATATTACTCGCCGTAAATGCCGAATGTGACTTAGTGTAATCGAAAATATAACTCGCTTTAGTATTGAAAAACGCGACCTTTTACGACATGCTTTTGACCCTCTAAACAAGCTTGCCCCAAGTCGAGTAAAGAAGGAAAGTTGTAGACGGCCATGTCGTCTACACGAGCCTATTTTTAGATTAACCCAAAAGTCTTTATCGAAAATCGTAGGCTAGATCGAAAATGACTCGACCAACACTTGTCTTTTAAAGTAATTCTTGACCCTTACATTCGAACATGATTTTATCCTAGCAAACGAACTCGGTTTACAAAACTAAACATACGGGTCTCTAGACGACCCGACTAGCTTTCTAACGATGCTTTTAGTTTGTATCAAAATGCATTTATGAACTCGATACTTGCTTTCGAAAACAATCACAACAACAAGTATAACATAAACCTTGCCACCGTTAGTTTAATGGTGCCACCGTTAGTTCAAACTTAGCCACTGTTGAAGAAAATTAAGAAACGATGCATGTAAAACTTTCCATTTGTATAAAATGTTTCTTGTCCCCCAAAATTCAACATTCTTGTTCCCTGTTTCCCCAACACCAACATGTTTGGTTTTCTTAAAAGAAACATGTTTCACATTTTAAAACATTTTTATTTAAATATTTAATTTATTTAATTTATTTAATTAATTATTTATATAATAAAAATATAATATATTTAGGATATTTGACCCGTTAAATAACCCGAATAAATAAACTGGCCCTTCAACAAAATATTTAGTATTTCTAAATATATCCCGATTGAACGACCACACTTTTACTAAAACACTAAAACTTTCACAATTATTAAAACCATCGATTTACTTAATAAACTCAAGCACATACTAGGGGATTATATGCATTGTATATTATTATTACGATAACGGAAACTTGAAAGACTTTTTATGAAATATTATTTTTATAAGACTTAATTAAATAAAAATCATTTTATTTAATTCATTTATACTGTTACCATTCAACCAAGGTAAATACACTTTATTAAATTAAAGGTGTACATGTTTCGATAACTTACTATAAGTTTAACACTTAAAACGATAACAACTTATTAAATCTGTGATCATGCATTTTCATCAACTACATTTATATATGCATTATATTTGTGCATTTACTGAGACACACATAAATTACTTAGGTAATTCCACTGTTCGTGATCATACTATGCCAGCATACTCAGTGACTTATTACTACTGCTCCATTATTGAGGTGAGTTCATGGCCCCATCTTTACTGTTTTATAACTGGGGGAGAAAACATACAAAAACTATTTATATGCAAGCTTGCATAGACAACAACAATTTATTGCCTACTGTTTGCCCCATTCTCGTGGACTGTAAAAGTTAATAGTGTAGCGCGAAATGTATGGATAGATCTATTCGTGTATTGACAACACCCGGCCTGTCGTGATCAGCTGTCACGTATTGCTTAGGCCAAGCAGCAGGTTTATGTCATTGTCGGATTAAGGGAAACCACATCAGGATAGACCCAATGGGCGTACTGAGAATCATGTCTAGCTTCTATTACAGGGCAGTAGGAACTACTATAGTGTTGGGTTGTGATGTTCTGCTATCACCGTGATGTTTTGCATATTGATACTTTATTTATTTAATTAAACCTGTGAATTCACCAACCTCGTGTTGACCCCCATATTTTACTCTATATGTTTTCTCAAGAAAATATAGCAGGTTCATGCATTGGTTTCCAGCATCATAGGAAGCATCATGTTTACCATCGGGCTGGGATATTTCTACAAACAATATGAATGTTGATTTCAAGACAGTTCATTTAAATTGTAAAGTTAAATTCATGTAATATGTTTTAAATGATACTTTATGATCATGCTTTGTATACTATTTGCTATCGATCCACCAAAGTAACACCCCAATTACTATTCCGCTGCATTTGACCAACTTGGGGGTGTTACATCTGAGTTAGCTAGGATGGTTTGTGCATTGCATCACTGGGTACATGATGTCTATTTTCAATATCAAGAATCATTAAACAATGATCTCAATAGCATATGTGTTGACCCGGTTTCTGCCTAAGGTTGTAAGGAGGGCTGCTTTCTTTTCACCCTTTATCTTTACAATTCTTTTTCATTCTTCAACCCCTTCAATGCTTACCAATACGTCATAACTAGAACCTTGTTGTGATTGTTCCAGTGCTAACATAAGTACTTGGTCGGCATTCAGATACGTTCACAATCTTTCTCCATCTTTCCTAAGGACTACTATTTCTAGCTATGGAACGTCCTTGGCAAGATTCCTCTGGTTCTAGAAGAATCATTGGACTTTAACCTATCCTACCATCCTTATGTCACTACAATCTTCATCGTCGTGAAATAAATGGGTTGAGGGTAAGTATAAATCACCATGAATTCCATTTTTGATGTACAAATCCATTTTGCTCCCCCTTAACATATGACACGATATCCGAAAACATTTCGCACATATCGGGATGAGCTATCACGTTGAGTCAAACCATTTGTGATTAATCATTTCCCATATTAAATCACATTTTCTCCCCCGTATTAAAAATATTAACCCAATCGATGTTTTAAATATCAATTGATTTAATAGCATTTTAAGAAAATTTGGGAAGAAAAATGCAAAATCCAATTATCTTCATGATTTTCACATGCTCCCCTAAAATTAAAGAGGGTGTACTTGAAACGTAAATTAAATACTTTTTAAACACAAATGTAAGGTATTTATCACGTGCAAAGATCATATATGATAATGAATTCACAAGATTAGCAATTTACGAGGTTGGACCTGAATGATGAAGAACATCATATGATAGAATCACATGGTTCTTGTTCACGAATGTTGGTCGCCTCGTCACGTTTGAAGTTATCTCTTGACACTATGTGTGCGATTGATATCGTTGTCTTGACACCAAATTGTGAACTTGGCACTTTTGGCATCAAAGATTTTGAACGCTTGACAATTGCTCCCCCTCAATTGCTGACCCGTGTTCTTTGAAAGAGCTGTAGTCGTCGTTTGAGTAGTCGCATTGTCAAGTATGTAGATGTCATTTGTAGATTGCTATGATTTTAGAGATGATAACTTCATAAAAACAAGATTTCTCTTGTTTTAACAAATAAATGCACTGACACGTACATATATTCGTGTTAGATTGTGTTATTACGTAAAAAAACCCTTACATGGTTATAAAGTAAACCATGCCCGAAAATTTAGTTCCCGTTGTTGAGTCAAAGCTTTCTGGTGAAATGCTTGACTTGAATATTAAAAACGAGTTACTATCGGAAATAATAGCAAACCATATTGAGCATGTTTTAAAAAATTTGTACTTCTGCTCGAACTTTATTTACAACCTCGTCTCATTATTGAACGACATTTCTAGGATCGTAAATATTATCGATTCCAGAAGACATGCTCTTTTTATCAAAACATTTTTGAACACACAATTTTGAAAGATTTAGAAAAACCTTTTGAAAAATTTTCGAAAAAATGTGTTAAACGTTTTGAGAACCAATTACTGAGCTTAAAATGTTGAATATCTTACTAAACGAGCTCAAGTCCGAGAAGTTGTAAACTTCCCATTGTGAGGATAAGTTTATCGGTGATAAACTTTCCTTATATTGAAATCCGAGTTACAGTCTGATATTTAACTGTAAGTCATTGTGCATGAGCTTAAAAACTTCGAATGTTTTTAATAAAAGCTCATGCCCAAGAAATATTAATTTCTCGTTGTGAGGATAAGTTTATCATCGGCGATAAACTTTCCTTTCTTTGACATCAGGGGCATAATCTGAAATATAATTATACGCCATTTACACAACCTTAAAACTTTTGAATAGTTTTAATGTAAGCTCGTGTCCAAGAAAATTTAATTTCTCGTTAATGAGGATAAGTTTATCATCGGTAATAAACTTTCCTTTCTTTGAAGAACGGGTCATCGTCTGATATTTAATGATGAACCAAGTTTGTGAGCTTAACCGCAAATCCCCTGAGACACTTGTTTCTTAGATATCAGCTTCTTCAGCAACCAAACTCTGAGAGTATCCTTAGTTGTACGGTATACAAAGATTGGACCGATGTGTTCTTGTTGATCCTTGACATTGGTATCTGCACTTGCATCAACAATTTGCATACTCTCACATGGATAGCGATATCTATGTTAGAACCATGTGGGGGTTCAAAGTTGGCTTTACTTGTGCCAGAGGTGTCATGAATAGATGATTCACTTTTCTTAGCTGTGAAACGTTTCCTTTTATAAAATACCTTAAGTTCAGGCTTAAGTGATGTATCATCCTTTGCAATTTCCTCCCTATTAGTCTTAGTAGGATCGGAGACTATCCTAGTTACAGGGTACTCGTTTCCTACAAGCGTGAAAGTTCTACCAGTGGGCCGCCAAACTTTACCAATGGGTTTGATTTTTTCTATCCATTGGGATTTAGTTCTAGCATGGGAGTGCACCTCATGAAGGAATTTCTTGACATAAGAGTCATGATTTGCCTTAAAGACACATTTCCTACATGTTTTACATGTAGCATATTTAATGTCCGAGTAAGATCTAGAATTCCTAGATGATTGATTGATGCTCCTAGTATATGACATGCTATGGTTAGCAGTGTTAGGTAATCTAGAAGGCATCTGACTAGGTTTGAAATTCCTATCTCTTACTTGTGTCTTTTGAATAGCTTCCCTTAGACCAAATTTGTGGTGAACGTCATTTGAACTAGTTTGAGACGTGTTCTTTGGACTATGTCTAGGAATACTAGAGGCAATCATGTGATTAGGTCTTGCAAAAGCTGTTTTAGTCACATTGGTCCTAGTTGGTGGAGTGATTGGTCTAGAGAGATGAACCATATCAACTTGGGAGGCAAACCGCGGTCTCAAGGATTTTGGTCGCTCGGATCTAAATGCAGTCGGTTGTCTAACGGACTGATTTGTAGGCGGTTTCCCCAAGATTGATGGTTTTTCAAGCTTAGTGTCCACACTAGTTCCTTTAGTTTTCCTCAATTCTTTTTTCAACACAGCTATAGCAAAAACCTTTTCCTGTACTTGAGTCTTTAAGGTCTCATTATCTTTAAGCAATCTATCTTGGGATGCCAACTTAGATAGCACCTTAATTTGTTTCAAAAGATTATCTTTTTCAGCTTTAGAATCTAGAAATTTTTGATCCAATTTTCGTTCAAGAACAACATTTGACTTTTCAAGTTTTTTAGAACATGTTTCAAATTTTTCCGTTTTCTTCGAAAATTCAAATTGGGCATCCTCAAGATGTTTAGATTGTTGAGCTATGATTATTTCAAGCTCTTTAATCTTGGAATCGGAACCAGTTAACGAAGCAGTCATAAAGCAATTACCATGATGTACTATAGCACTCTAAAAAATCTCTCCCCCATGTTGACTCACATCGGATGAATCTGAAGTGGTAAAACTATCACCCTTTTTCATCCCATGTTTGTCATAATTAGGTTCGGAATGCTCAACATGCGGTAGTTCATCGGCATAGACATCATATACCACATTCCGTTGTACCGTATTTGTAGGCTCTTCGTCATATACGGGTATGATTTCATCAAGAGAGATGTCTATATCATTCCCTGACATGCTTCTTGTATCATGCTTTCCTCCTGATTCCATGCTCTTGCCATCTTGAGGCTCCAAGTTGTCAACCGTATGACCATTCTCCTCTTGCATCTGCATTGTAGATTCTTGCACTCCATTATCATACGCTTGCTGAAGTCGAGATCTTTCATCAATTGAAGACGAGACCAATGTCATGAATTTCAACAGTGTACCACCGAAATCTTGAACCTCGGTATGTGAGTATTGAAAAAATGACTGGCATATTCCTGACACTGTGCTCAGTCATTATTCTGAACATTTCTGTGAACCTGACCAAAGTGCTGAGACGGTCAATGAATTGACGATAATCCATGAGATTATTCGTTATCTGTGAATTATGTGCTTAACTGTTTAGTTTTTAACAGCGTGATCGTATTTTCTTGAGCAGCGTATTTAAATATTTCTGTGTATGTTTATATATGCTTGTATTTTTTTATTTTTGCTATCTACAGTAATAAATCGTATTTACTGTGAATATTTAATTAACGTATCGTGTATTCGTATTTTACGTCGTTTTTACGTTTAACCGTCATTAGCATGCATAAAATACTTTACCAATTATAAAATGTCAGTTTTCGTCGAAAAATCGTAAATTTAATATATTTCGTCAAATTTTTAAGTTTTACGTAATTTTAAACTTAACACTATACTTTTTGATATTTACCTAAAACTAACTAACATTTTTACCTTAAACCTTTTAACTAGTTACCATAGTAAAATTTTTGAATAATTTACCCCCATATGGGACCCCCATAACCGGCCAAAACCAACACCATGTGCATGATGCACCAACACTTCACTCTTTACCATATTAAGCTTAGACTTACACATCTTACACTCCTTAACTTATTAACCAAAACCACCTCAAATAATTCACTTATTCACTCTTCATTTCACTTCAAAAAAAACACACATACCTCTCTTTCTCTCTCAAAACACACGGCACACATACACATACATTTTCCACCATTGTTGATTTCTTAAAGCTTCATTTTAACAAGAATTAACACAAAACAAATACACCCTAGATTTTGTACAAGCATAAAGAATAATGGTTATTCTTGGTTTGTTGATTTGAGTAGTTTTTGGGTTGAAGTTGTAGAGTAGAGTTCTTGTTGATTATTAGTGGGTTAGAGCGTAGATCGGGTCGTTGTGATTACGTAGAATCGTTACTCAAGGTTACTTCTTAAACCTTTTTCATCTTTTCATTTTTCATGCATAATCTTTGTAGATCTATGCATGCATGTTACTCATCAAGTATTTTCTTGAAATAAAATGATAAAAACTATTTTTTGGTCATGAAATGTTTTAAGATCTATGGAAATTATGTGTGGATCTATTAGATCCATACATGAAAATGGTTTAATTGAAAGACTTGTGAAAAATATAAGTATGTATATTTTAGATTTGTGAACTTGAAGAAAAATCTTTGATTTTGTTGGTGTTTATGAATAATTAGAGGGAACTAGTAGTGTTAGTACTAGTGGTTACATTTGAAAATGGTCGAAAATGAGTTTTTACGAAAAACATACAATCTGTCCGATTTTTATAAGAGGCGTAGAGGGTCGTAAAAATTGTTTTGACACTAGTTTACTACGATATTATGAAAATATAAGTTAATACCTTCGTTTCGATATATTATGGGCAAAAAACGGAGCTAAAATGAGTAAGATATGGTCGTTTAAATTTCGTTGTCGGAAAACTTAATTTTTGTGAAAAACACTATAAGTGTTTGCTGTCTAGATTTTTAAAGTGGTCGAAACGACGTTTTCGAGTCAAACGGAGTTGTTTTAAGTGTCGAAATGGTTACTAAAAGTTGTATATGGATGTTGGACTTGTTTTGTAAAAGGGTATTCGCGCGAAATGTGAATACTTGATGTACCGTTAAAAGTTTGAACGTTGGATGTGGAAATTGATACTATTGCGGAAAATGACTTGTTGAAATATTGGCGATTGAGAAATTGTTGAAAATAGGGGTTTTAGGACGAGACTTGAGTACTTACTAAAAATGGTAAATTTTTTATGTGACGCCGAAAGGCTGCCGAATTTTCGTTAGAAACCGTGTTGGAAAATTTGTTAAGATAAATTTTGGTAAATTAAAATTTTCGCCAAAAGGCTGTCGAAATTTCGTCGAGTCAAAAATAAATATTTTTGCCTAAGTATATATATACTATAATGTTATAACGATATGATATTTACAAGTCACGATTTTAACAACAAAATATATACATGATTGATGAGTAACGTATGTGATGAACTATTGTGACTTATTTGCTAGCGCCTAAACTATTGTATTATATTTAGGTTGTTGCTAGAGTTGCTCGCTACTATTTGATCATACTTGTGCGGTTTGAATCGTTGCTTGAGGTGAGTTTATAGATCCGTATTAAACTGTTTTTGTATGTTTAATGTTTTGGGATATGATAAATGCTTTGATGCTTGCTTCTGGACGCAAGTAAAACTTGATTTCTGTGAACGCTTTGTGAACACTATTTATGAGATAGCTTAAGTTGCTTTAGCCATAGTCCCCACTATCGTGAATCGTTAGTTACTCTGCTGGAGTAAGCTCTGATGTTACGGATAGATCTATTGAGGGTTGACAACCTCCACTCGGGCATTCTGACGCCGGACGAGTGTGTACCATTTGTATGAACGGAGTTATCTTGGCTAGGTACTCCATTGGGGCGAAATTTATGTATGCAATCTATTGTATGCACTGGATCACTAGTTTCGATGTCACGAGCTTAGCTATCATAAATATTGTGAACACCCAATTTATCCTACACTTGACACTATATCTCCTATAGTTGCACGTGTACATGAAATGAAATCTGAAATTGAATTACTATGAACTTTTACTTGAAACTTATATTCTCACCAACTTTATGTTGACCCAATTTAGCATTTATCTCAGGTAATTGATGATGTGTTGTACCTGCTGTGTGAAGTACTTGGAGTCCGCATGCATTTCTTGGCTATCTTCGGACATTTCTTTACTTATGCTTTTGAACTATTATCTCGTTGATGTTTTAAACTTTGACATTCCGCTGCACTATCTTTTGAAACTGAGACCTTTTGTACTGTGATGCTTTTAATTTAAATTCAACGAGGTATTTTTATAAAACGTCTCATTTAGAGTCGTTCTCTTGTACCTTGAACTATGATACAATGACGTAACAGCCCCCGAGTTTCACCGCTTCCGCATCTCACATTTTGGGGTGTTACACCTGAGAAGACTTCATTAGCATTGGAAGCTTCATGGAAGCTTTTGTTCTTAATCATTATGTACTTGTTAGGAAAAATATTGTAAGGAATTCTACACGTCGTCCCATGGGGGAAGATTGTTGGAAATCCACTTTATGTGACGACATTTAAGAATTTTCATTAGTTATCATAGTCACTCACGCAAAGACAAGATAAGGAAACAATGTATAGTGTAGTTGCGTGAGTGACTATAAATACCACTCCAATGCTTCCGAGGAGTAGTTGTAGATTTTGTTTTTCTCTTTTCATTTTATAAATTGTCTTTCTCTCTCTAGAAACACCTACAACCTCTCTATCTCTCTCTAACCATGGCAACCACCATTTACCACCCAACTAGACCACTGGATCTAGAGAAAATAGCAAACCCACATCGTCCATGTCTATATATGTTGTTGCATATCAAGAAGGTGGCGTAGTTGTGTACTAAACGAAGTCGTCTCCACATGTTCATACTAAAAGTTAAAGACTTCCGCTACTCTGATAATCAATGGATACCTTAAGGTCTAACTACAACTATGTATGCATGGGAGATTGTTAGCCTTTCAAAACCAACAAAGTATGAACATGTCGATTCATAAGTCACAAGAGCACTAGATGAAGACGACCAAGGACAAATTAAAGATATCAAGCACTCAAATTCAAAAGACAAAGGCTCAAAACAATGATCACAAAAGTATGAAGGAACAATGCCGTTACAAACAAGATCAAGACCAAGATACACGACCTAAGAAGGAAGATCAACTCACAAAATGTATTCAGTCAATCATTTTAAGTGTTTTAAGATGACCGATACATTGGGGGAGATTGTTAGCACTATTTTATATAGTCGAACAAGAATGTAATAGGTTATCTTAGTCGTTAAAGGTCTTATATAGTAATTGGTTAGTCGGGATAACCGGGCTTGGACTTTAAGCTAAAATTGTCTAAGGTAGGAGCTTTATACCCAAGATAAGACAAGCCCGACCCAAGGAAACAAAGCCCACAACCTATAAAGGCGTGGGTATATAAACCCTCTTCCATGTGTGGAAGAGGGGGTTGGTTCATTTTACTTTCTCTCTTTAGTAAACAACCTTTCACTATTCTCTCTCTAACTTCTCCCATACTTTCTTTTCTTTCTCTCTCTAGTTTCTTATCTAAATATTGTGTTATGGATTGAATGTGGGATAACAGAAAGTAGCACACTTAAGATGTTTATTAAAATAACACAAAATTGGGCTGTCACCGTACATGTGACCACCAATTACGATCGTCGCCAGATTGATGTTGAGCATGGCGGCATGGGCATGTACAACCTCTACCAAATATATGGTTTATGGGGGTCTACAACATGCATTCCCTAGCAAAAAAACGATGTTGACCAAATCTGTAACCATGTGAGACCTTACTTTCTGGTTTGTCTAAATAACGCCCTTTTAACGTCTAATAGTGATGAAATAGGTGGTCAGTAACTCTTGGTTAAGGTTACTCACATTCATTGGCAGACCTAGCATCAAACCTAAGGTGGTTCCTTACTAAAAACAAAAAAGTTAGCGAAAAAGTCAACAAGTCAACATGATCGATGGCCGCGTATAATATAACGCAAAATTAGAGAGAACATAGCTAGTCTTTTATCGAGCCTAATGATAGGTGTGTAAACACCCATCCTTTTACCACTTAATTCTGGCTAAAACAAGACCAAAACACGTATTTAATATCATTTGTTTGGAATTATGCGTGGTTTTTGTGTTTATTGTGTTTTCAGAGCTAACCGGATGAATATTAAAGAAAACATGGGATTGCACGGGTTTTATCAAGGAAAAAAGACTAAAGTCGAAGTCTATTGTCCAAGAGATGCAAAAGATTTGAAGTCAATGGGCCTATTTGAAGATTTATCGAAGAAAAGGACCAAAGATGGAAGATTTACATATGTCGAAGAAACTCAAGTCTATTTAACGAAGAAATTAAAAGACGAGTTGAATTTAATCGACGACAAATCCCGAATCGGAATCGAAAACGTCAACTTTTCTGAAAAGACGATAAGACAAGAAGAAAGGGAGAAAGCCCACTCACCAACCAACCACTAGGACTATATATAGGGTTTTCCTTCACATTTTAGTTAGTTAGTTTTGTTTTTTTCATTCCCCAGTTTTTTCTGTGGTTCGTTTCATCACCAACACCATTAGGGTGTTTGGTGATTTTTAATTTTTCCTTCAATCTTGTAAGTTTTAATCATTACTCTTGTTACCTTTACATTAATCTTTCAATTCCATCTTTTCATTCATCTTGTTCATCTTCATTTTCATTCAAAGTTCTTAAGTTCTTGTGTGATTGAGTTTGATCTTAAAAAGTTGTTGAATTTGTGTTTTTATGATTGGGATTTAATCCTTGTAGTTAGTAGATGATTTGTGTTTAGTTTGGTAAAACCTTTGTGAGTATTTGGGTCGATTTGATTAAAAACGTTTTTCCAGGTACTGTTACTGTTCTTCAGTTCTAAACATTCCGAATAGAGCTTTCTTTCCGAATAAGCCTGTTTGCTTTGCCTCCTATTCGGAATATTAGTTATTCCGAATAGCCGTTTTACTACTTCCTTATTCGGAATTTTCCGAATAGGGCCAGCTTTCCGCATAAGGTCTATTTTCCGAATAGTACAATTTTTCCGCATAGAACAACTTTTCCGCATAGCACATGTTTTTCCGAATAGGAATTCATTTTTTCGACTAGGACCTTTTTCCGCATAAGGGTATTTTTCCGAATAGCACTATTTTCCGCATAGACCATACTTTTCCGCTTAGGGCATACTTTTCCGAATAGCATTACATTCCGAATAGGACCATCATTCCGAATTGAAAATTTATTCCGCATAGAGCGTGTTTTCCGAATAGGGTAATTTATGTTAGGGTATTTTTTCATTTACTAATTTCAATTCAAGTTTTACTCTTTAATTGTTTTAAGTTTAAGTCTTTCTTTACTTAATTCATTTCCTGTTTAGTAGAGTAGAAAACCAATCCCACTTTCTGTCACCAAGAACAAAACCTTCCACTTTAAACTGAGATCAATTCGAGAGGATTCCGAGAATTATTTTGAACCCAAACAAAATTTCTTAGATCAAATGGCGCCGCTGCCGGCTCTTCTCGTTAAGATCAAAAGTTTTTTGTGAGAACTTGGATTTTGGGATCCGTTCCCCGTGAACGTTACTTTTTCATCAAAAATTTTCAAAAAAATCCTAAAAAATATAAAATTTTCAAAAATTCAAAAAAAATTAAAAAACATAAAAACCAAAAATATTTTTGCTTTGTTTTTCTTTGTTCGTTCTTTTGCAGGTGTATGCGCACTCGATCCACGTCATATCAAGAGCCCGAGCCTCTCGATCAATTAGACATGGCCGGTGTACCACCTCAAAACAATAATAACAAAAACAACCCGCCTTTCAACAACATGAACAATAACAACAACAATGAGCCCCTTCCGGATAATCGCCCGATGATTGAACTGCTGCAATCTCATGTCGATGGCAACACGGATCCAATTGTCATACCTCCAATTGCCGCCAACAACTTTGAGCTAAAATCAGGCTTTATCCAGATGGTCTCCGCTCAACCATTCTTGGGACGCACCATTGATGATCCTCACGACCATATCAAGAGATTCTTGCAACTCACCAACACGGTCAAGTTCAATGGTGTTCCACAAGAGGTTATAAGGTTACAACTTTTTCCCTTTTCTTTAGAGGGACAAGCCCGGCATTGGCTTGCTAAGGAACCGCCACAGAGTATTCTCTCGTGGACGGATTTGGAAACAAAGTTTATCAATTACTTTTTCCCACCCTTTCGTACTACCGCTTTGCGGAATGAGATCATAAATTTTGAACAAAAGTACGATGAGTCATTCAGTGAATCTTGGGATCGTTTTAAAGATCTTTTAAGAAAATGCCCACAACATGGTTTTACCAAAGTACATCAAATTAATACTTTTTACAATGGTTTAAGCATGAGTGACCAAGATTCACTGAACAGTGCCTCGGGGGGTAATCTATTGGCTAAGACTTCCAATGCTGCTTGGGACATCATTGAGAATAAATCTCGTGTGCAAACCAAGAGTGTTCGGACCAATGTCGCTAGTGCTAGCACAAGTGACAGCGACAAGCGATTGGACAAAATCACTACGCTTCTTGAATCGCTTGTCACCCACACCGTCAGCAACAACAACAGCAACAACGCCAAAAACGCTCAAGTGAACGCTGTCAGCCAACCTTGTGAGATATGCGGTGGTCCTCACTCTTACACAATTGTACCGCCACCCAAGAATACCCTGCTGAGAATGTGAATGCGGCATATGGCACCTACCCTCAACCGGCTTATCAAGCTAGACCTCAAGGTGACCGTAACTTGCTTAGCTACCGCTCCAACAATTATCTGTCCCCACCTGGCTTTCCTCCTACCAACCCAAACCAACAACAAAACCTTAATCTCCCTCCTCAACAACAACAACAAGCTCGACAACCATACATACCTCCTCACAAGCAGCAACAACCACCTCAACGTAACAACCAAGTTTACCAACAACCTGCTTATCAACCACCCGCATACAATGCTCCTCCCAACCCAACCACCACTGCATTACACCAAGAGGTTGCAACCTACATGAGGACCAATGATGTGATTGTGGAAAATCTCCAACAGGAAGTGCGAAACTTGAAAGCAGACTTGGTCAAGCAAGGAAACGATTTGAGAGCCGACATGAGAAACACGTTGGATAGCCAAACTAATGATATGTGGAACATGATGGCTGGTTTCTTCCAAGGTAATCAACCCTCTTCTTCGGGTACTCTTCCGAGTAACACCGTTGCGAACCCAAGAGGGGAGATGAAAGCAATCACTACTCGAAGTGGCAAAGGTACCAAGGAACCCGAGCTTCCTATACCTCCACCGGTGGTTGTGACTAAGGAGAACGAGTCACCTGCTCCTATTCCTCATCCTTCTCCTTCCCCAATTTCTCCACCTCTTCCTTTTACCCCTCCTCCACCCGTGGTTGTGAGTGATCCTATTCTCCCAAAGCCTTCCTCTTCTTCCAATATACCTTATCCATCTAGGTTGAGGAAAGAGAAGCAAAAGAGCAAGGATGATATTCAGGTTTCGAACTTCCTTAAAATGTTCAAACAATTGAATTTCAATATCTCCTTCGCTGAGGCTCTCGCTCACATGCCCAAATACGCGAAAATGTTTAAAGATCTTCTGAGCGACAAGGAAAAGCTCCTCGATATTGCCAACACCCAACTTAATGAGAATTGCTCTGCAGTGCTCTTAAGGAAATCGTCAACTAAGCTTGGTGATCCGGGTCGTTTTCTTATCCCTTGCAATTTCCCGGGAGTAGAGAATTGCATGGCCCTAGCCGATCTAGGTGCCAGTATTAATCTCATGCCTCTAAGTGTTTGGAAGCAATTATCTCTCCCAGAGCTAGTCCCCACCAAAATGACTTTGGAATTAGCTAACCGTACGGTTGCTTATCCAGTGGGGATAGCCGAAGACGTCATTGTAGGAGTCGACAAATTCACCTTCCCTGTTGATTTCGTTGTCGTCGACTACAAGGTGGACCCCCGTGTGCCACTAATTGTTGGTCGTCCATTCTTGAGGACCGGTCGCACTCTCATCGATGTTGAAGCCGGTGAGCTTATCATGAGAGTGGGTGACGATAAAGTAGTCTTCAACATGGGAAAGCTTTCTAAACAGCCTTATTCATACGAGAGTGTTAATTGTATTGACGTTCTTGATGAGGCTTGTGAAGAACACTTCAAAGATGCTTGTAAAAGTATTCCTACCTCTCTTCCCAATGTTGAGACCGTTTCCTCTATCGACTCATCACTATCTCTATTTGGAGAAAGTGATTTCCTTTGGAAAGATTTGGAAGCCACCATGGGAGATGTGAATTTAGACAATGACGATTCTACTACCAATTGGGATGAAGATCTCAGTTTCATTGCTAACCTCCTCAAAGAAGACAATCCTTCCCCTCCATCTCCCACTGTCATTGCTAACGATACTCCGACTTCGAATACGCCTCCCGTCGACAATCCTCCGGATCTAGAACTTAAGGAGTTGCCGCCCCATCTTGAGTATGTATTCCTCGAAGAAGAGAAGAAGTCGCCAGTCATCATTGCTAAGGTTTTGAAGGATGAAGAGAAAGCCCGACTTGTCGCCGTGTTGAAAGATCATAAGAAGGCTATTGCTTGGAAGATTTCGGATATTCGTGGAATTGATCCTCACTTCTGCACACACAAAATTCTCATGGAGGACGACTTTAAGCCCACAATTCAAAGCCAACGAAGGGTGAATCCAAAAATCCATAAAGTCATCAAAACAGAGGTTATTAAACTTCTTGATGCGGGTATGATTTACCCTATTTCGGATTCACCATGGGTTAGTCCAATCCATTGTGTGCCCAAGAAGGGCGGAATAACCGTTGTTCCCAATGAACACAACGAGTTAATTTCCACTCGTCTCGTTACTGGGTGGAGAGTTTGTATAGACTACCGCAAACTCAATGATGCCACGAGAAAGGATCATTTCCATCTACCTTTTATGGACCAAATGCTTGAACGATTAGCAGGTAATGAATATTACTGCTTTCGTGATGGTTTCTCGGGTTATTTCCAAATACCCATCGATCCCCAAGATCAAGAGAAGACTACATTCACTTGTCCCTATGGCACATTTGCTTACAAAAGAATGCCTTTTGGCTTATGTAATGCGCCCGGGACTTTCCAAAGGTGCATGTTAGCTATCTTCCATGACATGGTTGAACAAACCATGGAAGTCTTCATGGATGATTTCTCGGTCTTCGGGGATTCATTCTCTTCTTGCCTTGCCAATTTGGAACGTATGCTCAAGCGGTGCGAAGACACTCGTCTTGTTCGGAATTGGGAAAAATGCCATTTTATGGTAAAAGAAGGCATCGTGCTTGGACATAAGATCTCGAAATCCGGTCTTGAAGTAGACCGTGCTAAAGTCGATGTTATCGCAAAGTTTCCTCCACCTTCCACCGTGAAGGGTGTGAGAAGTTTCCTGGGTCATGCGGGCTTCTACCGTCGATTCATCAAAGATTTTTTCTCAAATCGCTCACCCGATGACCCACCTCTTGGAAAAAGATACTCCTTTTATCTTCTCCAAAAAGTGTCTTGAAGCCTTCAACTCGCTTAAGGATAAGCTAACTAAGGCACCCGTCTTAGTTACCCCTAATTGGGAGCTGCCCTTTGAGTTGATGTGCGATGCTAGTGATTTTGCTATTGGAGCGGTTCTGGGACAAAGAGTGAACAAACACTTCCAACCGATCCATTACGCTAGCAAGACAATGACGGGGGCACAATTGCATTATACGACAACCGAAAAAGAGCTTTTAGCTGTTGTCTATGCTTTTGAAAAATTCCGCCCCTATCTTGTCCTTTCTACAACAATTGTGTATACCGATCATTCCGCGCTGAAGTACTTGTTGACAAAGCAAGATTCCTAACCAAGACTTCTTCGCTGGGTTTTGCTGCTCCATGAATTTAAAATCGAAATTCGCGATAAAAAAGGAGCAGAAAACCTAGCCGCGGATCATCTTAGCCGACTTGAGGATCCTTACCAAGGGGATCATCCGAATAAAGAAATCAATGATTCTTTCCCCTTGGAGACCTTAATGTCTATAAACTCGAAGCCGAATGAAACCCCGTGGTTTGCGGACTTTGCAAACTACTTGGCGGATGGAATTCTCAAGGAAGGGTTGACGTCTCAACAAAAGAAGAAGTTCTTCACCGACATTAAGACTTACTTTTGGGACGACCCTTACCTATTCAAACAATGTGCCGACCTGATTATCCGCCGATGTGTTGACAGACCGGCAGCTTCGGAAATCCTTGATGCTTGCCACAAAGGACCCACCGGTGGTCACTTTGGTCCCAACTACACCGCCAAAAAAGTGTTTGATTCGGGATTTTATTGGCTCACGATATGGTTAAACGATGTGATGCTTGCCAGAAACAAGGCAAGATCACACATAAAGATGAGATGCCTCAGAATTTCATTCAAGAGTGTGAAATCTTTGATGTTTGGGGTATCGACTTTATGGGGCCATTCCCTTCTTCTAAAGGAAACAAATACATCCTTGTAGCCGTTGACTACGTCTCCAAATGGGTTGAAGCCAAAGCTTTACCCACTAATGACGCAAGGGTGGTTTGTAACTTTTTGAAAGCTCTATTCGCTAGATTCGGTGTGCCTCGTGCCATTATTAGTGATCGTGGGACTCATTTCTGCAATGACCAATTTGCTAGAGTCATGGCTAAGTACGGTGTCAACCATCGTCTTTCCACAGCCTATCACCCACAAACTAATGGCCAGGCTGAAATATCCTACCGAGGACTTAAGCGAATTCTGGAAAGAACTGTGGGAGAGCATCGTGCCTCATGGGCTGATAAACTTGATGATGCTTTGTGGGCTTTTCGTACTGCATACAAGACTCCGATTGGTTGTACACCATATCGTCTTGTGTACGGGAAAGCGTGCCACCTCCCCATTGAGTTGGAGCACAAGGCTTATTGGGCCTTGAAGTGGGCTAATTTTGATATCAACAAAGCCGGTGACCTACGCAAGATCCAACTCAATGAGCTGAATGAACTTCGGAATGAGGCTTATGAAAATTCTTTGATCTATAAGGAAAGAACTAAGCTCATTCACGATTCCAAGATCAAAAACCGAGAGTTCCATGTTGGAGACAAAGTCTTACTTTTTAACTCTCGGTTGAAAATCTTTTCGGGCAAGCTCAAATCTCGTTGGTCCGGCCCATTCACTATCGCCCAAATTTTTCCATATGGTACTCTCGAGCTGGCTCAACCTAATGGACCTAATTTTAAGGTGAATGGCCAACGAGTGAAGTTGTACTTTGGTGAGGACACCTCTCAGGAGGTGATTCCATCCCTCACCACGTTCCCCATGAACTAATTTTGGGTCGAGTCAGGCTCGTGACTCGGTTATAAAAAACAAGCGCTCCTCGGGAGGCAGCCCGAGTATCTATCCCTTTAACCTCCTAAGTGTAGGGGAGGACCTATTTTGGTCGTTTGTGTTTATGTGGTGATGTGATTACAGGGATAACTGCAATCTTGGAAATCTCTGAAGAACCGTGCTCCCGTGTAATCCGAAATCCGGTTCTATCTCTCTACTATCGTGATTCAATTGTCTTCATACTCACATTCGAAATTGATCACTTTAGTCGTCTCTTCCTTAACTCGAGTTAACCAACGTGCACAATGTCATAAGTGTAGGGGAGATTTTTCCCACATGCTTAAACATTGAGGACAATGTTTATCTTAAGTGTAGGGGGGACTTCTATCGAAGTTTTAAGTGGACTTTCCCATGAAAATGCCTTCATTTAACCGGAAAATCCTATTTTTCAACGTTTTTCAAATTTTTTATTAACTTTGGCCATTTAGTCGTAATTTTTAAATTTTTCCTCGTTACTTCCATATGTATATATCCCGCAAATAAGTCAAAAATATTAATAAAGTGGTGTAGCCAGTTTAGAAATCTTTGACATATTAGGCCTGTTGCGTTTATTTTGACTCAACCCGAATAGACTTATTCAAGTTTATTCTAGTTAGTATCCTTAACCATGTAGACCTTAATTGGTTTATTAGGCTAAGTGTCCACGAGTCTCATTACTTGAGATTTTAAATTGTGGAGGACGAGAAATGATAGAGTCAATTATAAGTCGGTATTCTTGCACAAGCTCACTTGGTGTAATTATTTGCCTATTCTCCCATCACTTGCTAATAATTTATCTGCAATAAGTAAGGTCGTACGATTTGAAAGGTTACTTAGCTTCTAGCCCAAGATCGTTTAAAAGTTGCTCGGTAATGATAAGAGTTCATAGCCAAGGCATAACTTATGAAGCGGGGCGCGAAGATTGGCGAGTCCGAAAAGGCCCTAACAAGGCATGAGGATTCAATTTTATTGCTGAAGATCCAAAGTGATGTGAAAAGCATTATTCCTAAAATCAATATGAAGGATCAAGACTCACGACGAAAAGCAATCAACTCCCATAAAGATCATGGAGAAGTCTATCCAAAAAGACCCTAACAAGGTATGAGGATAAATAGATCCAAGTCCGAAAAGGAGGCGGACCGTTGTATCTCAAAATCCCAATTAGAGATTGAAGAAATAATCATGAAGTCGTGGTCAACAAAGTTGGAGTACCCCTCAAAAGTCTCCAAGTGAAGAAACTCTATTATGATGAGAAGACCATTATCTCAAGAACGTCTCTCGAAGATATGAAGTATGAAGTACAAATATCGGCCCGAGAAAGGTCTCAAATCGTGAACCGAGTTATGCCAAGATATGAACTTTTTGATATCCCGAGAAGCAGTTTTAAGAGATTTTGTCCTTTAGCTAACTATTGATCAAATCGTCCTACTTTGCTTTCAGCCTAAATAAACTATCGAAATAAGTCCAAAAATGCATCTTCATGATCATTCTAAGACAAAAATAAAATATAAGAGATACACCTAGGAATAAGGGAGTTTAAGCATTTAATTAAGCCATGTGTGTAAGTGTTTGAATTGCTAACTTATAATAACAATGATCTCGTTTTTAAGCTTAGTTTGGGGAACGTGAAACTTGAGGGTGATAAATCTTCGCAGCACAAAAGCCCTAATGTAAGTCATTGATCTCTTTGCAAGTTATTTCCATGTAGCTATTTTCAAGTGAAAACTGGTTTTCTATCCTTTTAAGTTTTAATTTCTTTTAGTACTTTAATTTTTGTTTAATAGTATGTTAATAAGGCCAAGGTTGATTGATTATGAGAAAAGTGTAAATTTGCTTTATCACTAAGCATTGCATGAGGGCATGGCAATGGTTAAGTGTAGGGGATTTGATAGGTGTGTAAACACCCATCCTTTTACCACTTAATTCTGGCTAAAACAAGACCAAAACACGTATTTAATATCATTTGTTTGGAATTATGCGTGGTTTTTGTGTTTATTGTGTTTTCAGAGCTAACCGGATGAATATTAAAGAAAACATGGGATTGCACGGGTTTTATCAAGGAAAAAAGACTAAAGTCGAAGTCTATTGTCCAAGAGATGCAAAAGATTTGAAGTCAATGGGCCTATTTGAAGATTTATCGAAGAAAAGGACCAAAGATGGAAGATTTACATATGTCGAAGAAACTCAAGTCTATTTAACGAAGAAATTAAAAGACGAGTTGAATTTAATCGACGACAAATCCCGAATCGGAATCGAAAACGTCAACTTTTCTGAAAAGACGAGAAGACAAGAAGAAAGGGAGAAAGCCCACTCACCAACCAACCACTAGGACTATATATAGGGTTTTCCTTCACATTTTAGTTAGTTAGTTTTGTTTTTTTCATTCCCCAGTTTTTTCTTTGGTTCGTTTCATCACCAACACCATTAGGGTGTTTTGTGATTTTTAATTTTTCCTTCAATCTTGTAAGTTTTAATCATTACTCTTGTTACCTTTACATTAATCTTTCAATTCCATCTTTTCATTCATCTTGTTCATCTCCATTTTCATTCAAATTCTTAAGTTCTTGTGTGATTGAGTTTGATCTTAAAAAGTTGTTGAATTTGTGTTTTTATGATTGGGATTTAATCCTTGTAGTTAGTAGATGATTTGTGTTTAGTTTGGTAAAACCTTTGTGAGTATTTGGGTCGATTTGATTAAAAACGTTTTTCCAGGTACTGTTACTGTTCTTCAGTTCTAAACATTCCGAATAGAGCTTTCTTTCCGAATAAGCCTGTTTTCTTTGCCTCCTATTCGGAATATTAGTTATTCCGAATAGCCGTTTTACTACTTCCTTATTCGGAATTTTCCGAATAGGGCCAGCTTTCCACATAAGGTCTATTTTCCGAATAGTACAATTTTTCCGCATAGAACAACTTTTCCGCATAGCACATGTTTTTCCGAATAGGAATTCATTTTTTCGACTAGGACCTTTTTCCGCATAAGGATATTTTTCCGAATAGCACTATTTTCCGCATAGACCATACTTTTCCGCTTAGGGCATACTTTTCCGAATAGCATTACATTCCGAATAGGACCATCATTCCGAATTGAAAATTTATTCCGCATAGAGCGTGTTTTCCGAATAGGGTAATTTCTGTTAGGGTATTTTTTCATTTACTAATTTCAATTCAAGTTTTACTCTTTAATTGTTTTAAGTTTAAGTCTTTCTTTACTTAATTCATTTCCTGTTTAGTAGAGTAGAAAACCAATCCCACTTTCTCTCACCAAGAACAAAACCTTCCACTTTAAACTGAGATTAATTCGAGAGGATTCCGAGAAAACGAACTTTTCAAAACGAGTAAAATACCAAATATCACCTAATATATTCCATATTAGATAATTTAGATAAGTGAATTACTTATAAGAGTATTCATTTTCACAAAAATGAACACGACGTCAAATCAGCTACACTATTAGTTTCATGTTCATGCGGATCAATCGACGTTTGAAAGTAACTACCATCATAATTAGATAATAATCAATTTTCAGATTATATATAGATACATTCAAAATATTTACGACAAGGTCGTCTCATGAATTTTGGTGGCCTTGTGCCATCGTCTCTAACGGCCCTTAAACACAAACACAAAATACACATCTATGAATAATGTATGAACTAATTAAGCTCGAGTATCATATTGCCTATATATATAATAGAAGGACATAAAATTTGGTGGTCCTCGTCAAACGGCGGCCTTATGCGACCGCACCTTTTGCACTCCTCTGAAAACTGCCCTGAAATACGATGCATATTTTTCTTAGATAAATTAGATAAAACAAATAAAATATATGTTTGTTTGGCTTAATAGTACCATTTCGGTGTTTGGTTGTGCGTTTGTAGCAGATTATTAGCTTATTGTGTCTCCAAAATGGAATAATCTATTCGATAGTGTTTGACAACCACCATCTAAAAATTGATTAAATGCGTTCTGATGGATGTGAAACGTCGTTTTGAAAAAGTGTCTCCACCCTTACAGCCACAAAACGTTGTTCTTCACAAACAGATTATCTACTATTAAATTACCAAATTAACCTTAATATTTATTTCACGTCATCCTCAACTCTTTACTAAAATAAGATGTAATGGGTAAGAAAATTACAAGAAGCGTGTGATGATTTATATGTTTTTTCTTTAAACAAATTTTGGTTGTTCAGAATGAGAAATTGGCAATCAAATTGTTGAGTTGGGTGAAAGAGATTATTGGTATGGTTTTTCTTAAGTGCTGAGAGATGATAGTTGTATATTTGTATGTTTTTTTTAATGTGAAAAGTAGATGTTTTTTATATATGAGTGGGTGGTTGTTGTGGATAAACGACAGAAACATCAAAGCCACAACTGACTCTATACCAATTTTTAATTAAAATTTATGCCATTTATTAAAAAAAATTATGTTATATATACATGGTTGTAGATTAGATTTTTATTAATCATTAATTTTTAAATCAGAAAATAAAATGAAAGACTATATAAGAGTGTGTCTATTTATGTCTTTTTACCACTTAAGCTATTATAGAATCTAATTTGCCAAATACTCGTAAATTTGATTATCTGATTATTGCGTTATCACACAACATAATTAAATCCAAATACTAAATTTAAAAACCACGTTTTATAACCACTGCTTATCTGATTATTCATTTTCAAAACGGATAATTTATTACGTAATCCCAAACACCCCCTTAGTAGACTACCAATTAAACTCTTAACAAACTTATTACGTAGAGCTCTTTTGAAGTAAATAAATAAGATTTAAGTTAATTTGGATATTAAACTTTATTTGCATACCAATGGATTAATCTCCACCTTTCATATCCATTTTAATCAAATGATAAGATTAAACACAAAATATATTTTCACTCTATTTTTTCAAACATTAATATCTCTTAGACCGTTAATCGTTATGCGAAAAAAAACATACCGTTACGAAGAGCATTTAATTATCTTTCTATAAATATGCTATATGATACAATTTCGACAAATTTTTTCTTCATTTTTCACGTTTTCAAAAATTATCATATATGATACTAATATCATATATGTTGTAACATCAGTATCATATATGATATAACCTATCATATATGATAGAAACCAATATTATATATGATTAACACTATTATCATATATGATGAAACAGTATTGTCATATATGATATTTCACGTAAATTTTAAAAGAAAAAAATATATTTTTTTTCTTTGAAAGTATATCATATTGCATATTGGTAGAAAGATAATTAAACGCTCGTCGCGATGGTATAATTATTTTCGTTTAACACTTAACGGTCTAGAATATATTTAAATTATAAAAATAGATAAAAAAAAAATATAATATATTTAATCTCATCCATTAGACGAAAATGAGATAAATCGTGAGGATGAGTCCCCTCATATCCAAAGAAAACTATAGTATCCAAAAATAACTCTTCTCTCGTCTACATCAAGTCTGGAGTAATCTTTCGGTCAAATCTGGAACTGCTTCTTTTCTTTCTTTTCATTTCTTTCATAATCTAAATCTAAGATGGTTCCTAAAAAGATTTTAAGGTAGGTCCTAAATAAATTTATATGACGTTTCTAAACAATTTTAAGTTCCAACCTAGTTCCCGGGCACCGTCTTCGAATGCCTTAGGTCTGTCTATGCTCACATTGGTAGTCAGTTGTATTCTTGCTTTTCGTCATTTTAGATTTTTCTCTCTAACAACTTACAAGCTTTTCTTTAAACATTTAAACAATAGATTTTTTTATCCTCGTTTGGTCTAGTAAGTTGATCGAGGGTACGATGGATTTTGACTCGACGTCCGATTTCACTTGGTGCCCGCATTTGGCCAAACGAGTATTTTTTTTAACAGCGGCATTTATTAAAAACTAGAAAAAGCTAGAACAATTACATAGAGTTAATAGAAGATAAAGGGTTTTGCAACCAGCCTAACCAACTAATCTTAAAATTAGGATTCCGAGAAGTAATCCACAAAAAAGAATGTGAAACGATGAAGTCCCAAAGATCAACTTTTTTCTGGGGAGGGCTCGAGAAGATCAATTGATTCCGGAAATTCCAAATGACCCACATAAGAGTCCCCCCGACACCTTCAATGACTGAACGAGCCTTAGCAGAAACCCGAACAGCTCCAAGCCAAATAAACCACTCCAAAATACGATCGCAGAAGGGAATGTCAAGATCCCACCATTTAGAAAACGAATTCCAAAGATCATTAGCCATCTCACATTGGAAAAAAAATATGATTTACAGTTTTTATGTCAAGCTCACATGTAGGACATAAGAGAGAATCAACTTCGATGCCTCTTCTACCCAAATTAACCCTAGACGGGAGCTTGTTGAGAGAAAGATTCCAGAGAAAACATTAACCTTGATTGGAATGTAGCGATTCCATCTAGTACAGTCGAGGCCACCCTCCAAGATAAGATCATCCACCAGCGACCGGGCCGAAGAAATAAAAAAACCCATGCTATCATTAGGAGACCATTGCCACGAGTCAGGATGACTCTCAAGAGCTACATTCGCAATAACAAATTAAAGAGCTACGAACTGGGTATGTTCCACGCCACCTCGAGGCTCACGACGAAGAACATAACTCCAGTTGGCCAAAGGTAGCCGATTAGCTACTGTGCAATCCCTATCAGAATCCAAAGAATAAACCCGAGGGAATTGGAGCTTTAATGGCACATTACCACACCAGGTATCATCCCAAAAGCTTGTAGAACCCCCATTACCGAGCTTAGGAGTACAAAGGGCAAGAAGATCCATACCTTTATCTTTGAGACTATGTATCGAAGCCAAAATAGAACCCCAAGTGGAGGATTTCAGATGACGATTCAGGTCACCAAAAATACCTCCAGAATATCCATAGATGCTTCGAATAATTCGAGCCCATAAATCGGAAAGACGAGAGAGAAATCTCCAGATCCACTTAAATAGCAAACCAATATTGAGGCCATAAATGCTGCCAATCCCTAGCCCACCCCTTTTTTACTTAACAGACACTTATCCCACTTTACCCAAGCCACCTTATTATCATCTATATCCGCTCCTCTAAAGAATTTGCTACGCATAGATTCAAGCTTGGAACGAATAGCCACATGCATAAGATAAATGGACATGTAATAGGTAGGGAGGTTACCAAGAAATGCTTTAATGAGAGAGAGCCGACCCCCAGCAGATAATAACTTGGCTTTCCACGAGGAGAGTTTGGAGCTGAAGGTGTTCACGACAACGTCCCAATTAGCACACCTGCTCATGTTACACCCTACTGGAACACCTAAATACCTGAGAGGAAAAATCGAAGCTCCACATCCAATAATATGCGCCATCTGAGAAATCGCCGAATTTGGAATTCCAATACCTAGAACATTGCTTTTACCCACATTAACATTTAAACCTGAGATGAGATAGAAACATCGAAGCATGGCAATGAGGTTATGGGTATTAACCCGAGACCAGTCTCCAAAGAAATCACATCATCGACATACATAAGGTGAGAAGCACACAGATTCTCGCGACCTATAGAAGCACCCTTGAAGAGAACAAAATCTAAAGCTTTGCACGTGATAGAGTGAAGACCTTCCATTTCCAAAATAAAAAGGAAATGAGATAAAGGATCTCCCTGCCTAAGCCCCTTGAAAAGCTGAAACTCTTTGGTCGGAGAACCATTTACAAGAACTGAAGAACGAGCGTTATGAAGACAGCCTGAAATCCAGGACCTCCATATGAAACCAAAACCCATCTTTTCCATGACGACATCAAGATAATCCCAACGTACCGAATAAAAGGCTTTCTCAAAATCTACTTTAAACACCAAAAGAGCTTTATTAAGTTTCCGATATTCTGCCACTACTTCATTCAAAATGAGAGGACCGTCTAAGATATATCTCCCTTTAATAAACGCCGACTGAACAGGACTAACGTATTCTCCAATGATGGTGCTGATCCGGTTAGCGAGGAGTTTGCCTATGATTTTGTACTGACACCCAATGAGACTAATAGACCGGAATTGATTAACAAACTTAGGATTGGAGATTTTCGGGATAAGAGCAATGAAGGATGAGTTACATCATAATGGGATGTCCCGATAATAATAAAACTCCTGAACAAATCGGATCACGTATTCTTCAATAGTGTCCCAAAAAAACGTAAAGAAACGAAAGGAAAAACCATCAGGTCCTGGAGCACGATCACTCCCACAGTCCCAAACCGCCCTTTTGATTTCGTCACGAGAGAATGGGAGCTCTAGATAATCACGGTGAGATTGGGAGAGAGTGTTGAAGTGAATCGAATCAATACCAATAGGATGATCTGATGGCCTCTCGAACCGATCACGAAAGTGTGATAAAAATTCGTTTTTAACAACATCCGAATCTTCAATCCAGTCACCATGCTTTAGGATACCTCGAATAGCCAACTGTCTTCTGTTTTTCTTAAGCGTACCATGAAAGAAGCTTGTGTTTTCATCCCCTTCAAGAGCCCATTTGATTTTGGCTTTCTACGCAAGGTCTTGGGCTTCAATACGTTCCATGTTGGCCAATATATTGAGGGACTCTCTACGGGTCACAAAATCCTCCTCCTTAACACACCCGAGATCAGTTTTTGAATCAATTGCAGAAAGAATATCAGTATGCTCTAACTTCAATGCATACAAGTCTTCCTTACGAGACCTAATCCAAACCCGAATGATTTTTTTGAGATTCTATAGCTTCTTTTTGAACAAAATAAAACCATTCTCATTCACGATGCCATCATTTGACCAAGTTTGTTTCACCAGATCTGTAAACCCATCCAATTCTAACCAAGAGTTGAAGAATCGAAAAGGAGTGGGACCATAATCTACGAGAGATTCTTTGATAAGAATAGGCCTATGGTCAAGAATACCTTTCTCAAGCACAAGCCCCGTCGCATGGGGAAACACCTCGAAATTTTTTTTCAGAAACAAAAAATCGGTCCAGTTTGCTCATCTTTGTCCCCCATTTATTAGTCCATGTGAAATTATAGCCTCCCAACGGCATATCAATAAGAGAATTGTTATCAATAAAATTGTTAAAAAACTCCGCTTGTCGATTACAAAACACCGAACCACATCTCTCGCCCGCATCACGGACAACATTAAAGTCACCCATGGCAACCACAATACCATGCCAATTGCAGATTAAGGATGATAAGGTAGACCAAAGAGTGACTTTTTCGGAAAGACTTTGAGGAGCATAAATTGCAATCCACATGACTTGCATGTCATTAGGGAGCCAAACACCCTCAATAACAACATAATGGTTATTGCAAACGATATGAGACTTGCAAAAAACCGAGGAGTTCCATAAACAAATGATGCCTGCAGACAAACCACGAGCCGAAGAAGAAGCGAAGTCGAACTGAACATTACCCCAAATTTGACGAAGCAGCCACATATTGGTATGAAGCAACTTCGTCTCCTGAATAGCAAGAAAGTTAACATTATTAGTAATACATAAACCACGAAGCCATCGCCTTTTATTAAGGTCACCGAGACCTTGAGAATTGATGGAAAGACAGTTCATTGATTAACATCTTGATCTCCATTCGCATTGATAATTGAAGCTAGAGTATATTCACAACCTTCCATATTAAGGCCTAAAGCTGAACCAATTCTAATAGTATCCTCCAATCTTTCGAGCATAGAAAACCCAGGTTGTATATTATGACCTCCATCCGAGAGCTTATTGATGGTCTCCGATTTAGCATTATCACCCCTATGTAAAGATGAAAAACCCGGTGGGAATTTAGGTGTTTCAGAAGGACATGATTTCTTACCACTCTTATAGATTAGATGATCAAGAATAAAAGGATCAATATTCGGAGCATTCTCATTCGAACCTACAGGAACATGAACCTCCTAAGCCATTCCTACTAATTCCTGGTCTTCAAAAGAACTTTGCACCTCAACTTCTGCTTCCACATTGTCATTTGCAGCTGATTCATTATCACCTATTCCAACAGACACATCCTTATTGTGGGTAGGCGTCCCTCCAGAATCACTACTTTCATAATCAAATTTAGCAAAGGAAGGTGTCCAACTGCAGAGTTCACGAACCCGAATGATATACATAACATTATTCAAGGTGACACTAATGGACACAAAATTGAGGTGTGAATGAGAAGACTTGATACAAAGTCTCTTACTAAGCCTGTTCATAACATCTGTATCATCAGAGAAGATCACATCCCCCCATTTGTGACAAATTTGACTAAAAACCTCATTATCCCAAGCACGGATAGGAACGCCCTAGATCTCTAACCATACAAGCCGTTCATCAACAGAAAAATCATCATGTCATAATTTCAGTACAGAGAACATATCTGATATACCCTTGTGATTTTGAAATTTATTACGGCCGTCTTTAGTCTCAAAATCAAACAAGACCCATAAGCCTCCTAAATACTTGAAGTCTACACGTAAGAAACCTTCATTCCGACACATGACACTAGTGTTTTCAATAGAACGAAAGTCTTTGTAGCATCCTAGTAAAGCTAACGGAAAATCACAAGGATTGGTATTTTGCTCCACTACGATAGGGGGAACATCAGCTTTGTTCACAATACTATGCGTAGAGGAAATGTTCATAAAAGATCCCTTGGCAGCATTAACATACGATGTATTCTGTTTAGCAATAGGCCTAACCTTAGGAAAAACAGGAGTCGGCTTTGTACCTGTCGGCTTCATACCATGCACATTAGCAATGGGCGTAGAACCACTTGATTTCCTATCATATCTAGCAATATTTGCATATAATCCGAGCTTACCAATCCACATACTAGATAGGGATTTAATAAGGTTGTCCCGGTCCGACACCTTAATGTATCGACAAAAATCAAACATCTTTCCCAAGGCATTCCTATGTCTAGCGATAAAAAAATCAACCAAAGTCCCAACTTTACCACAAATATTCCACAATTCCCTAACAGTGAGGTGAGATGGAAAATTGGAGACATACACCGAGGTAGAGATCTTAGCCAAATCATCTACCTTAGAATTGCTGTTAGAGTGGAATGCGAGGCGTTGAAAAACCGACTTGCCTTTCTTCCTCGTGACTTGCTGCTAGTTATCATCATCCATTAGAGCACCTCAATTCAATTAAAAAGTTTAATCGAAGGGAGATCGGGTTATTGGGATTGAAAGGAGGTCGGGTGAATTGGGCAGGGAGGAGGGACAAAAAGGTCGGGGATGATTGGATTGAAGGGGGATCGGGTGGATTGGGTAGGGAGAAGTGGCGTTTAAACCCGCCGGAGGAGAGGATGAGATCACCGACGATCTCACCAAGGTGTTTCTGTTTAATTATAGTTCAAGCTTTATGTTTATATCGGCCAAACGAGTATTGAAATCAATCGACCTAGTTCGAATCCTCACTGATGCGACCAGCCTAACATTTTTTACTTTTTTTTGTTAGAAATACTACAACAAATGGGCTGACTTTTCATACTTGTTAATATTTTTTTTTTCACTTTAAAGTGTGTAATTTAAATTACCATTATTATTTTTGGCGTGAACGAATCGGGTGTAGCAAATAACTTAACGCTTATAAATGTGATGATTTATACTCCATCCGTCCCATAATTATAGTCCAGGTTACGATTTTTGGAAGTTTCAATTTAATAGTTTATTTCCAAAAATAGATAAGGAATGTATATTAATTTTACTATATCACATTCACTTGAATGCATTATTACAAACAATAAAAAGTTATAAATTGATTAATTAAAAGTAAAATTGTAATTGTGTAAAAAATAAGTGAGAAAAACTTAAAATGTAATATTTTTATTAAAATACGTGTTTTTTGTCGATAGACTATAATTATGGGACGAATAAATTAATAAACTTGACACTTTAAAATGTGAAAATTTTGACACTTTTACGTATAATATATAACATAGCTTTATCACGTTTTTATATTTGAACTTTTTAATAATTTATATTTTTAGTTGTAAGAATTTTAAAACAATTTAACATTAACAATTATAAGTATTTTATAAATGAAATTCAAAATTCTTTAAATATTTAAAAAAAATAAGTTTGTAAAATGACAAATATGCTGTAGTAAGAAGAGTATCAACAAACATTATGAAATTGAGTTGAGTTATTTTGTATTTTGTTTTTACTTACAATCTAAATGATTAATTTTATTTATTTATTACTTAAGATTAGGTATCATAAAAAAATACGAAAAGGCCAAAATGCCAAAAGAATCGACTGAGGGACTAAGTAAATTTTCCGGAACTAATTTATTAATAATAGTATTTCACTAGTAAAAAAATAATAAAATATCATTAGTGATAACAACATAAAATATCACTACTGATATTTCATTGTTTATTTCACTACTGAAATATTATCATTTATAAAAATCAGTTTGGAAACTAAATTTTAGCTTTTAGTTTTGAAACTTTTGGACTTTTTTACAAAAATATTCTCTCTGTTTTTTATTAATTTTAAGTTAATCTTTACATTTATACCAAACTAAATAAATGACATAAATTTGTCTCTTAGATTATGAGTAAAAACAAAAATGCATTCTAAACTTTCTTCTTATAAAATTTTCAATTTTTAATCTTTATTATGTTTTTCAGTGACTAAAATCAAAACCAAAACCATAAATTAAATAACATCTTCGCGGTCATTCAATAACAGATTGGGTTTTTTTTTTTTTTTTTTTTTTTTTTTTGAACATGTGTTTTTTATTTCAATAGGTACTTCATTCAGACAACTTTCATATGTCTTCAATAGTCAATACTGCTGCTCATGTGAGTCATGTCCAGCTACAAAGACTTTGACCAAGGATATTAAATATTTGAACTACCTTATAAAGTTACTATTATTTAAAGTTGCCACATTTTTTTAAAAGAATGTTATTTATATAGAAGATATTCTTTTAATTTGTCCTTTTTTATTTTTATGTTTTCTTTTAATCTAAACATTTTTTATTTGGTAAAATTTTAAAAAAAATTAATGCTGAAATTTGATGGTAAAAAAAATATAAAATTATAAGTGTTAAATTTCAAAAAAAAACTTAAAAAAGAAGAAGTAATAAATTAAACTTAATAATTAAATTTTAAATAAATTTGATATTTTTAAATGAAAATTATAAATTTTAATAATTTTTTTATTAAATTTAAAAAAATTATCAAACATTCTTACACTTTATAACCTAATAATATTTTAATTAAAATATATTAACACAAATTCTTTTTATATATCATTATATTAAATTAAAAATAATAATTTAATTTAATTTATATATATTCTCGTGTAAATACAAGAGTTATAACTTATTTTATATATGTTAACATAAAAAAAGAATTTTAACTTTAATATGAAAAATATAACATTCATACTACTCGTCACAGAATTTACCGAAACCTTCCTTTTCCCTTTAGATATGAGAAATCCACCAACTGTATATGTTTTTTTTTTTTTAACTAACCACTGTATACGTTGGATATAGTTTGTGAGAAAATGTCCAATGATAAAAGTAATTAGCCAATAGGGGGTCTCACGTATTGTGTATGTGGATCAAACTAGTCAAACGGAAATATGGGACCCAAGCGAAGATTAAATCCAATGGGGTTGACCAAGCACAAATAAATGGTGAACCAACAACCAGTCTGATCCATACTAATGGCGACCATGGACCCACACCAACTTTTAAGTACCAACCAATTCTCGTGCACCATCCGTCTAACAAAAAAATTGCTACAAATACCAGTATCATTATGGTGCCACATTAAGTACCATTACTGAGATAGGAACACGTTAGATCAATAGGTATGCCGAGGAGCCAAAACTCTTATTCTAGGTTTGATTATGTGTCGTGTCAGCTTAACATTTTATTTCAAAATCAAATGTGTACGCACATATAGCGACGGGATTACTTTAGATGTATATATAGTTAACGATATATCAAGTGATGTGATGGTCAAACCAATAACCCAACGAGTTGATCTGGTTGATTCGATGGTCTAACATATGATCCGGCGATTTGATCGAATTGATCCGGTTGTCAAACTCGTGACCCATTGATTCGGTAGTCAAACACGTGATTCGATGACTAATACACGTATTTCCTATTTCAACATTTTGTTTAATTTAAATATAAAATTTTTAAAAATTTAAAATTATTTAGTATACCTTTTATACCATTTATATATGGTAGAATAAAAAATAGAGACTTAGAAAGAGCATTAGCATTTAGCAATTTATCAAGTCTATTATGACTTGATCCGTTTAATACAATTAATGCATAGTCTTTTTTAAAAAGCTCTATAGAAAGCTTTGAACATAATGTTAATAAACTCTTCAAAACCCTTCTTAGAATAGTAAAAAATGATTAATTATTTGAGTCATTGTAAATATGTAACAACACATACACGCAAATTATACGCACAAAAAATCAACACCTGAAATACAAAACCCTTCTTAGAATAATATTATAGGCATATTATACACGCATATTGTAAATAGAATAGAAAGTAGAAAAGGAAGAAAAAAATGTTAGAACAGATATGAATTTATAAATGATTTTTTTTATCGTTTTGTTCCTTACTTCCACGGAAGCAGTCAAATGGCGAGGTGGAATGGAATTGTGGCTAAACGACGAGCGATGGCCAGATGCCACGTCGAAAACGATTCGTCGTCATACAAATTGCTTAATGTCATCTTTCATAGAAGAAAGCTTTCCATCAAAAACATCTTAAATACCAAAGTCATTATTGCTGGTAATCTTTGGTGTGAGAATGACACTACCGAAAGTTCGAAACTTTGCTTCGCAAATACTTTTAGCAGTAGAGAAAAAATAAATGATATTTTCCAAAGATAAAAAGTTATCAAATATTAGCCGTTTGGTTGTAGGTAGGCTTAAGATTAAGAATTGCATTATGATTTATATTTGAGTGTGGACTTGGTTTTACATTAACGGAATAACTGGCTGTTAAATGGTGAATAAACCCGTAGGTATGATCTTATTAATCAAGACAATATATAGTACAAGAGATATAGCAAACCCTAATGGACCCAGTTCACAAACCGGGCTTGGGCCATATTTATCTACTAATACTCCCCTGCAGTCCGAGTGACGAAATCGTGAAAGCTCGGACTGGAGCATAAAACCAAATACAGAATAAACAATGAACCAAAATAAAACGGAGTAACCCAAAGTATCCCCTATTCCTACTTGTTTACGGATAACCAATGTGTCCGAAGGATAACCAATGTATCCGAAGGATAACTAAAGTATCCCATTTTTTACGGATAACCAAAGTATCTGAATGATAACCCAAAGTATCCCTTTTTTCTACGGATAACCAAAGTATCCGAAGGATAAACCAAAGTATCCCAAATTATAAAAGTTTTTTTTTAAATAACTATATAAAAAAAGAAAGAAAAAAACAGAGAGAAAAAAAAATAAAAAAATTATACTATTAGAGAGAAAGGTTACACATCAGTATTTATATTCAACTTCACAAATTGATCTTTCCAATTCGTGATGCCATTAGAGTGTTAAGCCTTGACACTGATTTCAAACTTCCCCACATAACGAATCTGGTTAGACAGAAACACCACCAATCTTGATCAAATAAAATCATTCCAATCACCTTGATCCAAAACACAAACCTCTTGAACGCACCACGAGATCCCCGTAACGAGATCTGCCAGGTCCAGAGGTTGCTTTTGATTTGTATTAGATCTAGGTTGGGATGGCTCCTACAGGATGAATACAATAGAATGATAGGTTGGATGTGTAAATTTGATAGTGGTGACATCGGATAAGATTTGACGGGTGGTCTACGATCCCAGGTTTAGGAATCAACCTGCTCATGATACCATGTTGAATGGTGAATAAACCCGTAGGTATGATCTTATTAATCAAGACAATATATAGTACAAGAGATATAGCAAACCCTAATAGACCCAACCCACAAACCGAGCTTGGGCCATATTTATATACTAATACTGGCTTTATATGTGAAAAATAATACCTCGTACCAAAAAAACCCAAGTTAAAAAGTAACAACTGTCTCAAAAATTAACAAGACATCACTTTTAATATGAAAACAAATTATTATAGTATTTGGCTCAGAGTTGGTGCAAGAGTGTTGACTTATTTGGAAAAATTAATCTTGTAAATTAATTTTGATTTCAAGATTAATAAATGTTGAATCGAATCTAATATTGAAGTTATTAGGTTCGCTAAAGCAAAAATGTATTTGATGACGTATAGTCTTTAGTCAGGCTAAAGTTTGATCCACGGGTACTACTCGTATCCAATTCAATACGATTGGGTTTGTAGAAACTAGAAAGGGGGGGGGGGGGGAGGGTGAATAGTTTCTCTTCAGTTTATCTTCTAATTAAAATTCCTTTCAATTAGGTGAGTGTCAAAACCATCTTTTACTTGAAAGCTAGTTGCATAATGATTAGGTTCAATTTTAATGCATTAACAATGACAAGTAGTAAGTATAATGATGATGAAGGTAAGTAAAGAGTAAGGAAATAAACAACCTAATAGGAAGATGCCAAGATTTATAGTGGTTCGACAACGAGGCTCTATCCTCGTTCCTACTCGACTCCTCGAGTACACCTACTCGAGATTTCCACTATATCCACAAGCTCCCTTCTTGGTGGAGAAAACCTTACAACGTCGCTTACATTATTTTCCGACACTAAGCTAAATGTCGAGACCTAATCTTAGCTAGGACCAATCTACACAACGTCGCCCACTTCACCATTTTACGACACAATACTAGATTTCGAGTTCCAATCTAAAGATAGAACCAATCTTCACAACGTTGTCCACTTCACCATTTTCCGGCACAAGGCTAGATGTCGAGTTCTAATCCAAAGCTAGAACCAATCTTCACGACTCTTCACTTTGAAGCTAAGTGAGAACTTCAAACAACACAACTACACATCACTTTATAGTTTAGTGAGAACTCACAAGACACAGCCACATCACTTTATAGTTTAGTGAGAACTAACACAACTTATTACAACTCGAGTAAACATATCCAAGTACACACATGTAACTTGGATCTACACAACACAAATCCAAGCACACACATATGCAAAGGATTTACACAACTCTAATCCAAGTATTCACAAATAGCTTGGATGAACACAACTAGTCTAAGTATTCACAAATACATTGGATCTACACAAGACACAAATAAACAAATGATGAACATGACCAGATCTTTAGGAGATGATGATTTCCATCAAGGTTTCATCTTTAATCACATCACAAGTGTGTGAGTGATCTTCTCTTTGGACAAGGTAAAGAAGGAGATCAATAGGACAATCATAAGTAAACATACTTAACACATTAAGTGATCATTTACAAATGATTAGGATTAGAAAGGAGAAACAAGGCTGAAAGAGATGTCCAAAAAGGGTTATTGAAAATGCAGATTTTATCTACTATTTATAAAAGACAAAACCAAACGGCTAGCTGAGGGCGGTTCCTTGTCTACCTAGGCAGTTCTTTATCGATAGAGAACCGCGTAGGCACTTAAGGAACCGCGGAGTGTAGACTCCACTCCTTTATGTCTTTTAGTGGATTTGAAATATCTGAGGCTGTTTAAACCTTCAAAGGATATTATTATGGCATTTGGAATATGCCATATTCAAATTTACATTTTCATTTTATTAAAACATTTTCTTAAAAATAAATTTTATTAAGAATCTTTTTTCACATTTGACAAAAGTGAGTTTTAAGGCTAATCACTTTTATGATCACTAAGCATGATTAGTATATGTTAGTGTAATGATTATTACCTTGATGATAGTGTTTGTTAGATAATTCGTTTTATGATTGTGTTTGACAATATATGTCTTTGTAATTTGTCGTGATCAAAACTAAGAAAGATTAGTTAGCACTAACAATATTTTTAGGCATTGCTTTGCATTAACAATCTCCCCTTTTTTGATTACGACAAACTATAAACTCATTTACGTAAAATACAAGATTATTCGAATTATTTACGAGTTTATCACTATCATTTCTCCCCCTTTGTCGAAGCAAAAAGGTTAGCACAAGTCTTTGAAGAAGAAAAGAACCGGACTTTGCTAGTAGCTCCCCCTTGGTGCTTACTCCCCCTTGCTTGGGGCACCAAGTGAATGAGCTATGTGACATGCTACACAAAGGTTAGAAGATAGAAAAGAAACACCAATTTTTATATGTGCACTACCCACTAACTAAACTAAGAGGGAGGAGGAAAAGAAATTTCAAATTAGAAGTAAGTATTTGCTAAGTATGTCCGAAGAATGTGTGTTGACAAAATCAAAGTTCAATTGGTGGAATAAAGGAATAAAAGAAACATCCAAACCAATAAAAAATGATTAAAATGTCAAGGGGTTAAAATTGAGAATTTATGGAATCACCCATAATTAATTGTATGTTTTAACCATGATCAACTCTTTAACAAATGTGTGAAAAAGAATTAGCGGGAAATAGATAACACACATAACATTCATATTACACAAATATGAAAGAACATACAAGACAAATATTCATATACACAATATGAATATTTAAAGCCAAAAATATGGAAAATAAACCACAAAGCATAAACTATTCTAATAGTGATAATCTTCCAAGATTGCTTAAGTTTTATTGACTAAAACAACTAAATTACAAAATGTGCCTTAGTTGGAAAAGAAAGACGATGAAGCATCATTCGAAGTTTTGTTCACGGGAACGAAAACTTTGAGAGGAGGTTGAGTGAGGAGGAATTCAAGTAAATTTAGCTTGTCATAAATATGAGCAAGTTAAATTTTTTGAAACCGAAAACAAGCACACGAGGAACCATGATGCAAAACAAAGTCGTTAGATGGGGGAGGTCCATCAAAATGAGAGTTTGGTGGAGAGGGAGATAATGGGTAAGAGATGTTTTCAAAATGCCTAGTAAGATTTGGGAAAGAAGATAGGTCATTGAGATGTGGAGAGTTGAAAGGTTTAGGTAGTGGTGCAAGAATTTCCTTTTCTCTGGTAATTGGATTTATAGAGTAAGTCTCATTCCAATAATTAATCGGAGAGAAAGAAGAATTCTTGGAGGATTTGGGAGAAGAGGAATCATGAGGATTCTTGTTCTTCTTGATCCAAACGGGTCGAACATAGATTTTCGTTTTGTTTGAAAGCTTAGAAGAAGAAGCTTTAGGTTGAGAGGATTGTGACAAAGATATGTCAAGGTTAGGAATGGAAGAGTTAGGCATTATGAGGGATGAAGAGAAGAACTCCCAAAAGAGAAGAATTTAAAGAAAGTAGACAAGGTAAAGATTTGAAATGAAAACGTAAGGTTGTAGGGAATGTTTAGCCAAATTGGGTAAACAAAGAATCTTAACCAAGACAGTGGTCAAAGAAGAAAGACCAAAAGTAAGCCAAAAGTGGCTTTGCTGTCCGCGGTTCCATATCGATATGGAGCCGCCGACTAGCTAAAGAGCCGCGTACAGTGGACGTTAAACCATGATTTTCAAAAGTTTTGAGGAAAAATAAGACTTTTTCAAAAAATTTCAAAACTTGGATTTTTACCTCTTTTAGAACTAGAGTATGCTAGGGTTGCAAAAAAGCAACACATTCACAAAGAATGTCTTGACAAAGGGTGACAAAATATTTAGATAACATTTTGATCCAATTTTAAGTCAAGCTTTTAGAGGTTGTGATAGATTTAGGTTCAATTTTAAATAAACTGAAGTTGATTAATGTGACCACATATGTTAAAACATATAAAACTAAATCCATAGAACAACTTCATGAAAAAACATGAAGGAAAGGAAATACAAGAAAAGAAATAACAACTAACTAATACAAAGTTAGCTTAAACTAGGTCTTGAAAGCATAGTCTTCTTTGGCTTGACCTTCTTTTAAAAACATTTGATTTTGAAAATCATCATTCATCTCCTAGGAGGAGGAGGCATGGAGAAAAAGGTAAGCAAGAAATCATGCAACCTCCTATGAAGACCAAGCATCTCCAATCTTAGGTTTTGAATGATGTAGTTGTTATAGAGACAACATGAGCAATTAGCACCATGAGCTTCTAGAAAACCAAATAAGTAAGGATTACCCATGAAGTGAGGAATAGGAATGCCCAAAATGGGAGCATCAGTGTCTGAGTGCGGAGGAGGTGGTGGAGGCATAGTGTCCAAGGGTGATATGGGTGAGTTGGGTGAATTTGGTGGAGTGAAAGGATAGGTAACCAAAGGCTCAAGGACAAAGGGAATGCTTTTTAGAGGTTGAGGTTGAGTATTCCCATCCAAGGGAGGACTAGGAGTAAAGGGTGAGGACAACTCATTCATTCTTAATTGGAGTGAGGAAGAGGTAGAACCATATGAATGGTTAGTACCATGAGTTGAGTTAGTCTTGCATGGAGCAAGGGGTGGTGAAGGTGATGAAGAAATGAGAATAGGAGAAATCTCATTTTTGGGAGTGTGAAAAGATGAAGAACCAAGTTTAGGTAACTTAATCTTGATCTTAAGGTTTCTTTTGGAAGAGTTGGATGTTCTACTGGACACCATGGTTGTGTGTTTAGGTTTAGAGAAAAGTTGAAGGGATGAAGAACACAATCAACAAGAGAGGGTTTAAGAAGAGAAGGGAATGATCCAAACTAGTAATGGGTTAAAATCATTTTAGGTGAATAATGAAATTAGGTATCCTAGCTTAGGAAAGTGCAGGTTTTTGCAAATACTTATCAAAGTTTACACAGATTAAGGAAAACAGTGTAAAGCAAAGATTATGTCGAAATAGTGGCTGGTGGTTCCTTATGTAGGGCCGCGGTTCGATATCGATAAAGAACCGCGGGGAAGATAAAGAACCGCTACTAGGGGGTTCGTAAAAGGGCACTTCCAGAAACATTTGCTAGCTCGAATTTTATACCAAGGTTTATCAAGCCAAAGTGAACTATAAATCAAAATCTAGGAACCTAACTAACACATAATATTCATAAAGCTATGTAAATCGAAAGATCGATTACATAGGCAATTAGGATAAAAATACTAAGTAATCCAAACACAAAGTATTAGTTAAAAAACATAACATCCTAGAAATAAAAAGAGAATAAGGAAATATTGCTCAACAATTCAAACTTGTTCACAAATATGTTAACCATGATAAACCAAAGCTTCATTTCTTCTTTTTGCCAAGTCCCTTGATCAATTTGGTTATGCTCTTGAACGGTCCTCTTGACTCCACTCGATTATCATACAACTCACCTTGGGTTTTAAGATTACCTCGGTAGACATCCTCAAGACCAAAGTTCTCCGGAAGTCCACTAGTGGCATAGTGAGGAGGAGGAATGATTTCGTCTAACCCGTCCATGAAAGTGTCCATGGATGGGTGGGAGTCACTCGAAGAGCCAACATGAGCAGTAGTGTCTACGCCATCACCATCACTTGGTGACATATCAAAGTCCTCATCATCAGACTCTTGTGGATCGGACTTTCTCGAACCTCGATCACTTCTAGGCTTTCGTGGTTGTACCCTTTGAATGGGTAGCATAACATGTTCGACCGAACGAAAGCGAGAAATGTTGATGTTAGGATAGTTTTCACCAACCTTCTTAAGAAGATGAGTAAGGAGCATGGCATAGGGAAGATTTGTTTTGGGTTTGAAAAGAGCATAAGTGATTCGTCGAGCGATAACATATGCAATATTGTACTTGGCGTTGGTAGCAATGCAACATAACATGTGCGCCATACACGCCGGAATATGATCCCGGTTTCCACCAAGACAAAAAACATTTTCCCTAAGGATGTCGGCCTAACGGACCGTATAATCATTAAGGTCGCTTAAGAGAATCTCATAGCGTTTTACCCGACGCTTGGTAGAGTGGAGGCTTCTTACAACGTTTCCTCTACACTCTTTACAAATGACATCAAGAATAAAGTTGATAGGTGTGAAAACACCCATCCTTTTACCACTTAATTATAATGAAAACAAGACCATAACGTGTATTTTATGTCGTAAATGTCGGAATTATGCGTGGGTTGTGTTTTTGTTGTGTTTTAGGACCAAAATGTGAAAAGGAAGGAAAACACGGGCTTTCACGGGCTTTTATCAAAGAAAAAGACAAAAGACAAAGTCAAGAAATCAAGAGTGCAAAAAGAACGGAAGTCCAAGGCCTATTCTGAAGATTTATCAAAGAAAAAGTCCAAAGACGGAAGTTTAATAAAGCCGAAGAACTCAAGTCTTATTTATGAAGAAATTTTAAGACGAGTTTAAAGAAATCCCGAACCAAAAGTCGAGACTTTAAAGACGAGACGGAAGAAAAGAAAGAAAGGAGAAGCCACCAACCACTCCCCTCTCATATATATACCACCCTCATTTGTTAGGAGATGGTTGGTTAGTTTTAGGAGTAGATTAGGATTAGTTTAATTTTATGCTTTCTCTCTCTAAATTTATGTTTTTTCTCTCAAGATTTAATAGGTAAGATTTAATCTTCATGTTTTTAATTGTTGAATCTTTATATTTTAATCAAGCTTTTAATTCATCTTCTTCTTCCTTTCTTGCTTAATCTTTCCTTATGATTCATGGTTGTGTTCTTGAGTTTTCATATTTTTAATCAAGTGGGTTTTGATTGATTTGATTATTATTGTTAGTTTTGTTGATTTGTTTTGATTGATTATTGTTAGTTGATGTTTATTGGTTAATTTGCTTTAATCTTTTGGTTGATTTTGGTTAGATTAATTAAGATTCGTCTTGTTTTCTTTCCCCTGTTCATCGCATCTTCTTACTGTTTCCCAGATTCCGAATGAGTTGTTTTTATTCCGAATGAACCCCTTTTCACCAGTTATTCCGAATGAAGGGTTTAGTCTAGGATATTCCGGATCAGTAGTATATTCCGGATGAAGGATTTAGTTTAATTATTCCGAATCAGTACTTTTATTCCGAACCAAGCCCATATTCCGAATCAAGCTTTCATTTTAATTATTCCGAATGAACGTTTTCTTTTTAGTTATTCCGAATGAACGTTTTCTTTTGATTATTCCGAATGAACGTTTTCTTTTGATTATTCCGGATGAGCACTATTATTCCGGATGAAGCTTTTTGTTCCGGATGAGCTGTTATTCCGAATGAAGCCCATTTATTCCGGATGAAACAATTATTCCGGATGAAGAGTTTTTCCGAATGAATGTGTTATTCCGAACGAACTGTTTTATTCCGAACCAAGCTTTATTCCGGATGAGCTCATTTATTCTGAATGAACATTTATTCCGGATGAATGACTTATTCCGGATGAAGCCATTTATTCCGGATGAAGGAATTTATTCCGGATGAACGTGTTTATTCCGAATAAAGGTTTTATTCCGAATGAGTGTTTTTCCAGTTTTTTTTGTAATTTTATACATTTAGTTTTAAGCTTTATTTTTCCCGCCTTTTTACTTAGTCGCACTTTTACCTGCCTTCCTTTTAGTTTGAGTTTAAGTTTGTCTTATTTTATTTTTCAGTCTTTAATTAATTTCGTCTTTTAGTTTTATTTTTATTATTGTTTTGCTTTACTTTTCGTTTTATTATTTGCATTGCTCCTTTATTATTTGTCTTTGTTTATTTTCGCTTAGCATTTACCTTTTCAAATAGAATAGATATCCAACTTCATTTTTCGTCACCAAGAACAACTGAGTCACACATTTAACCAGTAATCAATTCGAGAAGATACCGAGAACGAACTTTCAACCTAGCAAAGTCCTTGTATTAAATGACGCCGCTGCCGGCTCTTTTCGTGAAGATTAACGGTTTTTTGTGAGAGACGCGTTGGCTTTTGGGATCCGTTCATTCGTGAACGTTATTTTTCGTGTCAAAAATTTTCAAAAAAATCCTAAAAACATTTGAAAAATCATAAAAAGCATCTCTTTTTCAAAGTTTTGCACCAAAAATATTCTTCTTGCTTATCTATTTTTCTTTATGGATCCTTATGTCCATTGCGTCGGGTGTGGGAGACGATTATACGGGAACGACTCATGTCAATGGTGTACATGTGAGCGGTGCAGAAACGATATCGATAATACACAATTCGGATTTTGTCCATCGTGCAACTCGACTAATTCGTCCTTTTCTACTCCACCTCCTATTCCCACTTGCATCTATTGTGGAAGCGATTCTCATTGGCATGTTTCGTGTCCGGTTCGATACCCGTATGGTCACGGGCAAGAACCGGGTTACAATTATGACAATGGAAATAGCTATCCACAAAACTCACCGGATTTTTCTCAACACACTTGTTGCAATCATTGTGGGGGCCCTCATGATACTTCTTAGTGTCAGCCAATGAATTATTATGAGCCAAATCCGTGTCCTCATTTTTCTTCACCGATGGATTATTATGAACCAAATCCGTGTTCTAATTCTTCTCAACCGATGACTTCCTATGAGCCACATCCGTGCTATAATTCTGGTTTTCATAACTGTGAGCCCCCACATCCCACCCTCAATCATCAATCCTCTCAGAGAATTCGTATTGCCCAACAACTCACTACTTTGAATGACGAAACACAAGCCATTATTTTGCAACTTCAAGAAGCCGTTGTTCTGCTAAAAGAAGTTACGGAGGAAGAAAAGCGACAGCAACAAGAGCAACTATCTAATCTTAGTGATTATACCCCTCCTCTTGTGCGTCCATACTATTATGATGATGATGACGATGAGAATACTATTTCTTGGAATGATCTAGTTACTCAATGTCCTAGCGCAATTGCACTTCCCTCTCTTACTATCCCCAATGCCTCTAAGAATTGTGATACTTCGAGTGAGATTAGTGATTTTGGTCTTGATAAATTCTTTGATGAGGTTTGTGATGTGCTAATGATGTAGCTTTTTGTATACCCTTTTAGGAAAAAGAGGCAACAAAATAGTGGTAAGCGTTAAGTGTACGTTTAGGAAAACGTAAACACTTATGACCCTTAAGAAAAGTGGGATCGTTCTCTCGAGGAGGCTAGTGTGTTGTGTAATGAATGATTAATTAATGTTTTTGATTATTAATAAGAAGAAAGGAGAAGAGAAAATGACGAAGACGAAAAATAGAAAAATAGGCAAAAACACTACTAGAAAGTTAAGACGTAAAAACGACAAAAATTAAAATTTTAACCTAAAAATTCCTAAAAATTACTAAAAATCCACAATAAAATTCTAAGAGTTTACAAAAAATCCAAACTTGCTAAAACCTTTTAATTAATTTAATAATGACTTTTTAATGCTAATTAAAGCCCTAAAAATCACTTTTAAATATTAAAAAGCCCTAAACAAGATTTAATAGTTTGTAAACCTCAAAAATGACCTAATTAAGCTAAAAACTATTTTTAAAAATTTTAAAACCAAATTAAACTATTTTTAAACTCCTAAAAACTATTAAAATCTATTAAATCTTAAATTAATTCTAAAAATTAATTGAAAAGCCTAAAAATTAATTGGAAAGTGAAAAAGGTCCTATTTTAATGATTACAATCTAGGAAAAATGAAAAAAAGTTAAAAATAAAACTTTTTATTTTTAATAATAAAATAATATTAAAATAATCAAAAAATAAAAAGTTCCTAAATAAATTCTAAAAATTTCTCAAAAATCCTAAATATTCTAACTAAGAAGAAAATGCAAATTAAAGTTCCTAAAACCTTTTAGTTAATTTTATATTAATTTTTAAAGTGCAATAAAAAACCTAAAATCAAATAAAATCAAAAATTAAAGTTTTTGAAAACTTTATGATATGTAAACCTCAAAAGTATAAATTAAAACCTAAAAACTATTTTTTTGGATTTTTATATTACTGTTTACTATTTTTTAATTACTTTCTAAAAATGAAACTAAAAATAATCCTAATAATTAATTAAATAAAGAGAAAAATAATATTTTGTGCCAGAAAAGTCTGAAATACTATTATAAACCTAAGAAAAATAAGCTAAGCTAAATAAGCTTACTAAATAAGCTGAAAAAATGGAAATAAGCTACGGCTTATTAAAGATAAGCCAAAACAAAACCTTCTTAAATACAAGTTGAAATGAAACATGAACGTAAAAATTCCATCTAGATCACTGGTTAACACGTTCAATCCCCCAGCAAGGGGTCGCGTGTTCGAGTCCAGGCGGGGTGGACTTTTTGCTATTTATTTTCTTTTTTTTTTCTTTTTAAAACTCAAACAGTACCCTTGTCTAAACACAAAGACACAAACACAATCTAATTATGACCAAGCGTAAAGCAAATTGTAAGCAAAACGTGCCCAGTTACTTGGTGCTTTCTGATGAACAAGTGAAGTTTTTCACTTGAGCAGTTTGGAGCCAAGAGGGGCTTGGCTTGTGTGATTTTGTGAGTGTTTGTTGGATACAATGGCACCCCTATACTCTTTGGAGTATAGGGAGTCAAGACAAGTACTAATCAAGCAGCTTCTAACACCAAATCACATAAACAAAGCACACAAAGGCAATTGAAAGTTGCTGAAGTAAAAAAACTAGGTCTGGTGGGTGTATAGCTAGATTACATGCACAATTGTGAATTTCCAAGTCCAAGATTTTGCACACAAGTTCACAAACTAGCAAACAATCAATAGCAAACCTAAACAGCTCTATGATCTAACAAATTGCAAGATCCAAGCATCAAAATCAACAAAAACAGTCATACATGGCAGTTTACTGATTTTGTGCTATCTTTTTCACTTTTTATCATACAAAATGGTTCAAAACTCTTCAAACTGAAAACAAAACTAACACACAACCTAAATATCACCTATGTGAGAGATTAAGCCAGTTTACAAGCAACAATCAAAATATTTAACCACTTTTTCTCACTGATCCAAACACCCCTTTAAAAAACTGATTATGAACTTTAACAAAGCAACTCTACTTAAAACTTAACCAAATTGATCCTATGAGCTCCTAACATGCATAATAACATCCAATGAGCAAATCCAAACAATTTTAACAACAATCAACACCTTTTTCAAGCAAATCAGGCAAGCTCAAACTTTTCTGAAAAACTAAAAATGAAAAGGGAATTTTTTACCTTGAGGGACTTACATCCAAGTCCCTCAGTGGTTGAATAACCACCTCCAATCAGGCTGGGGCCTGAGCTGGACCTTTAACAGCAACAAATTCCAACAATCTGCTAAGAAAAATGGAAAGAAAAGCACAAATATATCCAATGAAACTGATTTTCTGAAACTTATAAACTTTTGAAACCCAATAACCTTTGAAACTTAACAGGTTTTAAACAAATTCAAACTCACAAATCAAAACTCCTTTTCCACTTTCACTTCAAAGGAGACTGATTTCTGAAATTTGAATCAAATTTAAAACTTTTGAAAAACTTTTGAAAATCCTCAAAACACACAAGTGTTCACACAATTTTAAAATGGAACTCAGTTTTAGCTTTTAACACAACACACAACTTTTTAAACTTAATAAAAGGAATTACACTTGTATTTAACAAACACAAAACTTCATTAATTTAAAAAAGGAATTACAAGATGAAAAATGCTAAAAACTGGAACAAGTAATAGAGTCACAGGTCGACTCTATTTATACTAGTCTAAGGAAATTTCTAGAAAAAGAATAAAATATTACAATGCTTGAAACCCTAGTTGTGGAATTCTCTAAAAAGCCCTTTGAAAATTGTCTTCATTCTTGGTCAAATCTTTTGCCATGTGATGCCAGTTGTGGAAGGATGATCTTGGCCGTTTAAACAAACTTGGGGACAAAGGAGTTGAGCTAAATCGCTCATTTGGTCGGTTTTTGGGTTTGGGTGAATGGGACGTGAGCAGGGGAGGGGTCCACTTTCACATGGGGTTGTCCAGGGTCACGGTTTGGGTGTGGGATGTGATGAGGGTGACCTCAATTAAGGATCTGGACTAGATGGGACAAAACCCCTTTGGTTTAGGGTTATATTAATCTGGGTGGGTTTTAGGGTTTATAGCTAATTAGTGGAAGTTTAATCTGTTTATGGAAAAGGTTTATTTAAAAAGGGTGTTTTGGTGGGAAGTGGGGGTGTTGACTGGGGTGTTTGACCTGGTTTAATAAATAAACCTGGGTTGTGGACGGGTAGGGTTATGGGTTTGGGCAGGTGTTGGGTAAATGGGTGGGTTGTGATGAGGTGGCAATGGCTGGTTGGTGGGAGGAGTTTGTTGGTTTGGCAGAAAAGGCCCCCAATGTTTCTTTTTCCTTCACTTTGTAAATAAATGCCATCAGCTCCTATTTTGCACTTATCAACTTTTGCAAACTTGTCAAATTTGGCACAAAGGCTTTCAAAACTTTATCCAAGGGTTTTAAATGTAAATTCTTCATGTTCCAGGGACTGGTCTTGTAATATCTTCAAACTTTAAGGACCATACTTGTACATTTGACATTTGGAGGGTCAATTGTGACAAGTTCTTCAAAGATGAGGGACCAAAATTGCCAATCTTCAATTCTTCAAGGGTCATTTTGCAAAATCCAAATTTGGGCCCGGTTCATTGTGCGACTTCGTTTCCCGTGTTCGTTTTTGAATGATTCTTGTGATCTTTTTCCATTTCCTCAATATCCGTACCTAAAAATACACAAGTAACAAACACGAGCATATATTTGGCATATTTTATGATATTTTATGAATTTTAAGGCCGATTTGGACGATGAGACCATGTATAAAAGCAGTCTCATCACTCCCCCATACTAAACCATTGCCGTGCCCTCACGCAATGCTAGAGTAAAGTATCAAAGCATCTACAAAATTCAATTTTATTCACTTTATTGAATGATAGACTAACTACACTACTACTATTGTTACTACTTGCGTTTTAGACATAATGTATGATTTTCATCGCAAAATGGGACGTTTAGGTTCATAGAATAAGAACACGTGAATGCTTCGTTAGAAATAATTTCATCGTCCTCGATTTTCACTCCAATTCCATGCCAAGCGTGCAACGAGATCATTGTCATTATAAGTTAGTAATGCTAACACTACTCATATGCCCTAATCACGTACTTATTCTCCCATTATTCCCAAGTTGTATCTCTTATATTTTATTTTGTCTTAATGATCACGAGGATACATCATTGACTTATGCGATCATAGAGATTTAGGTCTAAAAATAGAGTCCTAACGGTGTAACTAAGACCATCAAATCAATAACCCCTCCTAATAGACAACGATGTCAAAAAATTAAGTTGACAAGAAGAATCGATAAACACGGTTTTATAACGGTTTTGAACATGAGACTTATTACCAAGACTTTTATACGCCCCCTAACGGAAGGGCCTTATTATCTTTGGTTTACCTCCATCTTTTATTCAACTTCGCCATGAAGCTTTTATTATGACTTCGGTCTTGCCTTGCCTTTTATTATCCGCCTCATCGGTGGTTTTATTAGCCAAAGACGTATATCCTCACGCTAAAGCAAATTTTGGATCTTTAAAGCTTCGAAGATTAAGGCTTGATTCACTTTCAATTTTGCATAGATTTTAGGCCTTGTGGGGCTTCAAATTGTTTGCTTGATTTAGGTGAGCACTTGAAATCTCATTATTAGGTGAAGCTTTTGATTATTCGGGTGCCAATACTTCAAAACCGTGATGCTGGCGATACCTTAATGTCTTCCCAATTTAATTACACGGAAGCTACTAGAAAAGACTAGAAATCCAACAATCCTAACTAAACCGCTAAGTCAATATTTATTAAGCAAAAAATATTTACATGCGAAGGGAGAATAAGCAAACAACGAGAACACATGAGTTTTTGAAAGAATACGAGTATTCTACGTTTAGCATAGTAACTTATAATTAACTCTATCATTTCTCGTCCTCATTTAAGAGACTTAGCCTAATGTGTAGTTAAGGAATCAAAGCTAAGTGCTCAACACGCACGGTCGAGTCAAAAATTACTCTTATTCTCGCCATCGGAAAATCTACATTCGTGTTTTCAAACACTTATAAAACATGAGAAAATTTTTTAAAATTTGGCCATTTTTAGCCTTATTTTGCAAGAAAACGATAAACAAAACGATAAACTTTGGAAAGCGTGAAGGTTTGGCAAGGCAAGTATCTATTCACTCCCCTATACTAAAGTTAAACATTGTCCTCAATGTTTCGAGTCTAGGGGTGCAAAACACCCCCATACTAGAGACGTAGTCGAATGCCTAATCTAGCATGGAAAGGGTGTAACCAATAAATTAATAGCCGTTTATGAAGTGTGCTAAAAACCTAAGGTTAGAACATAAAAGGATATATCATATGGATATTGGGAAAGGCCTCCAAAGCAAACGATCGAGTGCTCCCATAAAACGAACACGAGAGGCTCCAATCGTGAAGATCATGATCTAAAAACCACAATTCACAAACAATCACGGAACAAAGGTTGGAAGGGCACAAATCCCCTCACATTAAACTAATTAGAAAGCAATAATATGTACATGGATAAGCATGGGTCTCCCCCACGAGGCACCTTATTTTTGATAACCGAGTCAAAAGCTCGACTCGAATCCCCATAAATGTGATCATTTAGGGATAATCATGGTATGGTCAATTTTTGGTGGGGCTTACATGATAAACAAGGCCCAAAAGTACGTGGAGTACTTTAAAAATCCGATAAACGTATACCGGGGTCAAAGATGGCGTCTTCGTTTTTGGATGAAAGACGAAAGAACGCTTCTTCAACACAAACCCCAATGGGGTAGAAGAAAATAGGAGAGAAGAAATAGAAGGGTGGGACAATGGGTAAGTCAAAACATTGAGCTACTCGAGGTAGACTCGCACCAATCAAATGAAAAGATTTTCCATTTATTGCATCGGTGGAAGACCGAGATTTCCCTATATAAGCAATTCCAGGATCAAATATCTCGTCCTCGGTGGAGAAAGGGGAGGGAACATAAGGGGATTCCCCCACACGAAGTCCACACAAAGCATCGTCAAAAGGAGAAGACGAGCTTGTAGTACTCAATAAACGCGGTGATGACGGAGTTAGAATTGTAGAAAAATCTTTTAAATTAAATTCAAAATCTTTTCCTTTTTCATCTTTAACACTCTCCTCGTGAAAACCCGATTTAATTATGTCAAAAATATTTGGTGTATCTAAAACAATGTTAGTCACACTAAAATTTCTCACATTTTGAAATCTTTTTGGTTTAGGTGGTGGCAAGTTTTCAAATCTTTTGTCAACAAAGAAAACCTCCCCATCGGGATCAACGTATTCATCATCCGAAGAATCACTCGAGATTGGAATCATAGGCTTAACACTCTTAACCTCCATCGGCGGAGGGGACGGAACTTCATTTTTATCAACAACTCCTAAAACTCTATTGGAAATTCTTTTGCAAATGCTTTTGATGGGATTGACATTGTACAAGGATGTGATGGAATACACATGAGAAAGAGTGGAGTTTTGGGTTGCATTAATGACGAGTTCTTCCTCATTGAAACGAAGAGTGATTTTTCTAGCATGCACATCGATAAGTGCTCTCGAGGTATCCAAAAAAGATCGACCTAAAATTAACGGAACTTTATGATCGATGGGAATATCAACAACAATGAAGTCCACGGGATAATAGAATTTCCCAACTTTCACAAAGACGTCCTCGGCAACTCCACAAGCTAGAATCGTAGAATGATCGGCCATTTCGATTGACATTCTTGAAGGAGTGAGATTTGGAAGATTGAGCGATTTAAAAATCTCAAGAGGCATCAGATTAATACTAGCACCAAGATCGGCCAAGGCGTAGCATTCTTCCATGTCTTGGATAGCACATGGGATTAATAACTTTCCAGGATCACCGACTTTTTGAGGTATGCGGCTTAGAAAAACCGATGAACAACTAGACGATTTTTGCAATTTTTCTTTGTTGTTCAACATACTTTTGAAGTTCGCGGCAAATCGAGGCATCATGACTAGGGCGTCGGCAAAACTTATATTAAAATGCAAGTCACGAAACATTTTCATAAAAAGTTCAAATTGATAATTATTTCGTTCTTGTGCCTTTTCATTGTTTCGTCTTGAAGGGTAGGGTAAAGGTGGTGTGGGTTGGGGCAAATTAGGCATAGGCATCGGCCTTGGAATCTCGGGTTCCATGATTGGTATAGGTTCAACCGTAGGTGTGGTTTGAGCGGTACTTCGTGGGCTTTGAATTTGCTCCTTTTCAACCACAACCTCGGGTTCTTTCTCTTTTTCCTTCTCCATAGAAGTACTTGGACGAGAAGTGGGTTCTTTGAAAGTTTTACCACTTCGAGTAGTAATAACCTTCAATTCTCCTTTCGGGTTCACGATGGTATCACTAGGAAGACCACCCGAAGAAGAGGGCTTACACATGATAGCTTCAAACATTTTAGCCATTCGGTCTTCAAACTTAGATTGCTAGCATCCGCTTTTAACAACTCTTGCTTAATCTCATGTTGTCCTTGCTCCATTTTTTGTTGATTTTGTTGGAGACGTGTGACATTTCCTTTCATTTTGTTAGCATGAGTTTTAAGTTCATTAGCAAGTTTGTTTTTAAGCTCGTTTTTCAACTCGGATCTTAAGCTAACCATTTCACGTTGCATGTTATCAAACTTAGCATCATTAGCCTTAGCATAATTCAAAAATTCTCCTTGAAGATTTTTGGTGTGATCATTTTGAAAACCTTGGGCATTGTTTTGAAAATCACGGTTTTGGTTTTGGTTTGAAATTTGCCCATTTCCACTTTGGTAATTACCTTTGTTATAATTTCTTTGATTTCCTTGGTAATTTCCACCTTGGTTGTTGTTGTGATAATTATTAGCATTTTGATTGGGTGGAGCTTGATTTGAACGAGAACCTTGACCGATTTGGTTATAAGTTCCCGTGGCTACAAAAGCATTCGAAGTGTTACCATCCGCGGTAATGCACTCGGAAAGATCATGAGCTCCTCCACACGACAAACAACTTTTAGAAACCGCTTTAACCGAAGCGGAATTGGAAGCTTCTTGAGCCTTCCAATGGGACATAAGGTTAGTAAATCTATCGAAAAATCGGTTTTCTTCATTTGCCTCATCATGTAATGCATTGATACTTTGAGACGATGATGAGCCCCTTTTGGCAACACTCGGTGTGTGACGAGGGCTATAAACTTTAGACCTATTCTCAATTATGACCAAAGCTTCTTCAACCGTTTTACACAAAAAATACCACCCGCGGCGGCATTTAAATAATCTCTTTCATGATCGTTAAGTCCATTGTAAAACGTGTCGATTTGGTGTAAATCGGAAAAACCGCGATGAGGACATTCATGCAACATCTCCTTAAACCTATTCCAAGCCGTAGAAAAACTTTCATTTGATTCTTGTGAAAATTTAGAAATCTCACTTTTCAAATGCGTAGTCTTAGAGGGCGGAAAAAATTGGTTCACAAATTTCGAAACGAGATCCTTCCACGTCAATATAGAATTGGGTGGCTCTTTCTCTAACCAAATTTTAGCGGGCCCCGCTAAGGAATACGGAAAAAGCATCATCTTAATCGAGTCATTCGAGACATCCTTAAATTTGCACGTGGCGGTAAGACGATTAAATTGGCGGATATGGTTGTGGGGATTGTCCTTCTCATCACCACGGAATTTGTTGTTTTGGATCATTGACAACAAACCCGTTTTCACCTCAAAATTCTCCGCAAGGATTGCGGGAATCACAATAGCTTCTCCATAACCCTCGGTGGGTGCTTGAAGTAACTCCATCATAGTTCGATTCACCATGGTTGGTTCTTCTCGTACAATGGGTTCGTCAATAGGAGACTCCTCACTAGAATGAGTTGGAGTGGGAGTTTTGTTATTGCGTCTACGTGCACGTTTTGCTTGATTACGAGTGAGCATAAACGTCACGTACAACGTGGAGACGAGCAAAGAAGATTCTTTTTGGTATTTTGTGTTTTTCAATTTTTTTGTGGTTTTTGATTGTATTAACTTTTTTTGGAACTTGGTGAATGTATTAAGTAGACAATGAGTCCACAAATCTCCTCCTTAATCAAATCTCTTGATTAAAAAGGCCTCAAAGAATGAAAACGATCACGTGGAGTGAACGCCTTCGATGACTTTAGAACGATGGTGGAACACCAAATCGTTCAAGAGGGTTTAATCAAATAGAAACCAAGAAAATATATATGATATGTAGTAATACTTTGGGCGGCAAAACCCTCGATTCACTCTCAAAATCAAATACGCACAAGCAAGCGGAGGAAACGAGGCGGCGCGAAGCACTTAAGAGCCTTTTTCCTTTAGGTTGTGAAATACAACCGCCTTATACCCACCTTATAGTTTGTATTATCAAGATTAAGGTTCACGAAAGTATTTATCTATTTTTGTCTTTTTCTTTGGTTTGAGATTCGAATACAATGATCGAGTGATGAAATCCCGAATCAAGGTTGTGATTGCTCACGTATTTGGAGTACTTGTGATTTTATTGTTCTACGTATACAATATAGTAATAGTATTCACACAAAAACCGAAAAACGATAATACGTATTAATAGAGTGCTATTAATACAAATACTATTATGGCTAAAAAACAACAATGTTCAATCAAAACACAATACGCCTCCCCGGCAGCGGCGCCAAAATTGATGTAGCTTTTTGTGTACCCTTTTAGGAAAAAGAGGCAACAAAATAGTGGTAAGCGTTAAGTGTACGTTTAGGAAAACGTAAACACTTATGACCCTTAAGAAAAGTGGGATCGTTCTCTCGAGGAGGCTAGTGTGTTGTGTAATGAATGATTAATTAATGTTTTTGATTATTAATAAGAAGAAAGGAGAAGAGAAAATGACGAAGACGAAAAATAGAAAAATAGGCAAAAACACTACTAGAAAGTTAAGACGTAAAAACGACAAAAATTAAAATTTTAACCTAAAAATTCCTAAAAATTACTAAAAATCCACAATAAAATTCTAAGAGTTTACAAAAAATCGAAACTTGCTAAAACCTTTTAATTAATTTAATAATGACTTTTTAATGCTAATTAAAGCCCTAAAAATCACTTTTAAATATTAAAAAGCCCTAAACAAGATTTAATAGTTTGTAAACCTCAAAAATGACCTAATTAAGCTAAAAACTATTTTAAAAAATTTTAAAACCAAATTAAACTATTTTTAAACTCCTAAAAACTATTAAAATCTATTAAATCTTAAATTAATTCTAAAAATTAATTGAAAAGCCTAAAAATTAATTGGAAAGTGAAAAAGGTCCTATTTTAATGATTACAATCGAGGAAAAATAAAAAAAAGTTAAAAATAAAACTTTTTATTTTTAATAATAAAATAATATTAAAATAATCAAAAAAATAAAAAGTTCCTAAATAAATTCTAAAAATTTCTCAAAAATCCTAAATATTCTAACTAAGAAGAAAATGCAAATTAAAGTTCCTAAAACCTTTTAGTTAATTTTATATTAATTTTTAAAGTGCAATAAAAAACCTAAAATCAAATAAAATCAAAAATTAAAGTTTTTGAAAACTTTATGATATGTAAACCTCAAAAGTATAAATTAAAACCTAAAAACTATTTTTTTGGATTTTTATATTACTGTTTACTATTTTTTAATTACTTTCTAAAAATGAAACTAAAAATAATCCTAATAATTAATTAAATAAAGAGAAAAATAATATTTTGTGCCAGAAAAGTCTGAAATACTATTATAAACCTAAGAAAAATAAGCTAAGCTAAATAAGCTTACTAAATAAGCTGAAAAAATGGAAATAAGCTACGGCTTATTAAAGATAAGCCAAAACAAAACCTTCTTAAATACAAGTTGAAATGAAACATGAACGTAAAAATTCCATCTAGATCACTGGTTAACACGTTCAATCCCCCAGCGAGGGGTCGCGTGTTCGAGTCCAGGCGGGGTGGACTTTTTGCTATTTATTTTCTTTTTTTTTCTTTTTAAAACTCAAACAGTACCCTTGTCTAAACACAAAGACACAAACACAATCTAATTATGACCAAGCGTAAAGCAAATTGTAAGCAAAACGTGCCCAGTTACTTGGTGCTTTCTGATGAACAAGTGAAGTTTTTCACTTGAGCAGTTTGGAGCCAAGAGGGGCTTGGCTTGTGTGATTTTGTGAGTGTTTGTTGGATACAATGGCACCCCTATACTCTTTGGAGTATAGGGAGTCAAGACAAGTACTAATCAAGCAGCTTCTAACACCAAATCACATAAACAAAGCACACAAAGGCAATTGAAAGTTGCTGAAGTAAAAAAACTAGGTCTGGTGGGTGTATAGCTAGATTACATGCACAATTGTGAATTTCCAAGTCCAAGATTTTGCACACAAGTTCACAAACTAGCAAACAATCAATAGCAAACCTAAACAGCTCTATGATCTAACAAATTGCAAGATCCAAGCATCAAAATCAACAAAAACAGTCATACATGGTAGTTTACTGATTTTGTGCTATCTTTTTCACTTTTTATCATACAAAATGGTTCAAAACTCTTCAAACTGAAAACAAAACTAACACACAACCTAAATATCACCTATGTGAGAGATTAAGCCAGTTTACAAGCAACAATCAAAACATTTAACCACTTTTTCTCACTGATCCAAACACCCCTTTAAAAAACTGATTATGAACTTTAACAAAGCAACTCTACTTAAAACTTAACCAAATTGATCCTATGAGCTCCTAACATGCATAATAACATCCAATGAGCAAATCCAAACAATTTTAACAACAATCAACACCTTTTTCAAGCAAATCAGGCAAGCTCAAACTTTTCTGAAAAACTAAAAATGAAAAGGGAATTTTTTACCTTGAGGGACTTACATCCAAGTCCCTCAGTGGTTGAATAACCACCTCCAATCAGGCTGGGGCCTGAGCTGGACCTTTAACAGCAACAAATTCCAACAATCTGCTAAGAAAAATGGAAAGAAAAGCACAAATATATCCAATGAAACTGATTTTCTGAAACTTATAAACTTTTGAAACCCAATAACCTTTGAAACTTAACAGGTTTTAAACAAATTCAAACTCACAAATCAAAACTCCTTTTCCACTTTCACTTCAAAGGAGACTGATTTCTGAAATTTGAATCAAATTTAAAACTTTTGAAAAACTTTTGAAAATCCTCAAAACACACAAGTGTTCACACAATTTTAAAATGGAACTCAGTTTTAGCTTTTAACACAACACACAACTTTTTAAACTTAATAAAAGGAATTACACTTGTATTTAACAAACACAAAACTTCATTAATTTAAAAAAGGAATTACAAGATGAAAAATGCTAAAAACTGGAACAAGTAATAGAGTCACAGGTCGACTCTATTTATACTAGTCTAAGGAAATTTCTAGAAAAAGAATAAAATATTACAATGCTTGAAACCCTAGTTGTGGAATTCTCTAAAAAGCCCTTTGAAAATTGTCTTCATTCTTGGTCAAATCTTTTGCCATGTGATGCCAGTTGTGGAAGGATGATCTTGGCCGTTTAAACAAACTTGGGGACAAAGGAGTTGAGCTAAATCGCTCATTTGGTCGGTTTTTGGGTTTGGGTGAATGGGACGTGAGCAGGGGAGGGGTCCACTTTCACATGGGGTTGTCCAGGGTCACGGTTTGGGTGTGGGATGTGATGAGGGTGACCTCAATTAAGGATCTGGACTAGATGGGACAAAACCCCTTTGGTTTAGGGTTATATTAATCTGGGTGGGTTTTAGGGTTTATAGCTAATTAGTGGAAGTTTAATCTGTTTATGGAAAAGGTTTATTTAAAAAGGGTGTTTTGGTGGGAAGTGGGGGTGTTGACTGGGGTGTTTGACCTGGTTTAATAAATAAACCTGGGTTGTGGACGGGTAGGGTTATGGGTTTGGGCAGGTGTTGGGTAAATGGGTGGGTTGTGATGAGGTGGCAATGGCTGGTTGGTGGGAGGAGTTTGTTGGTTTGGCAGAAAAGGCCCCCAATGTTTCTTTTTCCTTCACTTTGTAAATAAATGCCATCAGCTCCTATTTTGCACTTATCAACTTTTGCAAACTTGTCAAATTTGGCACAAAGGCTTTCAAAACTTTATCCAAGGGTTTTAAATGTAAATTCTTCATGTTCCAGGGACTGGTCTTGTAATATCTTCAAACTTTAAGGACCATACTTGTACATTTGACATTTGGAGGGTCAATTGTGACAAGTTCTTCAAAGATGAGGGACCAAAATTGCCAATCTTCAATTCTTCAAGGGTCATTTTGCAAAATCCAAATTTGGGCCCGGTTCATTGTGCGACTTCGTTTCCCGTGTTCGTTTTTGAATGATTCTTGTGATCTTTTTCCATTTCCTCAATATCCGTACCTAAAAATACACAAGTAACAAACACGAGCATATATTTGGCATATTTTATGATATTTTATGAATTTTAAGGCCGATTTGGACGATGAGACCATGTATAAAAGCAGTCTCATCACTCCCCCATACTAAACCATTGCCGTGCCCTCACGCAATGCTAGAGTAAAGTATCAAAGCATCTACAAAATTCAATTTTATTCACTTTATTGAATGATAGACTAACTACACTACTACTATTGTTACTACTTGCGTTTTAGACATAATGTATGATTTTCATCGCAAAATGGGACGTTTAGGTTCATAGAATAAGAACACGTGAATGCTTCGTTAGAAATAATTTCATCGTCCTCGATTTTCACTCCAATTCCATGCCAAGCGTGCAACGAGATCATTGTCATTATAAGTTAGTAATGCTAACACTACTCATATGCCCTAATCACGTACTTATTCTCCCATTATTCCCAAGTTGTATCTCTTATATTTTATTTTGTCTTAATGATCACGAGGATACATCATTGACTTATGCGATCATAGAGATTTAGGTCTAAAAATAGAGTCCTAACGGTGTAACTAAGACCATCAAATCAATAACCCCTCCTAATAGACAACGATGTCAAAAAATTAAGTTGACAAGAAGAATCGATAAACACGGTTTTATAACGGTTTTGAACATGAGACTTATTACCAAGACTTTTATACGCCCCCTAACGGAAGGGCCTTATTATCTTTGGTTTACCTCCATCTTTTATTCAACTTCGCCATGAAGCTTTTATTATGACTTCGGTCTTGCCTTGCCTTTTATTATCCGCCTCATCGGTGGTTTTATTAGCCAAAGACGTATATCCTCACGCTAAAGCGAATTTTGGATCTTTAAAGCTTCGAAGATTAAGGCTTGATTCACTTTCAATTTTGCATAGATTTTAGGCCTTGTGGGGCTTCAAATTGTTTGCTTGATTTAGGTGAGCACTTGAAATCTCATTATTAGGTGAAGCTTTTGATTATTCGGGTGCCAATACTTCAAAACCGTGACGCTGGCGATACCTTAATGTCTTCCCAATTTAATTACACGGAAGCTACTAGAAAAGACTAGAAATCCAACAATCCTAACTAAACCGCTAAGTCAATATTTATTAAGCAAAAAATATTTACATGCGAAGGGAGAATAAGCAAACAACGAGAACACATGAGTTTTTGAAAGAATACGAGTATTCTACGTTTAGCATAGTAACTTATAATTAACTCTATCATTTCTCGTCCTCATTTAAGAGACTTAGCCTAATGTGTAGTTAAGGAATCAAAGCTAAGTGCTCAACACGCACGGTCGAGTCAAAAATTACTCTTATTCTCGCCATCGGAAAATCTACATTCGTGTTTTCAAACACTTATAAAACATGAGAAAATTTTTTAAAATTTGGCCATTTTTAGCCTTATTTTGCAAGAAAACGATAAACAAAACGATAAACTTTGGAAAGCGTGAAGGTTTGGCAAGGCAAGTATCTATTCACTCCCCTATACTAAAGTTAAACATTGTCCTCAATGTTTCGAGTCTAGGGGTGCAAAACACCCCCATACTAGAGACGTAGTCGAATGCCTAATCTAGCATGGAAAGGGTGTAACCAATAAATTAATAGCCGTTTATGAAGTGTGCTAAAAACCTAAGGTTAGAACATAAAAGGATATATCATATGGATATTGGGAAAGGCCTCCAAAGCAAACGATCGAGTGCTCCCATAAAACGAACACGAGAGGCTCCAATCGTGAAGATCATGATCTAAAAACCACAATTCACAAACAATCACGGAACAAAGGTTGGAAGGGCACAAATCCCCTCACATTAAACTAATTAGAAAGCAATAATATGTACATGGATAAGCATGGGTCTCCCCCACGAGGCACCTTGTTTTTGATAACCGAGTCAAAAGCTCGACTCGAATCCCCATAAATGTGATCATTTAGGGATAATCATGGTATGGTCAATTTTTGGTGGGGCTTACATGATAAACAAGGCCCAAAAGTACGTGGAGTACTTTAAAAATCCGATAAACGTATACCGGGGTCAAAGATGGCGTCTTCGTTTTTGGATGAAAGACGAAAGAACGCTTCTTCAACACAAACCCCAATGGGGTAGAAGAAAATAGGAGAGAAGAAATAGAAGGGTGGGACAATGGGTAAGTCAAAACATTGAGCTACTCGAGGTAGACTCGCACCAATCAAATGAAAAGATTTTCCATTTATTGCATCGGTGGAAGACCGAGATTTCCCTATATAAGCAATTCCAGGATCAAATATCTCGTCCTCGGTGGAGAAAGGGGAGGGAACATAAGGGGATTCCCCCACACGAAGTCCACACAAAGCATCGTCAAAAGGAGAAGACGAGCTTGTAGTACTCAATAAACGCGGTGATGACGGAGTTAGAATTGTAGAAAAATCTTTTAAATTAAATTCAAAATCTTTTCCTTTTTCATCTTTAACACTCTCCTCGTGAAAACCCGATTTAATTATGTCAAAAATATTTGGTGTATCTAAAACAATGTTAGTCACACTAAAATTTCTCACATTTTGAAATCTTTTTGGTTTAGGTGGTGGCAAGTTTTCAAATCTTTTGTCAACAAAGAAAACCTCCCCATCGGGATCAACGTATTCATCATCTGAAGAATCACTCGAGATTGGAATCATAGGCTTAACACTCTTAACCTCCATCGGCGGAGGGGACGGAACTTCATTTTTATCAAGAACTCCTAAAACTCTATTGGAAATTCTTTTGCAAATGCTTTTGATGGGATTGACATTGTACAAGGATGTGATGGAATACACATGAGAAAGAGTGGAGTTTTGGGTTGCATTAATGACGAGTTCTTCCTCATTGAAACGAAGAGTGATTTTTCTAGCATGCACATCGATAAGTGCTCTCGAGGTATCCAAAAAAGATCGACCTAAAATTAACGGAACTTTATGATCGATGGGAATATCAACAACAATGAAGTCCACGGGATAATAGAATTTCCCAACTTTCACAAAGACGTCCTCGGCAACTCCACAAGCTAGAATCGTAGAATGATCGGCCATTTCGATTGACATTCTTGAAGGAGTGAGATTTGGAAGATTGAGCGATTTAAAAATCTCAAGAGGCATCAGATTAATACTAGCACCAAGATCGGCCAAGGCGTAGCATTCTTCCATGTCTTGGATAGCACATGGGATTAATAACTTTCCAGGATCACCGACTTTTTGAGGTATGCGGCTTAGAAAAACCGATGAACAACTAGACGATTTTTGCAATTTTTCTTTGTTGTTCAACATACTTTTGAAGTTCGCGGCAAATCGAGGCATCATGACTAGGGCGTCGGCAAAACTTATATTAAAATGCAAGTCACGAAACATTTTCATAAAAAGTTCAAATTGATAATTATTTCGTTCTTGTGCCTTTTCATTGTTTCGTCTTGAAGGGTAGGGTAAAGGTGGTGTGGGTTGGGGCAAATTAGGCATAGGCATCGGCCTTGGAATCTCGGGTTCCATGATTGGTATAGGTTCAACCGTAGGTGTGGTTTGAGCGGTACTTCGTGGGCTTTGAATTTGCTCCTTTTCAACCACAACCTCGGGTTCTTTCTCTTTTTCCTTCTCCATAGAAGTACTTGGACGAGAAGTGGGTTCTTTGAAAGTTTTACCACTTCGAGTAGTAATAACCTTCAATTCTCCTTTCGGGTTCACGATGGTATCACTAGGAAGACCACCCGAAGAAGAGGGCTTACACATGATAGCTTCAAACATTTTAGCCATTCGGTCTTCAAACTTAGATTGCCTAGCATCCGCTTTTAACAACTCTTGCTTAATCTCATGTTGTCCTTGCTCCATTTTTTGTTGATTTTGTTGGAGACGTGTGACATTTCCTTCCATTTTGTTAGCATGAGTTTTAAGTTCATTAGCAAGTTTGTTTTTAAGCTCGTTTTTCAACTCGGATCTTAAGCTAACCATTTCACGTTGCATGTTATCAAACTTAGCATCATTAGCCTTAGCATAATTCAAAAATTCTCCTTGAAGATTTTTGGTGTGATCATTTTGAAAACCTTGGGCATTGTTTTGAAAATCACGGTTTTGGTTTTGGTTTGAAATTTGCCCATTTCCACTTTGGTAATTACCTTTGTTATAATTTCTTTGATTTCCTTGGTAATTTCCACCTTGGTTGTTGTTGTGATAATTATTAGCATTTTGATTGGGTGGAGCTTGATTTGAACGAGAACCTTGACCGATTTGGTTATAAGTTCCCGTGGCTACAAAAGCATTCGAAGTGTTACCATCCGCGGTAATGCACTCGGAAAGATCATGAGCTCCTCCACACGACAAACAACTTTTAGAAACCGCTTTAACCGAAGCGGAATTGGAAGCTTCTTGAGCCTTCCAATGGGACATAAGGTTAGCAAATCTATCGAAAAATCGGTTTTCTTCATTTGCCTCATCATGTAATGCATTGATACTTTGAGACGATGATGAGCCCCTTTTGGCAACACTCGGTGTGTGACGAGGGCTATAAACTTTAGACCTATTCTCAATTATGACCAAAGCTTCTTCAACCGTTTTACACAAAAAATTACCACCCGCGGCGGCATTTAAATAATCTCTTTCATGATCGTTAAGTCCATTGTAAAACGTGTCGATTTGGTGTAAATCGGAAAAACCGCGATGAGGACATTCATGCAACATCTCCTTAAACCTATTCCAAGCCGTAGAAAAACTTTCATTTGATTCTTGTGAAAATTTAGAAATCTCATTTTTCAAATGCGTAGTCTTAGAGGGCGGAAAAAATTGGTTCACAAATTTCGAAACGAGATCCTTCCACGTCAATATAGAATTGGGTGGCTCTTTCTCTAACCAAATTTTAGCGGGCCCCGCTAAGGAATACGGAAAAAGCATCATCTTAATCGAGTCATTCGAGACATCCTTAAATTTGCACGTGGCGGTAAGACGATTAAATTGGCGGATATGGTTGTGGGGATTGTCCTTCTCATCACCACGGAATTTGTTGTTTTGGATCATTGACAACAAACCCGTTTTCACCTCAAAATTCTCCGCAAGGATTGCGGGAATCACAATAGCTTCTCCATAACCCTCGGTGGGTGCTTGAAGTAACTCCATCATAGTTCGATTCACCATGGTTGGTTCTTCTCGTACAATGGGTTCGTCAATAGGAGACTCCTCACTAGAATGAGTTGGAGTGGGAGTTTTGTTATTGCGTCTACGTGCACGTTTTGCTTGATTACGAGTGAGCATAAACGTCACGTACAACGTGGAGACGAGCAAAGAAGATTCTTTTTGGTATTTTGTGTTTTTCAATTTTTTTGTGGTTTTTGATTGTATTAACTTTTTTTGGAACTTGGTGAATGTATTAAGTAGACAATGAGTCCACAAATCTCCTCCTTAATCAAATCTCTTGATTAAAAAGGCCTCAAAGAATGAAAACGATCACGTGGAGTGAACGCCTTCGATGACTTTAGAACGATGGTGGAACACCAAATCGTTCAAGAGGGTTTAATCAAATAGAAACCAAGAAAATATATATGATATGTAGTAATACTTTGGGCGGCAAAACCCTCGATTCACTCTCAAAATCAAATACGCACAAGCAAGCGGAGGAAACGAGGCGGCGCGAAGCACTTAAGAGCCTTTTTCCTTTAGGTTGTGAAATACAACCGCCTTATACCCACCTTATAGTTTGTATTATCAAGATTAAGGTTCACGAAAGTATTTATCTATTTTTGTCTTTTTCTTTGGTTTGAGATTCGAATACAATGATCGAGTGATGAAATCCCGAATCAAGGTTGTGATTGCTCACGTATTTGGAGTACTTGTGATTTTATTGTTCTACGTATACAATATAGTAATAGTATTCACACAAAAACCGAAAAACGATAATACGTATTAATAGAGTGCTATTAATACAAATACTATTATGGCTAAAAAACAACAATGTTCAATCAAAACACAATACGCCTCCCCGGCAGCGGCGCCAAAATTGATGTAGCTTTTTGTGTACCCTTTTAGGAAAAAGAGGCAACAAAATAGTGGTAAGCGTTAAGTGTACGTTTAGGAAAACGTAAACACTTATGACCCTTAAGAAAAGTGGGATCGTTCTCTCGAGGAGGCTAGTGTGTTGTGTAATGAATGATTAATTAATGTTTTTGATTATTAATAAGAAGAAAGGAGAAGAGAAAATGACGAAGACGAAAAATAGAAAAATAGGCAAAAACACTACTAGAAAGTTAAGACGTAAAAACGACAAAAATTAAAATTTTAACCTAAAAATTCCTAAAAATTACTAAAAATCCACAATAAAATTCTAAGAGTTTACAAAAAATCGAAACTTGCTAAAACCTTTTAATTAATTTAATAATGACTTTTTAATGCTAATTAAAGCCCTAAAAATCACTTTTAAATATTAAAAAGCCCTAAACAAGATTTAATAGTTTGTAAACCTCAAAAATGACCTAATTAAGCTAAAAACTATTTTTAAAAATTTTAAAACCAAATTAAACTATTTTTAAACTCCTAAAAACTATTAAAATCTATTAAATCTTAAATTAATTCTAAAAATTAATTGAAAAGCCTAAAAATTAATTGGAAAGTGAAAAAGGTCCTATTTTAATGATTACAATCGAGGAAAAATAAAAAAAAGTTAAAAATAAAACTTTTTATTTTTAATAATAAAATAATATTAAAATAATCAAAAAATAAAAAGTTCCTAAATAAATTCTAAAAATTTCTCAAAAATCCTAAATATTCTAACTAAGAAGAAAATGCAAATTAAAGTTCCTAAAACCTTTTAGTTAATTTTATATTAATTTTTAAAGTGCAATAAAAAACCTAAAATCAAATAAAATCAAAAATTAAAGTTTTTGAAAACTTTATGATATGTAAACCTCAAAAGTATAAATTAAAACCTAAAAACTATTTTTTTGGATTTTTATATTACTGTTTACTATTTTTTAATTACTGTCTAAAAATGAAACTAAAAATAATCCTAATAATTAATTAAATAAAGAGAAAAATAATATTTTGTGCCAGAAAAGTCTGAAATACTATTATAAACCTAAGAAAAATAAGCTAAGCTAAATAAGCTTACTAAATAAGCTGAAAAAATGGAAATAAGCTACGGCTTATTAAAGATAAGCCAAAACAAAACCTTCTTAAATACACGTTGAAATGAAACATGAACGTAAAAAGTCCATCTAGATCACTGGTTAACACGTTCAATCCCCCAGCGAGGGGTCGCGTGTTCGAGTCCAGGCGGGGTGGACTTTTTGCTATCTATTTTCTTTTTTTTTCTTTTTAAAACTCAAACAGTACCCTTGTCTAAACACAAAGACACAAACACAATCTAATTATGACCAAGATTAAAGCAAATTGTAAGCAAAACGTGCCCAGTTACTTGGTGCTTTCTGATGAACAAGTGAAGTTTTTCACTTGAGCAGTTTGGAGCCAAGAGGGGCTTGGCTTGTGTGATTTTGTGAGTGTTTGTTGGATACAATGGCACCCCTATACTCTCTGGAGTATAGGGAGTCAAGACAAGTACTAATCAAGCAGCTCCTAACACCAAATCACATAAACAAAGCACACAAAGGCAATTGAAAGTTGCTGAAGTAAAAAAACTAGGTTTGGTGGGTGTATAGCTAGATTACATGCACAATTGTGAATTTCCAAGTCCAAGATTTTGCACACAAGTTCACAAACTAGCAAACAATCAATAGCAAACCTAAACAGCTCTATGATCTAACAAATTGCAAGATCCAAGCATCAAAATCAACAAAAACAGTCATACATGGCAATTTACTGATTTTGTGCTATCTTTTTCACTTTTTATCATACAAAATGGTTCAAAACTCTTCAAACTGAAAACAAAACTAACACACAACCTAAATATCACCTATGTGAGAGATTAAGCCAGTTTACAAGCAACAATCAAAACATTTAACCACTTTTTCTCACTGATCCAACACCCCTTTAAAAAACTGATTATGAACTTTAACAAAGCAACTCTACTTAAAACTTAACCAAATTGATCCTATGAGCTCCTAACATGCATAATAACATCCAATGAGCAAATCCAAACAATTTTAACAACAATCAACACCTTTTTCAAGCAAATCAGGCAAGCTCAAACTTTTCTGAATAACTAAAAATGAAAAGGGAATTTTTTTACCTTGAGGGACTTACATCCAAGTCCCTCAGTGGTTGAATAACCACCTCCAATCAGGCTGGGGCCTGAGCTGGACCTTTAACAGCAACAAATTCCAACAATCTGCTAAGAAAAATGGAAAGAAAAGCACAAATATATCCAATGAAACTGATTTTCTGAAACTTATAAACTTTTGAAACCCAATAACCTTTGAAACTTAACAGGTTTTAAACAAATTCAAACTCACAAATCAAAACTCCTTTTCCACTTTCACTTCAAAGGAGACTGATTTCTAAAATTTGAATCAAATTTAAAACTTTTGAAAAACTTTTGAAAATCCTCAAAACACACAAGTGTTCACACAATTTTAAAATGGAACTCAGTTTTAGCTTTTAACACAACACACAACTTTTTAAACTTAATAAAAGGAATTACACTTGTATTTAACAAAAACCAAACTTCATTAATTTAAAAAAGGAATTACAAGATGAAAAATGCTAAAAACTGGAACAAGTAATAGAGTCACAGGTCGACTCTATTTATACTAGTCTAAGGAAATTTCTAGAAAAAGAATAAAATATTACAATGCTTGAAACCCTAGTTGTGGAATTCTCTAAAAAGCCCTTTGAAAATTGTCTTCATTCTTGGTCAAATCTTTTGCCATGTGATGCCAGTTGTGGAAGGATGATCTTGGCCGTTTAAACAAACTTGGGGACAAAGGAGTTGAGCTAAATCGCTCATTTGGTCGGTTTTTGGGTTTGGGTGAATGGGACGTGAGCAGGGGAGGGGTCCACTTTCACATGGGGTTGTCCAGGGTCACGGTTTGGGTGTGGGATGTGATGAGGGTGACCTCAATTAAGGATCTGGACTAGATGGGACAAAACCCCTTTGGTTTAGGGTTATATTAATCTGGGTGGGTTTTAGGGTTTATAGATAATTAGTGGAAGTTTAATCTGTTTATGGAAAAGGTTTATTTAAAAAGGGTGTTTTGGTAGGAAGTGGGGGTGTTGACTGGGGTGTTTGACCTGGTTTAATAAATAAACCTGGGTTGTGGACGGGTAGGGTTATGGGTTTGGGCAGGTGTTGGGTAAATGGGTGGGTTGTGATGAGGTGGCAATGGCTGGTTGGTGGGAGGAGTTTGTTGGTTTGGCAGAAAAGGCCCCCAATGTTTCTTTTTCCTTCACTTTGTAAATAAATGCCATCAGCTCCTATTTTGCACTTATCAACTTTTGCAAACTTGTCAAATTTGGCACAAAGGATTTCAAAACTTTATCCAAGGGTTTTAAATGTAAATTCTTCATGTTCCAGGGACTGGTCTTGTAATATCTTCAAACTTTAAGGACCATACTTGTACATTTGACATTTGGAGGGTCAATTGTGACAAGTTCTTCAAAGATGAGGGACCAAAATTGCCAATCTTCAATTCTTCAAGGGTCATTTTGCAAAATCCAAATTTGGGCCCGGTTCATTGTGCGACTTCGTTTCCCGTGTTCGTTTTTGAATGATTCTTGTGATATTTTGCCACTTCTTCAATATCCGTACCTAAAAATACACAAGTAACAAACACGAGCATATATTTGGCATATTTTATGATATTTTATGAATTTTAAGGCCGATTTGGACGATGAGACCATGTATAAAAGCAGTCTCATCAGCTAACTTTTGAGGAGCTTACGGAAGAGGTCGCTCTTAATGATGATGTTCCTTCCACCAACACTTTGGGAGATGATTCTTTGGCTTTCTCTAATCCTCTTTTTGATCAAGATGATGATTTTACTTCTAGTGATGACGAGTCACTATCCGATGAAGACGTTCCGAAAGAAACTTTCAAGATTTATTTGAACCCTTTATTTGATTTAGATTACGCCTACATATCTAGTGAGGTGAATCCCCTCTTTGACGAAGGGATTGAGGACATTGATAGCCCTGTTTCTCTTGCTATTAATGAGCATACTTTGTTAGCCATGCCTCCTTCTATCGTAGAGGTGGAAAGACTTGACTCTACGCAGGTGGAAGGTAATTGTTCTCATACTTCTCATATTATATTGCCACCTCATCCTACCGCGTGCACACCCAAGCGGGTGATGTATCGCTTTTACTCTCCTCGTTTCATACCGGGCAATGAGGATGAGTGCTTTGACCCGGGAGGTGACAATGTCAATTCTATGATTGATACCTTTACGGCTTTGCCGAATAGTGACCATCCATTGTCTTTGGGGGATGACAACTTGTCTCCTTTACCCACCTCACCTCCCGTGGATCAAGACTTAACATACTTCTCGTATGTTGAAAGGACTTTTCTACCTTTCAAAACTTATCCTCCGGCCTCTCCTTTATTATTTTCCTCCGGGAACGAGGACAAGGTTTTTGATCCCGGTATTACATTCGAGGCTTCCCCATGGACCATTTAATTCGGGGACGAGTCAGGCTCGTGACTCGGTTAACATAAACAAGCGCTCTTCGGGAGGCAACCCGATTATCTATCTTTATCTGTTTTAATCATAAGTGTAGGGGGAGCACCGTTGATTTTTCTTGTTTTCTTTCTTATCATATGCAGGGATTCGAGCGTTCAGTGATCCACTCTTGATGATTTTTAACGACCCGTGATTCCGTCTTCCCGGTTCTAACCTAAACACTTTTGATTCACTATTTTATATTTTTTTCAATATTAAAATAGGACTCACTTTAGTTGTCCTTTCCTTAGCAAGATTTAAACAACGTACACAATGTCCTAAGTATAGGGGAGTTTACTCCCACATGCTTAAACATTAAGGACAATGTTTATATCAAGTGTAGGGGGGACTTCTATCGAAGTAAGTGGGCATTTCCATGAATTTGTCCTCATTTTAACCGGAAAATTCGATTTTTCGACATTTTTCAAAATTTTTAATCTATTTTGGCCTAGTTGTATAGTTGTATTTTCCTTTGTTATGTTTATTTTCTTTCCTTGCTAGAATAAATTTTCAATAAAGTGGTTTTAAATTTTTCAAAGTCGTGAATCTTTTGACTCAACCCGAGTTTACTTATCTAAGTTTACTCTAGCTAGTATCCTTAACGTGTTTAAGTCAAGTTTTGCTAGGCTTTTATATAGGGAACTTTAAAACGCGAAAGTCTTAACTCTCACGGGTTAAGAACAAGAACTTTTCGCAAGTTCCTATAATTGATCCTAGAGAGTCGTTTATCAAGGGAACTTTAAAACGCGAATTCTAAACTTGAAAAAGTCTAAGAGTTTGCAAGATCCTATAGATGACTCGAAAACCCAAAGCTGTGATTTAATTGGCTAAGCATCCACGAGTCTCATTCCTTGAGATTTTAAATTGTGGAGAACAAGAGATGATAGAGTCAATTATAAGTTTGGTATTCTTTCGTGAATTTACGTGAGTTGATTATAAGCCTATTCTCCCATCGCTTCCTAATAAATTTATCTGCAATAAATAAGGTTGTACGATTTGAAAAGTTACTTATCTTCTAGCCCAAGATCGTTTAAAAGTTGCTCGGTGTTAATTAGAGTTTATAGCCAAGGCATAACTTATTGAAGCGGGATGCGAAGATTGGCGAGTCCGAAAAGGCCCTAACAAGGCATGAGGGCTACATTTTGTTGCTAAAGATCCAAAAGTGATGTGAAGAATCATTTATCAAAGATCAATATGAAGGATCGAGACACATGACGAAAAGCAAGAACTCCCCAAAAGATCATGGAGAAGTCTATCCAAAAAGACCCTAGCAAGGTATGAGGATAAATAGATCCAAGTCCTAAAAGGAGGCGGATCGTTGTATATCAAAGTCCAAAATCAAGATTGGAGAAAAATGAAGAAGTTGTGGTCCAAGTAAGAAGAATCTCTCAAAACTTCAAGTGAAGAAATTCCTATTATGAAGAGAAGACCATAATTTCAAGAACGTCTCTCAAAGATTTGAAGTATGAAGTCGCTGCCAAATATCGGTCCGAGAAAGGTCTCAGATCGTGAAGCGAGTTATGCCAAGATATGAACTTTATGAGGTCTCGAGAAGCAGTTTTAAAAGATTTTGTCCTTTAGCTAACTATTGATTAAGTCGTCCCACTTTATTTTCAGCCTTAATAACTATCGAAATAAGTCAACAATGCATCCTCGTGATCATTCAAGGCAATAATAAAATATAAGAGATACACCTAGGAATAAGGGAGTCAAAGTGAATAATTGGCCCACATGAGTTCGTGTTAGTTTGCTAACTTATAATAGCAATGATCTCGTTTTTAAGCTTGGTTTGGGGAACGTGAAACTTGAGGATGATAATCATTCACGACATTCCAAAACCCTAAGGTAAGATTTTGATTTCTTTACTAGTTTTGTTATTTTCTATCTCTTTAATAAAGGCCAATGTGGATTGATTGTGATGAAAAGTGTAATCTTGCTTTGTGATTTATGCATTGCATGAGGACATTACAATGGTCAAGTGTAGGGGATTTGATAGGTGTGAAAACACCATCCTTTTACCACTTAATTATAATGAAAACAAGACCATAACGTGTATTTTATGTCGTAAATGTCGGAATTATGCGTGGGTTGTGTTTTTGTTGTGTTTTAGGACCAAAATGTGAAAAGGAAGGAAAACACGGGCTTTCACGGGCTTTTATCAAAGAAAAAGACAAAAGACGAAGTCAAGAAATCAAGAGTGCAAAAAGAACGGAAGTCCAAGGCCTATTCTGAAGATTTATCAAAGAAAAAGTCGAAAGACGGAAGTTTAATAAAGCCGAAGAACTCAAGTCTTATTTATGAAGAAACTACAAGACGAGTTTAAAGAAATTCCGAACCAAAAGTCGAGACTTTAAAGACGAGACGGAAGAAAAGAAAGAAAGGAGAAGCCACCAACCATTCCCCTCTCCTATATATAACACCCTCATTTGTTAGGAGAGGGTTGGTTAGTTTTAGGAGTAGATTAGGATTAGTTTAATTTTATGCTTTCTCTCTCTAAATTTATGTTTTCTCTCTCAAGATTTAATAGGTAAGATTTAATCTTCATGTTTTTAATTGTTGAATCTTTACATTTTAATCAAGCTTTTAATTTATCTTCTTCTTCTTTTCTTGCTTAATCTTTCCTTATGATTCATGGTTGTGTTCTTGAGTTTTCATATTTTTAATCAAGTGGGTTTTGATTGATTTGATTATTATTGTTAGTTTTGTTGATTTGTTTTGATTGATTATTGTTAGTTGATGTTTATTGGTTAATTTGATTTAATCTTTTGGTTGATTTTGGTTAGATTAATTAAGATTCGTCTTGTTTTCTTTCCCCTGTTCCTCGCATCTTCTTACTGTTAGAAATACGTTTTAACGTATATTAGAAGTATCGATCAATCCACAATATTATTAATGTTGTAATAGCTCGTAGTTAATGAGTACTTATTTAGTTAAGTAAGAAACCGACCCATGGGCTTGTCATGGGTCGGCCCAAGCCCAAATAATGGCCTTGGATATAAATACCCCTTTCCACCATGGAAAAGGGTTGGTTGTTGATGTTCTCATTTTATCATTTTAATAAAAACACATAGTTCTCTCTCACTTTCTCTCACTAGTTTCTCTCTCTAGAAATCTTCAACCCACTTCATAGATTAACAAGATTATCAATATTCTACATTTGGTATCAGAGAGCTATGGGGTGATTTAAGGTAATGATTTGTGTTGTTATTTAGTTTTTGATTGTATTAGTGTTCTTTAAGAAGATCCATCTTGATTCTTGGAGTTTTTGGTGTTTTTGTGATTGGGATTAGTAGATAAGTATTAGGTTTTACTTATTTTAGTAGAAATCACAAAACTTTTTGGGTTATTTGGTAAAAATCTGGGTTTGTTTCATCATTTGTTTGATCGACTGCCATACGAACAAGTTTCTGTTTCCCAGTAAAAGTTCCGAACCAAAAAGTTCCGGATCAAAAAGTTCCGGATCAAAAAGTTCCGGATCAACAAAAGTTCCGGATCAAAAAGTTCCGAACCAAAAGTTCCGGATCAAGGAAAGTTCCGGATCAAGGAAAGTACCGGATCAAGACAAAGTTCCGAATCAAAAAGTTCCGAACCAAAAGTTCCGGATCAGTACTTCCGAACCAAAAGTTCCGGATCAAGGAAAGTTCCGGATCAGTACTTCCGAACCAAAAGTTCCGGATCAAGAAAAGTTCCGGATCAGTTCTTCCGAATCAAAAGTTCCGGATCAAGGAAAGTTCCGGATCAAATCTTCCGAACCAAAAGTTCCAGATCAAGGAGTTCCGAGCCAAAATCTTCCGAATCAACACTTCCGAATCAACAAAAGTTCCGGATCAAGAGATATTTTACTTGTTTTTTTTTCGACGATTTTTAGAGGATTTAATCTTGGTTTCTTACAACAAAAACTCAACACAACTCACAAACTTTACTTCACTGCTCGATCAACCGATAATCTTTGTCTCTTTGAAGTGAACAAAATGAATCCGAATTCATTAATGCCTCAGATGACATCACTTACGGACATTTCCGTCATTACGGGAACGGATAATCGCCCTCCAATGCTCATTAAAGAAGTCTTTGAAGCATGGCAAGGCCGTATGATGTCATACATTAAAGGAAAACCGACATATGGGAGGCTTATGGTCAAGTCAATTCTGAATGGTCCACTTGATTATGGTACCATCGTGGTTAACAATGTGAATCGACCACGGGAATTTTAAGAACTTACACCAGCTCAACAACTTGTTTCCGATGCAGACGAAAAGGCTCTTCAAACCATTCTCCAAGATCTTCCACATGACATCTATCGAATGGTCAGTCAATATACGGTGGCAAAGGATTTATGGGAACGTCTAAAGTGTTGCTACAAGGTACGTCTCTTACCAAACAGGAAAGGGAATGTCAGTTGTATGATCTGTTTGATAGATTCACGTACAGCCCAGGGGAAACGCTTCACGACTACTACTTTAGATTCACTACTCTCATGAATGATCTGAATGTATACAATCTCGTGATTGCTCCATTCCAGGTTAACACCAAGTTTTTGAATACTTTACCTCAAGCTGAATGGGGTGAGTATATTACCGATGTTAAGTGATATTAGCATTTTGTATGGGTTCAATTTTATTCTCTCGATATCCTCTCGAATTGATCTCGGCTCTAAGTGGAATGATTTGTTCTTGGTTAATAAAAAGGTGATGGTTTGTTTATCTATTTTAAACTAATGACAAATAAGTAAGTGTCGAAGAGTAAAATTAAGGCTTTAAATGATTAAAGTAAAAAGACGAATTTAAAAATAAATGCTTGAAAACTTAAGACGAATTTAGAAAAATAAATGAACACTCAATAAAAACTAACACTAGGAAAACTTTGTAAAAATATGAGCTTAATTGAAAAGTACTAAAAGAAAGTAAGATCGGAGTATCACAAAAAGAGGTGTAATCAGAATAACCCAAAAAGAGGTGTAATCGGAATGTATTCCGATCTAATGATCGGAATATGGTAGAAATTAACTGATCGGAATATGGGGAAAGGTGGGGCAATCGGAATACTTGAAAAACTCATACAATCGGAATACAAAAAAACAACTCAAATCGGAATACTTGCGAAACTTACCAATCGGAATAAGGAAAATAGTTCAAATCGGAATATAGGACAAGAGAAGCAATCGGAATACTTGAAACAATGCTGATCGGAATACTCTAAACCCTTTTCCGATTGGTAGATCGGAATAGGGGTGCTGTTTGGTCGGAATATCCGATCGGAAAAGGGCTTTGCCCTTTCCGAAATTGGTGCAAATTCGAATGAAAAGCAAAGGAAATAAGCTTATGGAATAAGCTAACTCCCAAAACTAGCTCGAATCCAACAATAAGCTGATCAAATAAGCACTAAGAACACTTTATCTAGGCTTCAAATAAACAACTTTTAAATCAAATCAATAAAAAGATGAACTTTTCATAAAAACTTTAAAAAGTAAATAAGCAAAACAACAAATAAGCCAATAAGAACAAGGATCTTAGAGCTTATCCGTATATAAACTTAAGGAAACATAAAAAGAAATCAACTTTTTAAGCACAAAATCATTGATGAACAACACGGATCATACGAGATTTGTGCCAAAATCAATCAAAATCAAAGAAAGGAAGGATGAGATTAAAGATTAAAAGATAAAAACTTGAACTTGATTAATGAAAAATAATACAAAAGTTTGATCTAGAAAGAGAAAAAGATGAAGTCTAGTGAGAGAAAGTTTATAACTTTCTCTCTCTAAAACTAAAAACTACCTAAAAGACTAAGTAAAAACTAAGTGCCAATTTTTGTGAAGTAAAGTCCTATTTATAGGCAAGTCTTGTGGGCTTTGTGAATGGGCTTGGTTTTGGGCTTCTTTTCTTCTTCCTTCTTTAGTCTTCTCGTCTCTTTAAATAAACGTTTCCGACTTTGGATTTTGAGAAGTGTCGGTGAATAATTCCAACTCGTCTTATAATCTTTTATTTAATAGACTCGAGTTCTTCGACATATATGAATCTTCCATCTTTGGCTCTATTCTTCGATAAATCTTCAAATAGGCACAATGACTTCAAATCTTTTGCATCTCTTGGACAATAGACTTCGTCTTGAGTCTTTTTCCTCGATAAAACCCGTGCAATCCCATGTTTTCTTCAATTATTCATCCGGTTGACTCTGAAAACACAATAAACACAAAAACCACGCATAATTCCAAACAAATGATATTAAATACGTGTTTTGGTCTTGTTTTAGCCAGAATTAAGTGGTAAAAGGATGGGTGTTTTCACACCTATCAAATCCCCTACACTTAACCATTGCCATTCCCTCATGCAATGCTTAGTGACAAAGCACATTTACACTTTTCTCATAATCAATCAACCTTGGCCTTATTAATTATACTACTAAACAAAAATGAAAGTACTAAGAGAAATTAAAACTTTAATGTAAACAAGAGGATAGAAAATAGCTTACGTGGAAATAACTTGTAAAGAGATCGAGGACTTACATTAGGGCTTCGGTGCTGCGGAGATTTATCACCCTCAAGTTTCACGTTCCCCAAACTAAGCTTAAAAACGAGATCATTGTTATTATAAGTTAGCAATTCAAACACTTACACACATGGCTTAATTAAATGCTTAAACTTCCTTATTCCTAGGTGTATCTCTTATATTTTATTTTTGTCTTAGAATGATCATGAAGATGCATTTTTGGACTTATTTCGATAGTTATTTAGGCTGAAAGCAAAGTAGGACGATTTGATCAATAGTTAGCTAAAGGACAAAATCTATTAAAACTGCTTCTCGGGATATCAAAAAGTTCATATCTTGGCATAACTCGGTTCACGATTTGAGACCTTTCTCGGGCCGATATTTGGCATGTACTTCATACTTCATATCTTGAGAGACGTTCTTGAGATAATGGTCTTCTCATCGTAATAGAGTTTCTTCACTTGGAGACTTTTGAGGGGTACTCCAACTTTGTTGACCACGACTTCATGATTATTTCTTCAATCTCTAATTGGGATTTTGAGATACAACGGTCCGCCTCCTTTTCGGACTTGGATCTATTTATCCTCATACCTTGTTAGGGTCTTTTCGGATAGACTTCTCCATGATCTTTATGGGAGTTGATTGCTTTTCGTCGTGAGTCTTGATCCTTCATATTGATTTTGGAAATATGCTTTTCACATCACTTTTGGATCTTCAGCAATAAAATGGAATCCTCATGCCTTGTTAGGGCCTTTTCGGACTCGCCAATCTTCGCGCCCCGCTTCATAAGTTATGTCTTGGCTATGAACTCTTATCATTACCGAGCAACTTTTAAATGATCTTGGGCTAGAAGCTAAGTAACTTTTCAAATCGTACGACCTTACTTATTGCAGATAAGTTATTAGCAAGTGATGGGAGAATAGGCAAATAATTACACCAAGTGAGCTTGTGCAAGAATACCGACTTATAATTGACTCTATCATTTCTCGTCCTCCACAATTTAAAATCTCAAGTAATGAGACTCGTGGACACTTAGCCTAGTAAACCAATTAAGGTCTACATGGTTAAGGATACTAGCTAGAATAAACTTGGATAAGTCTATTCGGGTCGAGTCAAAATAAACGCAACAGGCCTAATATGTCAAAGACTTCTAAACTAGCTACACCACTTTATTAATATTTTTGACTTTATTGCGGGATATATACATATGAAAGCAATGATAAAAATTTAAAAATTACGACTAAATGGCCAAAGTTAATAAAAAAAAATTGAAAAATGTTGAAAAATATGATTTTCCGGTTAAATGAAGGCATTTTCATGGAAAAGTCCACTTAAAACATCGATAGAAGTCCCCCTACACTTAAGATAAACATTGTCCTCAATGTTTAAGCATGTGGGAAAAGTCTCCCCTACACTTATGACATTGTGCACGTTGGTTAACTCAAGTTAAGGAAGAGACGACTAAAGTGATCAATTTCAAATGTGAGTATGAAGAAAATTGAATCACAATAGTTGAGAGATAGAACCGGATTTCGGATAACACGGGAGCACGATTCTTCAAAGGTTCCAAGAGTGCACTTATCCCTGTAATCACATCACCACACAAAAACAAACACCTATATAGGTCCCCCTACACTTAGGAGGTTAAAACAGAAAAGGATAGATACTCGGGTTGCCTCCCGAGGAGCGCTTGTTTTTGATAACCGAGTCACGAGCCTGACTCGACCCAAAATTAGTTCATGGGGAACGTGGTGAGGGATGGAATCACCTCCTGAGAGGTGTCCTCACCAAAGTACAACTTCACTCGTTGGCCATTCACCTTAAAATTAGGTCCATTAGGTTGAACGAGCTCGAGAGTGCCATATGGAAAAATTTGGGGAATGGTGAATGGGCCGGACCAACGAGATTTCAGCTTGCCCGAGAAGATTTTCAACCGAGAGTTAAAAAGTAAGACTTTGTCTCCAACATGGAACTCTCGGTTCTTAATCTTGGAGTCGTGAATGAGCTTAGTCCTTTCCTTATAGATCAAAGAATTCTCATAAGCCTCATTACGGAGTTCATTCAGCTCATTGAGTTGGATCTTGCGTAGGTCACCGGCTTTGGTGATATCAAAATTAGCCCACTTCAAGGCCCAGTAAGCCTTGTGCTCCAACTCAATGGGGAGGTGGCACGCTTTCCCGTACACGAGACGATAAGGTGTACAACCGATCGGGGTCTTATAAGCAGTACGGAAAGCCCACAGAGCATCATCTAACTTATCGGCCCACGCGGCGCGATGCTCTCCCACAGTACGCTCCAAAATTCGCTTCAATCCACGGTTGGATATCTCAGGCTGGCCATTAGTTTGTGGGTGGTAGGCTGTGGAAAGACGATGATTTACACCATACTTAGCCATGACTCTTGCGAATTGATCATTGCAAAAATGAGTCCCACGATCACTAATAATGGCACGAGGCACACCGAATCTAGCGAATAGAGCTTTCAAAAAGTTACAAACCACCCTTGCCTCATTAGTAGGTAAAGATTTGGCTTCAACCCACTTTGAAACGTAGTCAACAGCGACAAGGATGTATTTGTTTCCTTTAGAAGAAGGGAATGGCCCCATAAAGTCGATACCCCAAACATCAAAGATTTCACATTCTTGTATGAAATTCTGAGGCATCTCGTCTTTATGTGTGATCTTGCCTTGTTTTTGGCAAGCATCACATCGTTTAACCATATTGTGAGCGTCACGATATATGGAGGGCCAATAAAATCCCGAATCAAACACTTTTTTGGCGGTGTAGTTGGGACCAAAGTGACAACCGGTGGGTCCTTTGTGGCAAGCATCAAGGATTTCGAAAGCTGCCGGTCCATCAACACATCGGCGAATAATCAAGTCGGCACATTGTTTGAAAAGATACGGGTCATCCCAAAAGTAAGTCTTGATGTCTTTGAAGAACTTTTTCTTTTGCTGGGATGTTAACCCGTCAACGAGAATTCCACCCGCCAAGTAGTTTGCAATGTCCGCAAACCACGGGGTTTCGTCAGCAGTCGAGTTGATAGACATTAAGGTCTCCAAGGGAAAAGAATCATTGATTTCTTTGTTCAGATGATCCCCCTGGTAAGGATCCTCAAGTCTACTGAGATGATCCGCGGCTAGGTTTTCAGCTCCTTTTTTATCGCGAATTTCTATTTTAAATTCTTGGAGTAGCAAAACCCAGCGAAGAAGTCTTGGTTTGGAATCTTGCTTTGTCAACAAGTACTTCAACGCGGAATGATCGGTGTAAACGATTGTGGTGGAAAGGACAAGATAGGGGCGGAACTTTTCAAAGGCATAGACAACAGCTAAAAGCTCTTTTTCGGTTGTCGTATAATGCAATTGAGCCCCAGTCATTGTCTTGCTAGCGTAATGGATCGGTTGGAAGTGTTTGTTCACTCTTTGTCCCAGAACCGCTCCAATAGCAAAATCACTAGCATCACACATCAACTCAAAGGGAAGCTCCCAATTAGGGGTAACCAAGACGGGTGCCTTAGTTAGCTTATCCTTAAGCGAGTTGAAGGCGTCAAGGCACTCTTTGGAAAAGATAAAAGGAGTATCTTTTTCCAAGAGGTGGGTCATCGGGCGAGCGATTTGAGAAAAATCTTTGATGAATCGACGATAGAAGCCCGCATGACCCAGGAAACTTCTCACACCCTTCACGGTTGAAGGTGGAGGCAACTTGGCAATAACATCGACTTTAGCACGGTCTACTTCCAGACCGGCTTTGGGAATCTTGTGTCCCAGCACGATGCCTTCTTTTACCATAAAATGGCATTTTTCCCAATTCAGAACAAGGCGAGTGTCTTCGCACCGCTTAAGCATACGTTCCAAATTGGCAAGGCAAGAAGAGAAGGAATCCCCGAAGACCGAGAAATCGTCCATGAAGACTTCCATGGTTTGTTCAACCATGTCATGGAAGATAGCTAACATGCACCTTTGGAAAGTCCCGGGCGCATTACATAAGCCAAAAGGCATTCTTTTGTAAGCAAATGTGCCATAGGGACAAGTGAATGTTGTCTTCTCTTGATCTTGGGGATCGATGGGTATTTGGAAATAACCCGAGAAACCATCAAGAAAGCAGTAATATTCATTACCCGCTAATCGTTCAAGCATTTGGTCCATAAAAGGTAGAGGGAAATGATCCTTTCTCGTGGCATCATTGAGTTTGCGGTAGTCTATACAAACTCTCCACCCAGTAACGAGACGAGTGGAAATCAACTCGTTGTGTTCATTGGGAACAACGGTTATTCCGCCCTTCTTGGGCACATAATGGATTGGACTAACCCATGGTGAATCCGAAATAGGGTAAATCATACCCGCATCAAGAAGTTTGATAACCTCTGTTTTGATGACTTCATGTATTTTTGGATTCACCCTTCGTTGGCTTTGAATTGTGGGCTTAAAGTCGTCCTCCATGAGAATTTTGTGTGTGCAGAAGTGAGGATCAATTCCACGAATATCAGAGATTTTCCAAGCAATAGCCTTCTTGTGATCTTTCAACACGGTGATAAGTCGGGCTTTTTCTTCTTCCTTTAGGTCCTTAGCAATGATGACTGGCGACTTCTTCTCTTCTTCAAGGAATACATACTCGAGATGGGGCGACAACTCCTTAAGTTCTAAATCCGGAGGATTTTCGACGGGAGGCGTATTTAAAGTCGGAGTATCGATAGCAATGACCGTGGGAGATGGAGGAGAAGGATTGTCTTCGTTGAGAAGATTGTCAAAGAAATTCATGTCTTCATCCCCATCGGTGGGAGAATCATCATTAGCTAAATTCACATCTCCCATGGTGTCTTCAAGATTGTTCCAAAACAAATCACTATCTCCAAATAGAGACAATGATGAATCAATAGAGGAAACGGTTTCAACATTGGGAAGAGAGGTAGGAATACTTTTACAAGCATCTTTGAAGTGTTCTTCACAAGCCTCATCCAGAACGTCAATACAATTAACACTCTCGTATGAATAAGGTTGTTTAGACAACTTTCCCATGTTGAAGACGATTTTATCGTCACCCACTCTCATGATAAGCTTACCGGCTTCAACATCGATGAGAGTGCGACCGGTCCTCAAGAATGGACGACCCACGATCAAGGGAACACGGGGGTCCATCTCGTAGTCGACGACGATGAAATCGGCAAGAAAAGTGAATTTGTCGACTCCTAAAAAGACGTCTTCGGCTATCCCCACTGGATAAGCAACCGTACGGTTAGCTAATTCCAGAGTCATTTTGGTGGGGACTAGCTCAGGGAGAGATAATTCCTTCCAAACGCTTAGAGGCATTAGATTAATACTGGCACCTAGATCGGCTAAGGCCTTGCAATTCTCTACTTCCGGGAAATTGCAAGGGATTAAGAAACGACCCGGATCACCAAGCTTGGTTGGCAATTTCCTTAAGAGCACTGCAGAGCAATTCTCATTAAGTTGGGTGTTGGCAATATCAAGAAGTTTTTCCTTGTCGCTCAGAAGATCTCTAAACATTTTCGCGTACTTAGGCATGTGAGCGAGAGCCTCAGCGAAGGAGATGTTAAAATTCAATTGTTTGAACATTTTAAGAAAGTTCGAAACCTGAATATCGTCCTTGCTTTTGAGCTTCTCTTTCCTCAACCTAGATGGATAAGGTATATTGGAAGAAGAAGAAGGCTTTGGAAGAATAGGATCACTCACATCCTTGGGTGGAGAAGGGGTAGAAGGAAGAGGTGGAGAAATTGGGGAAGGAGAAGGATGAGGAATAGGAGCAGGGGACTCGTTCTCCTTAGTCACAATTGGAGGTATAGGAAGCTCGGGTTCCTTGGTACCTTTGCCACTGCGAGTGGTGATTGCTTTCATCTCCCCTCTTGGATTCACAACGGTGTTACTCGGAAGAGTACCCGAAGAAGAGGGTTGATTACCGTGGAAGAAAATAGCCATCATGTTTCTTAAGTCATTCGTTTGACTATCCATAGTGTTTTTCATATCAGCTCTCAGATCATTCCCTTGTTTCATCAGGTCTGCTTTCAAGTTACGTACTTCCTGTTGGAGATTATCCACGATCAAATCGTTAGTCCTCATGTAGGTTCCAATGTCTTGATGTGATGCGGGGGTTTGGTTGGAAGGAGCAGTGTATGCGGGTGGTTGATAAGCAGGTTGTTGGTAAACTTGGTTGTTTCGTTGAGGTGGTTGTTGCTGTTTGTGAGGTGGTATGTATGGTCCACGAGATTGTTGTTGTTGTTGAGGAGGTCGGTTGAGGTTTTGTTGTTGGTTTGGGTTGTTTGGAGGAAAACCAGGTGGCGAGAGATAGTTGTTGGAGCGGTAGCTAAGCAAGTTACGGTCACCTTGAGGTTTTGCTTGATAAGCAGGTTGAGGATAGGTACCGTATGCTGCATTCACGTTCTCAGAAGGGTAGTCTTGGGTGGCAGTACAAGTGGTGTAAGAGTGAGGACCCCCGCATATCTCGCATGGTTGGCTGACAGCATTGACTTGAGCGTTTTTAGCGTTGTTGCTGTTGTTGTTGTTAACGATGTGGGTAACAAGCGATTCAAGAAGCACAGTGATTTTGTCAAGTCGCTTTTCGCTGTCACTAGTGCTAGCACTAGCGACATTGGTCCGAACACTCTTGGTTTGCACACGAGACTTATTCTCAATGATATCCCAAGCAACATTGGAAGTCTTAGCCAAAAGATTACCCCCCGAGGCACTGTTTAGTGAATCTTGGTCATTCATGCTTAAACCATTATAAAAAGTGTTAATTTGGTGCACTTTGGTAAAACCATGTTGTGGGCATTTTCTTAAAAGATCTTTGAAACGATCCCAAGATTCACTAAACGACTCATCGTACTTTTGTTCAAAATTTATGATTTCATTCCGCAAAGCGGTAGTACGAGAGGGTGGGAAAAAGTAATTGATAAACTTGGTCTCCAAATCCGTCCACGAAAGAATACTCTGTGGCGGTTCCTTAGCAAGCCAATGCCGGGCTTGTCCCTCTAAAGAAAAGGGAAAAAGTTGTAACCGGATTACCTCTTGTGGAACACCATTGAATTTGACCGTGTTAGTGAGTTGTAAGAATCTCTTGATATGGTCATGTGGGTCATCAATGGTACGCCTCAAGAATGGTTGAGCAGAGACCATCTGGATAAAGCCTGATTTGAGCTCAAAGTTGTTGGCTGCAAATGCTGGTATAACAATTGGATCAGTGTTGCCATCTACATGAGCTTGCAGCAGTTCAATCATCGGGCGATTATCCAGTAGAGGCTCATTGTTGTTGTTATTATTCATGTTGTTGAAAGGTGGGTTGTTGTTGTTATTATTGTTGTTCGGAGGTGGTATGTTCTTGTTGGTTTGTACACCGACCATGTCTAAGTTATCGAGAGGCTCGGGCTCTTGATAAGACGTTGATCGAGTGCGCATACACATGCAAAAGAACTAACAAGGCAAAAACAAAGCAAAAATATTTTTGGTTTTTATGTTTTTTAATTTTTAGGATTTTTGAAAATTTATATCTTTTTTTAGGGTTTTTTGAAAGTTTTTATGAAAAATTAACGTTCACGGGGAACGGATCCCAAAATCCAAGTTCTCACAAAAAACTCTTGATCTTAACGAGAAGAGCCGGCAGCGGCGCCATTTGATACTAGCATTTTGTATGGGTTCAATTTTATTCTCTCGATATCCTCTCGAATTGATCTCGGCTCTAAGTGGAATGATTTGTTCTTGGTTAATAAAAAGGTGATGGTTTGTTTATCTATTTTAAACTAATGACAAATAAGTAAGTGTCGAAGAGTAAAATTAAGGCTTTAAATGATTAAAGTAAAAAGACGAATTTAAAAATAAATGCTTGAAAACTTAAAGACGAATTTAGAAAAATAAATGAACACTCAATAAAAACTAACACTAGGAAAACTTTGTAAAAATATGAGCTTACATGAAAAGTACTAAAAGAAAGTAAGATCGGAGTATCACAAAAAGAGGTGTAATCGGAATAACCCAAAAAGAGGTGTAATCGGAATGTATTCGGATCTAATGATCGGAATATGGTAGAAATTAACTGATCGGAATATGGGGAAAGGTGGGGCAATCGGAATACTTGAAAAACTCATACAATCGGAATACAAAAAAAACAACTCAAATCGGAATACTTGCGAAACTTACCAATCGGAATAAGGAAAATAGTTCAAATCGGAATATAGGACAAGAGAAGCAATCGGAATACTTGAAACAATGCTGATCGGAATACTCTAAACCCTTTTCCGATCGGTAGATCGGAATAGGGGTGCTGTTTGGTCGGAATATCCGATCGGAAAAGGGCTTTGCCCTTTCCGAAATTGGTGCAAATTCGAATGAAAAGCAAAGGAAATAAGCTTATGGAATAAGCTAACTCCCAAAACTAGCTCGAATCCAACAATAAGCTCATCAAATAAGCACTAAGAACACTTTATCTAGGCTTCAAATAAACAACTTTTAAATCAAATCAATAAAAAGATGAACGTTTCATAAAAACTTTAAAAAGTAAATAAGCAAAACAACAAATAAGCCAATAAGAACAAGGATCTTAGAGCTTATCCGTATATAAACTTAAGGAAACATAAAAAGAAATCAACTTTTTAAGCACAAAATCATTGATGAACAACACGGATCATACGAGATTTGTGCCAAAATCAATCAAAATCAAAGAAAGGAAGGATGAGATTAAAGATTAAAAGATAAAAACTTGAACTTGATTAATGAAAAATAATACAAAAGTTTGATCTAGAAAGAGAAAAAGATGAAGTCTAGTGAGAGAAAGTTTAGAACTTTCTCTCTCTAAAACTAAAAACTACCTAAAAGACTAAGTAAAAACTAAGTGCCAATTTTTGTGAAGTAAAGTCCTATTTATAGGCAAGTCTTGTGGCTTTGTGAATGGGCTTGGTTTTGGGCTTCTTTTCTTCTTCCTTCTTTAGTCTTCTCGTCTCTTTAAATAAACGTTTCCGACTTTGGATTTTGAGAAGTGTCAGTGAATAATTCCAACTCGTCTTATAATCTTTTATTTAATAGACTCGAGTTCTTCGACATATATGAATCTTCCATCTTTGGCTCTATTCTTCGATAAATCTTCAAATAGCCACAATGACTTCAAATCTTTTGCATCTCTTGGACAATAGACTTCGACTTGAGTCTTTTTCCTCGATAAAACCCGTGCAATCCCATGTTTTCTTCAATTATTCATCCGGTTGACTCTGAAAACACAATAAACACAAAAACCACGCATAATTCCAAACAAATGATATTAAATACGTGTTTTGGTCTTGTTTTAGCCAGAATTAAGTGGTAAAAGGATGGGTGTTTTCACACCTATCATTAAGTTAACCAGGGATTTGCATAAGTGTAATTTGGATCAACTCTATGCTTTTCTTCAGCAGCATGAGAAACATGTGATCATGCACCATTCGCCTCGAGGTATGTACCCTGATTCTTTAGCTTTGATGGCGAATCAACCAAGCTTGTCACACAACAACACTCCTTATATCTTGGGACACCAAGCCTATCATCCATCACCTTACATGACACCAAGCTTCCCCCAATATTCGATTCTACCGCAACCACCCACCTCACATCAGCAACAATATCGGTTTAATGCACCTTCATCACAATATGCTTCACAACCTCACCCAGCAAGCATTGCACCTTATGCTCAGTCTTCATATTCTTCTTATCAAGAGAATGCAGCATATCCATCAAGCTACTCTGATCACATGAGTATTCCTTCTAGTGCTTATGCAGCTCAACAAGACCAAGCAATGTATTGTGATGATGATGAAGTCCCCATTCCTGAATTCAAACAAGGAACTGACCCAGTTGAAGTGTTAGCCACTATGTCTGCTTATCTCACAAGGACATTAAGCAAAAGAGGATTTAGAGGACCAGCTCCTACTAACAATCAGCTGAGGAATTCATCCACTTCTCGCCAACAAGCTACTATTGAGAATGGCAGGGTAATGGTTCAACCTATTCAACCTTATCAGGGGAGACCTACTACATCAACCACCAATGCACGCTCGGTCAATCCTACTCCAATGGTCAACACTCCTCCACGGGCTAATTCCACAGGCAAGTTGAGAATGATTACATGCTACAACTGTAAGGAAGAAGGTCACATGTCCAGGGATTGCAAAAAACCCAAGAGGAGAAGGGATGGTCAATGGTTTGCAGAGAAGATTTATCTGGTGAACGCTCAGGCACAAGGAAGGGAACTTTATGAAGAGGAGCTTGCATTTCTTGCTGATCCAGGGATTGCTAAACAAGACGTTGTCACCACACCAGTGTTGTAAAAAGCGGGCTAGGCGGCCGCCTAGGCGGCGCCTAGGCGCTAGGCGGTCATACTCCGCCTCGATTTATGGCTAGGCGGTTAAGCTAGGCGGAAAAGTTAAAAGGCGGTCAAACATCCGCCTAGGCGGTGCTAGGCGGCGCCTAGGCGGAGCTAGGCGGTCAAAAAGCCAAAGAAAGTCAACAAAAAGTCAATATTTTTTACAAAAAATTGAGAATTTTCTTTTTTAATATATAATTTCCATATTTATTTTAAAATAACATCTTAAAATCAAAGATAAACCTATGATTGTTAAGATAAAGTAATGGATTTTTCGTGAGAATTGGAACCAACTGAAATGTATGTCACGTTTGAAGTTTTAAGTCCTTAAATTGTTATGTTTATTTGTCTATTTCATAAATTTAAGCTATGTGAACTTTGAATTATTAGAAATTAAAAGTATTTTGTCATGTCATACGTATTATTTATAATTTTTTATGCATAAAACTCCAATCCGCCTAGGCGGCGCCTAGGCGCCGCCTAGACGAATTCCGCCTCGAAGGTGACCATCCGCCTCACTAACGCCTAGCGATTTCTGCAACCTTGCACCACACAGAATGCAGCATACCAAGCAGATGATCTTGATGCTTATGATTCAGACTGTGATGAACTTCAATCTGCACAGGCAGCTCTTATGGCAACTATCTCTAGCTTAGGGCCAGAAAAAATATCTGAGGTACTTACTAATACCACTGATAATATCACTGATACTAGTATTCAACCACATCAAGTTGTGCAAGAGAGTGCTGATTCGAATGAGTCTTCGGTGGTGAGTCTTTCAAATGAGGAGACAATCAATGATAGTAATATCAATGTGAGTCCCCAGACTTTGAGTGAATCACAACCGGGAGCCATTTCGCATACGCATATTCCTGCTCAACAAGATTTGGTCGTGGTTCCTGCTACATTACTTAGCCAAATGAATACTGCACTCTTAGAAACCCTATCTAAGAATAAGAATTTGTCTAGTGAGCTTGCTTTGTGCAACGAAAAGGTTCAAACTTTGGAATTAGTTCCTTCGTCCACTGTTCTAACAAATCCCGAATATGATCATTTTCCAAACAAACAAATGAGTCATTTGCAAGAAATTGAAACCTTAAGAGCAGATCTTTCTAACGAACTTAAAGAAAAAGAGTTAGTGGTCACTAATTTTCACAAACTTCAAACGGATTTTGAGTTACTCAAGTCTAAAAAGAATGAAATGGAAATTAATGCGGCTAATAAGATTAGAAGTTTAGATTACTTGCTTTTAAGACAATACGCTGCCTCTCAACTAGTGCACTTATTTGATGCTTCGTTTAGAGAATTTAACTTATCACGTCAAAAAGGCCTTCCCCCTAACCCACGGTATGCAAAACAAGCTTTTATCCATAGTCCAAGACTTTATAATGCAACCCAATTAGGATTGGTCTTAGACCCGATTGTTATTTTCGATGATCGCACAAATAAGGATCTAGTTGATGAGAATCGGTCATATAACTTTGCAAAATATCCCGAGTGTGATTATTTTAAAATGAATCAGGAGCTTGCAAAAACGGATTTTAGAATTCGCTTCCATATGGATAAAGATCTCATCACAGCACCAACCTACATGTTACATGAAGAAAACCCTAGTACACTTCCTACACTTGTCAAAATGGAAGGACCTAAGGAAATTCCAAAGGATCTTCCACCTGTTAGCACTGTATGGTTAAACTTGCAAGAGATTAATCAATACTTTGCTAGTTTTGACAAGGTCATTTTGGAATGTACGACTTCAAATGGCCTAAACGCCGGAGAATGGGCTTTCGAACACATGAACGAGGTGTTTAAGAATGAGATCAATCCGTTTGTCGAAAGTCTAAAAGGAAGTTTTGCATCTCTTTCGGAAAATCTTGAGTTTGAAATTGCAGAAGTTCAAAAAGTGTTTTATGAAATGGACACCGCTTACTAACTACAATTAATTGAAAAGGAAAAGATTTTATCCGAATATGACCGATTCTTGTCCCAAGTAATTTCGTGTGATGTGCTTACTACTGTGAATGTTAATTATTCGAATGAGCTTACATCCGCTATGATTAACTGTGATGCTGTGAATATATGTGATGATGTGTGTGATCTCTCTGTAAATGTTGCTGATACTGTAAATGAGGTAGATAATCATTCTTGTCACGAATCTAACGCTGAATTTTTAAAGCTTCAAGATTCTTACAATTTACTTTCAAAACGCTTTAATGAACTTGAACAACATTGTATATCTTTAGAATTAAAACAACAAACTCAAAATGAGGATCTTTTGATAACAAATGGTTGTGAAAACAGTGTTGAGACGAGTGACAAGATGATTGCAATAGTTAAGGCATTAGAGGAAGATATTATGAGATTAAAGAGAGATGTGTCATCTAATGAAACACTAAAATTGGAACTAGAGGCTGTAGAGTCTAAAAACCAGGACTTAGAAATTAGACTTTCGTCTATTCTAGGGGAGATGGATCGTGCAAGACAGGGAATGTCCAAACTTTATGGTTCACTAGAAGAACGCTTCGCTTTTAATGCGGCACAGCAACAATCTTATGTTGAACAATTGAACCAAAAATGTGAGTAAATCTCTGACTTAAATATCCAGCTCATTGACAAAAACATGGTTTTGGCCGAGTTAAAGGAGACACTTCTTCTCACCCGACAAGAAGCTGTTAATAACTTAGCTACCAACTCTGCACCGTCCTCTAGTGCTCCAACAACCAAGTCAGTAGTGCTTTATAAGAACCCGCTCCATAAGAAAAACCCGGTTACCTACGATGATTATATGAGGAACGCAATTAAGCATGTAGATCTTGTTAGGGATATCTTAGATGATCTTTATGCCTTAGATCCCTCAAGTAGCTACTATTATTTAGCTCATGAATATATTAAGCGAGTTCAATATTGCTTAGCATATTTGCGATACATAGGTAAACCAGGTTCTACACTACTCACTAATCGACCCATTGCTGTAACTCCATTCAATAAGAACCCAGGAGCAAAACCATCATTGGCACCATCAAGTAAGGCACCTTTAAAATCTGTTGCTAATATTCCCACTTTGCCTTCTACAGGAGTAAAAGAGTCTACTAAGGCTAAAGGATCATCACTCAAGAAAGATAAGATCAAGCCCTCCACTAGTAGTACCATCAAGAAGAAAGTAGAAGCTCACACTAGGAATATCAGTTCAGTTTTAACTAAAAAGAATCATGTTAAGACTAAAAGCTCTGCGCCTGTGCAGAAGCCTAAACCATTTGTGAATTCTAATTTGAAATGTTGGAATTGTAATGAATGTATGTTTTCCCAACGTCATGATTTGTGTCTTATTGATCATGTGAATGAAATGAATGCCATTAGGAATGATCTTGAATGGAAGCCAACTGGTAGAACTCGTGCCCAAGTTGGATGGCAATGGCGTCCCACTGGTAGGACCTTTACATTAGATGGAAAAATGTGCCCTTTAACTAGGAATGCATCCATTGAGGTTAGGTCTCAGCGTCCTTTAGTTAGGTACACTAGCACTACAGTATGGAAACCGCGCCCTTTAATTAGGTCAGCTCCCGCTATAGTGCCTATCAGTGAAGAAATACCTCAGGATTTAAGCCAACTAGAATCTACACCACCAACTAGGAAGAAGGCTAGGAAATCTAAGAAACCTAGAGTTAGCAAATCTAAGATTATTAAATCTGTACCTGCTAATAACAAGGAACATTCAGATTCCAATACCTCTACATTGTCCTCGTCTGGTGATATTTTCAGGTGGTCCAAATCATCCTCTGGTATTTGGACTCCGGTTGTTCAAAGCATATGACCGGAGATCGCTCGATGCTCCGAAATTTCGTCAGCAAGTTTCTTGGAACGGTTAAATTCGGTAATGATCATATTGCAAAAATAATGGGGTATGGTGAATATCAGATTGGAAACGTTACGATTTCAAGGGTATACTATGTAGAAGGTCTTGGTCATAATTTATTTTCAGTAGGACAGTTTTGTGATTCCAACCTAGAAGTTGCTTTTCGACAACATACTTGTTTCATCCGCAACTTGGAAGGTAAAGACTTGTTGAAGGGATCTCGTGGTGCAAATCTTTATACTTTGTCCTTACAAGACATGATGGCCGCCTCTCCAGTATGTCTTCTCTCTAAAGCATCTAAGACCAAGTCATGGTTATGGCATCGCAGATTATCTCATCTCAACTTTGATGCTATTAATCATCTGGCTAAAAACGAATTAGTTCGTGGTCTTCGAAAGCTCAAATTTCACAAGGACCATTTATGTTCCGCGTGTTCAAGGGGGAAAAGTACCAAGAAATCATACAAGCCCAAAGCTGAAGACACCAATCAAGAAAAACTTCATCTTTTGCATATGGATCTCTGTGGGCCAATGAGAACCGAAAGTGTGAGCGGTAAGAAATTCATCCTTGTTATTGTGGATGATTTCTCCAGGTTTACATGGGTTAGATTTCTACGTACAAAGGATGAAGCACCGAAGGCTATCATCACTTTTCTGAAATTCATTCAGGTACGTTTAAATACTACTGTCCGCCGTATTCGTACAGATAATGGAACAGAGTTCGTCAACCAGACTCTTCGTGCTTACTATGAAGATGTTGGTATCTCACATGAAACATCCGCTGCACGTACTCCACAACAAAACGTTGTCGTTGAAAGACGGAATCGTACGCTTATGGAAGCTGCTAGGACTATGCTGATTTATGCGAACGCTCCATTGTTCTTGTGGGCAGAAGCTGTATCTACTGCATGTTTCACCCAAAACCGCTCTATCATTCGGAAACGCCATGGAAAAACACCTTACGAGCTTCTACATGATCGTAAACCCGATGTTTCATTCTTTCATGTGTTTGGTGCTCTTTGTTATCCAAACATTAATAGTGAGAACTTGGGCAAACTTCAACCGAAAGCCGATATAGGTATTTTCATTGGTTACTCACCCTCCAAGAAATCATACCGAATTTACAACCGTCGTCTTGATAAGATTGTAGAAACTATGGATGCAGATTTTGATGAGTTGACAGCAATGGCTTCTGAGCAACGCAGCTCTGAACCCGCGCTTCATGAGATGGGAACCGGTGCTATTAGTTCCGGATTAGTTCCCAATAATCCTACTTCTACATCATTTTTACCACCTACAAGGCCCGAGTGGGATAAACTGTTTCAACCGTTGTTTGATGAATTCTTTGACCCCCCAAATGATGAAGTTCCAGCACCTGTAGTGATAGCTCCAATTCCTGAAGTTGTTGCTCAAGCAAATGAAGCTTTATCCAATGCATCTTCAATTAACATTGAACCGGATGCACCTTTACCAAGTGATTCTCAAACTACACCTGAATCGTCACCCTTACTTGTGCCTAATGATGTTGAAGAGGATTCTATTGATCACGATTTGGAATATGCTCACCTACAAGAGCTTCCTTTCTTTGGTGTACCGATACCTGAAAACCCTTCAGCCGCGTCTACCTCAGAAGAAGCTCCTTCTATTGTTCACTCCAGACCACCTCGGATTGAAAAACATAGCACCAAATGGACAAAAGATCACCTAATTAGGAATGTCATTGGAAGTCTCGATCGACCAATCTCTACACGCCATCAATTCAAGAGAGTGCACTCTATTGCTATTTTGATGCATTTCTCTCCGAAGTTGAACCTAAAAATTGGCAAAAGGCTATGACTCAATCATCTTGGATTGAAGCCATGCAGGAGGAACTAAATGAATTCCAAAGACTTGAATTATGGGAATTAGTTCCTCTCCCTGACAAGGTTAACATCCTTACTTTGTTGTGGGTTTATAAGGTTAAACTCGATGAGATGGGTGCAGTCTTGAAGAATAAGGCTAGATTGGTTGCTAGAGGATATAAACAAGCCTTGGGTATCGATTTTGAAGAATCTTTTGCTCCTGTTGCAAGATTGGAGGCTATTAGACTATTCCTTGCGTATGCTGTTCATATGAACATGATCGTCTATCAAATGGATGTGAAGACGACATTTCTGAATGGTGAACTAAGGGAAGAAGTCTATGTTAGTCAGCCGGATGGGTTCGTTAGCACGGAGTTTCCTAATCATGTGTACAAGCTTAAGAAGGCTCTCTATGGGTTGAAACAAGCTCCACGCGCGTGGTATGATCTCCTTTCAACATATCTCATCTCGGAAGGCTTCTCCAAAGGCAAGGTGGACCACACTCTATTCACTCTCAAGGAGGACAACGACATGATACTGGTACAAATTTATGTTGATGATATAATATTTGCTGCCTCTAACATAGAATTGTCTAAACGCTTTGAGAAGATAATGTCCACACGCTTTCAGATTTCAATGATGGGAAAAATTTCATTTTTCTTAGGATTACAAATTTCTCAGAATCCCAGAGGCATCTTTATTAATCAATCCAAATATGCTCTAGAATCTTTAAAGAAATATAACTTTGAAAATTGTGACCCCGTGGACACTCCAATGGTGGAGAAATCCAAGTTAGATGAAGATAGGAATGGGACTATTGTCGATCCAAAACTTTACCGTGGGATGATCGGCACCCTTCTCTATCTGACTGCTAGCAGGCCTGATTTGCAATTTGCCGTATGCATGTGTGCCCGGTATCAGGCTCGGCCTACCGAAAAGCACCTACATGTTGTTAAAAGGATCTTTCGGTATCTCAAAGGAACACTTCATCGTGGTCTATGGTATCCGAAAGATTTCTCTATTGCTTTAATATCATACGCAGATGCCGATCATGCTGGGTGTCAAGACACGAGGCGTAGCACTTCTGGGTCTGTGCAACTCCTTGGAGACAGATTGATTAGTTGGTCTTCAAAAAGGCAGAAAAGCGCTGCAATTTCTAGCACGGAGGCTGAATACATCGCCATGTCCGGTTGTTGTGCTCAAGTCCTTTGGATGAGATCACAACTAACTGACTACGGTTTGGGATTCAACAAAATCCCGATGTATTGTGACAACAAGAGCGCCATTGCCCTTTGCTGCAACTACGTTCAACACTCCCGGGCCAAGCACATAGACATTCGCTACCATTTCATTAAAGAGCAGGTGGAGAACGGAGTGATCGAGCTGTATTTTGTCACCACTGAGTATCAACTGGCAGATATGTATTTTGCATTTAATACAAGGCTTTTGGCCCGTATAAAAATTATTAACAGTTCGTTGTGTTGGTCTAATCGAATTGATCTAGGTTCTCTATGTGACTCAGTTTTATTTTGGTGAAAACAAATATTTTTTGGTTGTTTTTAAATTTAAATGTGCCAGACTTAAAAGTAAATGTCGTTAAAGTAAAGGGCAAGTATTAAAAGAGCGTGAAATTAAATCTAAATCTAATCAAAGGAGAGTGTGCAATATTTAAAAACGTGACAGAAAGTAAATTAGTTAAACGACTAAAAATTAAAACGTGACAAGAATTAAGATCTAACAAGTATAAAAATGTAGACTTAGAAAAATAAACAAGACGAAAATATGAAAAATAACTCCCAAATCGGAAAATATTCCGATCAACCACGATCGGAATATAGCCTTACCCTTGATCGGAATATGAATAACCAACCCCTGATCGGAATGTAAATTAGAGTACCCAATCGGAATGCTGTCACCTAGTCAGATCGGAATACCAAAGTTACCCTGATCGGAATAATGCCTACTTCCCTTGATCGGAATAATGGGTCGGAACAACCAATCGGAATGTGTAGAAGATCTTTGATCGGAAAGCTGTCACCAAATACCAATCGGAATCCACTAGCCCAAACGGTCGGAATGACTTCCTTTGCACACGATCGGAATGTATCGAACCACTCCAATCGGAATACAGAAAGGAAAATCAAAACCCTTTTCCGACCTAGCAATGAGCTATGGTCGGAATGTAACTCCCTCTTCCGATTTGTCAGGTCGGAATAAAGGGAAAAGTACGAAAATAAGCTTAACAATTAAGCTATAATCCTAATAAGCACAAGACTAAATCCTTAAGGTAAATCGTGTAAAAATAAGCTATAAAACTGAAAGTTAACAACTTTTAAAGTATGAAAAAGATAAACTTTAAGAAAAACAACTTTTTATATAAAAATAACTTTTGTAAAAACCTATATATATACTTGAAATCAAATCAAATAAACTATGAAAATAAGAGATTTAAAACGATCAAACGCATAAAAATGAAATCTTTAAACAAGTTAACAAGATTAAAAACGTGTAAATCAAAGAAAGGTAGAAGAAGATTAAGATCAACAAGATAAAGTAAAGGTGCAAGAAATTAAAGAAACACTTACTTGAAAATTAAAGGTAATTAAAGGTGCAAGACAAGTAATTAAATGTGCATAAAATTAAGGTGGAAGAACTAGTTTGTCAATCTAGCCAACAAAATGGAAAATTAACAATCCTAATCTATATATAGGGGAGGATTAGGAAGCTTCCTCCCCTCCTTCATCTCTTGTTAATTGCGGGATTAAGTCCCTCCTTCATTTAACCTTCATTAATTGCGTCATTAGTCCTTTTCTTCTAATCTTTCTTTTAAATTTGGACTTTAAGGACTTGTGGCTCGGGATATCTTTTGAACTCGTCTTTAATTTCTTCAATAAAATAGACTTGAGTTTCTCGGCTTTTGATAAACTTCCGTCTTTTGACTTTTTCTTTGATAAATCTTCAGAATTGGTCTTGGACTTCCGTTCTTTTTCCACTCTTGACTTCTCGACTCCGTCTTTCATCTTTTTCTTTAATAAAAGTCGTGAATGCCCGTGAATTTCCGTGTTTTCTCCACTTTTCACAATTTCGTCCTAAATTACAACAAAAACACAAACCACGCATAATTCCGACATAAAAGACATAAAATACACGTTTTGGTCCGGTTATTATTGTAATTAAGTGGTAGAAAAGATGGGTGTTTACACACCTATCAAATCCCCTACACTTGACCATTGCAATGTCCTCATGCAATGCATTAGTTACAAAGCATGTTTATACTTTTCATCATAATCAATCCACGTTGGCCTTTATTAAAGAGATAGAAGATTATAAAAATGCAAAGCAAAGAAATTAAAAGCATACCTTGGGTTTTGAAAATGTCATGAATAATCATCATCCTCAACTTTTCACTTTCTCCAAACCAAGCTTAAAAATGAGATCATTGTTATTATAAGTTAGTAAACTAACACGAACTCATGTGGGTCAATTATTCACTTAGACTCCCTTATTCCTATGGGTATCTCTTATATTTTATTATTTGTCTTGAATGATCACGAAGATGCATTGTTTGACTTATTTAGATATTTATTAAGTCTGAAAATAAAGTGCACGATTTAATCAATAGTTAGCTAAAGGACCAAATCTTTTAAAACTGCTTCTCGGGATATCAAAAAGTTCATATCTTGGCATAACTTGGTTCGCGATTTGAGACCTTTCTCGGGCCGATATTTGGCAGCGACTTCATACTTCAAATCTTGAGAGACGTTCATGAAATAATGGTCTTCTCTTCATAAATGGAATTTCTTCACTTGGAATTTTTGAGAGATTCTTCATATATGGACCACGACTTCTTCATTTTTCTCCCATCTTTATTTTGGATTTTGATATACAACGATCCGCCTCCTTTATTGACTTGGATCTATTTATCCTCATACCTTGTCAGGGTCTTTTCGGATACACTTCTCCATGACTTTTTGGGAGTTTTTTTGCTTTTCGTCGTGTGTCTCGATCCTTCATATTTATTTTCGATAAATGATTCTTCACATCACTTTTGGATCTTTAGCAACAAAACATAGCCCTCATGCCTTGTTAGGGCCTTTTCGGACTCGCCAATCTTCGCGCCCCCCTTCATAAGTTATGCCTTGGCTATGAACTCTCGTCATTACCGAGCAACTTTTAAACGATCTGGGACTAGAAGCTAAATAACTTTTCAAATCGTACAACCTTATTTATTAGCAGATAAATTATTTAGCAAGCGGAGGGAGAATAGGCTCATAATTAACTCACATAAATTCACGAAAGAATACCGAACTTATAATTGGCTCTATCATCTCTCGTTCTCCACAGTTTAAAATCTCAAGGAATGAGACTCGTGGATTCTTAGCCTATTAAGTCAAAGTTTTGGGTTTTCGAGTCGCCTATAGGATCTTGCAACTTCTTAGGCTTTTTCAAGTTTAGAAATCGCATTTTAAAGTTCCCTTGATAAACGATTCTCTAGGATCAATTATAGGAACTTGCGAAAAGTTCTTGTTCTTAACCCCTGAGAGTTAAGACTTTCGCGTTTTATAGCTCCCTATATAAAAGCCTAGCAAAACTTGACTTAAACACGTTAAGGATACTAGCTAGAGTAACTTAGGTAAGTAAACTTGGGTTGAGTCAAAAGATTCAAAATTAAAACCACTTATTTAAACATTTATTCTAATAATGGAAAGAAAATAAACATAACAAAGGAAAATACAACTATACAATTAGGCCAACATAGATTAAAAATTTTGAAAAATGTCGAAAAATAAAATTTTCCGGTTAAAATGAGGACAAATACAAGGAAAAGAACCACTTAACTTCGATAGAAGTCCCCCCTACACTTAATATAAACATTGTCCTCAATGTTTAAGCATGTGGGAGTAAACTCCCCTACACTTAGGACATTGTGCACGTTGTTTAAATCTCGCTAAGGAAAAGACAACTAAAGAGATTCCTATTTTAATATTGAGAAATATAAAATAGTGAATCGAAAAGAGTTTAGGATAGAACCGAGAAGAAGGGAACACGGAATCACGGGTCGTCAAGAATCATCAAGAGTGGATCATTGAAGCTCGAATCCCTAATTAAGAAGTGAGGAGAGGAAATAGCAATCCAAAGGGGTCCCCCCTACACTTATGGTAAAGAAAGCGAAAAGATAGATGCATGGGTTGCCTCCCAAGAAGCGCTTGATTTTTGTTAACCGAGTCATTAGCCTGACTCGACCTTGATCATCAACGGAAGTAGCATGAAACAAATCCACCAGGATCAAAGACATAGTTTTCATCCATCAATAAGCACGAGCTTAAGGCGAACAAGGCAAGCCAAAAGAGAAGTGGCAAGGTTCCCTTAAGCAGTGATGGAGCACAGTAGGAGCAAGGATGAAGTGCAAGCTTGTCTTCAAGATTTCCAAAGATTTTTCCTTTTATTGCATCAGGTGGATACTGAGATGGCTTAAAGACTGCAATACCGGGGTCGAACACCTTTTCCTTCAGGGGAAAATAGCACTCCGGCTCAGCCGAGTGTGAAGAAGATCCGCAAAGAAGCACAACCTCGTCCTCAGAAGTGGGACAAAGAGGTGTCAAATCATACGTGCAACGGATTTCGGTGTCGACCGGTTTCTTCTCCTTTGACAAAATGCTCTTCAAATCCAAAGTAGGATCAAGACGATAATCTTCAAAGTCCAAAGGAGGTGCATCACTCTCATGCGGGAAGTATGTATTGAGAAACATAGAGAAGTCTTCCTCGAATGAGTAATCGTCTAAAGTAGGATCGAGTGATGGCGGAGGATCTTCATCATGTGAAGAATCGCTCGAAAGAGTATCGGCCTCATCAAAATCATCGAATGTGGGCAGCTCGGGATACTCAGAAGTACAATCAAAATCAACCGAATTTGAGCTAGAATCATCATCATCATAAGCATCAAAGACCGGTTGAGAATCATAAATGAAAGAAGCGTCCAAGGTAGGGAGAGAATCATTCACATCATCGTCAAAGAGTGGATTATCGATGGAAGAATCGAATAGAGGATTGTCATAGACGGTAAAGTCATCGAGCACGTTAATCATATTCACTGATTCTCGGCCTCCAAAAGTTGTACTAGTAAGCTTCCCCATTTTGAAAACTTGTGCATCATCCCCGACTCTTAAGATTAACTCACCTTCGGCAACATCCACTAAAGCTCGTCCGGTTCTCAAGAATGGCCGACCAAGTATTAAAGGAATACGAGGGTCCATTTCATAATCAACTACGACAAAATCGACCGGGAAAGTAAATGCGCCAACTTTGATGAACACGTCTTCGGCTATACCAACGGGGTAAGCGAGAGTGCGATTAGCAAGCTCAAGAGTCATCTTTGTTGGAGTGAGGTCGGGCAATGATAGTGTTTTCCAAACACTCAAAGGCATCAAATTAATACTAGCCCCGAGATCAGCAAGGGCAGTAAATTCTTCAGTTTTGTTGAACACGCAAGGCAACACGAAACGACCGGGATCTCCAAGCTTTTCCGGCAGTTCTTTAAGAATAACTGCAGAGCAGTTTTCGTTTAATCGAGTGTTGGCGAGTTCAATCAGCTTCTCCTTCTTGTTAAGCAATTCCTTAAATGCTTTGACAAATTTGGGCATGTGGACAAGTGCTTCAAGAAAGCTAATGTTGAAGTTCATCTAAGAAATCATCTTCACATAGCGTGTCACGTCAGAGTCCTCCTTGGTTAGCATTTTGTTCTTGCCCAAGCGAGAAGGATAAGGGATATTGGGTTTGGGTTGTGAAGGTGCAGGTGTAGGTAAAGGTTGAGATGTTGAAGGGTCATTTGTGGAAACTTCATCACGTCGAGGCGGAGACGGTAATGGTGCACTAATACTAGGTGTAGGAGGAGTAGGGATACATGGTGGTGGAGGAGGTGTAGATGATGGTGGTGGGATTGGTGGTCCTACAATGGTGACTCCACTACGAGTAGTAATAGCACTCACATTGGCTCGCGGATTAGTGACGGTGTTTGAAGGTAGAGAACTCGAAGAAGAAGATTGAGCAGCGGGCAAGAAACTAGCAAGCATATTCTTCAAATCATTGGTTTGACTGCTGAAGGAGGATTGAATGTTATCTCTAAGCTCGGATCTTATCTCATTTCCTTGCTTTGTGATATCTCCTTTCAGATTGATAATTTGGCTCTTCAAGTTCTTGATTTGCTCACCTTGGGTTCTCATGATGGCCTCAACATCGGGGTTAATGGGTGGAATTTGTTGGGCGGGTGGGTGATAAGGATTAGAAGCTCTTGGTGGGATTTGGTTGCTTCTAGTGTAGTTGTTTGCGGGGTTTTGGTTTTGAGGAGAAAAACCGGGTGAAAGGTAATTGTTGGAACGGTAGCTCAGCAGATTTCTATCCCCTTGTTGTCTAGCTTGGTAATTTTCCGGTGAATAATTACCGTAAGCAGCATACACATTTTTCGGATTTCCTTGTGTCGAAGGACAATCGGTGTATGAGTGAGGACCGCCACATGTTTCACAAGGATTAGCAACCGCTTTAACTTGTTGTTGTTGTTGTTTTGAAGCGAGAAGCGTAATACTTTTGCTCATTTCAGCCATCATGCGGGTGAGTTCGGTCATCTCAGGGTTTGCTGAGGTAGAGGAAACATTGACTCTCGTGTTGTTTCTAGAAGAAGCAGAGGAATCCCAGTTCTTATGATGAGTAGTCATGTTTTCTATTAACTCTCTACACTCCTCGGGTCTCCTTTTCATGAATGTGCCACCGGCGGCTGCATTGATCGTATCACGATCTCGAAAAGTCAATCCGTTGTAGAAAGTATCGATCAAGGTGACCGGAAGCATATTGTGGTTTGGACAACGGTCGATCAAGACATTATATCTCTCCCATGCATCAAAAAGAGATTCATCGGGATCTTGCATGAAACCGCTGATCTGATTCGCTGATCTGATTGCGAAGGCTCGTGACCATGGATGGTGGAAAGTAGCGCGACAAAAAGCGTTGAGTCATATCATCCCAAGTGTGAATAGAATTCTTCGGGAGACGATCAAACCATTTCTCGGCATGATGTAATAGAGTGTGTGGAAAGAGTTGTAGGCGAAGCTCATCCATAGTGGCACCAGCCAACTTCATGCTCTGGGTGATTGTAATGAACTTGTCGAGGTGTTTGTTGGCATCATCATCAGGCAGTCCACGGAATGGGTTTGTTTGCACTTGCTGAATCATATGGTGCTTCAACGAAAACTCAGGAGCGTTGATTTGCATTGGTGCAATCGGTCCTCCTCGTCCAAACATTGTTGGTTGACAAAGTTCTTCCATGGTCCGAAGATCGGGCTGTGGAAGAGCATTATTGTTATTATTATTATTGAGGTGCGGTGGCATGTTGTTGTTGTTAACACCTGCCATATCTAAATCTTCTTGAGGCTCGGGCTCTTGATAATTAGAAGATCTAGTACGCATTACACCTGAAAAGCAAAAGAAAACAAAACCAAACACAAAAAACAATATATATACACAATAAAGATAAAATCTTTTTGGATTTTTTTGAAATTTTAATTTTTTATGGTTTTTTATCAATTTTTTATGCAAGAAAAGTAACGTTCACAAGTGAACGGATCCCAAAAAGCAACGTGTCTCTCACAGAAAACCGTTAATCTTTACGAAAAGAGCCGGCAGCGGCGCCATTTAATACAAGGCTTTTGGGGAGTTTTTAAAAATTATTAACAGTTCGTTGTGTTGGTCTAATCGAATTGATCTAGGTTCTCTATGTGACTCAGTTTTATTTTGGTGAAAACAAATATTTTTTGGTTGTTTTTAAATTTAAATGTGCCAGACTTAAAAGTAAATGTCGTTAAAGTAAAGGGCAAGTATTAAAAGAGCGTGAAATTAAATCTAAATCTAATCAAAGGAGAGTGTGCAATATTTAAAAACGTGACAGAAAGTAAATTAGTTAAACGACTAAAAATTAAAACGTGACAAGAATTAAGATCTAACAAGTATAAAAATGTAGACTTAGAAAAATAAACAAGACGAAAATATGAAAAATAACTCCCAAATCGGAAAATATTCCGATCAACCACGATCGGAATATAGCCTTACCCTTGATCGGAATATGAATAACCAACCCCTGATCGGAATGTAAATTAGAGTACCCAATCGGAATGCTGTCACCTAGTCAGATCGGAATACCAAAGTTACCCTGATCGGAATAATGCCTACTTCCCTTGATCGGAATAATGGGTCGGAATATATATATATATATATATATATATATATATATATATATATATATATATATATATATATAGATATATGTATATATATATATATATATATATATATATATATATATATATATATATATATATATATATATATATATATATATATATATATATATATATATATATATATATATATATATATATATATCATATATACATATATATATATATATATATATATATATATATATATATATATACATATATCTATATATATATACATATATTTATATATATATATATATATATATATATATATATATATATATATATATATATATATATATATATATATATATATATATATATATATATATATATATATATATATATATATATATATATATATATATATATATATATATATATATATATATATATATATATATATATATATATATATATATATATATATATATATATATATATATATATATATATATATATATATATATATATATATATATATATATATATATATATATATATATATATATATATATATATTAGCCTTTTAGACCCGTCCAGTGGACGGGCTAGCTTTAAGTATATATATTTTTAATAAAAATTGAATTTATGTGTGTTTGTATTAGAAGTTTAGTATATATAGTGTTAGTTATGGCATTGATATTGTAATAATGTAGCATAGAATATACAAAAATAACGTAGTTTAAGATATTTTATTTATTTAAGAATATTATGAGTTAATTGAATTTACATACGTTAACGGTATGAATAAGTTGGTTACATAAAAATTTTTAGGAATTTTAATAATAGTGTATAAATATATTATGTATTTTTGAATTTTATGAGGTAATAAATTTTGTATATGTTAATGTTATGAATAAGGTTTTTACATTAATTTTTTTTGAAATTAATATTATTGTTGTGAATTTTAATAAAATTTTGTATTAAAGGCATTGTTTCACCGTCCTTCCTTATATATTTTTATGAAATTTTGTATTTAAGGTATCATTTGTAATTCATATATACATTTTATAGAATTTTGTATTTAAGACATCATTTGTAATTCCTATTTTATTTTTGAAGCATTTTATGGAATCATTTTTATAAAATTTTGTATTTAAGGCATTGTTTCACCATCCTTCCTTATATATTTTTATATAATTTTTTATTTAAGGCATCATTTGTAATTCCTATATATATTTTTATAGAATTTTGTATTTAAGGCATCATTTGTAATTCCTATTTTATTTTTGAAGTTTTTATGGAATCTTTTTAATAAAATTTTATATTTATGGTATTGTTTCACCATCCTTCCCTATATATTTTTATAAAATTTTGTATTTAAGGCATCATTTGTAATTCCTATATATATTTTTATAGAATTTTATATTTAAGGAATCATTTGTAACTCCTATTTTATTTTTGAAGCATTTTATAGAATCATTTTTATAGAATTTTGTATTTAAGGCATTGTTTCACCATCCTTCCTTATATATTTTTATAGAATTTTATATTTAAGGTATCATTTGTAATTCCTATATATATTTTTATAGAATTTTGTATTTAAGGCATCATTTGTAATTCCTATTTTATTTTTGAAACTTTTTATGGAATCATTTTTATAGAATTTCGTATTTAAGGCATTGTTTCACCATCCTTCATTATATATTTTTATATAATTTTGTATTTAAGGCATCATTTGTAATTCCTATATATATTTTTATAGATTTTGCATTTAAGGCATCATTTGTAATTCCTATTTAATTTGTGATGTATTTTATGGAATCATTTTTATAAGATTTTGTATTTAAGGCACCATCATTCCTTATATATTTTTATAGAATTTTGTATTTAAGGCATCACTCGTAATTCATATATATATTTTTATTGAATTCTATATTTAAGGCATCATTTGTAATTCCTATTTTATTTTTGAAGCATTTTATGGAATTATTTTTATAGAATTTTGTATTTAAGGCATTGTTTCATCATCCTTCCTTATATATTTTTATATAGTTTTTTATTTAAGGTATCATTTGTAATTCCTATTTATATTTTTATAGAATTTTGTATTTAAGGCATCATTTGAATTCCGGTTTTATTTTTGAAGCATTTTATGTAATCATTTTTATAGAATTTTGTATTTAAGGCATTGTTTCACCATCCTTCCTTATATATTTTTATATAATTTTTTATTTAAGGCATCATTTGTAATTCCTATATATATTTTTATAGAATTTTGTATTTAAGGCATCATTTGTAATTCCTATTTTATTTTTGAAGTTTTTATGGAATCTTTTTAATAAAATTTTGTATTTAAGGTATTTTTTCACCATCCTTCCCTATATATTTTTATAAAATTTTGTATTTAAGGCATCATTTGTAATTCCTATATATATTTTTATAGAATTTTATATTTAAGGCATCATTTGTAACTCCTATTTTATTTTTGAAGCATTTTATAGAATCATTTTTATAGAATTTTGTATTTAAGGCATTGTTTCACCATCCTTCCTTATATATTTTTATAGAATTTTGTATTTAAGGCATCATTTGTAATTCATATATATATTTTTTTAGAATTTTGTATTTAAGGCATCATTTGTAATTCCTATTTTATTTTTGAAACTTTTTATGGAATTATTTTTATAGAATTTCGTATTTAAGGCATTGTTTCACCATCCTTCATTATATATTTTTATATAATTTTGTATTTAAGGCATCATTTGTAATTCCTATATATATTTTTATAAATTTTGTATTTAAGGCATCATTTGTAATTCCTATTTAATTTTTGATGTATTTTATGGAATCATTTTTATAAGATTTTGTATTTAAGGCACCATCATTCCTTATATATTTTTATAGAATTTTGTATTTAAGGCATAACTCGTAATTCATATATATATTTTTATAGAATTCTATATTTAAGGCATAATTTGTAATTCCTATTTTATTTTTGAAGCATTTTATGGAATTATTTTTATAGAATTTTGTATTTAAGGCATTGTTTCATCATCCTTCCTTATATATTTTTATATAATTTTTTATTTAAGGTATCATTTGTAATTCCTATATATATTTTTATAGAATTTTGTATTTAAGGCATCATTTGAATTCCGGTTTTATTTTTGAAGCATTTTATGTAATCATTTTTATAGAATTTTGTATTTAAGGCATTGTTTCACCATCATTCCTTATATATTTTTATAAAAAAATTTATTTAAGGCATCATTTTTAATTCATATATATTTTAAAAGAATTTTGTATTTAAGGCATCATTTGTAATTCCTATTTTATTTTTAAAGCATTTTATGAAAACATTTTTATAGAATTTTGTATTTAAGGCATTGTTTCACCATCCTTCATTATATATTTTTATAGAATTTTGTATCTAAGGCATCATTTGTTATTCCTATATATACTTTGATGGAATTTTGTATTTAGAGCATCATTTGTAATTCCTATTTTATTTTTAAAGCATTTTATGGAATCATTTTTATAAAATTTTGTATTTAAGGCATTGTTTCACCATCCTTTCTTATATATTTTTATAAAATTTTGTATTTAAGGCATCATTTGTCATTCCTATATATATTTATATAGAATATTGTATTTAAGGCATCATGTGTAATTCCTATTTTATATTTGAAGCATTTTATGGAATCATTTTTATAGAATTTTGTATTTAAGACATTGTTTCACCATCCTTCCTTATATATTTTTTATAGAATTTTGTAATTAAGGCATGAAGATCTTTGATCGGAAAGCTGTCACCAAATACCAATCGGAATCCACTAGCCCAAACGGTCGGAATGACTTCCTTTGCACACGATCGGAATGTATCGAACCACTCCAATCGGAATACAGAAAGGAAAATCCAAACCCTTTTCCGACCTAGCAATGAGCTATGGTCGGAATGTAACTCCCTCTTCCGATTTGTCAGGTCGGAATAAAGGGAAAAGTACCAAAAATAAGCTTAACAATTAAGCTATAATCCTAATAAGCACAAGACTAAATCCTTAAGGTAAATCGTGTAAAAATAAGCTATAAAACTGAAAGTTAACAACTTTTAAAGTATGAAAAAGATAAACTTTAAGAAAAACAACTTTTTATATAAAAATAACTTTTGTAAAAACCTATATAAACTTGAAATCAAATCAAATAAACTATGAAAATAAGAGATTTAAAACGATCAAACGCATAAAAATGAAATCTTTAAACAAGTTAACAAGATTAAAAACGTGTAAATCAAAGAAAGGTAGAAGAAGATTAAGATCAACAAGATAAAGTAAAGGTGCAAGAAATTAAAGAAACACTTACTTGAAAATTAAAGGTAATTAAAGGTGCAAGACAAGTAATTAAATGTGCATAAAATTAAGGTGGAAGAACTAGTTTGTCAATCTAGCCAACAAAATGGAAAATTAACAATCCTAATCTATATATAGGGGAGGATTAGGAAGCTTCCTCCCCTCCTTCATCTCTTGTTAATTGCGGGATTAAGTCCCTCCTTCATTTAACCTTCATTAATTGCGTCATTAGTCCTTTTCTTCTAATCTTTCTTTTAAATTTGGACTTTAAGGACTTGTGGCTCGGGATATCTTTTGAACTCGTCTTTAATTTCTTCAATAAAATAGACTTGAGTTTCTCGGCTTTTGATAAACTTCCGTCTTTTGACTTTTTCTTTGATAAATCTTCAGAATTGGTCTTGGACTTCCGTTCTTTTTCCACTCTTGACTTCTCGACTCCGTCTTTCATCTTTTTCTTTAATAAAAGTCGTGAATGCCCGTGAATTTCCGTGTTTTCTCCACTTTTCACAATTTCGTCCTAAATTACAACAAAAACACAAACCACACATAATTCCGACATAAAAGACATAAAATACACGTTTTGGTCCGGTTATTATTGTAATTAAGTGGTAGAAAAGATGGGTGTTTACACACCTATCAAGGACGAATCGAGTTTTTGATCGACAAGCTTGGCATGAAATCATTCACTCCAGCGACTCTCAAAGAATTGGCAGAAGAATCAGCTGAATAGTGGTGGTAAACTATTCAGGCGTATCCTTTGTTCGTGATCATGTATATTATCGTAAATATATAAACCACAAAAAGAAAAATACAAAAATATAAAACCAAGAAAAACCATAAAAAATAATAAAACCTACAAAAACCATAAAAATTATAAAATCAAGAAAAACCAAAAATATTTTTCGTTTTTTAAAATCGGGCATGTCTTTTAGTACGGTAATATTTACGGCTTTAGAAATGTCGATCAATATTGACACGGCGCCATAAATAGAGTCCGTATAAAAGTTGTACATTTTTAAAACATGCCCATTATGGCTTGTAGTTATTTCTGACTGCAACCCGGTTTTCGCATTAAAGTCACGTATTTCCTTGGAAAACGTTGGCTCACAACGGGAATTAATTTTCTCGGGCATGATTTACAAGCCAAATCATGCAAAGGGATCAAGTTTACTTTACAAATTGGTCTAACACGAGTTAGTCTACGTATCAGTGCATTAATTTGTCAAAATAAGAGAAATCTTATTGCCACCACGAATCAATCTTTTCAAGACATTAATTGGAAATGTTTTCATCAATATTTGAATCTTTAAACAATGACTACAACTCTTTAAATAGAAAACGGGTCATCGTTTAAGGGGGAGAAAATATTAAATCATCTTCGTCATCAAAACGATTTTCAAAATTGTTTGTGGAAAATTAATTGGCTAAATGGTTTATGAGTGGTCTTGCTTTAGAATACGGCTTGTGCTCGCTCAATGAGATAGACTAACGAGTGTTAAGTACCTTAACGTGTGTTAGCCTAAAAAGAGTTATAAACCAAAAAGGAAAAGAAAAGAAAAGTATAGGGATTTAAAATGACTAAGAGAGAAAGTTGAATTTTGACCTAAGTCAAACCAACCCCCCCCCCCCCCCCCCCCGTTTTTTCATCTTCACTGTTTCTGTTTCATCTTTTCTTTCCGCCATTGATACACACATTCAAGCTTTCACAAACTCTCAATTCAATCATCCAATCCGTTTCATTCGATCAAAAAAGGTACAAACAACAAATTCTTTGATTTATAATTCGCCTAATTCATCTTTAAATCCTGTTAATTGATTCGGGTAATCAACTTTATCAAAATTAGGGTTCGTTTGCTTAATTAGGGATTAATTGATTAGGGTTTTAGATGGGTTTTGCTCGGAATATCCTTAGAAAGATGTTTTGTTGCCTTAGAATGCCTTAAAACTCACAATCGCGCCTAGAATAATCATTAATAGGGTGCGTTTATAACTTCCGGATGAACAAGGATTATGAACTTCCGAATGAAGGAAGTTCCGGATGAACTTCCGAATGAAGGAAGTTCCGGATGAACTTCCGAATGAAGGAAGTTCCGGATGAACTTCCGAATGAAAGAAGTTCCGGATGAACTTCCGAATGAAGAAGTTCCGAATGAACTTCCGAATGAAGAAGTTCCGAATGAACTTCCGAATGAAGAAGTTCCGAATGAACTTCCGAATGAAGAAGTTCCGAATGAAACTTCCGAATGAAGAAGTTCCGAATGAACTTCCGAATGAAGAAGTTCCGAATGAACTTCCGAATGAAGAAGTTCCGGATGAACTTCCGAATGAAGAAGTTCCGGATGAACTTCCGAATGAAGAAGTTCCGGATGAACTTCCGAATGAAGAAGTTCCGGATGAACTTCCGAATGAAGAAGTTCCGGATGAACTTTCAAATGAAGAAGTTCCGAATGAACTTCCGAATGAAGAAGTTCCGAATGAACTTCCGAATGAAGAAGTTCTGGATGAACTTCCGAATGAAGAAGTTCCGAATGAACTTCCGAATGAAGAGTTCCGAATGAACTTCCGAATGAAGAGTTCCGAATGAAGAGTTCCGAATGAAGGAGTTCCGGATGAAGAGTTCCGAATGAAGAGTTCCGGATGAATAGTTCCGAATGAAGGGTTGTTTGATTGATAATTGTTTGCCTATTATAATTACTTGTTGAAATGTGTTATGCTTAGAAGTCATAATGATATATATCTATATATTGTTTGTGCATCAACCCTGTATGTCTTATCTTAAGCAGATACGATGACTAATCCAACAGTACAAGCACTCCAAGATGCTAGAACAGCCACAATTGCTGAAGCAAGAGCTCTCAAGTTCATACCAAACAATTACCGGCTGAAGCAAGTTTCAAAATCCACTCACCATGGATTTAAAGTCGCCATAGAAATCCTTGATCACTCTAACTTCAAGAATGCTTTAAGGAGTACATCCTCGGTGCCATATGATTACATGTATGAGTTTTGGGCTACCAAGGAAAGTACTTCAAACAAGATCACCTTCACTCTCGACAATAAGCAACAGACACTCACAGTCTCAGACTTCCGCAAGATATTTGGAATACGGGATACACCCAAAGGTATGTCATTTTCTAGGGATCCTACCAAAGACGAACTCATGGATATGTTCGATGCTCTTGGATGTCCTGACATACGAGTAGTGTCTGAGTTTACAACCGCTAAAGTAGGTCAACCTTGGAGAGCAATCTTGGGTATTCTCAGTAGATGTCTTACACCTAAGACAAGTGGGCATGATGCTTTGTGTGGTCCAATTATGAACATCTTCTATGGAATGTACAAAGGCTCAAATGCAGATTATGCATTATTGATGTGGGAAGAATTTAACTTTCAACTCTTCCAAAACAAGAAGCTGAAGACTAATTTCTTTCCTTACCCTCGGTTTATCAAGCTTATTATTAATTATTTTATGAAGAATGATGTCTCTATTGATAAGCGTGCAGCAAGTCGTCATCACACTGAAGAGGCTGATCACACTGTGGATCTAAGGCATGAAGGACCATCTAGTGGTGTTATTCCTGGTCCTATTCCCGATTATCTTCTGACGGATAAAATTAAAGCTTCTGCTGATTACAAACTACTGCTACTAGAAATCAAGAAGCTAAAAGCAAGCCTTCAGACAGGAGAAGACTCGTCTACTACGGTCAAGAGTAAATGTAAACGCAAGCAAACAGTTGCTTTATCTGAACCCGAAACCAAGAAGAAGAAGACTGAGGCTAAGAAGGGAAAAAGCACTACTGATGAGTTTGTTCTACATGACGAAGAAGATATTGATGATCCTACTCTTGACAAGGCTGAGAGAAAATTAATGAAGATAGCTATTGAAAAGAGTAGGAAAGACACGGGAGGTAGTGGTTCGGGTGCACAGATAAATATTGAAGAAGAGTACGAGGAGCCAGAGGATATTGATGAGTTTGGTTCACCTGAACGGTATTCTACTTCGAAGGAGACATCCATCCCCATTTCAGCAAGTGTTGAAAAGGAGTCCGGTGCTCCTACAATCATGGTACCTACTCAACCTTTAGTAACTCAACCTCCACCAATACAACCCTTACCAACCCGACCGGTTCCAACACCATTCCTTCCACCTCCAATAACTTCTATCCTCAGTACTGTAGTCACAACCGAGCCTCTTCAACCAACCCAGAGTAGCTCTGCATCATCTTCAATGGCTGCATTTGTAATGGCAGAAATGTTGGATAAACATACGGATAATCAAAGAAGAGAGATGAGTGAACTTCGCCAAGAGCTACTTAGACGAGTTCAAAGTGAAGAAGCATCTAAGAAATCCCAAGAAGAGATGCTAGCTAAGTTCGCTGCAGAGATGGAGTTGACACGTAAAGCTCATGCAGAAGAACTAGCTCAGGTAAAACAGGCTGAAGCTGATAAGTATGAAGCACGAATCACGAGACTTCGAGCTATGAAGGATAAATACAAGGAGTAGAAAGTCACACTTGAAGCTTCTATTGAAGAGAGAGTGAAAGAATCCGTTGAGTCCCTTATGCCAAAACTGCGTGATGAGTTGAAGACACTCGCGGCTGATAACTTGATGATTAAGTCATCCAATCCTTCTGAATCCGCTTACAAACTCGCATATGACTTAACGGATTTTGAATTAAAGAAGATCCTCAAAGCTCGTATGAGGGAAGTTGGATCTTTTGATAAGTCTAAAGTTCAACGGACTCTCTACAAATCACTCAATGACGCTATCATGGAGGATGATCGGTTGTTCAAGATGTTTGGAAGTGTGGTACCTTACCACATTCTGCCTGAGGAGGAAAAGGATGATAGTGAATAAGAAGAGGGTGACGGTGAAGAAGAAGAAGAAGAAGAAGATGATGGTGACGATGATGGTGATGATGATGAGGATGATGATGATGATGATGATGATGGTGGTGATGGTGGTGATCGAAATGAGGAAAGTGCTAAGGGAAGCAATTAGGATGACGAGGAGGATGATGATGGTAAACAGCCTGAAAAGGGGATAAGGTTGCCAGCACAAAGAAACCATCTAAGTCTGGTACCAAGTCTCAGAAAGATGCTGCACAAAAGGAAAAATCCACCTCAACGGAATCAAGACGATCCAAGTGGCGCCATGATGTGAATGCTACTACGGCATCATCGATTCCTGGTACATCTATTGCTGTGTCTATACCTGTTACCACTAACCCTGTTAGTTCTTTTGTTGCTCCTGTGATTGCAGAATCAGTAACTGAACCTGAAGCTGCACAACACTCCCCTGTTTATGACACCGCCGAGATGCCTGAATCAGAACCAGCAGATGTTCACGTTTCTACTCCTCTACAACAAGAACCACAATCTACTGTTCCCGAGTCAAGCACACGGGACTGGGCGGATACATTGAAGATTGATGAAACTACACCGCCACAAGCTTGGATCACGGCAGTTGCTAAATATGATCCAATCACAGACGCTGACAGAGATGTTCTATATCTCCGTATCCGTAGTCCGATTGACTTGTGTGCATTTCTGGCTCATGAGTATAAGTCTTCGGTCACTCTGTCTTTGGTGAAGAGAGCGCTAAAGGATAAGAGAATTCGCGCCAAAACCAGGTTAACCCGAATGGAGTACGAGTATTATGTTGACGAGGTCCTGAAAGCTCTTAACACCGTTCAAAGGCCAGACCTCCATGAATCAGAAAGAGCTCCACCTCCACTTGATCCTTCTCAAGATAATCAAATTGCTCTCGACTTCTTCGTCACCAATGATCTTGATTATCTTCTCAAGGGTTCATCAAAGTACGCAACCTCGCTGACCTTGCTGAAAGCTGCTAACTGGGGGACAATACCCTGGATCGAGGAAAAGGTAAACCGACTCTGGGTCCCAAAGGTAACTCGTAATTATGATATGTATGCTGTTATAGGTGCATCTCATTGGGACGAACGAGTCCGAAGGGCGTACAGGGGTTGCTGCTTAGCCAAATCAGGAAGTAACGTTAGATCCGATATTCGCATCTCCAGCATTTTGGGACTGAAAAGTGAAGCCAAGAATGGCTATTATCATGTGACGGAGATTCGTCTAAAAAGGGAGGATGACAGAGAATACACAATACAACAGGGAGATTTTTCTATCATTCGCCTTGAAGATATCGAAGACATGTTGCTTATGATGACCCGGGATCAACTCACCCATATTGCTCGTGAAGACATCATTGCCTTGAATACAGCACTTCGTATGTTCACACGAAGCTTTGTTATCAAGAAACGAGTTGAAGATCTTCAATTGGGAGTTGAAAGCTACCAAAGGAAGCTTAACCTAACCCGTCCAATGAATCAAGTTCTACCTCAACATGTCACAAGATGTCCCTATACCGGCATTTTTGTTCCGAGTTACGTCGAGGGATAATGAAGTTTATGAGGGTGGGTGAGCTTTATAAGTACAGTGATGGGACTCTCATATACGTCAGAGGAAAGTTGGAGCATCTTAATTCGGGTGGGTCTTTACCAGAGATGACTGAGGATTGGCATCAAGGTTATCGGCAAATGGCGAAGTATGTGATCAAGAAGATTGATCAAAAGCTCCGGGAACGTAGATTGATGAGGAGCCTAGAAAGGTTCGTTGGTGGTAGACCATATGGAGTGCACCACAAGTTACTGCAACGATCCATCTAATGGGTCGTACATTTCAGGTTCACTTTATATTGGTTTTTAATTGTGAATATGTAAATTTGTGAATATTGTGCTTCTACGGCTTGATGTAGTGTTAAGGTATGATAATTTTTCAAGAATTTCTCACGAGATTCTAAATCTTTCAAAATATATCATACTAAAGCACTACAACTATCCCTTATTAATTTAAGGGGGAGCATTAACATGTTCTATGGCCAAACATCGATTTCATTTTTACCCAAAGACCGGTTAATCCATTCAATATCCCAAATATTAATGGTTAACATTTTGGATAAGGGGAGAAAATGGGATTAAGGAGACTTAAATGATACTTGGCTAAAAGATGAAAAAGACTTAACGATAATCCAACTTAATATGTGTAAAGCACGTGTTAAGGGGAGCGTTTTTGATGAACAAAACACCTAAGGTACAAAACTTTTGATTTCAATATCACAAGTACCTTAAGTGATTTTCAAGGATTTTTCATGGTGGCTATACCTTCCCAAAACACGCTTACTTCACGACGAATGTGGTGACAAAAGGGTGGTAGGAATAGGTTTAGTCCAATGATTCATCAGAGCCGATGGAATCTTCCCAAGGACAATTCCCTAGATAGAATTAGAAGTCCTAGGAAAGTTGGAGAAAGATTGTGAACGTAGCTGAATGCCGACCAAGTACTTAAGCTAGCACTGGAACAATCACAACAAGGTGCTAGTTATGACGTATTGGTAAGCATTGAAGGGGTTGAAGAATGAAAAAGAATTGTAAAGATAAAGGGTGTAAAGAAAGAAGCCCTCCTTACAACTTTAGGCAGAAACCGGGTCAATACATATGCTATTGAGATCATTTTTGTTAATGATTCTCGATATTGAAGAAAGACATCATGGACCCAGTGATGCAATGCACAACCCTTCCCAGCTAACTCAAATATCTCTCAAAAGGTATTTGTTTTAATCACACGGAGATCAACACGTCATCTATTGGTTTATTCACTCCGAATAGACTGATATTGAAAAGGTGGCACTCCTCTCCAGCCATCGCTCACTAAATCAAAACGCACTATCGAGTCTAGAGCCACGAGATCATCAAAAGTCTCATTAGGACACTTTCCATTTATTCCTTGCTTTCTCACACACTGTGAAAAGTAAGAGATTTTTATGAGTCCTACGCAGTATTCTTGTAATATTGCCAGAACATCCGAGTAATACGCAAGTATTAAAATGAAGATGGAAATCCTGCTTGAGCCAACATCAAACAGGCTCATGGTAGGTTACACGTGCGGTTCTTTAAGAACCAATCTTGTGAAAAACTGGAAAGAAACAGTAGTTTAATTCTTAATTGAACTTAAACTCATTCCAGGCCTCTACGCATTATCATATGATCTTGCCAGAACACTCAGAGTGACACTCTTTAGTGTTCACAGTGACAAGTGGAAATCCTTCTAGTGTTAACATCAAACAGCACTTGGTAGGTAACAAGCAAGATTCAATTTGAATCAAGTTTGTGACAACTGGAAAGCAACGATGGTGAATATCTTAATTGAAATTCACTTGTTCCCGGTTTCATGAATTGACGGCTTCAATCATAAGGATTCTTAATCCAAATGATTCACTCTTTATGTTCGCAGTCAGCTTTGGACGGTCGAATAAAGAGAACGGGTTTACCCGCGAAATCCTGTCAGGAAGTTACTTAATTGAAACTATCCGTCACGGGTACGATATCTAATATCGTCCAACGGTCTTCACCTACCGGAGGTAAAATGCTACTGAATTAGAATAAAATGTCAAAGCCATTTTATTCGTGTCGTTGCTGTGTACCTGTTAAAGACGGTGGCGTTGCTGTGTACCTGTTGAAGACGGTGGCGTTGCTGTGTACCAGTTGAAGACGGTGGCGTTGAGGTGTACCTGCTGAAGTCGTTCCCACATGCTTATGTTTTTCTGCATCAAAGTTCAGCAGAATTCAAGAAAGTGCAAAATGAAGTCTTCCACTGTACCAAACTCTAAAGCTTTCGAGAATTCAACAAAAAGACATAAGTGTGTAGATCATGGAGTCACGAGGAGGCAAGATTCACAAGAAGGCAAAGATCGCACGTGAAAGGCCAAAAGAACAATGCTCTCAAGCCAAAGCCTAAAATATCAAACCAACATATTCACAACAAAAAGAAAGAAGAAAAGACTACGAGCTGAAGAACGAAGACTTAGTATAGTATGCTAGGTTTAGAACTTTGTAACGTGGAGTGACCTCCCTTAGGGGGAGATTGTTAGAAATACGTTTTAACGTATATTAGAAGTATCAGTCACTCCACAATATTATTAATGTTGTAATAGCTCGTAGTTAATGAGTACTTATTTAGTTAAGTAAGAAACCGACCCATGGGCTTGTCATGGGTCGGCCCAAGCCCAAATAATGGCCTTGGATATAAATACCCCTTTCCACCATGGAAAGGGGTTGGTTGTTGATGTTCTCATTTTATAATTTTAATAAAAACACATAGTTCTCTCTCACTTTCTCTCACTAGTTTCTCTCTCTAGAAATCTTCAACCCACTTCATAGATTAAAAAGATTATCAATATTCTACACTTACTGTTTCCCAGATTCCGAATGAACCCCTTTTCACCAGTTATTCCGATGAACGGTTTAGTCTAGGATATTCCGGATCAGTAGTATATTTCGGATGAAGGATTTAGTTTAATTATTCCGAATCAGTACTTTTATTCCGAACCAAGCCCATATTCCGAATCAAGCTTTCATTTTAATTATTCTGAATGAACGTTTTCTTTTAATTATTCCGAATGAACGTTTTCATTTGATTATTCCGAATGAACGTTTTCTTTTGATTATTCTGGATGAGCACTATTATTCCGGATGAAGCTTTTTATTCCAGATGAGCTGTTACTCCGAATGAAGCCCATTTATTCCGGATGAAACAATTATTCCGGATGAAGAGTTTTTCCGAATGAATGTGTTATTCCGAACGAACTGTTTTATTCCGAACCAAGCTTTATTCCGGATGAGTTCATTTATTCTGAATGAACATTTATTCCGGATGAATGACTTATTCCGGATGAAGCCATTTATTCCGGATGAAGGAATTTATTCCGGATGAACGTGTTTATTCCGAATAAAGGGTTTATTCCGAATGAGTGTTTTTCCAGTTTTTTTTTGTAATTTTATACATTTAGTTTTAAGCTTTATTTTTCCCGCCTTTTTACTTAGTCTCACTTTTACTTGCCTTCCTTTTAGTTTGAGTTTAAGTTTGTCTTATTTTATTTTTCAGTCTTTAATTAATTTCGTCTTTTAGTTTTATTTTTATTTATTGTTTTGCTTTACTTTTCGTTTTATTATTTGCATTGCTCCTTTATTATTTGTCTTTGTTTATTTTCGCTTAGCATTTACCTTTTCAAATAGAATAGATATCCAACTTCATTTTTCGTCACCAAGAACAACTGAGTCACACATTTAACCAGTAATCAATTCGAGAAGATACCGAGAACGAACTTTCAACCTAGCAAAGTCCTTGTATTAGAAGTCAAGGTCAATCTATTCATTTTCATCTGGAGCACAGTCGAACGGTTCAAGGAGATAATCAAGTTTCCATTTATGAGTAAATCGACAAGTTCCCCTAAATGGAACACGAAGAGCTTGACCAAAGTCTTCAAGAGAGAGTTTAATGAGTCGACCTTCAAGGATGAACCTAAAATATACTCTATCGTTATCATAAACGAGAGAATATGTGCTAAAGAACTCCAAGAGAAATTCGGGATATATATCCTCCTTGATGTCCAACAAACAATCAAACCCGATTTGTCCGAACATCGAACGAGTATATATATAGCCCTCAATATCATCTTGGACAACTGTACCCTAGTGAAAGCAACGGTTTTGGAGTGAGGAGTAGGTGTTTGCAAGTTGAGGTCAAGGATACATTTCAGATAGATTTGGCATATATTGTTTAGTGTTTTGGTGATCTTGTTGATATTATGAAGGTGATTAGTACCTAAATAAGCACAAAAATATTTCTCCAATCACTCATTTGTTACATATAAACCAAAAGATCAAAAAGATGAGAATGTGTTTCATCGATCTCTTGACAAACAAAGGTTTAATCCTGATCATTCTCATGTTCACAATGTTCCTAGTTCATCATTCACAATAACATATTAACCATGTAAAATCAATAATGAACTTGAACAATGGTTTTTCAAAACAAGGTTTTTAGGTAAGCATTTAACAGTGCCATTACCAACTTGTTCATGGGTTCATATCAATTAACCAAAATTATTTAGTCAAAATTCGGATTGTTCTACAAGTGGGTTCTAGTGAAATCTCAATGAATATGAACCTAAGGAATCATAACAAGAATATATGTCAACTCTTATTCCTAGTAAGGTTTTAATTCAATGTCAATTTTAAAAATCCCGAATTATGAATGTATGAACCCTAGAACAAATTAGATGAAATTGAAAGAAATAACTTACAATTAATTGATCTTGAATGAAGGATGAGTGAGACCCACAAATTGAAATCAATTAATCTTGAGTAATTGAAGGTTTTGGAAGATCAACAATGGTGGAAAATGGGGAAACCCGTCGCTATGTTGGAGAAGAGAGAGAAGAAAGTTTGAAAAAATGATTTTTAATAAAAATTGGCACTTTAGTCTCAAACACTGGCCGCGGTTCTTTATCGATATGGAACCACGTGTTTGAGCCGCGACAATAACGAACCGCCTACAGTGGCGAGCTTTTATCAAAGAAAATTTCAAAACCGAACTTTTCTAAAATCCTTAAAATATGTCTAAAGCCTTTAGGAAATCATTGGACCACCACAACACTAGGTAATAATGCCTTATTGAAGGATTACGAGTTGAATCGAGATAGAAAAGGACCAAAACCGACAAACGACTACTCGTAGCAAAGAAGCAAAGAGGAGAGAAGTCAAGAGAAGTGAATCAAGACCAAGAACATTGCTCAAGAGACAAATGACATTCTTCAAATCGAGGAGACGAAGACCTTGTGTCATATATAGTGGTTTAAGACGTGCCGTTCCGACAAAAGATTAAACAGCTTTGGTAATGAACTATACCAAGCAATTTTGATACGTAGAATAAGATCAATTTCAAGAGTAGTCTTACTCTATTCCAAAACATGAGCAAAGTATAGATTCACTTTCTCTCCCACATGATCGGATAATTATTGCTAGGATTTACAATAATAATATCCTTGGAATGTTTCAATTCTAAATGTGTAAAATCCAACTACAACTTAGTGAATTAGTTTGGTATCTCAAGGGATTCATCAATCATCCTAGAGATGAGCTTAATTGCACAAGTTACACATGATATTGGGCCTACTAACGTAAGGGTGCAAACCATGGAAATCATGCTTAATATAATGCAGTTCGTTTTTCTCAGTTCTTGCTAATTGAAAGTCCAACCAATATCGGGTTTTTAACTGTTTTTGGTTGTTAATTTTTTTGGATATTCTATTTGCTAATTCAACAAAGCCTTGAAAAACTGAAAAATATTACCTACTTATATGTAAAACATATTGCAATTACCAAATTTTTATTCAAGTAATATTGAAAATGTAAAATTTGAAACTTAAAGGACTGAAATTGTAAATTCTAGGAAATTTAAATGCTTGAAATGAAGATTCTAACAAGTCTAGGGACTGAAAATGTAAATCAGCAAACTAAAAGGATCAAAAATGTGAAACTTGTAACAAACTAACCAAAATGTAACCAATTACCAAACTTGCTAACTGATTTTAAACAACTTCAAAACTAAAAGGTCTAATATTTGAAAACCCTAAAAAGAATGAAGATTAGCCAGTATTTAAAACTGCTTGAAACAAGGAGGACCTAAATGCAATTGTTGAAACTTGTTAAGCCAAAAACGGGTTATAGAGACAAATAAGCTCGTTTGAGCTTATTAATGGACCAAAATGGTTCATTCCACTTGCAAAACACTTCTTTTTCAAACTAAGCTAGACCTCTAGAAGAATTTTGACTGAAAATTCAAAATAAGCAAATAAGCACTTCAAGATAAGCCCAAAATAAGCTATAGAACAAACCAGACAAGCACAACTTGATTTTCTTGCCAAAACTGATTAAGCAACTCAAATGATGAACGGGAAATCAAGTTAGAACGAATTTCATCAAGAAATAAGCTAGAAATTTGAATTAAGCTAAAATGTGCTTATCGTTGACCAGGCGTTGACTAAACTTTTTAGACAAAAAGCCGAATCTTTCAAAAATCATGTAACACTATATTCTAAGTGGATTTGTGAAATAAAATGGCTAGATTAATGAATAGAATCAAGAGATCTCAAAAAGCAGTTTCAAGTTACAAAAACATTGCTTATCTCATGCAGTTAGAATTTTGCTGATTTCTCTTGGCTTATTAAAGACTGTGTAAAAAGCTTTTGGAATCTGAAACTTTATGATGTGAACTACAATTGAGGACAAGTATGGTGCAATTTCATCAACAAACAATCAAATGCCAGCCAAAAGAAAATGAGAACTTTTTGAGAGCTAATCTGACTAAAATGAGACCCAAACTTTTTATAGCCAATTGCCTTTTTGACCAGTTATTTGACTTGAAATTTACTCAAAATGCTTTAATATGACCTACAATTTAGTAATGAACATCTACTTTCCAAAATCCAACACTTGAAAACTCTTAATCAACTAGTACCAAACACTCCTTTTGCTGAGATTTGAGAAAATTTCCAAAGACTTTTAAAAAGCTGGATTAAACTGAATGAAAAGCTTTTGACTACCAAACTTGAGACTCAAAATGAGAGAGTTTAAGACTGCAAACAAGCACTAAGAACAACAATTACTCAATTAAGGTGCAAGAACTGAAAATGACTGAATTAAGGCTATGACTAGATACAATCCAAAATCTATAAGCAGAAAAACGAGATTTAAGCTACAATCAAGTAACAATCCAACAACCAGCTAAACTAAACAACTTTGATCAGGCAAACAACAAGATTAACACTAGGAAATGTAGCATGCAATGGACTTATTCAGGTAAACCAAAATCAGAAACTTTAAAACCTTTTGTAGTAATCCATTGGGAAGAAGAGGAGTGCTGAACTCTCTTAACCTAGTGATAACCACCACCTTATCACTAGCTCAATCAATCAATCATCAAAAACAACTACACATCTACTAAATTCATCATCATGGCATGAAAACTTCAAATAGGCTAAGCTTGAACTGAAATCACAACAACAGCTACCAATCTTCTTCAAAGTCAGTTATGATCATTCAATGATCATAACAAACTCTTAGCAGTAACACAATGATCAAATAGGAGCAAAGTATGAACAGTAGGATGAATATGAGATTTGGCGGTAAAATGAGAATCCAAATTTTATTCATGGAAAGTTGTTACAAAGTTGTTGGAATGAAGCTAACTAACTAACTAACTCAAGAGTTTGTCAGACACTTGAGTAGTTAAGCTAAAAAGGAAGAAAGTTGAGAGGAAAATGTAAAGTGTGTGTTTTTACAATTTTTTAACTACTACTACAAATGAGAACTAGCAGGCTATTTATAGACATGAAGAGGAAGTTTGTTGGGGATGATGACGTGTTGAGACCAATCCCAGGTCTCCACGTGGCATGATTCTGCAAAACTGCTCTTCAAAGTATGAACACAAATTGGGGCTTTCTTCTAGGGTGGATTTCTTGTTAATTGGTTGTTACCATTTTGTTCGTCTATCCAAAATAGGCACTTTTGATGTTTACAACTTTTCATGATTTCGCCTCTAGCTAAAAAAACGATCCTAGAAATATTTTGGTAGCTTGAAGATGATACGTGGCACGTTCTGAGTGGTCAAAACGAAGTCACACGGATTGAACTGTAGAGATTTGGTTATTAATTGTGGCGGCTGCTAGTGGGTATTAAATGCCCTTAGGTGGCAATCCGTGTGCAATGTATACTTGTTCCTTATTGGCCCAAACTTGCATCACATGGATTGATCTTGAACAACTTTCCAATGTTGGCAGTTTCAACCCTTGGACTTTGGCAGATTGCTTTTAAAGGCTTGTAACTTTGTTTCTTTGACACTTTTAGTCCTCCCAACTTCATCTTTGAGCAGAGTTGGTCCTTTGACTTTGTTGACTTGATAGTTGACCAATTTTGACTTTGATCTTGAATTTTTACAATATTTGCACTTTAGTCCTTCAACTTTGGCAATTTGTCAAGATAGGTCCTTGTACTTCAAAGTCTTGTCACTGTTGATCCTTCTTTGTCTTTTTCATCCATTTAAGCTTGATTTTCCCTTGTTTGCTTGAAAATGTATCCTTTTACCTACACAAGTGTACACAAACACAAACATTCCACATAATTCTGTTTTTGCAAGATAAATTGGTATTTTGCTTCATGTTTTAGGGTTATTTGTTGATAAAAGGATATGAGTTTAAGCTCATATCAATACTTTAAGCTTCTACTAACTCACTCTACATCTCCATAGTGAGTCAAGTATCCAAGCAATGAAGGTTTGAGAGGAAAAAGGAAAGAATCACAAAACACAAACAAATTGCAAGGCAAGGATGCCAAGAACAAGCATATAGTCAATTAATGATCAAAAAATCATCAATAGGGCGTGTGGAAGAACGAAAATGTACCTTAGCCACAAATTGCATTCCAAGCTATCAAGGAACCAATGCAAAGCCCAACCATGACTAAAGTGACTACTAAGTCTTCAAGGACTAGTATCACTCCCATCCATCTTGATATCATCATTCAGTGATGTTGGAAATCAAAGAAGACGAGTCTTCTACAACTGTAAGTAACTCAATCTATAATCAATTGAATGATTGATCTTCATGAGTACCTACACATAACAAGATGCATACTAGTAGATACATTTCAATAGTAAATCTAAAATGCATAAATATGACTAATCTAAATAAGATACAATATTACCAATAAAATGGCATATTCTCAATAAAAAATAGTTTTAACCAAAGAAAAACTTTAGTATAACCTATCCTTCTAACTTGAGGAGGCCATGGATCAATCCAAGTTTTAAAGTACAATACTTCAAAGATCTTGTGTCACCATCGCTCTGATACCAATTGTAGAAACTAGAAGGGGGGGGGGGTTGAATAGTTTCTCTTCGGTTTATCTCCTAATTAAAATTCATTTCAATTAGGTGAGTGTCAAAACCATCTTTTACTTAAAAGCTAGTTGCATAATGATTAGGTTCAATTCTAATGCATTAACAATGACAAGTAGTAAGTGTAATGATGATGAAGGTAAGTAAAGAGTAAGGAAAGAAACAACCTAGTAGGAAGACACCAAGATTTATAGTGGTTCGGCAACGAGGCTCTATCCTCGTTCCTACTCCACTCCTTGAGTACACCTACTCGAGATTTCCACTATATCCACAAGCTCCCTTCTTGGCGGAGAAAACCTTACAACGTCGCTTACATTATTTTCCGACACTAAGCTAAATGTCGAGATCTAATCTTAGCTAGGACCAATCTACACAACGTCGCCCACTTCACCATTTTACGACACAAGGCTAGATGTCGAGTTCTAATCTAAAGATAGAACCAATCTTCACAACATTGCCCACTTCACCATTTTCTGACGCAAGGCTAAATGTCAAGTTCTAATCCAAAGCTAGAACCAATCTTCACGACTCTTCACTTTGAAGCTAAATGAGAACTTCACACAACACAACTACACATAACTTTATAGTTTAGTGAGAACTCACAAGACACAACCACATCACTTTATAGTTTAGTGAGAACTAAAACAACTTATTACAACTCAACTAAACATATCCAAGTACACACATGTAACTTGGATCTACACAAGAAAAATCCAAGCACACACATATGCAAAGGATTTATACAACTCTAATCCAAGTATTCACAAATAGCTTAGATGAACACAACTAGTCCAAGTATTCATAAATACATTGGATCTACACAAGACACAAATAAACAAATGATGAACATGACTACATCTTTAGGAGAGGATGATCTTCATTAAGGCTTCATCTTTAATCACATCACAAGTGTGTGAGTGATCTTCTCTTTGGATAAGGTAAAGAAGGAGATCAAGAGGATAATCATAAGTAAACATACTTAACACATTAAGTGATCATTTACAAATGATTAGGATTAGAAAGGAGAAAGAAGGCTGAAAGAGATGTCCAAAAAGGGTTATTGAAAATGCAGATTTGATCCACTATTTATAGAAGACAAAACCCAACGGCTAGTTGAGGGCGGTTCCTTATCTACCTAGGCGGTTCCTTATCGATAGAGAACCGCGTAGGCACTTAAGGAACCGCAGAGTGTAGACTCTGCTCCTTTTTGTCTTTTAGTGGATTTGAAATATCTGAGGCCGTTTAAACCTTCAAAGGATATTCTTATGGCATTTGGAAAATACCATATTCAAATTTACATTTTCATTTTAATAAAATATTTTCTTAAAAATAAAGTTTATTAAAAATCTTTTGTCACATTTGACAAAAGTGAGGTTTTAGGCTAATCACTTTTATGATAACTAAGCATGATTAAGATATGTTAGTGTAATGATTATTACCTTGATGATAGTGTTTGTTAGATAATTCTTTTCATTATTGTGTTTGACAATAAATGTCTTTGTAATTTGTCGTGATCAAAACTAAGAAAGATTAGTTAGCACTAGCAATGTTTTTAGGCATTGCTTTGCATTAACAGGGTTGAATAAACAGTGTCTTGGCCTTACAAGGCTTAAGGAACGGTTTCCGTACGCGGTTTTATATAGGCCGCGCTCTGGTCGTACGCGAACAGAGTTAGACAAAATCATAGTCTAATTACGACTATGATTCATCTAAATCAAGAGTATATACGTTCTCATTATTTAGAAGATATGGATTGCAATGTGTTGGTCCCTTTTAACACGATACTACTTATCCATCTTAAGTAATATCTTGCATATTAGATTCAAGCGAGTTGTTTTACAAAGCAATATCAAACTAAAAGATTAAAACAACAATACCAAATACTTTTCAACGTATAGACATTTTATTAGAACTTAAGAAAGAATCTATCATCCACTTTGCTTGCGAAATAGCAAAGTGGTTGAATGACAATGTTGGGTAATCTCATCTACTTAAACTACAAACCAAGGTTATGATTTTAGGTCTCAACCAAAACATTCATAAGCTTTTCGCCTTATGGTCTAGTTGAAGTTAGGAGAGAATGGGCTCTTGGGAGAGTTCTATCTTTCGAGTACAAGACTTAGTCGATTCTCTCCTAGATGCATTCCTTTTATAGGCAATGCATGTTAGGGTCTACATGTCACAAGTAACCATGCAATAGTTTATCCAGTGGGTGGTTCAATTCCCAGCTCGATAAACAGTACAAAGTTAAATAAACTAATCTAGGAAAAGGATAAAGGTTGTACTTATAACTAACTTTACAAGCAACCTTTTCCCAATGAGATCTGCTTTGACTTAAAGCAGATCTTTTCCCGCCTAATGTACACTTTCAGAATACTGAAGTGTCTTTAGTGTCCTATAGGAGATCGACATCATTCAGTTTGGTATTGTCAGGCCAAACTAAACTGAAAGCTCTTCTTCATGATTTGTTCTTCAGCAACTAGACAGCCTGTTCACTAAAGCAAAGACTTCTTGTCTTCTAAGTTCTCTGGAAGAGGAAGGCTGAACTTTCTTTTGCAAAACATTCATCAGTAGGAATCTTTGTTCCTCTGGTCATGCTTCAGCAGAGCCACCATTCTGTTGAGCATCAAATACTTAGGTGATTTTATATTCAAATCCTAGAGTTGCTTCAGCATCAGTAATTACTAACCTAACAATATCCCCTATTTAGATATAGAAATAGCCTAAGTTAAAGTCAGTAGTAAGTAAGCAAAACAACTTTTTCTTACTTGCACTAAACAAAAAAGATACTTATAAACATCTGATAATCATTCATTCATAACAATTACAAAATACGAAATAATAGTACAAATGATTATCCTATTGATTTTCAGCTTTAAGTTCTTCAATCATTGGAGTTTGAACCAGTGGATTCATGTTTCTTATGTCCACCACTCTTAGTAGACATAACCTGAAGGTCTTTCCAGCTTCAGTCAAACCTGAACCTTTGTGAAGGTTGAAGAAGACTTTCCGGACATTCCAAATAATTTCATTATTCATTTCGTACAGATCACTTATGCCCACAAAATCTTGTCTTTCTAGATAATTAAACAAGATCATCCCTGGTTCAGGTTCTTCAGTTACATGGCCATGGAGATGATTCTGAGACTGAACAAGTCTTTTGTATTTCTTTGTGGTGATAAAGATATCAGCAACTCTAGGTTTAATTTGATTTGCTACTTTGTTCAGCTTCAGGATGGGGTCTTGTTCCTCTAGTGTAATTTCAGCATTAATGTTGAGGAACTCACGCATCTTGTCATGATTCTCTTTGAATGAGCAATTCTAGTTCGCACTTCATCCTATCTTTTTGTCTTTTTCTTGGCCAGCTTCTGTTCCATTTCCAACCATTCAGTGAGAGAAAGTTCTTTTGCTTGGAAGTCCACCCGAATTTCATCAGTATTATCAGATCTATAGAACTTCAGATCAATAGACCCCTTGATAGTGAGCATATCCACATTTGTTAGAGCTGAAGGGTTTCCTATGTTCAACCATGTCAAGAAGAACTTCTAATACAACATCTTCCTTTTGTAGAGGCTTTCCACCAGTGATTCTCCCATCTCGTGATACAGATCTTGTTTTAGCTTCTTGAGTTTCTCAGCTTCATTAATTCTGATCACTTTATTGATATCTTCTTGAGTGACCACACCAGACTTGATCAGTCTCTCATGGAGTGTGTGGTCACCTTTTTCATTGAGTTGTAGTAATGGAGAGCCTTATTTAGATGATTTAGCATCGGTTCTCAGCCCATCAATATGGCTATCTTTTACTGAAGACTCCCTCTTAGACTTAGCAAGGACATCTTTAGAAATGGTGATACTAGCTGCTTTTGAGCATTCTTTCTTGCATGCCTTTGAAATAGAGTTTAATAGTATGACTTGTAGTGGTTTTCTCCCCCTCAGCAGAAGAATGAACAACAACTTCTACTGATGCACCACGAGGAAGAGAGGCAACAAGAGTATCTAGTGAAGATGAAACTTTGGCCAGCAGGGCTGGAACACCATCAAGAGCAGCAAGCTTCTGTTGAATATCTTCAGACACAGTCAGTTTTTGTTGCTCCAGCCTGGCCACCCTATCCTTAACTTTTGAAACAAAATCAGATGACTCATTTACCTGGCCAGGTCTTTGAACAGATTCAGTGGGGAACTCCATGGTCTCCGTGTTGATGGAGTCCATGAGTGAAGCCATAGACTGCTTAAGATCAGTGGTAGTGACTACATCTTTAACCATAGGCTCAATAGCAGCCACCACAATGTTCTTGATATCTTCAACAGTTGATGGATCCGGCCTTACATTCCAACTTACTTCAGCTTCAACGGATGCTTTTTCTTCTTGAAGCTTAACCACATGCGACTGAAGAACTAACACTTTGTTTGTTAATTCTTTTACCTGAAGAGACTTAGGGGGATGGTAGAATGTTATCAATAGTAGTTCCAGCTTCATCATCTTTAGGTTCACTTTCATCAAGGTTGACTAGTGACCTATCATCCAACCCAAACTCCTTGGCCAGATCTACTAAAGACATATTGAACATGAATGAAGGTAAGTATCACACCTTAGCTCTAGTGGTAGGAGGCACTTCCTCAGAAATCTTAGTGGTTCCAGCATTAGCATTCTCCATCTATGGATTAGTTTCAACTTCTTCACCACCAGGATTGGTTTGACTTGATGGATCTTGAGAAAAAAATTCTTTGATGAGTTAAGATCAATGAGCATGTTTTTGGTCCCTTCACCAGTACCTTGTTATTGGGGTACCACATCACTAGGAATAGATAGGTAAGGGTCTGCTTCAACTATTAAGTTTGTTGAAGCTTCCCCCCTGATGCAGACTCAGATTGACAAATGAAAGAATCCAGTAATAAATTCAAATTTAAAGAACTTACCAATGCTGACTCTACACTATTGAGCTGAGGGTGGGCTCTTTCTTTACTATTATCCCCTAAAGAAGTTGGGATATGGTTTTCCTTTTGGGCCTCTTTATGCATATCAGTTCCAGCTAGATCTTATACTAACGGTTTGCTTGGGTTCTTGTCCTTGGCCTTTGAGGACTTTCTTTTATTTGAAACTAGGCCTTGGGAAGCATCAACTACATCCTTTGATGGAGTATTTGTGTTGGGTGCCCTCTTTCTGGAATCAATCTTTGATTTTAAAGTACTTGTTGACATTAGCTTCTTTCTTGATGTTGGAAATACGTTTTTCCCAATAAAGTCTCGGTCACATCTTAGTTAGCATAGATCACGAGTTATAGACTATTTAGAACTTTGTTTCTTGGAGCGACCTCCCTTAGGGGGAGATTGTTAGAAATACGTTTTTACGTATTTATGAAGGATCGGTCGCTCCAACGATAATTATGTAATGGGCTCGTGATCTATTTAATTAGTGTATAGTCCATATAGCCCACATGTAGGGTGGGCTATATATATCCCCTCCTAGCATGTTAGGAGGGGTTGTTGATTATCATTTTACACTTAATCATTATTCATCTTAACTTTCTCTCTCTAATTCTCTCCCTTCTCTCCTTTCTCTCTCTAATCCCTCATCTCATTCCTTCATTTCCTTATGATTATCATCTAAATCAACCATCTAAATCCACCAAATCCATCATATAGAATAGGCCATTAATCTCGTAGACCTTCAATTGGTATCAAGAGCCAAGGTTTGATTGGTTTATTCTTTCTTTTATTTTCTTTTTGATTTTGGTGGGTTTTTGATTTAATCATGCTTAAACTTTAAAAAGTTTGTATTTTTTATAAAAAGTTTGTGTTTTTATATGTTAAATCATATCAAATCTTCAAATTTACTTACTTTTTAGATAAAAAATCACAAATTTTTTTATAAAAATCAAAAATTTCTTTATCAAATCTTAAAAAGTTTGTGTTTTTATAAATAGTTGGTGTTTTTTATAAAAGTTTGTGTTTTTTTTCTCTTTTTAATTTTGTCCTTTTTTATTTTTTTTTAATCAATTTTTGCCACTTTAATTTTTTTTCTATTATTAGTTTTCTAAACTTTTTATCAATTTCATCCTTTTTATTTTTTAATTTTTTAAATCAGTTTTTTATATAATTTTTTTAATCAGTTCTATTGTTATATCAGTTTTTAATCAGTTATTAGTTATTATTTTAATCTGTTTTTTATCACATTTTTGTTTGAAAGATATCTGTCCAATCCTAACTGTCCAACTTTGTCCCAACAAATCTGATACAAAAGTTCCGTATCAATCTCAAATGTTCCGAATCAATCTCTAAGTTCCGAATCAAACCCAAAACTTCCGGGTGAAGAAAAAGTTCCGGGTGAAGACAAAAAGTTCCGGATGAAGAAAAAACTTCCGAATCAATTTTTTGAAAAACTTCCGAATCAATTTTTGAAAAACTTCCGACTCAATTTTTGAAAAACTTCCGAATCAATTTTTGAAAAAGTTCCGATTTGGAACTCTTCCGAACGAAGCATCCTATTCAAACTCAACGGGCAAATCATCGTCTTTTAATTCGACTCATTCCCTCGAAATAGACCAAACACCTAAGACTCGAATCAAACAAAAAGACTCATAGACCCACGACTCGAATATTACAACCCCCTCATATACCCTCGTTTCAACATCTCAGACCTGAACAAACTTAACCATCCACTCTCATCTCTCGGTCTCCCCTCGCTCTCTCCCTCGAACCAGACACACACAACCCTCGACTCCCTCTCTCGACTCAATCCCCAACACTCTCCCTCGTCTCATCTTTCTGACCCCCCCACCCTCGACTCACCCACACTCTCGACTCAAAAAGACTCTCAACCAACATCAACAACACCCTCGAAAACCCTCACACTCTCGTCAAACCGACACCAAACAATAATCTAACATCACCAGACCTCACACTCCACACACATCCTGACTCCCACAACCCTCGACTGACATCTATCTCTCCCCCAGACTCAAAACATCTCCCTAGACGCACACCATCAAACAAGACTCAAAACATTTTTTTTCCCAACCAACCAAGACTCCACTTAACTTTACCCAACAGACTCATCAACTTTGATCTCAACACTCACACTCTCTCTCGGACACCCCTCACTCTCCCTTGACACAAACAACCCGTCACAAACACCCAAGACTCGACTCTCTCGACTGACACCAAAAAGATTTAGACACCAAACCAAGAACACCTTTAAAAAGAAGGACACTACAGATGAAGAAGACTGACTCGAAAAACTTTAAAAAGATACCTTACCCGAGACCTCATTGTGAGATCTAGACGACTAATCCATTCGAAGTAAGAGTGTGTTCTTTATGAGATTGTTGGAGGACAAGATAAGGGGGCGGAGGATTTGAGGTTAGCTTTGGGAGGAGAGAGAGATATTGTGAGGTTAGGTTTTGTGAGGTGTTTACAGTCAAAGAAGGGGAAGAAGTGATTTGGTGGAGTTTTAATAAGTGTCTTGCTGGGCGGAGGAAAAAAGGATTGAGTGAGAGATAAAAACGGATGGGATTCACGAGATTTCTCTTGATGACACCTTACCCATTTATGACGAAGAGCCTGCAAACATGGTACAATGTGATGTTGGTTATGATGTATATGCTGATGACATGCCGCATATTGAGCATTCTGAACCTAATTATGACAAACATGGGATGGACAAGAGTGATAGAAATACCACTTATGATTCATCCGATGTGAGTCATAATGGGGGAGAAAGTGTTCAAAATGCTATAGTTCATCATGATAAATGCTTTATAACTGTCTCGTTAACTGATTCTGATTCCAAGGTTAAAGAGCTCGAAACGATCGTAGCTCGGCAATCAAAAGATCTTGAGGATGCCAAACTTGAATTTTCTAAGAAAACGGACAAATTTGAAACATACTTTGAAAAACTTGAAAAGTCAAACGTTGTTCTTGAAAGAAAATTGGATCAAACTGTTCTAGATTCTAAAGCTGAAAAGGATAATCTTTTGAAACAAATTCAACTGCTTGAATCTAAATTGGCATCCCAAGATAACTTGCTCAAAGAAAATGAAACGTTAAAAGCCCAAGTTCAGGAAAAGGTATTTGCTATTGCTGCGTTGAAAAACGAGTTAAGGAAAAATAGAGGACCTAGTGTGGACACTAAGCTTGAAAAACCATCAATCTTGGGGAAACCGCCTACAAATCAGTTCGTCAGACAACCGATTGTCAGACAACCTACTGCATTTAGATCCGAGCGACCACAATCCTCGAGACCGCGGTTTGCCTCCCAAGTTGATTTGGTTCATCTTTCTAGACCAGACACTCCAGCAACTAGGCCCTATGTGATCACTCCAGCTTTAGCAAGACCAAATCATATGATTGCCTCTAGTTTCCCTAAAAATACCAAGACCACGTCTAGAACTAGTTCAAATGACGTTTGCCATAAATCTGGTCTTGGGGAAGCTAAGCAAAAGACACATGCAAGAGATAGCAATGTCCAACCTAGTCAGATGCCTTCTAGATTACCCAACACTGCTAACCATAGCATGCCATCTTCTAGGAGCATCGATCAATCATCTAGGAATTATTCAGACATTAAATATGCTACTTGTAAAACATGTAGAAAATGTGTCTTTACGACAAATCATGATGCTTGTGTCAAGAAATTACTTGATGAGGTGAACTCCCGTGCTAGAATTAAGTCCCAGTGGATAGCTAAAATCAAACCCTTTGGTAAAGTTTGGCGCCCCACTGGTAGAACTTTCACTCTTGTAGGAAACGAGTGCCCTTTAACTAGGATAGTCTCTGATTCTACGAAGACTACTAGGGAGGAAATTGCAAAGGATGATACATCACTTAAGCCTGAAATTAAGATTTTCTATAAAAGAAAACGTTTGCCAACTAAGACAAGTGAATCGTCCCTTCAGGCCACCTCTGACACAAGAACAAAAAACCGTGAACCCCTACGTGCTTCTAAAATAGATATCGCTAATCCATGCAAAAGTACACAAACTCCTAATGAGAATGCAGGTACCAAAGTTGATGTTCCAAAAGAACGAAGCGGTCCAATCGTTGTATACCGTTCAACTAAGGACACTCTCAGAGTTTGGTTGCTGAAGAAGCAGATATCAGAGAAACTAGTATCTCAGGGGATTCATGGTTAAAGCTTGCACTAGGACTTACAGTCACATAACAGACTGTAACTCGATCTCCAAAGACAGGAAAGTTCATCCCGATGATGACTTATCCTAAAAACGAGAAATTAAGTTTTCTCGGGCATGAGCTAAAATTAAAAACATTCGAGGTTTTTTAAGCTCATGCACAATGACTTACAGTTAAATGTCAGACTGTAACTCGAATTTAAAATAAAGGAAAGATTATCTTTTATGATAACTTATCCTCTTAACGAGAAATTCATCTTTCTCGGTCATGAGCTTGTATTAAAACATTCGAAGTTTTAAGCTCATAAAGGAAAGTGTATCTTTTAAATAAGAGAACTTTTCCTCGTAACGAGAATTTAACCTTTCTCGGTCATGAGCTTTCTGTTAAAACAGTCAAAGTTTTCAAGCTCATGAACACGACTTCTAAGTAAATGTCAGCTTAGGACTCGTTCTTCAGATAAAAGGAAATTTTATCGCCGATGATAAACTTATCCTTAACAACGAGAAGTTTACAACTTCTCGGACTTGAGCTTCCTAAGATATTCCACATCTTAAGCTCAAGTAATTGTTTTTCAAAACTTTGAACACAATTTTTCGAGAATTTCTCAAAAGGTTTTTCTAAATCTTTCAAAATTGTGTGTTCAAAAACGTTTTGATAAAACGAGCATGTCTTCTGGAATCGATAATATTTACGAACCTAGAAATGTCATTCAATAATGACACGGGGTTGTAAATAAAGTTCGAGCAGAAGTTTAAAAGATTTAAAACATGCTCCATATGGTTTGCTATTATTTCAGATAGCAACCCGCTTTTCATAATCAAGTCAAGCATTTCACCGGAAAGCTTTGACTCAACAACGGGAATTAATTTTCTTGGGAACGTGACGAGGAGACCAACATTCGTGAACAAGAACCATGTGATTCTTTCATATGATGTTCTCCATCATTCAGGTCCTACCTCGTAAACTATTAATCTTGTGAATTCATTATCATATATGATCTTTGCACGTGATAAATACCTCACACTTGTGTTTAAAAGGTATTTATTTTACGTTTCAGCACACCCTCATTAATTTGAGGGGGAGCTTGTGTAATTCATGAAGATAATTGGACTTGCATTTTTCTTCCCAAATTTTCTTAAAATGCTATTAAATCAATTGATATTAAAAATATCGATTGGGTTAATATTTTTAATATGGGGGAGAAAATGTGATTTAATATGGGATATGATCAATCATAAATGGTTTGACTTAACGTGCTAGCTCATCCCGACATGTGCAAAATGTTTTCGGATATCGTGGCATATGTTAAGGGGGAGCAAAATGGATTTGCACTTCAAAATGGATTTCATGGTGACATACACTTACCCAAAACATCTCTATTCACGACGGTGAAGATTGTGGTGACATAAGGATGGTAGGATAGGTTAAAGTCCAATGATTTCTCCAGAACCGGAGGAATCTTCCCAAGGACATTCCATAGCTAGAAATAGTAGTCCTTAGGAAAGATGGAGAAAGATTGTGAACGTAGCTGAATGCCGACCAAGTACTTAAGTTAGCACTGGAACAATCACAACAAGGTGCTAGTTATGACGTATTGGTAAGCATTGAAGAGGTTGAAGAATGAAAAAGAATTGTAAAGATAAAGGGTGTAAAGAAAGAAGCCCTCCTTACAACTTTAGGCAGAAACCGGGTCAATACATATGCTATTGAGATCATTTTTGTTAATGATTCTCGATATTGAAGAAAGACATCATGGACCCAGTGATGCAATGCACAACCCTTCCCAGCTAACTCAAATATCTCTCAAAAGGTATTTGTTTTAATCACACGGAGACAACACATTATCTATTGATTTATTCACTCCGAATAAATTGGTATTGAAAAGGTGGCACTCCTCTCCAGCCTCCGATCACTAAAAATCCAAAATGCACGATCGAGTCTAGAGCCATTTGAGATCATCAAATATCTCATTAGGACACGCTTTCATATTTCCTTGCTTCTTCACACACTGTGAAAAGTAAGAAAGATCTTAAGAGTCCTACGCAAAATCTTCATGATCTTGCCTGAACATCCGAGTAATACGAAAGTATTTACAATGAAGATGGAAATCCTTCTTGAGCGAATATCAAAAAGCTCATGGTAGGTGACTTGTGCGATTCTTTATGAATCAAACTTGTGATAACTGGAAAGCAACAGTGGTTTAATTCTTAAATGAATTTAAACACGTTCCAGGCCTCTACGCAATATCTTAGTGATCTTGCCAGAACATTCAGAGTAATACTATTAAGTATTTACAGTGACGAATGGAAATCCTTCTAGTGTTAACATCAAACAGCACTTGGTAGGTAACTTGCAAGATTCTATATGAATCAAGCTAGTGACAACTGGAAAGCAACGATGGTGCGGTTCTTAATTGAACTTCACTTGTTCCAGGAACATGAATTGACGGCTTCAAATCATGCAGATAATATTATCCAAATGATTCACTCTTTACGTTCGCAGTCAGCTTTGGACGGTCGAGTAAAGAGAAAGGGTTTACCCGCGAAATCCTGTCAGGAAGTTACTTAATTGAAACTATCTGTCACGGGTACGATATCTGATATCGTCCAACGGTCTTCACCGACCGGAGGTAAAATGCTACCGAATTAGAATGAAATGTTCAAGGCCATTTCATCCGTGTATATTGTTTGTTGCTAACTGTCTTATGCAGCGTAACAAGAAGGTGGCATTGTGGTGTACAATCCAGAAGAAGTCATCACCACATGCTTATACTACATACAATTAGTACTTCAACAAATTCAAGAAAGCCTGAAGGTCAAGTCTTCCGCTGTATCAAACTCTGAAGCTTTCAAGAATTTAAAAGTATAAGTATGTGGAACATGAAGTCACAAAGAGGCAAATATCACAAGTGAAGAATGCACAAGGTCAAGGCAAGGAAACATGCTCAAGACTAAAGTCAAAGATCACATCAAGCATATTCACAAGAACAAGATCGAAGACTCAAGCATAGATGCTAGGTTTAAGATTTTGTAAAAAGATGTGACCTCCCTTAGGGGGAGATTGTTGGAAATACGTTTTTCCCAATAAAGTCTCGGTCACATCTTAGTTAGTATAGATCACGAGTTATAGACTATTTAGAACTTTGTTTCTTGGAGCGACCTCCCTTAGGGGGAGATTGTTGGAAATACGTTTTACGTATTTATGAAGGATCGGTCGCTCCAACGATAATTATGTAACGGGCTCGTGATCTATTTAGTTTAAGTATAGCCCATATAGCCCACATGTAGGGTGGGCTATATATAACCCCTCCTAGCATGTTAGGAGGGGTGTTGTTGATTGTCATTTCACTTAATCATTTTTCCATCTTAAATTTCTCTCTCTAACTCTCTCCATTCTCTCCTTTCTCTCTCTAATCCCTCATCTCCTTCCTTCATCTCTTTATGTTTATCATCTAAATCAACCATCCAAATCCATCAAATCCATGATATAGAATAGGCCATTAATCACGTAGACCTTCACTTGATCCAGATGTAGCTCTAGGCTTTAAGCCTTTTGAATCCCATTCTCGAGTTGGATAAGTGTTCTTGGGAGCTTTAAACATAACTGGACCTTCTACTGAACAGATGGCCATCATGGGTTGTGTAAAAGGTGGACCAATGGTAGTAACTGGAATGTTCTAGTGCTTAACCCCAAAAGGTGGTACTGACAATCTTTCTCCCTGATGTTGAAGATATGAGTTTTCTAATTGGTCAACAAACACACGAGAGAGGAATCTGGTGTAAACAACATTTTCCTCTCTTGTTCTTTTCTCCAGTTTCCCAAGTAGGTCTTCAAAGATCATTTTCGCAAAAAAAACTTTTACCACTTTGGCTAAACAATACAAAAATGTGGCATCCTTTTGATTTATTTGATCCAAGCTACCTGTTTTGCCCCCCAAGCACTCAATCAAAATTGTCATTAGTAATTTCCACATAGGTGGTAAACAACTTCTTTTCAAAAGACCTTTGTCTGTAATCTCTTCTGTGTATCCAAGTTCTTTAAAAAAGGTTTTAACCACTGAAAAATCTGTAGATACATCTTCATACTCACTCAAATTAACCAAATAGTTTAACCCCAAAGCCCCCCTAAACAATTTTAACGCAATTTTACCATGTAACTCGGCAGAAATGAAAGTAAAATCAATATACTTCTTGTTTTTTGAGGGTTTTGAAGTAAACCAGAACTCTCTTAAAAAAATCTTGAAACATGACCCCTGGATCTTTAAACAATGCCTTGTGAAGAACACATTTAGACACAAAATCCCTAACCTCCTTCCCTGGGATTGAGGTTATTGTTTTAGGTTTGATAAGAACAAGATTGTTGGTTTTGACTGTGATATCCTCAATGGGATAGTACACATGTGATGATGGGTTTAGGGTAACTTCTACATCTTGCTGTGAGGATGATTCTGCCATTTTTGTTTGTTTTTGAAGATGAAAGAGAGAGAGAGAGTTTGTGTGTGTGAGAATAATAAAATTGAATGATTATTAGAGGTTTTAAAACCTTTTTGAGTAAAACATGTACAGTTTTAGGGTTTCTTTTGCATATTTGGCACAAACTCTCTCATTAATGTTCTACAAAAAGAAGTGGTTTTGACATCTTGAACAGTGAAATGCCTCTTGTGTCAGAGGGTTGTTGGCTGTAGATGTTGACGTTAAAAATTTCCTTAATAAATTAATTGTACTTTTTGAATAATGTCTTTTAAAAAAAATCAATGTCATTTATTTTATTTTCAAACACACGTGTGATTGGTTTTAAATGCTTTGACTAGGTGATGCTGAACCTGATGGGCGACATTCATGAGCCTCAATGCGTCGAATTAGGCGACAAAACCCCACATACATGTTCACTTAAGTGAACAAGACACATGACGTTGCATGCTCCTCTACTCAGGCCTAGCTACTCATTAGTATCACAAAATTTCTTAAGAAATGTTAGACCTTCAGTAATACTGAAGGAACAATTTGATGATTTTTTAATATTTTCTTGTCAGCTTTAGTGTGTCAGATAAGGCGACAAAACATCATGTACACAATCACATTTTGTGAAATAGACACACGACATTGCACGATCCTTTACTCAGACACTACTACTAATTGAAATAAAAAATCTTTGTGAGAAATACTGAAGCTTTAGGTATCTTTAGTGATTATTAAAAGTTCAGGTTTTGTATCATTAATGTTCAGCATCCCTAGTTCCATTATCAATCTTTTGAAAGTTGGTTCATCTAGTGGTTTGGTGAAAATATGAGTCAATTGGTATTGAATGGGGATGAAATGTAATTAAATGTCCCCTTTCACAATATGATCTATGATAAAGTGATATCTGATATCATTGTGTTTTGTTCTTGAGTAAAGGATTGGATTATTGAATATTGCAATAGCACTAATGTTATCACAAAAGACTGGTAGCTTTTCATATTCTATGTCATAGTCAGCTAGTTGGCTTTTCATCCATAAAACATTAGCACAACATCCAGTAGCTGCCACATACTCAGCTTCTACTAAAGACATGGAAACTGATTGTTGCTTTTTATCACTCTAACACACAAGTTTGCCACCCAGCAATTGGCAAGCACCAGAAGTGCTTCTTCTATCCAAATTACATCTAGCATAGTCAAAGTCTAAATACCTTTTGAGATCAAATCCAGAGGACTTAGGGTACCAAAGACCTAGACTGGGGGTACCTTTTAGGTATCTAAAGATTCTATTTATAGCAATAAAGTGGGATTCCTTTGGATTTTCTTGGTACCATACACAAAGGCAGGTAGAGAATTAAATGTTAGGTCTACTAGTAGTTAAGTACACTAGAGAACCAATCATACCTCTGTACTGAGTCTCATTGACTGATTGACCATTGAGATCAGGTCCCAACTTGTTAAGGGGTACCATTGGTTTCTTTACTGAAGCACAGTTGATGTGATACTTCTTCAACAGATCCTTGACATATTTTTCTTAATTGATGGAGATGCCTTGGTCAGATTGTTTTATCTGAAGACCAAGAAAGTAGGTTGTTGGGAATTATTATTAAAGTATCAAGTACCGTCAGTGTAAACTTAAGTACTATTAGTCTTATCAAGTACCGTTAGTGTTAACGCGGTACATAGTAAGTACTGCTAATTATAAAGTAAGTACTGTGTTGAGTCTTAGGATCTAGACTCATCTAGGATATCATGATCATGATTGTAACATGCACAACGGAATAATAATTAAGAGAATCATAACCAAGAACAAGGCTTTCACTAATGAAATGATTACTATTATTAAGCTTATTAACTACTCCTGGCGCCTTATAGGCTTGACACCAGGAGGAACACGTACACACCTATGGTTTACATTGTTTGTCAATGAATGATTAAACCTGGTGCCTAACCCTCTTTATATAATAGAGGTACTAGGGTTACATCACAACCCTAACTTACTATAGAAGCTAACTATTTACTATTAGGTCCTTCATCTTGTTTTGTCATATCAACTCAAGATATATAATTCCCAACAATCTTCCCTTAGTTGATTTGACAAAACCAGTAAGCACAAGCTTCCCCTGAAGCTAATATAGATGAAGGCTAAGCTTCCCCTCGATCCATGCATTCTTCCCTTTTTTGTCACATCAACTCAAAAGGGATCGTCTTCCCCTTAAAAAGTGCATGTCGAATCCAGTAGGCTCCATGGAGTGATCACTGATGAAGAAAATCAAGTATAACGAATTTGATGAAGAAGTGGAATCTCCCAAACTTGTGTCTTATGTCTTGCACTAACAACGTGACGTCGAGCTCGAACAATATCCTCAAATAAATGAGACACTGAGCACAATAACGTAACTCCTTCAAGTGATAACAAATGTACGCATAGAGCAAGTTATCTTAAAAAGGCTGCTACTCCTTTGAAGATATGAATATATCGTACCCCTTCGCTAGATATGTCAAGTCTTCGTCACCATACAAACCAATCAAGTTATCTTATAAAGGCGACTCATTCCCTTTTAAGATATAATAAGAACACAAAACTTGTGAACATTAAATACAACATAAAATAAGTGATAATAAAATGTCTTCTTCAATGAATCTCCACAATGAATTGAGGATGGCTGAGAACTCCTTCTCCCGTAACAGTAGTGACATCGGACTAGTCACTAAATCAAAGCAGTAGTAATCTTACGTGACCAGTAGGAACCAAAACTGACCAAAGAAAGTTATTATAGAACAAGCCAGCAGGAACCATAAGGAAGTCAACAAGAACATAAAGCTACCAGTAGGAACAAACCAGTGGTACGGACCAGTAGGAACCGACTAGTAGGAAGTAGGAACCGATGATTCAACCAGGAGGAACCATCGAATATTACCAAGAGGAACCGAGAACACAACCAACATGAATATATATGACCAGTAGGAACCATAGCTCACTAGTAGGAACAACATAACCAAAACCTACTTATAACTGTTTTTTACCAAGTATAAAAATTTGTTCGTCTCGATTCAATTCGAATTGATTTCCGGTTCAAAGTGCGACTCAATTGTTTTTGGATAATAAAAAGAGAAGTTTGGTTATCTATTTCTAAGTAAAAAGGTAAAAGCGAAACATGTTAAAAATAAACTAAAAACAATTAACTAATAATAACGAAACAATATAAATAATAAAACGTAAATTGAAGCAAAACAATTAATAAAAATAAAACTAAACAAAGAAATTAACTATCGACTCAAAAATAAAGTTTACTTAATGAAAAAGGAGAGAATAAAACTAAGATGGTACTTTAAAGCTAAACGAGGCAAAACCTAAAACGGCTACTAAATAAAAGATAAAACTTAAACTTTACAAAAAAATATTAATACTAAAAATCGACGAAAAATTCAACTAAAAATACGTAACTTTCATAATTAAAATCGGAACAACTTTCAGATAAAACTAAACGATTACGGAAAAATACTAATTAATAAACAAGCAGGCAGGCTAGTAGCTCAAGCTAGCAACCTACCTGCTCATTTTTGGCGGGAAAAGAGAATAAGCAGCCAAGCTAGCATGTCACATTTTTTCGGAATCTTTGTTTCTTCGCAATATTCTTCGGAATGTTGTATTTTTTCACTTTTTCGGAACTTTTAGTTTTCAGAACTTTCTTCGGAATCAATTTTTTCAGAACTTTCTTCGGAAAAATGATTTTTTCGGATTTTAATATTTTTTTGGAATAATGACTAAATTCAGAAAAATCAATATTTTCGGAAAAATTAAGAAATTCAAAGAAAAGCTATATTTTCGGAATAAACATACTTTTTCAGAGAAACAAAGATTTTCGGAAAAAGAGGCTATTTTCAGAGAAACTAACTATTTTCGGATAAATGGAAAATTTCAGAGTAAACTAATTCAGAAAAAGGGAATTCTTCGGAATGTTAAAACCCTAATCCGAAGATACTGAAATAAAGATAAACAGATAACAAAAAAAACTAAAAATCAGAAAATAAGCAAAAAATAAGCACAAATCAAATAAGCAATTAACTAAAACTTAATCTAAAACACTTTTAAGAAAAACTAATTAAACCACAAATCAAAGACTTTAAAAACACTAATTAATCTAAATAATAAAAATCAACTTTTAATAAAATAAACTAATAAAAACACTTAATTAAAAATAAGCAAAATCAAACAATAAGTATCAAACACCATAAGCTATCAAAATCAAACACATAAAAACCCATAAACATAATCAACCAAACGCATCAATAAATCAATAAACATCAAGATTGAGCAACTACATGATCATCTAAATCAACACAAGATTAATAATAAAGAAAGGAAGAATGAGAATGATTAATTTAAAAAGCTTGAAATTAAGATGATTAAAGATTCAAATTACATGATTAATGAAAAATCTTGAAAAACATTAAGAAAAGCCAGAGAGAGAAAGTATTAAGCTACTCCTAATCCTAAACTAATCTACTCCTAAATTGACTAACCACCTCCTAATGACACATTAGGAGGGTATTTATAGGAGAAGTAAAATGTTGATACTTTCTTCATTCTTTCTTCTTGTCTCGACTTGATTTAAATTCTTTGTCTTTCTCGACGTCGTCTCTGGATTTGTCGATATAAATTGAACTCGTCTTATAATTTTCTTCTTTAATTAGACTTGGTTCTTTGACTTCATTAAACTTCCGTCATTAGACTTTTTCTTCGAGAAATCTTCAGAATAGGTCTTGGACTTCCGTTCTTTTTGCACTCTTGATCTTTTGACTTCGTCTTTTATCATTTTCTTCGATAAAAGCCCGTGAAAGCCAGTGTTTTCTCCCTTTTTCATATTTTTATCCTGAAACACAATAAAAACACAAACCACGCATAATTCGGACTTTTACGACATAAAATACACGCTTTGGTCATGTTATTATTGGAAATAAGCGGTAAAAGGATAAGTGTTTTCACACTTATTAAATCCCCTACACTTGACCATTGCAATGCCCTCATGCAATGCATTCATTTCAGAGCACAGTTTACATTTTTCATCATAAATAACCCACCTTGGCCTTTATTAAATATTAAACACTAAGGAAACTTAAAAGATAGAAATATATACAAAACACGTAAAGAAATTAAAGACTTACATTGGGGTTTTGGTGTCATGAATGTTTATAATCCTCAAGTTTCACGTTCCCCACACCAAGCTTATAAACGAGATCATTGTTATTATAAGTTAGCAAACTAACACGAAATCATGTGGCCCAATTATTTACTTAGACTCCCTTATTCCTAGGTGTATCTCTTATATTTTAATTTTGTCTTGAATGATCACGAGGATACATTGTTTGACTTATTTCGATAATTTATTTAGGCCGAAAGTAAAGTGGGACGATTTAATCAATAGTTAGCTAAATGACAAAATCTTTTAAAACTGCTTCTCGGGACCTCATAAAGTTCATATCTTGGCATAACTCGCTTCACGATTTGAGACCTTTCTCGGACCGACATTTGGCAGTGACTTCATACTTCAAATCTTGAGAGACGATCATGAAATAATGGTCTTCTCTTCATAATAGGAATTTCTTTACTTGAAGTTTTGAGAGATTCTTCATACTTGGACCACGACTTCTTCATATTTCTCCAATCTTTATTTTGGACTTTGATATACAACGATCCGCCTCCTTTTAGGACATGGATCTATCTATCCTCATACCTTGTTAGGGCCTTTTTGGATAGACTTCTCCATGACCTTTAGGGGAGCATTTGCTTTTCGTCGTGTGTCTCGATCCTTCATATTGATTATTGATAGATGATTCTTCACATCACTTTGGATCTTTAGCAACAAAATGTAGCCCTCATGTCTTGTTAGGTCCTTTTCGGACTCACCAATCTTCACATCCCACTTCAATAAGTTATGCCTTGGCTATGAACTCTAATTAATACCGAGCAACTTTTAAACGATCTTGGGCTAGAAGCTAAATAACTTTTCAAATCGTACAACCTTATTTATTGCAAATATATTTATTAACAAGCGATGGGAGAAAAAGCTTATAATCAACTCACATAAATTCATGAAAGAATACCAAAGTTATAATTGACTCTATCATCTCTCGTTCTCTACAATTTAAAATCTCAAGTAATGAGACTCGTGGATGCTTAGCCAATTAAATCAAAGTTTTGGGTTTTCAAGTCATCTATAGGATCTTGCAACTTCTTAGACTCTTTCAAGTTTAGAATTCGTATTTTAAAGTTTCCTTGATAAACGACTTTCTAGGATCAATTATAGGAACTTGTGAAAAGTTCTTGTTCTTAACCCGTGAGAGTTAAGACTTTCGCGTTTTAAAGTTCCCTATATAAAAGCCTAGCAAAACTTGACTTAAACACATTAAGGATACTAGCTAGAGTAAACTTCGATAAGTAATCATGGGTTGAGTCAAAATATTCACAACGTTTAAAAACTAAAACCACTTTATTAAAAATTTATTCTAGCAAAGAAGGTAAATAACGATAACAAAGGAAAATACTACCAAACTACTAGGCCAAAATATATTAAAAATTTTAAAAAATGTCAAAAACTCAAATTTTCCGGTTAAAATGAGGACAAATACAAGGAAAAGCCCACTTAACTTCGATAGAAGTCCCCCTACACTTAATATAAACATTGTCCTCATTTTTTAAGCATGTGGGAGTAAACTCCCCTACACTTAGGACATTGTGCACGTTGTTTAAATCTTGCTAAGGAAGAGACAACTAAAGCGATTCCTATTTTAATATTGAAAAATATAAAATAGAGAATCAAAAGAGTTTAGGATAAAACCGGGAAGATGGGTACATGGAATCACGGGTCGTCAAAAGTCATCAAGAATGTATCTTTGAAAGCTCGAATCCCTGCACATGATAAGAAAGAAAACAACAAACACATACAAGGGTCTCCCCCTACACTTATTATAAAAACAAATAAAGATAGATAGATAATCGGGTTGCCTCCCGAGAAGCGCTTGTTTTTGTTAACCGAGTCACGTGCCTGACTCATCCCCGAATTTAATGATCCATGGAGAAGCCTCGAATGTAATACCGGGATCAAAGACCTTGTCCTCGTTCTCGGAGGAAAATTATAAAGGAGAGGAAGGAGGATAAGTTTTGAAGGGTAGAAAAGTCTTCTCAACATAAGAAAAGTATGTGAAATCATGATCCACGGGAGGTGGGGCGGGTAAAGGATTCAAAATATCATCCCTAAAAGACATATGATTATCACTGAACGGCAAAGCCTTAAATGTGTCAATCATGGAATGGTCAATGTCACCCCCCGGGTCAAAGCACTCATCCTCGGTAATGGTTTCTAAAGGTTAGGATAAAAGGTGCTCGGGAGGGGGACTTGGGACAATATCTTCATGGATCAAGGTATAAAAAAGTATATCCCCCTCCGTGTCATCATCATCAATACCCGAAGGTATTGAGAGAATGTCGATTTCATCCATAGCTGTATCATTATTCTCAACTGAAGTAATAGACGGAGTAAAGACTCAGAAATAGGAGCAGATTTCAACGCTTCAATTTTAGCAATAAGAAGATGAACTTTCAGTAATTTGTCACAAAGAATAACGTCTTCCACCTAATCTATAAGACCAAGTTCAGTGGTGAACTTCTCGTATGTCGGAGAGAATAAATCAACATCGCCTTCATCGCCCGGAGGAGAAGGAGAAATTTCAAAAGTGAAATTCTCATAGCATGGAGAAAAATCATCATTAAGAGCGACCTCGTCCGTAAGCTCAGCAAAAGTAGGGAAATCACAATCCTCATCAAAGAATTTATCAAGACCAAAATCACTAATCTCACTCGATGTATCATTATCCTTAGACGCATTAGGGATATTGTTGGAGCATAGTTTGGCTGGGCCGGTTCGACGACTCTCCTGGGCCGTTAATCGTCTTCCCGGGTGCTGAGTAATGCTGCAAACAAAGGTAAACCGGTTAGACGTGGACCCGAGGCGGGAGCCCCGGGGTCCACCTCTAACGATCAAGTTAGTATCGGGTCGATGTGTGGTATAAGAGGTGTAGATGAGAGAGATTACCTGATGTAGAATGAGACCCCTAGCCTTGTTTATATAGTGCTAGGGTTTCTTGAAGGATAAGTTAGGTGTGTGTGGGCCGCGGGCCTGTTGGGCCGGGCCGAATACCGACTGTACGTCGACATGTCCCCCAGTCTAGTATGATATGGTCCAGGATCATGTTATGATAGACTCATTCGTGTATCATGCTCACTAAACAACCGCGTGCGGCTTGCTGCTAGGACATCCTCGTGGGTTGTCCGTAACATATGGCTCCACTAGAAATGGGCTACTTTTAGCGAAAAGATGATGGTTTGGGTTTACGAATAGTGATCATAGCCACTATACGTCATCATGTCCCCCCAGTCTAGTATGCGAGGTTGTCACCGAGGTTATTAGACTTTATACCATATCCGCTACCTGTAAGCATATCCACGTCGAAAGAAATGGGATAACACGTATACGTAAGACGGGCGGTTGTACTCGAATGCTTAGTTTCCCGTGATTAGACGGTAAGGACCCCGTAAGAAGAAAGCGTGTTCTATAGTCGGGGTAACACTGGCATTGGCAAGGTATCATTCTTATTTATCCCTAACGTGAGGATGATAAGAAGGTTTTGTGAAGGTGGAAGTGGAACCCGTATGTTGCATTGTGAATATTTTGAAGGCGTACTTCTTGTACCCACTGATGATGCAACATAATGCGAATATTGCATTCGTCTTAAGGCCAACAAAATTCAACTTCTGTGGCAAATGATGCGGATATTACATCCGTCTTATGGCCACGACATTTGATAACCACTTCCAAAATTTGTCACAGTTTTTCCTGGATTAAACATAGTTGATCAAGCTCCATCTAATTAAGGCCAAACAATATAAACTTTGGAAAAAATCACTCCATGGCCGGGCAAAGTAATTGGTCGCGGAAGACGTACTTCCGCAACAAAGATATGTGCCAACGAAAGAGGTACTTCCTTGGAGCAAGTGGAAGAATACCTCCACGGCGAAAGATAATAAGCCAGTGGAAGAAGTACTTCCACGGCAAAGACAATAAGCCAGTGGAAGGAGTAATTCCACGGCGAAGACAATAAGCCAATGGAAGGAGTACTTCCACGACGAACACAATAAGCCAGTGGAAGGAGTACTTCCACGACGAAGACAATAAGCCAGTGGAAGGAGTATTTCCACGGCGAATACAATAAGCCAGTGGAAGGAGTACTTCCACGGCCAAGACAATAAGCCAGTGGAAGGAGTACTTCCACGGCGAAGACAATAAGCCAGTGGAAGGAGTACTTCCATGACAAAGACAATAAGCACGTAGAAGAGATACTTCCACGGCGAATGATAATGAGCACGTGGAAGAGATACTTCCACGGCGAACGATAATGAGACCGTGGAAGAATACTTCCACGGCGAAAGATAATGAGACCGTGGAAGAATACTTCCACGGCGAAAGATAATGAGCACGTGGAATAGATACTTCTACGGCGAACGATAATGAGACCGTGGAAGAATACTTCCACGGCGAAAGATAATGAGACCGTGGAAGAATATTTCCACGGTGAAAGATAATGAGCACGTGGAAGAGATACTTCCACGACGAACGATAATGAGACCGTGGAAGAATACATCCACGGCGAAAGATAATGAGACCGTGGAAGAATACTTCCACGGAGAAAGATAATGAGCACGTGGAAGAGATACTTTCACGGCGAACAATAAGGAGACCATGGAAGAATACTTTCACGACGAAAGATAATGAGACCGTGGAAGAATACTTCCACGGTGAAAGATAATGAGCACGTCGAAGAGATACTTTCACGGAGAACGATAATGAGACCGTGGAAGAATACTTCCACGACGAAAGATAATGAGACCGTGGAAGAATACTTCTACGGCGAAAGATAATGAGCACGTGGAAGAGATACTTCCACGACGAACGATAATGAGACCGTGGAAGAATACTTCCACGACGAAAGATAATGAGACCGTGGAAGAATACTTCCACGATGAAAGATAATGAGCACGTGGAAGAGATACTTCCACGGCGAACGATAATGAGACCGTGGAAGAATACTTCCACGGAGAAAGATAATTAGACCGTGGAAGAATACTTCCACGGCGAAAGATAATGAGCACGTGGAAGAGATACTTCCACGGCGAACGATAATGAGACCGTGGAAGAATACTTCCACGACGAAAGATAATGAGACCGTGGAAGAATACTTCCATGGCGAAAGATAATGAGACCGTGGAAGAATACTTCCACGACGAAGGATAATGAGACAGTGGAAGAATACTTCCACAACGAAAGATAATGAGCTCGTGGAAGAATACTTCCACGGCGAAAGATAACGATCCCATGGAAGAATACTTCCACGGCGAAAGATAATGAGCTCGTGGAAGAATACTTCCACAACGAAAGATAACGAGCCCGTGGAAGAATACTTCCACGGCGAACGATAACAAGCACGTGGAAGAATACTTCCACGACGCATGAATAAGCCAACGGAAGAGATACTTCCGTGGCAAAGGCATAAGCCAATGAAAGAAATACTTCCATCACGCAAAAATAAGCGCGAGGAAGGAGTACTTCCACAGCGAAGGAATAAGCCAATGGAAGAGATACTTCCATGGCAAAGGAATAAGCGCGCGGAAGGAGTACTTCCACGGCGAAGGAATAAGCCAATGGAAGAGATACTTCCATGGCAAAGGAATAAGCGCGCGGAAGGAGTACTTCCGCGGCGAAGGAGGAAGCCAATGGAAGAGATATTTCCATGGCAAAGGGATAAGCGCGTGGAAGGTGTACTTCCGTGGCAAAGGAGGAAGCCAATGGAAGAGATACTTCCATGGCGCAGAAATAAGCGCGCGAAAGGATTACTTCCGTGGCGAAGGAATAAGCCAATGGAAGAAATACTTCCATGGCCAAGGAATAAACCGGCAGAAGGCGGACTTCTGCGGCAAAGGAATACATCTAAAGATATTTGTGTGATGTGCACATAAATAGTGGTATTATTATACCCTAGAAGCCCCCCAAGTTTAATGGTGCTACACTCGATGAGTAGTATTAAACTTAATCAAGTATTCAAAAAATCACGATCACGTAGACCAGCGCGAATGGACGTACCATAACCGCGTACGAAAGTTAGAAACTGGGTTCGAACGTGCGAACCAACGCAGATAGAGTCGTGCCATAACCGCGAATTGTCATATAGTATAAGACGTATCTTAACTAACTTATGGGATGACCTATGCCATTACGTGCGGCGTACCGCTACTACCATAAGGACGATCAAAGTTTTGACAAAATATTGTTAGACGTGCACAGTGTGTCTTTTGTAAGTCCATCATGAGTCATGTGGTTTGCGTAACTTACTACAACGTCTTGATAGCAAGGTGTCTAACAAGGATACATGATCCGTGGTCGTTGGGTTTGCAACCCTCTTACATGACAAGTTGAATTATTAGGTTCACTCAATCCTCTTATTCCGCATGGGAACGATAAGTACATGTACGCCCGTAGGCTAAAGATGTATCAAACGTGCACACAAATGCGGATGGATGTACCATGACCGCGGATGACAAGTAACATATATTATTTAAAGAAAATATATCTTTTATATAAAAGATATAGATAATATCTTTTATTAGTTTAAAATATAGGTAATATCCTATTGCATATTTAAAAGATTTGAAAAATATACTATCCATTACAAGAATATACTTTTGCCAAATTTAAAAGATAAATCTGAAGATGCGGACTAATGCGAAAGTACGCGGCTCACAATCGTAGTTAATAAAGAAAATATGCCCAAGCGTGCGGGTGTGTGCGACTGGACATACCATGACCGCAGATAAAGAGGTTGGGTCACGACATATGCGAAAAATTAATTTAAAAGATATATATAATATCTTCTTGCCAATTTTAAAAGATATGTAATATCTTATATTAATACACAAAAAATATTAATAGTATATTTTTTGACTTTAAAAGATGCAGGTAATATTTTATTACTTATCATAAAAAGATATGCAGAATATTTTATGAATTTGAATATATCGGAATATACCATTATCCATTTTTTAAAAGATAAATAATATCTTTTTATTAGTGTAAAATATATGCGTAAATAATATATTCGGTTAGGTGGACCTACGCGAGAGGGACGCGGCTTATGATCGCAGTAAAAAAAAAATTCAAGCGTGCGGACTATTAAAAATAACAAGGTCCACAATCGCTGATAAAAAGTAAATAGATCTGAACGTGCGGGCGAACGCGTATAAAAAAAATCACAGTCGCGGTTATAAATAATCAGTCATATGAAACCGAATATGTAATCAAGATTATCATGCATAAGAATTATTTTGATGCATACAAAAGATGATGTAGCATCCCATACAAAAAAAACAATATCTTTCATTTTTTTAAAGACTGTTGTGTCGTAAAAGTAGATCAAAACAAATATTTGTTGTGAAGTCAAAACATGCAATGACTGTGTCAGCAAAATGTTATCAAAACAAGTTTGATCTAACAAATAATATTATAGCTTAACAATTATTCAGCTTTTGACATATTGTATATAAAATAACCAATGATTTGGTTGTTGTCTTAAAAGTGATTAACAAGAGACAATAAATGAGACAACTTATATTGTCCATATATATCCCGTAAATTTGTATTCAAGTTTCACAAAGAGAAGGATAAGCACAAAACAAAAAACAAAATGTACCTAAATGTTCGCTTAGGGTTGCGACATGTATTTTTGTTTTAATTGTTTATCGCATTGACGTAACATATAATGATAACAGTCAAGTTCGTAGCATGTCGTAGGATGGGGTTATCAAAAAACAACAAAACTAAGGAGATTAAAGTAACTGATTGTTCGCATCAATTATGGCATACATATGTGCATGACTTGCATATACCTAAACATGCATGATTTATATGTTCTTGTACACGGATATAACATGATAAACATATATTTTTTGCATGAAAGATTTGTGTAGACGACAAAAATATCCGGTATGTTTTTCGCATGAAAAAAAAATGTCAGCGAGTAAAATAAGAGAGTTTCAGATTTACCGAATTTTGACATGGATCTTTTTTTCGGTAGTATGAGACCACGAAGCTTAGTTAAGTCATGGTCCTACGGATGGCGCCAAATTGTTGGAGCATAGTTTGGCTGGGCTGGTTCGACGACTCTCCTGGGCCGTTAATCGTCTTCCCGGGTGCTGAGTAATGCTGCAAACAAAGGTAAACCGATTAGACGTGGACCCGAGGCGGGAGCCCCGGGGTCCACCTCCGACGGTCAAGTTAGTATCGGGTCGATGTGTGGTATAAGAGGTGTAGATGAGAGAGATTACCTGATGTAGAATGAGACCCTTAGCCTTGTTTATATAGTGCTAGGGTTTCTTGAAGGATAAGTTAGGTGTGTGTGGGCCGCGGGCCTGTTGGGCCGGGCCGAATACCGACTGTACGTCGACAGATATCAAGAGCAGGAGTAGTAATCTCAGAAGATGGGTTGAGATTATAAATATCATCCTCGTCATCATCATAATAGTAGTATGGACACACAAGAGGAGGAGTATAATCACTAAGATTAGATACTTGCTCTTGTTGCTGTCGCTTTTCCTCCTCCCTTGCTTCGCGTATGCTAACTAATTCTTGTTGAACATATAGAAGTGTATTTAAAAAATTGGCTCATTCTTCTTCACACATTCCAACAGAAGGTTGATGATCGAGGGTGTATTGTGAGGGCTCAAAATTGTGAAAACCAGAATTATAGCACGGATGTGGTCCATAGTAATTCATCGGTTGAGAAGAATTAGAACACGGATTTGGCTCATAATAATTCATTAGTGAAGAAAACTGAGGACACGGATTTGGATCATAATAATTCATTGGTTGACAATAAGAAGTATCGTGAGGGCCCCCACAATAATTGCAACACGAGTATTGAGAAAAAACCGGTGCATTTTGTTGATATGGATCGTCATATATGGGAGAGGGTGAAATAGTGTCATTAGAAGAGAAGAATGAATTGAAATATGAATTGATCGAATTGCACGATAGACAACGGCCAAATTCGTAATTAGGGATATCCATTCCACACCGTTCGCATGAACACCATTGATAGGATTGACTACCAGAAGATGGTCTTCCACACCCTACACAGTCAACAAACGAATCCATTAAGCACAATAGATAAGCAAGAAGAATATTTTTTGTGCAAAACTTTCGAAAAATAAATGCTTTTTATGATTTTTCAAATGTTTTTGGGATTTTTGAAATTTTTTGGCAAGAAAAATAACGTTCAAAAGTGAACGGATCCCAAAATCCAACGCGTCTCTCACAATAAACCGTTAATCTTTATAAAAAGAGCCGGCAGCGGCGCCATTTAATAACTGTTTTTTTACCAAGTATGAAAATTTGTTCGTCTCGATTCAATTCGAATTGATTTCCGGTTCAAAGTGCGACTCAATTGTTTTTGGTTAATAATAAGGGAAGTTTGGTTATCTATTTCTAAGTAAAAAGGTAAAAGCGAAACATGTTAAAAATAAACTAAAAACAATTAACTAATAATAACGAAACAATATAAATAATAAAATGTAAATTAAAGAAAAACAATTAATAAAAATAAAACTAAACGAAGAAATTAACTATCAACTCGAAAATAAAGTTTACTTAATGAAAAAGGAGAGAATAAAACTAAGATGCTACTTTAAAGCTAAACGAGGCAAAACCTAAAGCGGGTACTAAATAACAGATAAAACTTAAACTTTACGAAAAAATATTAATACTAAAAATCGACGAAATATTTAACTAAAAATACGTAACTTTCAGAATTAAAATCGGAACAACATTCAGATAAAACTAAACGATTACGGAACAATACTAATTATTAAATACTAATTATATTTTTGATTTTTTATTTGTTTTTGATTTATGATACGTAAAAATAACGTTCACCAAATGAACGGATCCCAAAAGCCAATGAAAACCGTCAATCGATAGTCTCTCGTGTAGTCAAAGAACCGGCAGCGGCGCCATTTAAAATGTGTATAATGCAAGTTCGTTTTCTCAGTTCTTAACCAATAGAAAGTCCAATCAATATCAGATTTATTATTGTTCTTGGTTGTTCAAGCTTGCTTGGTAATCTATTGCTAATTCAAACAACACGTAAAAAAAATGAAAAATATTAATCTACTTATACGTAAAACAAATTGCAAATACCAAATTTTTATTCAAAGAAGGACAAAGTTCTAGTAAACAAAGCACAAGTAACAAACTAACAAATTTAACAAGAAAATGTAACTAATTCAACCAACTAACAAATTTACCAAATTTAACAAACTTTTAACCAACTAGAAAATGTAACAAATTCCAACAAAATTTCAACTACTTATTTTTAACCAAATCTAACAAACTTTTTATAAAATTCCTAACTAACTTTTTAACAACTAATTGTTATAAAAGTAAAATCCAAATTTAACAAAGTCTAATTTTATAAAAGTAAAAATGAATTTTTATAAAATCTAAATTCCAAAATAACTACAAATTTTATAAAACTGAAATTCCTAAAATCCTAATTTTTGAAATCTGCCACATGCACTCATCCTCATTAAAGAAGCCCAAAAGTCTTAATAAGCCCAGAAAACTTTAAATCTGCCACATTCTTATGTTGATAAATCAGAAAAGATCAAATGTATATCACACTATACATCAAACGTAACCTTGCATGCATGTCATACTCAAAATCACAAAATCAGATTAAAACAAGCTAATCGTTATATCTAAATCGCAAAGACTAAAACTGATTTAACCTAAAGATTGCATGCATGAAAAGAAACGTTGTGCTTAACCATACTAACTAATTTGCTGAAAACTAATTTGCACTACCATTCTAACTAGAAGTTTTATACTAAAGTTGCTGAAAATGAAATTGAGCTTAACCATTCCTTCCGTAGTCAAGTCCGTTGATGGCGAAGCTTAGCGCTGAGCTAGCTTGAGTCGAACACCGAAATCGAAACTCGAATTCGAACCACAAAACAAAACCGATATCGAAATCGACACCGTGTACTAAGCTCGAACTAAAGTTGAAACTAACTGAATGGAACTAATTATCAAGCTCTTTTATCCTCCATCTATCTCTTCGACACACTTTCAGTTAGTCACCATCAACGTTTGAAAGACTGCAACTACACCACAGCTACAGTGAAACCACGATGATTAACAAATCAACAACGCTCACAACTGGACTGAATCGAGATGAAGCTACTCTTGAACTGATGAAACTCATGAATTCTAAGTCTATCTATTCTAATCTTGAACCGAAACCACCAGCAACCTGGTTACGTCGTGCTAGCTGATCGAAACAAAATCGAAGTCGAAACTAGCTAACTGAAACTTCACTCAGCAACCTTAATCATACAGTAACTGAATTCCTTGACTTCCCAGCCTAGTCCGTTGTAGAAGACGCGGTATTGCGAAATGTAACCGAAACAGAAACTAATGTCGAAAACAGCTCGAGACCATGAGTTCGCTTAACAAATTGAAACTGATCTCGATGCTAAAAACTGATCTCGAACCAAAAGTTAAGTAGCTCTTGGTAAACGGAACTGCATCAGAATCAACTTGTCGAGTCACGAACACCACAACTGATAACCAGAAAAGTGGCTCCTGCTATATACTACTCGTACTTCTGAAACTGTCCACTAAAGATCTAGCTTCAGTTATGGATTCTCGAACAAAATGAACTCCAACAGAAAGCTCTCTTAACAACATTGAAACAGAATTATTACGGCTTCACGAGTACCACAAATAGAACAGCTATAAACGATAGCTATGAGAATGATATGAGAATGAAAAGGTGAACTTTATTGATGATTGATAAAGGATGTTTACAACTACTCTCAACAAACTAAACAGAATTCTATAACTAACTGTGTGTTTTACTGTGTGTAAAAACACATAGTGAAAAGGAGGGAAAATGAAACTGAATTCTATCTATAATGTGTGTGTGTAAAATACACACTAAAAGCTACGTAACAAATGAGAAGAAAAAATGAAGTATTTATAGAAGATGAGAAGAGCAGGGGTGACGGGTGTGAGTTTTCTTGGCGAATAAGAACTTGCCATGTGGAAGGAGTTTGTTGGACTTTGGAAGTGTGATCCGGATAAAGAAAATAATGAAACTTGATTGGTGGACTTGGACTGCTTGGGATGCTAAACAGCCACCACTGTTATGATTTTGCTATTAATTGCTCCCATATTCCTTGATCCGTGTATATTAGTTTATGGCACCCCATTCGTCCAGCTAGACTTCCACTCTTTTGACTTTACAAGATTTCCAAATTTGGTCCTTGTAGTTTTAGAAAGTTTAGCAGCTTTCTATATCTTGAAATAAACTTTGGTAAATGCCTCTTTTAATCCTTGAAGTCTCATGTCCTTGGCAACTTTGATCTTTTTGAACTTCAAACTTGAACACAAATGATTCCTTGACTTGACGACTTGACTTTTGACCAGGTTTAACTTTGATCTTGACTCTTCCAAAATTGCACTTTAAGTCCCTTAACTTTTGAATGTTGTCAAGATAGGTCCTTTGTCTTCTCATGGCTTGTCATCTTTGATACTTCTTTGTCTTTTTTCATCCATTTGAGCTTGATTTTTCCTTGTTTGCTTGAAAATGTATCCTTTTACCTACACAAGTGTACACAAACACAAACATACCACATAATACTGTTTTTGCCAAATAAATTGGTATTTTGCTTCATGTTTTAGGGTTATTTGTTGATAAAAGGATATGAGTTTAAGCTCATATCAAATTCCCCTACACTTGAGCATTGCCATGTCCTCATGCAATATTATATTTTAAAGCTCAAATTTATATTTCCCTCATAATTAATCCACCTTGGCCATATGAGATGCATTTACATTACTCTAAACTAAATGATGCATGATTTTGACTTTTAATAGTGCAATGAACAAAATACAATTCTATCTATATCTTTTTGATTTTTCTTGAAATGGTTTTGATGGAAATAACTCATAAAGAATTCAATGACTTGGATTAGGGCTTGGATACCATGAACATTTATCACCCTCAAGTTTCACTTTCCCCATACCAAGCTAATAAATGGGATCATTGCATTCACAAGTAAAAAGTGCATCAACTTATTCATGACAATTAAATGTGGAACCAGTTATTATTTGAGCAAATTGCTTGTGGGCAAATTTGTCATTATTCAAGTGTGAAGTATAAGAAGTGTAAAATCCAAAAATAAGGAAGCACGGTTTTAATCCTAAGTAATCTTCTCATCCATTACTTGAAAAACCTCTCACAATTAATATAAGTCCGTATTAAGAGTAATAAGTCATTCGCCTTATGTGTAAAATCCTCATGTCATGCTTTCATAAGTAACTACACACTCGCTAAGGAAAGAAAAATAAAACTCACGCAATAATTTACATCCGCATCTTTTTGAGATTTTGGATCTTCAACCCCGCAACCCGTCAAGGTAATATTGGATTGGAGCAATCTATTGAATCCCCGCAACCCGTCAAGGTAATATTGGAACTCAATAGTCACTATAATTAACACCACACTGCCCCTCTTGGGAGTCTTGCATTATTATTTTTTTTCTTTTTCTTTTTTTTTTTCTAGCCACTCATTTTTTTTCATAAGCCGCTCTTATTTTTCTTTATTCCTCACAAAGAAATTTGAAAAGAAGAAAAGGAAAAACACCCGCTAAATATGGAGCATGACATAAGTCTAGTACACATAAAACGTGCTAACTTAGAATCCTAAGACGTACTCATATCAACCATAAATGATTAGCCAAAAATGCATAAGAGATTACAAACCAATTAAAACCGTACTTGATTATTTATTAACAATTATATACAAGCGAAGAAAATAGAGATAAAGAAGAGAAGGGTTTAGCCACAAGTAATTGCCATGAAGTCTATCTAGCCCTTTTACACTTGCTTCAACTCTATCATTTCCCATTCTCCACAAATTTAAAATCTCAAATAATGAAATTGGTGGAAGCTTAGCCTAATAGACCAATGAAGGACTACATGGTTAAGGATACTAGCTAGAGAGTGCTAAAATAAGCAAACTCAGGTTGAGTCAAAATATCCATGGCGGGCCTAATATGTCAAAGAAGTCTAAATTTGTTAAAACCATGTTTTATTATATTTTTCTCTTTTTATATATTTTGGATGAAAAATAAAAGAAAGAAATATATACAATGCAAATGTGTTATGCAAATGAAAAATGATTGATGCAAAAATTATGAATGCATATTTTTGGTGGCCAAAGTAGATCAAAAATTCGAAAAATGTTGAAAAATCAATTTTCCATGTTATCATGCAAGACAATGACAAGTTCTAGGTAAGGTCACTTCGATAGAAGACCCCCTACACTTAAGCTAAACATTGTCCTCAATGTTTAAGAGCATGGAAGTATAAAAACTGCCCCTACACTTATGACAATGAATAGACTTTGCTTAACCCAAGTTAAGGAAAGGACAACTATTAGTGAAATCATGTTTAAGCACAAGGTGTCAATGAAAAGTCACTAAAGTAACGAAGTGAACCGGATACAAGGGCCTCCTCCATAAGCTCCAAAGCATGAAATGAGTGAGCAACCCGACAAACAACATGAAGACAAAAGAAGGCACCCCCTACACTTAATCTTGACTATATACCTCTTTATGATTCCTATCCTATCACACTCTATACTAGATGATCTAATCCTAGTTATTCAAGCTTGATTTAAAGAGTCTCTAGCTCGACTCATCCCACACTCAAAAGTGTCTAAAACCTATCATGGAGAAAAAATTTTTGCCCTTTTGAAGAAAAATCTCCATGATGAGGTAAAACAAGTGTTCATTTACCAAAACTCCATAAATATCCACCAGGATCAAATACATAATTACCCTCCCACTTATAACACAATTCAACAACTAGCTTCCCAAGCAATGGTGAAAAGAATGAGGTGTAATTCTCTAAAATGATTTCGCATATGTTCTTCCCAAGGTGATAGGGTAAAGCTCTCAAATCTTTCACAAGGTTTCCTTTTATTGCATCAGGTGGATACTGAGATGGTTTAGCAAGCTCTATGCCAGGATCAAAAATCCGTTCCTTGATGGGAAAACAACAAGTGTTGGTTGCCTTAGAAGATTCTCCTTTGTAGTTCACATGGTGAGAGAAAGGTTGTGAAGGCATGGGTAACAACAAGCTCTTGGGAGGAACCATCATGACTTGTTTTCCTTTATCACTTTGAAAGGTTGAGATGGGCAAGGAAGAAGGTAAAGAATCTTCACGCAATAGAGATTCTAAATAGAGTATGTCCCCCTCCTCATCAAAATATCCAAGAGTATACTCAAAAGGTATATCCACCTCTAAAAACTCATCAATCTCATCAATGATAGAATCCTCCTCATCACCATAAACATCATAGATAGGTCTATCAAAGATTGGTGATTCCTCAAAACCCAAAGAAGTATGATCATCAACAAATGGAGAATCACAAGTAAAAATCTCATCATCACTATATTCATCATATATTGGTGTATCACCAAGAAGAGATTCTTCATCACTAAAATCCGCATGAATATCATCATTATCATGAAAAAGTGGATTGTCATATGGGGTTTCACCAAGGTTTAGCTCTTGAGGTTCATGAAAATCCAAGGATGAAGTAATAGAAGCTATGGTCTCAACATATGGAGGATCATAATTACCACTTGTGCAAGCTTCATGAAAATATTCACCACAAACTTCATCAAGGATATCAACTTGATTTACCTCCTTATCAATAACATCAATATGCTTCACGGTCTCGTGTTCATTGGATTTCTTAGACAACTTCCCCGTGTTAAACACAACTCTTTCATCTCCTACCCGCATTATGAGTTCACCTTCCGCCACATCTATTAGAGTTCGACCCGTTCTCAAAAATGGCCTACCAACAATCAAAGGAACTCTCGGATCCATATCATAATCAACTACCACAAAATCCGCGGGAAAAGTAAATCTATCAACCCCAACAAAAACATCCTCCGCAATTCCCACCGGATAAGCTATAGTACGGTTGGCCAACTCAAGAGTCATCTTAGTAGGAGTGAGCTCGGGAAGTGAAAGTCTCTTCCAAACCGATAATGGCATAAGATTTATGCTTGCTCCTAAATCCACTAAAGCCATACAATTTTCCACCCCTGGGAAATTGCAAGGAATCAAAAACCTCCCAGGATCTCCAAGCTTAGTAGGCAACTTCTTAAGCAAAACCGCGGAGCAATTTTCATTCAATGAAGCATTAGGCAAATCCAACAATCTTTCCTTGTTAGAAAGCAAGTCCTTAATCATCTTAGCAAACTTAGGCATATTGGCTAAGGCTTCCGCAAAGGAGATATTGATGTTAAGTTGCTTGAACATCCTCAAAAAGTTAGAAACTTGGATATCATCCTTGTTCTTAAGCTTTTCTTTTCTCAATCTTGAGGGATAAGGAAGACTTGGTTTTGGTTGTGGTTGAGGTGTGGATGAAGGATTTTCCTTATTGAGTGTTTCATGAATGGGCTTTGAAATTGGAGGAATGGGAGCATTTTGAGGTGGTGAAGTAGAAGTAGAGGGCTTGTCACAAGTAGGAGCACAAGTGGGTTGAACAATAGTAGGTTTAGGAAGTGAAGGATCCTTTGTTGTTGTACCACTCCTTGTTGTAATAGCATTGACATTGGCCCTAGGGTTTGTTTGTGTGTTAGAAGGTAAAGCCCCTTGTGGTCTTTGAGTTACCGCCATTAAAAGCTTATTGAATTGGTCATTCATTTTCTTATCTATAGCTTGGAATTTCCTTTCATTCTCTTGATTCATCTTTTGCAAAAGATCCATTGTGTTAAACTCTTGTGGCACATAACCTTGAAAACCTTGAGGTTGGAAAGGTAAAGGTTGGGAGTTAAATCCTTGATTTGGTGGATAAAAGGTATTTGCTTGAGGTTGAAATTGATTGGGTGCCTTGTAGTTATTTCCTTGGTATGGTTGTCTTTGCCCTTGATTCCTTGGTAAAAGTTGAGGAGTATGTTGTGGAATTTGGGTGGGTGGTTGGGGTGGGAAGCCGGGTGGAGTAAGGTAATTTTGGGATTTGTAAGAAAGATTATTTGGATTGATGTTAGGCTTGAAGTGTTCACGATGTTCCTCTTGGTAAGCATAGCATTCTCCTTGATACCCTTGCACCTTATCACATTGCTCATAAGAGTGGGGGCCTCCACAAGTAACACAAGAAATGGTGATGGCATTCACATTATTTGAGGAATTGTTCAATGTCATGCTCTTAAAATCTTGAATCATGCCTTGAGTCATTTCTTGTCCTTGTTTGACTGTTTGAAGGATCTCTTGAAGAATTTGGAGTTCACAAGGTGTTTGAGAAGTGTTTTGGATAACATGAACTCTTTCTTCAAATGGATCATTTGTTTGAACCATTGCCTTAGTCTCAATAATGTTCAAAGCCTCATGGTATGTCTTGAAATGAATACTCCCTCCCGCGGAAGCATTTAGTGAATCTTGGTGGTGAGGTTTAAGGCCATTGTAGAAGGTATTGATTTGGCCTAGATCATCCATTCCATGGTTAGGGCATCGCCTCAACAACTCACTATACTCTTCCCAAGCATCACCAAAGGATTGACTAGGTTTTTGTGTAAAACCCATAATCAAATTCCTCAAAGCCATAGTCTTTTGTGGAGGAAAGAACTTGTTCAAAAACTTAGTGGTGAAACCATCCCATGTGGTGATACTATCGGGTGGTTGGGTGTCTAACCAATGCTTAGCACTCCCATCTAATGAAAATGACACTAACATCAATCTAATGACCTCAGGTGGAACCCCATTATGCTTAATGGTGTTGCAAAGTGAAAGGAATCTCTTAAGGTGAGCATGGGGATCCTCATTTTGTTTTCCAAAGAAAGGTGATGCAGAAACCATATTGATCATAGATGTATGTAGCTCAAATGTGTTAGCGGGAAAGTCGGGAATCTTAATGGCACTAACATATCCATGAATGTTGGATTGCATACGTTCAAACAAAGTCCGGTTATCAATAGCCATGGCTTCTTGTGGTGGTGACAAAGCACGATTCTCGTGATCGGCTTGGTGGACGGTGGTGGTCTTACTCTTTCTCTTTTTCTTCCTTTTCGGAGGAAGAGGTTGTACACCAATCGGTATTTGTGCACGCCCGCGAGTGAGCATGCAACTCAATACGAGGAATGAGAGAGAAGCTCTCGTGTGACTTTGAAAAGAATAAGATTATCCTCTTCGAGTTTCGATATTAAATATCCACAAGAAAATAACAATATATGTAATACTACTTTGGGTGCAAGACCCTCAATGAAGCTTTCCTTCTTAGAATACTCCCAAGTGAACGGGGGGTTAGGTGGCGCGAAGCACTTAAGTACCTATTGACCCTTAGATGGCATTTTATAGCACATCGCCTTTCTATTCACTTAAATGTTCGTATTCTTCGAATTATTGCTTATTGAGAGTATTTATCTATTCTTGCTTTATTTTGTTTGATCGATACGCGTGTCAAGGACCGGAACGCCCCTCAACACGGTGTATTGCCTCGGCAATACTTATGGAAGATATGTAGATTGATTGTTCTTATATGTATACGTATTTACTTATAATAATATATGGAAAATATTTTTGTATTTATGAGTTTTTAAAGGAAAATACTATATGTACATAAAAACCGAGAGAATCCAATAATATATATTTTTGGGTGCAATCTCTTAGGAAAAAGATTGCTTTTTGGATTTTTTAATTTTTTTGGTCAATTCTTTAGGAAAAGAATTGTTTTGTTAATTTTTTTAGTTTTTATATATTTTTATATTTTTGATTTTTTATTTGTTTTTGATTTATGATACGTAAAAATAACGTTCACCAAATGAACGGATCCCAAAAGCCAATGAAAACCGTCAATCGATAGTCTCTCGTGTAGTCAAAGAACCGGCAGCGGCGCCATTTAAAATGTGTATAATGCAAGTTCGTTTTCTCAGTTCTTAACCAATAGAAAGTCCAATCAATATCAGATTTATTATTGTTCTTGGTTGTTCAAGCTTGCTTGGTAATCTATTGCTAATTCAAACAACACGTAAAAAAAATGAAAAATATTAATCTACTTATACGTAAAACAAATTGCAAATACCAAATTTTTATTCAAAGAAGGACAAAGTTCTAGTAAACAAAGCACAAGTAACAAACTAACAAATTTAACAAGAAAATGTAACTAATTCAACCAACTAACAAATTTACCAAATTTAACAAACTTTTAACCAACTAGAAAATGTAACAAATTCCAACAAAATTTCAACTACTTATTTTTAACCAAATCTAACAAACTTTTTATAAAATTCCTAACTAACTTTTTAACAACTAATTGTTATAAAAGTAAAATCCAAATTTAACAAAGTCTAATTTTATAAAAGTAAAAATGAATTTTTATAAAATCTAAATTCCAAAATAACTACAAATTTTATAAAACTGAAATTCCTAAAATCCTAATTTTTGAAATCTGCCACATGCACTCATCCTCATTAAAGAAGCCCAAAAGTCTTAATAAGCCCAGAAAACTTTAAATCTGCCACATTCTTATGTTGATAAATCAGAAAAGATCAAATGTATATCACACTATACATCAAACGTAACCTTGCATGCATGTCATACTCAAAATCACAAAATCAGATTAAAACAAGCTAATCGTTATATCTAAATCGCAAAGACTAAAACTGATTTAACCTAAAGATTGCATGCATGAAAAGAAACGTTGTGCTTAACCATACTAACTAATTTGCTGAAAACTAATTTGCACTACCATTCTAACTAGTAGTTTTATACTAAAGTTGCTGAAAATGAAATTGAGCTTAACCATTCCTTCCGTAGTCAAGTCCGTTGATGGCGAAGCTTAGCGCTGAGCTAGCTTGAGTCGAACACCGAAATCGAAACTCGAATTCGAACCACAAAACAAAACCGATATCGAAATCGACACCGTGTACTAAGCTCGAACTAAAGTTGAAACTAACTGAATGGAACTAATTATCAAGCTCTTTTATCCTCCATCTATCTCTTCGACACACTTTCAGTTAGTCACCATCAACGTTTGAAAGACTGCAACTACACCACAGCTACAGTGAAACCACGATGATTAACAAATCAACAAAGCTCACAACTGGACTGAATCGAGATGAAGCTACTCTTGAACTGATGAAACTCATGAATTCTAAGTCTATCTATTCTAATCTTGAACCGAAACCACCAGCAACCTGGTTACGTCGTTCTAGCTGATCGAAACAAAATCGAAGTCGAAACTAGCTAACTGAAACTTCACTCAGCAACCTTAATCATACAGTAACTGAATTCCTTGACTTCCCAGCCTAGTCCGTTGTAGAAGACGCGGTATTGCGAAATGTAACCGAAACATAAACTAATTTCGAAAACAGCTCGAGACCATGAGTTCGCTTAACAAATTGAAACTGATCTCGATGCTAAAAACTGATCTCGAACCAAAAGTTAAGTAGCTCTTGGTAAACGGAACTGCATCAGAATCAACTTGTCGAGTCACGAACACCACAACTGATAACCAGAAAAGTGGCTCCTGCTATATACTACTCGTACTTCTGAAACTGTCCACTAAAGATCTAGCTTCAGTTATGGATTCTCGAACAAAATGAACTCCAACAGAAAGCTCTCTTAACAACATTGAAACAGAATTATTACGGCTTCACGAGTACCACAAATAGAACAGCTATAAACGATAGCTATGAGAATGATATGAGAATGAAAAGGTGAACTTTATTGATGATTGATAAAGGATGTTTACAACTACTCTCAACAAACTAAACAGAATTCTATAACTAACTGTGTGTTTTACTGTGTGTAAAAACACATAGTGAAAAGGAGGGAAAATGAAACTGAATTCTATCTATAATGTGTGTGTGTAAAATACACACTAAAAGCTACGTAACAAATGAGAAGAAAAAATGAAGTATTTATAGAAGATGAGAAGAGCAGGGGTGACGGGTGTGAGTTTTCTTGGCGAATAAGAACTTGCCATGTGGAAGGAGTTTGTTGGACTTTGGAAGTGTGATCCGGATAAAGAAAATAATGAAACTTGATTGGTGGACTTGGACTGCTTGGGATGCTAAACAGCCACCACTGTTATGATTTTGCTATTAATTGCTCCCATATTCCTTGATCCGTGTATATTAGTTTATGGCACCCCATTCGTCCAGCTAGACTTCCACTCTTTTGACTTTACAAGATTTCCAAATTTGGTCCTTGTAGTTTTAGAAAGTTTAGCAGCTTTCTATATCTTGAAATAAACTTTGGTAAATGCCTCTTTTAATCCTTGAAGTCTCATGTCCTTGGCAACTTTGATCTTTTTGAACTTCAAACTTGAACACAAATGATTCCTTGACTTGACGACTTGACTTTTGACCAGGTTTAACTTTGATCTTGACTCTTCCAAAATTGCACTTTAAGTCCCTTAACTTTTGAATGTTGTCAAGATAGGTCCTTTGTCTTCTCATGGCTTGTCATCTTTGATCCTTCTTTGTCTTTTTTCATCCATTTGAGCTTGATTTTTCCTTGTTTGCTTGAAAATGTATCCTTTTACCTACACAAGTGTACACAAACACAAACATACCACATAATACTGTTTTTGCCAAATAAATTGGTATTTTGCTTCATGTTTTAGGGTTATTTGTTGATAAAAGGATATGAGTTTAAGCTCATATCAGCTATAAACGTGTATTCCATTTCCATATTTATGCATTGTAAAGAACTTCCAAATTAATACCAACGTGATTGACCTTATTATTCAGGATATTAATACTTCGCTTTTGGCTAGGTATAAAATCTTTATCGTCCGAATCCTTTCGAATTGAAAACCGGTCTTAAGTGCGACTCAATCGTCTTTTGGTGAATCAAGAGAATGGTTTGGTTGATTTGTTTTAAACTATTAGCAAGTAATTAAAGTGTCGTTGAGTAAAATAGAAAAATAAAGGTTAATATTTAAAATGACGAATAAAAATAAATGATTGGAAACTTAAAGGTGACAATGAAAAACTACTAGCACACTAACACTTGGAAAAACTTTCTAAAAAAATAAGAACTTAGTGGAAAAGTACTAAAAGAAAGTAAGATCGGAGTAAACCAAAACAAACCAAAAGAAGCCCAGATCGGAATGTATTCCGATCTGGTGGTCAGAATATGGGACGTTGTGCAATCGGAATGTCCACGACAAAGGTCCCAATCGGAATAAAAGAAAAACAGTGCAATCGGAATGATCAATAAAGGGTCAATCGGAATGTGTTAGGAATCACTCTAATCGGAATCACTGAAACTTGGGCACAATTGGAATGTGCCAAAAGCTGCCAAATCGGAATATGGGGAAAAATCCACCAATCAGAATACTAAACAAGGAATAGATCGGAATCCAAAACCCTTATCCGATCGATTGATCGGAATATGAAGATTGGGGCTGCTCGGAATGTGTAGCAATCGGAAAAGGGAGTTGTACCCTTTCCTAAAATTGTGGAATTCGGTTATAAGTTAATGAAATAAGCTATATAATAAGCTTTCCACCAAACTAAACCGAATCAATGATTAAACCGGATCAAATAAGCACTTATCAACTTATCTAACTCGAAATCAAACAACTTTTTCAATCAAACAATAAAAACATAAACTTTTTAAGAAAAACTTTTATAAACAAATAAGCTAATCATAAAAATAAGCCAATAAGCACAAAAGTCTTAAAGCTTAATCAAATGAAAACTTATGAAATGATCAAAAGATTAACTTTTTAAGCACGAAATCAATTAGAACAACACGGATCTTATGATAATCGCACCAAAAATCAATCTAAAATCAAAGAAAAGTAGAATGAGATTAAAGATTAGAAGCTTAAAATAGAACTTGATTAATGAAAATAAGCAATACAAAGTGTTTAATCTTGAAAGATTAAGAAAGAAGATGAAATTTAGTGAGAGAAAGTTTAAGACTTTTTCTCTCTAAAACTAGAGAAAACTAAGAAAAATAAAAACTAGCTAAATTAACTAACTCCCCTCCTAATGACTATTAGGAGGGTATTTATAGGGAAGGTGGAAGGGGTGCATGTGTTGCATCTTCTTTCTTGCTTTCTTCACGTTTTCTCGACTCGACTTTAATTCTTCGTCTTTGTCGTCTCGGGATTTGAACTTGTCTTTTAATTTTCTTCTTCTATTAGACTTAAGTTCTTCGACTTCGTTTAAACTTCCGTCTTCAGACTTTTTCTTCGATAAATCTTCAGAATAGGTCTTGGACTTCCGTTCTTTTTGTACTCTTGATCTTTTGACTTCGTCTTTTCCCATTTTCTTCGATAAAAGCCCGTGAAAGCCCCTGTTTTCTTCCTTTTTAATATTTTGGTCCTAAAACACAATAAAAATACAAACCACGCATAATTCCGACTTTTTCGACATAAATCACACGTTTTGGTCTTGTTATTATTGGAAATAAGTGGTAAAAGGATAAGTGTTTTCACACTTATTAAATCCCCTACACTTGACCATTGCAATGCCCTCATGCAATGCATTAATTTTAAAGCACGGTTTACATTTTCCATCATAAATAACCCACCTTGGCCTTTATTAAATACTAGACATGAAGAGATAGAACAAGTAAAGAAATTAAAAACTTACATTGGGTTTTGGCGGCCATGAACGTTTATCATCCTCAAGTTTCACGTTCCCCATACCAAGCTTAAAAACGAGATCATTGTTATTATAAGTTAGCAAACTATCACGAACTCATGTGGGCCAATTATTCACTTAGACTCCCTTATTCCTAGGTGTATCTCTTATATTTTATTTTTGTCTTGAATGATCACGATGATGCATTGTTTGACTTATTTCGATAGTTATTTAGGCCGAAAATAAAGTGAACGATTTAATCAACAGTTAGCTAAAGGACCAAATCTTTTAAAACTGCTTCTCGGGACCTCATAAAGTTCATATCTTGGCATAACTCGCTTCACGATTTGAGACCTTTCTCGGACCGATATTTGGCAGCGACTTCATACTTCGAATCTTTGAGAGACGTTCTTGAAATAATGGTCTTCTCTTCATAATGGGAATTTCTTCACTTGAAATTTTGAGAGATTCTTCATCTTTGGACCACGACTTCTTCATTTTTCTCCAATCTTTATTTTGGATTTTGATATACAACGATCCGCCTCCTTTTAGGACTTGGATCTATTTATCCTCATACCTTGTTAGGGTCTTTTCAGATAGACTTCTCCATGACTTTTGGGGAGTTCTTGCTTTTCGTCGTGTGTCTTGATCCTTCATATTGATTTTCGATAAATGATTCTTCACATCACTTTTGGATCTTTAGCAACAAAATGTAGTCCTCATGCCTTGTTAGGGCCTTTTCGGACTCGCCAATCTTCGCATCCCGCTTCAATAAGTTATGCCTTGGCTATGAACTCTAATCCGTACCGAGCAACTTTTAAACGATCTGGGCTAGAAGCTAAGTAACCTTTTAAATTGTACAACCTTATTTATTGCAGATAAATTTATTAACAAGCGGAGGGAGAATAGGCTTATAATTAACTCACATAAATTTACGAAAGAATACCGAACTTATAATTGACTCTATCATCTCTCGTTCTCCACAGTTTAAAATCTCAAGGAATGAGACTCGTGGATGCTTAGCCTATTAAATCAAAGTTTTGGGTTTTCGAGTCATCTATAGGATCTTGCAAATTCTTAGACTTTTTCAAGTTTAGAAATCGCATTTTAAAGTTCCCTTGATAAACGACTCTCTAGGATCAATTATAGGAACTTGCGAAAAGTTCTTGTTCTTAACCCGTGAGAGTTAAGACTTTCGCTTTTTATATCTCCCTATATAAAAGCCTAGCAAAACTTGAGTTAAACACGTTAAGGATACTAGCTAGAGTAAACTTAGGTAAGTAAACTCGGGTTGAGTCAAAATGTTCACGACTAAGAAAAATCTAAAACCACTTTATTCTAGCAATGGAAAGAAACTAGACATGATAAAAGAAAATACACTATACAACTAGGCCAAAATAGATTAAAAATTTTGAAAAATGTCGAAAAATCAAATTTTCCGGTTAAAAGGAGGGCAAATTCATGGAAAAGACCACTTACTTCGATAGAAGTCCCCCTACACTTGAGATAAACATTGTCCTCAATGTTTAAGCATCTGGGAGTAAACTCCCCTACACTTAGGATATTGTGCACTTTGTTTAAATCTTGCTAAGGAAAGGACAACTAAAGTGAATTCAATGTGAACATATAGAATATGAAATATTGAATCACAAGAGTTTAGGATAGAACCAGGAAGATGGGAAACACGGTATCACAGTTCGTCAAAAGTCATCAAGATTCTCTCTGAAGCTTTAATCCCTGCACAGCACAAGAAACAAGACAACAAACATATGCGGGGGCTCCCCCTACACTTATTATGAAAGCAGTAAAGGATAGAACACGGGTTGCCTCCCGAGAAGCGCTTGTTTTTGATTGCCGAGTCATGAGCCTGACTCGACCCAACTTTAGTTCATGGGGAACGTGGTGAGGGATGGAATCATCTCATGGGAGATGTCCTCACCAAAATACAGCTTCAGACGCTGGCCATTCACCTTGAAGTTGGGTCCATTCGGCTGAGAAAGCTCAATGGTCCCATAAGGAAAGACTTTGGTGACAGTGAATGGACCAGACCAGCGGCTCTTCAACTTGCTAGAGAAGATCTTCAACCGAGAGTTAAAGAGTAAGACTTGATCACCAACGTGGAACTCTCGGTTCTTGATTTTTGCGTCATGAATGATCTTCGTCTTCTCCTTGTAGATCAGCGAGTTCTCATAAGCTTCATTCCTCAATTCATTTAGCTCGTTGAGTTGAATCTTGCGATGATCACCGGCTTTGTTGATGTCGAAGTTAGCCAACTTCAAGGCCCAGTGCGCCTTATGTTCCAGCTCGATGGGTAGGTGGCAGGCTTTCCCGTGCACAAGACGATAAGGTGTACAACCGATCGGGGTCTTGTAAGCAGTACGGAAATCCCACAGAGCATCATCTAACTTATCGGCCCACGCGGCGCGATGCTCTCCCACAGTACGCTCCAAAATTCGCTTCAATCCACGGTTGGATATCTCGGCTTGCCCATTGGTTTAGGGATGATAGGCGGTGGAAAGACGGTGATTGACACCATACTTAGCCATGACTCTTGCAAATTGATCGTTGCAAAAATGAGTCCCGCGGTCACTGATTATAGCACAAGGAACGCCAAATCGAGCGAAAAGCTGCTTCAAAAAGTTCACAACCACCCTCGCGTCATTCGTAGGGAGAGCCTTGGCTTCAACCCATTTAGAAACGTAGTCGACGGCGACGAGGATGTACTTGTTCCCTTTGGATGATGGAAATGGCCCCATAAAGTCGATGCCCCATACGTCAAAGATTTCACATTCCTGTATGAAATTTTGAGGCATCTCATCCTTATGTGTGATCTTGCCTTGGCGTTGGCAAGCATCACAATGCTTAACCATTTCGTGAGCGTCACGATAAATGGTGGGCCAATAGAATCAGAATCAAACACTTTTTTAGCGGTGTAGTTGGGACCAAAGTGACCACCGGTGGGTCCTTTGTGGCAAGCTTGGAGGATGTCAAAAGCTGCCGGTCCGTCAACACATCGACGAATAATCAGATCAGCACACTGTTTGAATAGGAAAGGGTCATCCCAAAAGTACGTTTTAACATCATTTAAGAACTTCTTCTTTTGTTGGGATGTTAACCCTTTGATGAGAATTCCACCCGCTAAGTAGTTTGCAATGTCCGCAAACCACGGGGTGCCATCGAGATTGAGATTTATAGACATTAAGGTCTCAAGGGGGAAAGAGTCATTGATCTCTTTGTTCGGATGATCCCCTTGGTATGGATCCTCAAGTCTGCTCAGATGATCTGCGGCCAGGTTTTCGGCTCCCTTCTTGTCACGAATTTCAATGTTGAATTCTTGAAGGAGTAAAACCCAGCGAAGAAGTCTTGGCTTAGAATCATGCTTAGTCATCAAGTACTTCAACGCGGAATGGTCCGTGTATACGATGGTGGGGGATAAAACAAGATAGGGCCGAAATTTCTCAAAAGCATAGACAACAGCTAAAAGCTCTTTTTCGGTTGTCGTATAATGCAATTGAGCCCCTGTCATTGTTTTGCTAGCATAGTGGATTGGCTGGAAGTGTTTATTCACTCGTTGGCCCAAAACTGCACCAATAGCAAAGTCGCTAGAATCGCACATCAATTCAAAAGGCAGTTCCCAATTAGGGGTAACCAAGACCGGTGCCTTAGTTAGCTTATCCTTAAGACGATTGAAAGCTTCGAGACACTCTTTAGAAAAGATAAAAGGAGTATCTTTTTCCAAGAGGTGGGTCATCGGGCGAGCGATTTTAGAGAAATCCTGAATGAATCGACGATAGAAGCCCGCATGACCCAGAAAACTTCTCACACCCTTCACGGTTGAAGGTGGAGGTAATTTGGCTATGACATCAACTTTAGCACGGTCGACTTCAAGACCGGCTTTAGAGATTTTGTGTCCTAGCACAATGCCTTCTTTTACCATAAAATGGCATTTTTCCCAATTCAGAACAAGGCGAGTGTCTTCGCACCGCTTAAGCATACGTTCCAAATTGGCAAGGCAAGAAGAGAAGGAATCCCCAAAGACCGAGAAATCATCCATGAAGAATTCCATGGTTTGCTCAACCATGTCATGGAAGATAGCCAACATGCACCTTTGGAAAGTCCCGGGGGCATTGCATAAGCCAAAAGGCATTCTTTTATAAGCAAAGGTGCCATAGGGACAAGTGAATGTTGTCTTTTCTTGATCTTGGGGATCGATGGGTATTTGAAAATAACCCGAGAAACCATCAAGAAAGCAGTAATATTCATTACCCGCTAAACGTTCAAGCATTTGGTCCATAAAAGGTAGAGGGAAATGATCCTTTCTCGTGGCATCATTGAGTTTGCGGTAGTCTATACAAACTCTCCACCCAGTAACGAGACGGGTAGGAATTAACTCGTTGTTTGCATTGGGCACAACAGTGATTCCGCCCTTCTTAGGCACACAATGGACTGGACTAACCCATGGTGAATCCGAAATAGGGTAAATCATACCCGCATCAAGAAGTTTGATAACCTCTTTTTTGATGACTTCATGGATTTTAGGATTCACCCTTCGTTGGCTTTGAATTGTGGGCTTAAAGTCGTCCTCCATGAGAATTTTATGTGTGCAGAAGTGAGGATCAATTCCACGGATGTCGGAGATTTTCCAAGCGATAGCTCTTTTATGCTTCTTCAACACGGCGACAAGTCGGGCTTTTTCGTCTTCTTTTAGATCCTTTGCGATGATGACCGGTAACTTCTCGTTGTCTTCCAGGAAAACGTACTCAAGATGAGGAGGTAGGTCCTTAAGCTCAAGAGTGGGAGGATCCTCAATAGATGGTGAAACTATCGATGGATCATCATTAGTCACCTCTTTAGGAGCAGGAGGAGAGAACGGGTCCTCATTGAGAAGTCTCTCAATAGTACTAATGTATTCATCCCAATTGGTGGACAAATTATCATACTTAATATCGAGAGGACCCAAGCTAGCTTCGAAATCATCCAAGTCACTTTCTCCAAAAGGAGTCAATACCGGAGCAATTGAGGCAACAGTCTCATCATTGGGTAGAGAAGAAAGAGTACTTTTGCAAGCATCATGAAAATGTTCTTCACAAGCCTCATCGAGAACATCAGTAGCATTAACACTCTCATATGAATAAGGTTGCTTAGAAATCTTACCCATGTTGAATACAATTTTATCGTCACCAACTCTCATGATTATTTCGCCCGCGGCTACATCAATGAGAGTGCGACCGGTCCTCAGGAAGGGACGTCCAACGATTAATGGAACACGGGGATCCATCTCGTAGTCAACGACGACAAAATCCGCCGAGAAGGTGAATTTATCAACGCCAACAAAGACATCTTCGGCTATCCCCACTGGATAAGCAACCGTGCGGTTGGATAATTCCAAAGTCATTTTGGTGGGGACAAGCTCGGGGAGAGATAATTGCTTCCAAACACTTAAAGGCATTAAGTTTATACTGGCACCTAGATCGGCTAGGGCCATGCAATTCTCTACTCCCGGGAAGTTGCAAGGAATCAAGAAGCGACCCGGATCACCAAGTTTAGTGGGCAATTTCCTTAAGAGTACTGCGGAGCAGTTCTCATTAAGTTGGGTCTGAGCAATGTCAAGAAGCTTTTCCTTATCACTTAGAAGATCTTTAAACATCTTAGCGTATTTGGGCATGTGAGCGAGAGCCTCGGCAAAGGAGATGTTAAAATTCAATTGTTTAAATATTTTTAGAAAGTTTGAAACCTGAATATCATCCTTGCTCTTTTGCTTCTCTTTCCTCAACCTTGAAGGATAAGGTATATTGGATGAAGAAGAAGGCTTTAAGGGAATAGGATCACTCACAACCACGGGTGGAGGGGAAATGGGAATAGAAGGTGAAGGAGGTGAGGAAAGTTGCTCTTTTTCCTTGTTCACAATCACGGGTGGAGGTGTAGGAAGCTCGGGTTCCATATAACCTTTTCCACTACGAGTGGTGATTGCTTTCATCTCCCCTCTTGGATTCGCAACGGTATTACTCGGAAGAGTACCCGAAGAAGAGGGTTGATTACCTTGGATGAGCGAACCAATCATATCACGAAGGTGAACCGCTTGATTATTAAAAGAGTTTTGCATGTTTGCATTAATTTCGTTGCTGTGTTTGGCCATATCATTCCTTAGCTCGGCTCGAATATCGTTTCCTTGTTTTGCCATTTCTCCCTTCAAGTTGCGGACTTGACTCTGAAGATTCGTCACCAACTCCCGATTAGTCTTCATGAATGTCTCGACTTCTGGACTCACTGTCATCGGTTGATTGAGAGGTGGAGCTTGGTAAGCTTGAGAATTTCCTTGAGTTGGGTAAGGGTTTCGTTAGGATTGATATTGATTGTTTTCACGAGGTTGGGATTGGTTGTAGCTTTGATGTTGGTTTTGGTTTGCAGGAGGGAAACCAGGAGGAGCAAGATAATTGTTGGAAGGATAAGTTAGCAAGCCACGATCTCCTTGAGGGCGGGCTTGATAGCCTCCCGTGGGATAAGTGCCGTAAGCTGCGTTAACGTTTTCAGAATAACTGCCTTGGGTAGAAGGACAATCATTGTAAGAATGAGGGCCACCACATGTGTCACAAGAAATAGCAACTGCTTTAGCTTGTTGAAAGTGGTTTGTGGCCATGGCCATGAAATTCTTGTTCATTTCAGCGAGTTGTCGAGAAATTTCAGACATTTCAGGATTGGAGGTAGTAGAAGAAACATTGACTCTCGAGTTAGATCTTGAGGATGCGGATGAATCCCAATTCTTGTGGTGAGTAGTCATGTTTTCGATCAACTCTCGGCACTCCTCCGGTCTCCTTTTCATAAAAGTACCACCGGCGGCGGCATTGATCGTGTCACGATCACGAAAAGTGAGACCATTGTAGAAGGTGTCAATGAGAGTGACGGGAAGCATATTGTGATTTGGACAGCGGTCGATCAAATCATTGTACCGTTCCCAAGCATCGAAAAGTGATTCATCATTCTCTTGCATAAATCCACTGATTTGGTTACGAAGGCTAGTGACCATGGATGGGGGAAAGTAGCGCGATAAAAAGCGTTGAGGCATGTCATTCCACGTATGAATAGAATTCTTAGGAAGACAGTCAAACCATTTTTCGGCATGGTGAGAAAGCAAGTGTGGAAAAAGTTGGAGGCAAAGGTCATCCATAGAAACACCGGAGCACTTCATGCTTTGGGTAATGGTAATGAATTTGTCGAGGTGTTTGTTGGTATCATCATCCAGAATTCCACGAAATGGGTTCGTTTGCACTTGTTGTATCATGTGATGCTTCAACGAAAACTCCTGAGCCGTGACGTGCATTGGCGCAATCGGGCCTCCGCGTCCGTTCATGGTGGGTTGACACAATTCCTCCATCGTTCGTAAATCAGGTAGGTGGACATTGTTGTTGTTTTTGTTGTTATTATTCAAATTGGGTTGAGGTGGGTGATTATTGTTGTTATTAACACCAGCCATATCTAAATCTTCACGAGTCTTGGGCTCAGAATAGTTCGAAGATCTAGTACGCATACACCTGCAGAAGAAAAATATACACAAAGAGAATATCTATATAATCTTTTTGGTGCAAAACCTTTTGAAAAGAATTGCTTTTTAATGATTTTTCAATGTTTTTGTATTTTTGAAGAGTTTTATATTTTTTATGGATTTTTGAAAATTTTTGAAGCAAGGAAAATAACGTTCAAAGAACGGATCCCAAAATTCAATGCGTCTCTCACTAAAAACCGTTTATCGTAACGAAAAGAGCCGGCAGCGGCGCCATTTAATACTTCGCTTTTGGCTAGGTATAAAATCTTTATCGTCCGAATCCTTGCGAATTGAAAACCGGTCTTAAGTACGACTCAATCGTCTTTTGGTGAATCAAAAGAATGGTTTGGTTGATTTGTTTTAAACTATTAGCAAGTAATTAAAGTGTCGTTGAGTAAAATAGAAAAATAAAGGTTAATATTTAAAATGACGAATAAAAATAAATGATTGGAAACTTAAAGGTGACAATGGAAAAATACTAGCACACTAACACTTGGAAAAACTTTCTAAAAAAATAAGAACTTAGTGGAAAAGTACTAAAAGAAAGTAAGATCGGAGTAAACCAAAACAAACCAAAAGAAGCCCAGATCAGAATGTATTCCGATCTGGTGGTCGGAATATGGGACGTTGTGCAATCGGAATGTCCACGACAAAGGTCCCAATCGGTATAAAAGAAAAACAGTGCAATCGGAATGATCAATAAAGGGTCAATCGGAATGTGTTAGGAATCACTCTAATCGGAATCACTGAAACTTGGGCACAATCGGAATGTGCCAAAAGCTGCCAAATCGGAATATGGGGAAAAATCCACCAATCGGAATACTAAACAAGGAATAGATCGGAATCCAAAACCCTTATCCGATCGATTGATCGGAATATGAAGATTGGGGCTGCTCGGAATGTGTAGCAATCGGAAAAGGGAGTTGTACCCTTTCCTAAAATTGTGGAATTCGGTTATAAGCTAATGAAATAAGCTATATAATAAGCTTTGCACCAAACTAAACCGAATCAATGATTAAACCGGATCAAATAAGCACTTATCAACTTATCTAACTCGAAATCAAACAACTTTTTCAATCAAACAATAAAAACATAAACTTTTTAAGAAAAACTTTTATAAACAAATAAGCTAATCATAAAAATAAGCCAATAAGCACAAAAGTCTTAAAGCTTAATCAAATGAAAACTTATGAAATGATCAAAAGATTAACTTTTTAAGCACGAAATCAATTAGAACAACACGGATCTTATGATAATCGCACCAAAAATCAATCTAAAATCAAAGAAAAGTAGAATGAGATTAAAGATTAGAAGCTTAAAATAGAACTTGATTAATGAAAATAAGCAATACAAAGTGTTTAATCTTGAAAGATTAAGAAAGAAGATGAAATTTAGTGAGAGAAAGTTTAAGACTTTCTCTCTCTAAAACTAGAGAAAACTAAGAAAAATAAAAACTAGCTAAATTAACTAACTCCCCTCCTAATGACTATTAGGAGGGTATTTATAGGGAAGGTGGAAGGGGTGCATGTGTTGCATCTTCTTTCTTGCTTTCTTCACGTTTTATCGACTCGACTTTAATTCTTCGTCTTTGTCGTCTCGGGATTTGAACTTGTCTTTTAATTTTCTTCTTCTATTAGACTTAAGTTCTTCGACTTCGTTTAAACTTCCGTCTTTAGACTTTTTCTTCGATAAATCTTCAGAATAGGTCTTGGACTTCCGTTCTTTTTGTACTCTTGATCTTTTGACTTCGTCTTTTCCCGTTTTCTTCGATAAAAGCCCGTGAAAGCCCGTGTTTTCTTCCTTTTTAATATTTTGGTCCTAAAACACAATAAAAACACAAACCACGCATATTTCCGACTTTTACGACATAAATCACACGTTTTCGTCTTGTTATTATTGGAAATAAGTGGTAAAAGGATAAGTGTTTTCACACTTATTAGATATGAATACTCATTCCCTAAAACTCAGTAAGTTTCCACAGAATAATTAGTAACACATACCAGAAACTGCTTCCATATTTTATGCATCACAGTCAACCCTTTTCATCTTGATAATAAGAAAGCCCGACAAATAAGGGATTTAAATAACCCCACGTATCAAATCATCATAACTTTCGTTACCACTTTCCATAAATTGTTTCCATAATTTATGCATGAGGATTTCATACTTACTCACGTCCATAAAGCAGCAAGTCAAATATACTCTCACAAGACCACGCATGTTCATTCCCACGTTCCAAAAGATATGTGCATATTTTAGGAAAACAAATTGGTCATACTACCAAAACTTTCGTATCATAATCCCATAAATCAGGAGCACATATCACGTTTAAAGCATATTTCCAAAAAACAGGAAAGAATAATTCTCCACGAATCTCTTGGAAGACCCACGTCTCATCAGATGTGTTGATACCAGCAAATAAAACTTAGCAAAATAAGATAACCGTACCTCCGTATCTTCCTTTTTCTTTGGGCAGCTAAATCCGAGTAAGGCATCAAGAAGTAAATAGTCAAAGAAAATAGAAAACGTCGAACCTCTTTGGGGACCACAACAGCTCTTGTATATCCGTGACTTTCAAGACCACATACACAATATGTCCAAGTGAATACTCATATTCTGTCCATATCTTGTACATAACTTTGTCTTGGCACCAACATTAACAATTAATTAAAGCTAGCAAAAAACATTATCACCACGAATTTGGTCTCCTTTTGCTGATTGAACGCAACAATATCAACACAACAGCAACAACCAAGACTTGATCCAGAATTAAGGGTTTGCATAAAACCCTAGTTGCATCGAATCTGCTATAAAAACTGATAGGTGTGAAAACACCCATCATTTTCCCACTCAATTATAATAATAACCTTGCCAAAATGTATATTTAATGTCATAAAAGTCGGAATTATACGTGGTTTGTGTTTTTGTTGTGATTTAGGACCAAAATGTGAAAAAGGAAGAAAACACGGGCTTTCACGGGCTTTTATCGAAGAAAAAGACAAAAGACGAAGTCAAAAGATCAAGAGTGCAAAAAAGAGCGGAAGTCAAAGGCCTATTCTGAAGATTTATCGAAGAAAAAGTCTAAATACGAAAGTTTAATGAAGTCGAAGAACCAAATCTAATAAAAGAATAAAATTAGAAGACGAGTTCATTTCATATCGACAAATCCCGAGACAACGTCGAGAAAGACGAAGAATTTAAAAGATGAAAAGACGAGAAGAAAGAGGAAAGCACCAACACATTTACTCCCCCTATAAATACTCTCCTAATATGTCATTAGGAGGAGTTAGTTAATTTTTAGAATTTACTTTATTTTATGCATTAGGAGTAGGTAAGTACTTTCTCTCTCTAGTTTTAATTTCTCTCTCTAAATTTTCTTTCAAGTTTGTTTAAATCTTTCATATTTAAATCTTGTAATCTTGAATCTTTAATCTTTGTCTTTAATTTCAAGCTTTTTAATCATCTCATTCTACCTTTCTATTTTTTTTAATCTTCATCTTTTTCATCATCTTTTTACATAAAGTTCTTAGCTTTTTGCGTTTCTTGGTTTGTGTTTAAAGGTTTTACAAGTTTATCATTGATCTAGAATTTGTGGTTAGCTTATTGGTATTTTATTTGGCTTATTATCCTTAAAAAGTTACAAAAATAGTGCTTAAATTCGTCCCTTCCAAGATCCACTTTTTTAGGAAAAAATGCTTCAATTCAGCAATATTTTCAAATATTACGGATTTGTGTCCTTCCAAGTATTGCGAAATTGAATGATTGCCACATTGCGGAATTATATCTTTCTCCATCTTTGCGAAATTGATTCATGTTTCAACATTTCGGAATTGTCCATTTCCTCTATTGCGGAATTATAGGATTTCAACACATTACGAAATTATTCATTTTCAGCATTGCGGAATTGATTCAGTTTTTGCATTGCGGAATCGAATACTTTCTGTATTGCGGAGTTATTTAATTTCTTTAGGGTTGCGAAATTATTTCATTTTTTTATGTTTTGCGGATTTAATCATTTTTGTCCCAATTTAATTTTCAAATTTGTTTTTCCCACCAATTTCTTAGGTGTTATTTTTAAATATTTTGTCTTAGCTTAATTTTGGATTGTTCTATCTTAGCTTAATTTCAAGTTACATTTTTATTAAGTTTTAAGTTTTCAAATTTACTTTTAAAGTTTTTATATTTCGTCATTTATCTTTAAGTCTTAAGTTTTAGTTTAAATTTTAAAGCTTTCGTTTTTACTTTATTTTTATCTTTACTCAACGACATTTCTTCTTTAATTCTAAAATAGATAATCAGTTTACTTTATTTTCACCAAGAACAACTGAGTCACACTTTTAACCGTAATCAATTCGATAAGACCGAGAACAACGAACTTATTTTTATACTAGGCAAAACCCTTGTATTCAATAGCGTCGCTGCCGGCTCTTTTCGTGAAGATTAACGGTTTATTGTGAGAGACGTGTTGGATTTTGGGATCCGTTCACTTTTGAACGTTATTTTTCTTGCTCAAAAATTTTCAAAAAATCCATAAAAAATAAAATTTTCAAAAATCCAAAAATATTTAAAAAATCATAAAAAGCATTTTCTTTTTCAAAGATTTTGCACCAAAAATATTTTCTTTTCACGTTAACTTTATTTCTTTTATTTCTTTGCTATTCTTTTCTTTTGTAGGTGTATGCGTATTCGTTCACGGAAAAGGAAGTCCATTCAAGCCGCTACTATTGATCCTCCTGTTGTAGAGCCTCCCGTTGTCAACACAATGGAGAACCGTCCAACGATCGAGCTCTTACAATCACACGTCGAAGGCAACGATGATGAGATTGTGGTGCCGGCTATGGACGCCAATAACTTCGAGCTCAAGTCCGGTTTCATTAAAATGGTTTCCGCAACTCCTTTCTTAGGTTGCACTCATGATGTTCTACACGATCACATTAAAAGGTTCGTACACTTATCTAATACTGATAAATACTATGGGGTTTCACAAGAGGCAATTCGTTTGCTCCTCTTTCCTTTCTCCCTCGAGGGACAAGCCCAGACTTGTCTTGATAAGGAACCACCCCAGAGTATTTTCACATGGACGGACCTTGAGACCAAGTTTATCAATTATTTTTCCCACCCTCATGTATTACCGCTTTGTGGAATGACATTATCAACTTTGAACAAAAGTACGGTGAGACATTTAGTGAATATTGGGATCGTTTTAAGGAACTTTTAAGAAAGTGTCCACAACACGGTTTTACAAAGGTACATCAAGTTAATACTTTTTATAATGGATTAACTTTGAGTGACAAAGATTCATTAAATAGTGCTTTGGGGGGTCATATTCTTGTTAAAACTATGAATGAGGCTTGGGCAATTATTGAGAACAAAGCCAAAGTCAAAACCAAGAGTGTTAGGGCTACTATGGCTAGTGCCAGTGAGAGTGAGTTGACCAATCAACTTAAGGAACTTACTTTAGCTGTAAAACAACTTGTTCTAAGAGATAACCCTCCTAATCAACATGCCCATGCTCTCAATATTACTTGTGAAACTTATGGTTGGCCACACTCTTATAATAATTGTGATAAAGCTTATGATCAATCTCACGGGGAAGTGTATGCTTACAACAACACCGAGATAATTCATTTCAAGCCTAATGTCGATGTTAATCACTTGTCTTACAAGTCGACGAATTACTTGGCTCCACCCGGTTTTCAACAAAGACCTCACCCACCCACCCATAACAACCAAGGGCCACCAAGAGCAAATGTTCAACAAAACGAAAATGTGAGAAGCTACAATGCAAACCAAGGTAATTATCAAATGCCAAATCAAGGCTTTCAAAACCAAGGTTTCAATGCTCAAGGTTTTCAACCATATAACCAATACCCAAACCAAGGTTTTCAACAACAGGGGTTCAATTTACCTCATCCGCACATGGACTTGTTCTACAAAAATTAACCAATCATAGGAAAACCATGAAGGAAATGCAAGAGTCCACGGATAGGAATTTTGTTCAAATGTTTCAAACCCTTTGTCCCCAAGGTGCTCTTCATTCTACAACCGAAACAAACCCTAGAGCGAATGTGAGTGCTATTACTACACGCAGTGGAGCAACTCTAGTAGGACCATCTATTCCTCCCCAAGTTACTCCATCTACACCTCCTCCACCACCATTTATCTCGCCTGCTTCCACGCCTAGTACTAGTTCTACATTACCGTCTCCACCTCTTACGGAAGAAGTACCAAAGAAAAAACCTTCACCAAACCCACCTTCCACCTCTAAACCTTCAACATCTCAACCTTCACCTTCTAGACCTACACCACCTAAACCCAACATCCCTTATCCTTCTCGGTTAGACAAGTGAAAATTGCTTACTAAAGAGGATGCTCAAGTTACTTCTTTTTTGAAGATGATCTCCCAAATGAATTTCAATATTAGCCTTGTTGAAGCACTTGTCCAAATGCCGAAATTTGTCAAAGCATTCAAGGAATTGCTTAATAAGAAGGAAAAGATGGCTGAGTTTGTCAACACACGCTTAAATGAAAACTGTTCTGCAGTCCTTCTTAAATAAGTTCCAGAAAAACTTGGAGATCCCGGTCGTTTTGTGCTACCTTGTATATTTAACAAAGTTGAAGAATTTACTGCCTTAGCCGATCTCGGGGCAAGTATAAATTTGATGCCATTAAGTGTTTGGAAAAAGTTATCATTACCTGACCTTACACCAACAAAGATGACTCTTGAGCTAGCAAATCGAACTCTCGCTTACCCCGTTGGTATTGCCGAAGATGTTTTTGTTAAAGTTGGTACCTTCACTTTTCCGGTCAATTTTGTTGTTGTTGATTATGAAATGAACCCTCGTATTCCGTTAATACTTGGACGACCATTTTTGAGAACCGGAAAAACTTTAGTCGATATTACTGAAGGTGAACTAATCTTAAGGTTCGGGAATAATGATCAAGTTTTTAAGATGGGGAAGATTACAAGTAAATCAAATGGAAAAGAATCGGCGAAAATGATTAATGTGCTTCTAGAAGATCTTACTACTACTTTGGAAAGTATAAAGCTTGATGATTTTGTCGTATATGACAATCCTCTTTTCGAGACTTGCTATGATAATCCACTTTTTCAAGACCATGTGGATGATTCTGATGATTCTCTCTCTAATTTGGATCCCCCACAAATTTATGATTCTCCACCGATCTATGATGATTATGATGATGATTCTAGTTTCGATGTGGATGATTATGATAATTTTTCTTCAGAATATAAAGACATGCCAACTTATGATGATTTTGATGATGTTGATACTCATTCGAGTGATTCTTCAAATGATGACCTTGCTCCTATTTTTGATGAAGATCCTCCGCCAGCAATGCTTGATCCTACTTTGGATGATTACTCATTTGAGGAAGATTTTGCTACTTTTCTCAATACATACTTTTCCAATGAGAATGATTCTCCTCCTTTGGACTTTGATTATGGTCTTTATCCTCCTTCGGATATTAAGAAACCCGTTTCAAAGGAGAAGAAACCAGAAGACACCAATATCCGCAGTACCTATATCTTAACACCTCTCTTTCCACCTTCTTCGGATGAGATTGTGCGGTTTATGGGTGAATCTTCAAGGTCTACTGAGTCTATGTCTTATTTACCGCTAAAGGAAAAGGTGTTTGATCCGGGTATCGAAATTTTTAAGCCATCTCAGTATCCATCTGATGAAATAAAAGGAAAGATTTTTGGAACTTATGGATCTATGCTCTCACTTCATCATACCTTCTACCACCGTGCTCAACAATTGCTTAAGGGAACCTCGCCTACTCTTCTTTGGCTTGTCTTGTTCACCTTAATCTTGTGCTATTTGTTGGACGAAAACCATGTATTTGACCCTGGTGGATGTTTTTCAAGGTTCTTACCATTCTAATCAAGGTCGAGTCAGGCTCACGACATGGTGAACAAAAACAAGCGCTTCTCGGGAGGCAAATCGAGTATCTATCCTTTTTATTCGTTTTTATAATAAGTGTAGGGGGAGACCCTACTATGTGTTTGTTGTTTTCTTTCTTATCATGTGCAGGGATTCTAGCTTTCAAAGATCCATTCTTGATGACTTTTGACGATCCGTGATTCCGTGTACCCGTCTTACCGGTTCTATCCTAAACTCTTTTAATTCTCTATTTTATATTCTTTAATATTAAAATAGGAATCACTTTAGTTATCTCTTCCTTAGCAAGATTTAAACAACGTGTACAATGTCCTAAGTGTAGGGGAGTTTACTCCCATATGCTTAAACATTGAGGACAATGTTTATCTTAAGTGTAGGGGGGACTTCTATTGAAGTTAAGTGGGCTTTTCCATGAATTTGTCCTCATTTTAACCGGAAAATTGATTTTTCGACATTTTTCAAAATTTTTGATCTATTTTGGCCTATTAGTATTTTCCTTTGATATCGTTATTTTCTTTTATTGCTAGAATAAATTTTAATAAAATGGTTTTAATGAGTTTAGATGTCTTTGATATATTAGGCCCGTCATGAATCTTTTGACTCAACCCGAGTTTAGTTATTTGAGTTTGCTATAGCTAGTATCCTTAACGTCTTTAAATTGAGTTTTGCTAGGCTTTTATATAGGGAACTTTAAAACGTGAAAGTCTTAACTCTTACGGGTTAAGAACAAGAACTTTTCGCAAGTTCCTATAATTGATCCTAGAAATTCGTTTATCAAGGGAACTTTGAAATGCGAATTCTAAAATTGAAAAAGTCTAAGAAGTTGCAAGATCCTGTAGATGAATTGAAAACCCAAAACTTTAATTTAATAGGCTAAGCATCCACGAGTCTCATTCCTTGAGATTTTAAATTGTGGAGAACGAGAGATGATAGAGTCAATTATAAGTTTGATATTCTTTCATGAATTTATGTGAGTTAATTATGAGCTTTTTCTCTCATCGCTTGTTAATAAATATAATTGCAATAAGTAAGGTCGTACGATTTGAAAAGTTACTTAGCTTCTAGCCCAAGATCGTTTAAAAGTTGCTCGGGATTAATTAGAGTTCATAGCCAAGGCATAACTTATTGAAGCGGGATGCGAAGATTGGCGAGTCCGAAAAGGCCCTAACAAGGCATGAGGGCTACATTTTGTTGCTAAAGATCCAAAGTGATGTGAAGAATCAATTATCAAAAATCAATATGAAGGATCGAGACACACGACGAAAAGCAAATACTCCCCTAAAGATCATGGAGAAGTCTATCCGAAAAGACCCTAGCAAGGTATGAGGATAAATAGATCCAAGACCTAAAAGGAGGCGGATCGTTGTATATCAAAATCCCAAATAAATATTGGAGAAAAATGATGAAGTCGTGGTCCAAGTATGAAGAATCTCTCAAAAACTTCAAGTGAAGAAATTCCTGTTATGAAGAGAAGACCATTATTTCAAGATCATCTCTCAAGATTCGAAGTATGAAGTCAATGCCGAATATCGATCCGAGAAAGGTCTCAAATCGTGAAGCGAATTGTTGTCCCTAATAATATGATGATAGATTAAAGAAATGAGATGGGAAAGATATGAATTTTAGAGAGAGAAAGTAGTGAGAGAAAGTAGAGAGAAAGAGGTGATTAACTTATGAAATTAGATTAAGAGAAATTATGAGATCATTCACCCTCCTAACATGCCAGGAGGGTGCTTATATAGTCCACCCACATGCGGGCTCTCTAATGGACTATATTGTTTTTTAGGCCGGGCTTGAAAAAATGCTTAGTACCTTGAAAGAGGCCTTTTAAGCTAACCATCAAGCCCGTAATTGTCACGACTATTTTAACTAACTATTATAAAGTTCTAATAAATATTACAATATAAACCTATGACCGAACATTCTTGTTTGACTCAATATTTTGAGGCTAACAATCTCCCCCAATGCGAGGTCATTCCTCTTCGATATTTGGAGTCCAATGGAGATCTACGAATTTCGTCATAAATGAGTCTTGAACGTGTAATAGTAGTGTTGTTCCTTCATGCTGTGATCTTTGAGCGTTTGTCGTTGTCTTTCGACTTTGTCTTTTATCTTGAGATCTTCAAATTATCCTTGACTTGTCTTTGCCATCTTGCGATCATGTGTCGTTATCCACATGCTCATACATTGCATAATCTTGAAAGCTTGCTAACAATCTCCTTTGAAGAGAGGTCATTCCTCTATATTAATTGATAAGGAAGATTTTGATCATCAGAGTTGCGGAAGTCTTTAGCTTTCTTGATTGTTGAATGTCTTTGGGTATGAGAATGTGGTTTTGAATCTCCTACTTTGCTGAGTACACCGTAACGTCACCTTCTTGAGACAAAACTTAGACACGGACTGAATGGCTTTGACATTCGTCCTAAATCGGTAGCGTTTACCTCCGATCGGTGAAGACCGTTACACGATATTAAATATCGTACATGTGATTAGGTAAATTCAATTAAGAATCTCCTTGACAGGGTTTCACGGCTGTACTAGCCGTTCTCTTTACTTGACCGTCTCAAAGCAAGACTACGAACGTAAAGAGTGAATCAATTGGATAAATATCCGCTTGATTAAAGTCGTCAATTCAAATTCCTGGAACAAGTTTGACTCATTAAGAATATTACTATTGTTGCTTTCTAGTTGACAAAATCTTGATTCATAAGAATATAGCAAGTTACCTACCGTAGCGCTGTTTGATGTTGACGCTAGAAGGATTTCCATTCATCACTGTGAATATTAATAAATATCACTCTGAATGTTCTGGCAAGACCATAAAGATATTGCGTAGAAACCTGAAACGAGTTTGAATCAATTCAGAATCAAACCACTGTTGCTTTTCAGTTTTACATGTGTTCAATTCATAAAGAATCTTACACATGACCTATCGCAGTGCTGTTTGTTGTTAACACTGAAAGAATTTCCATTCATCATTGTGAATACTTGGTAGTATCACTCTGAGTGTTCTAGAAATATCGCAAGGATATAGCGTAGGACTCTTTTGATATTCATCCGTGTGTCCTAACGAGATTTGATTGATCTCTTAGCTCTAGACTCGATTTGTGCACTTTTAGTAGTCGGAGGCTGGAGCAGATGCCACCTATTCAATATCAACTATCTCGGAGTGAGAAAGTCAATAGAAATCGTGTTGATCTCCGTGACAATAAAAAAACTTCTTTTAAGAGAAGCCTGCGTTATCTGGGGAGGGGTTGTGCAATACATCACTGGGTCCAAGATGCGTTGTCTTCATGATGTGTTGACCCGGTTTCTGCCTAAGTTGTATGGAGGGCTAATTTCTTTACACCCTTTATCCTTACATTTCTTTTTCATTCTTCAACCCCTTCAATGCTTACCAAGACATCATTAATAGCACCTTGTTGTGATTGTTCCAGTGTTATCATCAGTACTTAGTCGGCATTCAACTTCGTTCACATTCTACTCCATCTTTCCTAAGGAATTCTAATAATCTATTGGATTGTCCCTGGGAAGATCCCTCCGGTTCTGGTTGGATTATAGGACTTAAACCTAAACACCCTTTTGACACCAATAACGTCGTGAATTAAAGATGTTGTGGATATTTGATCGTAACCATGAGTGCTTGAGTCTTTAGATCACATTTTAATCACATTTTCTCCCCTATCTTTAATATATAAAATCGATTGATATTAGAGATACCAAATTTGATTAAAGTATATTGTGAAAAGTAGTCTTGAAAACCTTTCGGGAGAAAAATGTGTCAAACTTAGCATGAATTTGGAACGCTCCCCCTCAAAAATTGATCCAATGAAATTGTCATTACGAGGATATGATCCACATTAAACTTTTGAGGATAGGAGTTGTTGAACACAAAATTTTTGAAAGATTTTGAATATCATTGAGAAATTCTTGAAAAAAATTGTGTTCAACGCTTTTTGAAAAATCAATTCTTTTTGGCGAAAAGGTTTTTCTAAAGCATAAACTTGAGTTCTTAGACTTTGAATGTCTTGACAAATCCACTCAAGTGTAAGAAGATTTCTCTTCTTTTGCTGAGGGTAAGGGCACTAAAGCGTACACTCCCCCGTGAATATAGATCCTGTTTGCAATCTGAAAGTGATTACAAGACATTGTGTTGAGCTCAAAAAGTTGAATGTTTTGTGACAAGCTTAACCCAAGATAGATTGCTCTACCCGTTGTTGAAAAAATTGTCCAAAATAGACATTTTCCTTTATTAAAATTAGAAATGACATGTTTTGAAAAATATTTACAACTTTCATTCGAGCTTTATGTACACACCTGTGTCGTTATTGAGCGACATTTCTAGGCACGTCCATATTATCGATATTGAAAGACATGTCGAGAAGAATATTTTTGGATTATCAAAGATTCTTTAATTTTTTATTTTGCTTTTTCATTAATATTTACAATTAGATGTTTGATAAATGAACCAAGCAGGCTTCTTTCCCAGAACCTCCAGTTCTGCTGGAGTCAAACATCTCATACCAATTTGCCTAACAAGATACGCAAACCTCTCTTTCGAAAGAGCTTTTATAAACAAGTCAGCTAATTGTTAATCAGTTCCAATAAAGTATAATTCAACAATACCCTTTTCAACTTGTTCCTTAATGAAGTGATATCTGACATCAATGTGCTTCGTGCGGGAATGCTGTACCGGATTGCAGGAGATGGCTATGGCAGACTTTGAGTCACACTACATAGGTACTTTATCAAAGTGGAAGCCATAATCCGTGAGTTGTGTTCTCATCCAAAGAACTTGAGCATAACACGCAGATAGAGACACATACTCCGCTTCGGCTGATGACAATGATGTGCAATCCTGCTTCTTGGAAGACCATCCCACAAGGTTATCTTGGCCTAGAAATTGTGCACCACCAGAAGTACATTTACGTGTATCAAGACACCCTGCATGATCAGAATCTGAATAGGCCGTTAGAAAGAAACCGGTTTCCCTCGGATACCAGAGTCCCATGTGAATGGTACTCTTAAGGTACCGAAGATCCGTTTAACCTCCTTGAGGTGCTTTTCAGTGGGTCGTGCTTGATATCGTGCACAATAACAAGTAGCATGTGATATATCTGGTCGGCTTGCTGTTAAGTACATGAGGGAGCCGATCATGGAACGATATCTCGTTTGATCTATGGCATCTCCCTCCAAATCAGCATCTAGGGATGTGGTTGATAATGGTGTCCCAACTGGGTCACATGAGGTCATACCATGCTTTTTTATTATCTCTTGACAATACTTAGCTTGGTTAATAAAGATACCACTTGGGGATCAGTGAACTTGAATTCCTAGAAAGAATTTTATTTCGCCCATCATAGACATTTCAAATTTATTGTGCATTACTTTTTCAAACCATTTTGAAAGTTTTGGGTTTGTGGACCCAAAAATAATGTCATCAACATAAATCTGCACAAGCAAAATGTCATCCCCATATTTATAAGTGAACAAAGTTAGATCAGTGGAACCTTTTGAGAAACCTTTAGAGACTAGAAATTTCGAGAGCTCATCGTACCACGCCCTTGGAGCTTGCTTGAGTCTATAAAGTGCTTTGTGAAGACGATACACCTTGTTAGGATAATGAGGATTGACGAATCCTTCCAACTGTGTGACATAGACTTCTTCCTTCAAAGGACCGTTAAGAAACACCGTCTTTACGTCCATTTGATAAACGATGAATCCCTTATGTGCAACATAAGCAAGAAAAATCCTGACCGCTTCCATTCGAGCAACTGGTGCAAATGATTCTTCAAAATCAATACCCTCTTTCTATCCATACCCTTTAGCCACTAGCCTAGATATATTCTTGATGATCGTGTTCTCTTCATCCATCTTGTTTTTCCAGATCCATCAAAGATTTAATGGTATTACATCGTATGGTTTGTCAACAAGTTCCCTGACTTTAAGTCTTTCAAATTGTTGAAGTTCATCAGTCATCGATTCAATCCAAGCATGATCAGCCATGGCTTCTTTGATGTTTTTCGGTTCAGCTGAACTCATGGCGAGTGCGAACATACAAACATCGCCATCGGTTTCAAGCTGTCGTCTTGTACGAACGGGCTGTGAATGGTTTCCAATTACTTGAATCAAAGGATGATCTTGGCGAGTGCGAACATACAAACATCGCCATCGGTTTCAAGCTGTCGTCTTGTATGAACGGGCTGTGAAGGGTTTCCAATTACTTGAATCAAAGGATGATCTCGGGTCCAATGATGTGTTGAAGGATGTCGTTGATAGAACGTATGCATATTTGACATATCAACATGGCGAGTAGAAGACTCTCCAGTTTCGTGTACCGGTGTACCGAATGGGTTGATAAATTCGTCTTCGTCAGATAATGCATTGTCTGCTTGATTTGTGTTCTCTAGAGCAATGACAGTAGCTGTGGATGTTGTAGGAGCGGTTTTTGATGTGATATTCTGAGGAGGTAAATCTGTAGCAACCCGTGTTGAAGTAGATGAAGTTGTATCCTTTTGTTGACGATGATCGGTATCATCATTCTTATCATGAGTGAGAACGGAAGACTTCGATACAACTTTTTTCTCCCCCGTGAAATATTCATCATACATTGGTCCATATAACATTTCCAAATCTTCAAGTGTCGTGTTGATTGTCATATCTGCTCTTGGAACATATCCTTGAACCAACGTTGAACTTGACTGTTCATTGCTGTGGTCTTGAGTTCCGAGTTCCGTGCGGTTGGGAACGGAAGTTGTTTGTCGTTGTGGTTCGGGACTTAAACTGTTTTGTTCAAGTGCCATTTCTTGTAATTCATCAAATCGGATGTGACTAGTCTCGACAATCAATTTTTTTCTCTTGTTGTATACTCTATACCCCTTAGACTGAGTTGCATATCCTACAAGAATACATGCATCACCTTTCTCTTTCATCTTATCCAAATTTTCACCATCTCGTATTATGTAACAAGTACATCCAAAAACATGAAGGTGTTTGAGTGAAGGTTTTCGATCATGAATTATGTGATATGGTGTCTTTTCGTGTCTTGGGGTAATTAAGGAGTGGTTTAAGTGTAGCATGCGGTTGACACGGCTTCGGCCCAAAAGTATAGTGGAAGTTTTGAAGCTAATAATAATGTTCGAGCAGCCTCAACTAAAGTACGGTTTCATCTTTCAACAATGCCGTTTTGTTCGGGTGTTCGAGCAATAGATGTTTCACGTTCAATTCCTTCGGCTTCAAAATAGTTTCTCAGATTTGAATTCAAATATTCTGTACCTCTGTCAGTACGAACCACTTTAACTTGAGCTTGAAGACCACATTGTATCAGTTTAAGGAAGCTGATGAGAACTTCGGGTGTTTCATCCTTGGACTTCAAGAAGTGAGTCCATGTGTACCTTGAGTAATCATCGACAATTACCAGAATATATTTCTTTCCATTGATACAATGAACACGCATGGGAACACACAAATCCATATGGAGAAGATCTAACCGTCCTTTAGAGCTTGGTGTGGTCTTTGTTTTGAAGCTACTTCGTTTAGCTTTACAAAGCTCACAAGAAGAACAAAGATGATCTTTGATGAATTTCAAGCTTAGAAGGCCTCTCACAGTATCTTTCTTGGAAAGCAAGTTGATGGTATCAAAGTTGAGGTTAGATAGACGTTGAAGCTTTAGCCATGAAGCAAATTGGAGTCGATGAAGTTGTGTCTTGTTGTGAAATTGTGTAAAGATCGGTATTCCGTGAACCGGTGAGTAAATCATTCCTATCATAATCACGAACAAAACAAGTCTTCTTTCTGAAAGCAACTTCCAAATCTGCATCACAGAATTGACCAACCGAGAAAAGATTGTGATTGAGCACTTCGACGTAGTATACCCTTTTGATCGTTATATTCCCCTGAACCAATCTCCATATCCTAGGATCGATGCAAATTGATTATTTCTGAATCGGACCGTACCCAGGAACTTCTCCACGAAGTTAATTAGAAGCTTAAGATTCCCCGTCATGTGCTTCGTGCATCCGGAGTCCAGTATGAATAGAGTTATTTGTATCACCTGTAGAAGAGTTAGAACACGATGGAGCATTTGCTAAATTAGATACCACATTAGTTTTGATTGTAGAATCATTAGTGTCCTTAGTAATATTTAAAGGCATACTAACACTCGTTGTCACATTTTCTGTCCTAACTTTAGGCATCCATTTATATCTTGGAGGACATTGATTAGCAAACCACCATTTCCAAGACTTGCTAGCAGACTCATATAATTCCTTAATTCTTCTTCTAGGGTTCTTAGTGGTAGAGTTTGATGCATTACTTTTCTTAGTGGGGGTTGCACCAGAATGGTTCACTTTGTGTTTGGGTTTACTAGCACTAATAGGCATCACAACTTGCTTCTTAGTTCTAGTTTCTACGCCTTTGACATTATTCATAGCACACATAGAATGATTAGCATTAGCACACTTTCCACATTTGACACAAACAAATTTCACATTCATAGCATTCAAATCATTCAAATCGTCATTACATGCGATTACATACTTTTTATTCTTAAAAACATTCAAATTCTTAGTATGTTCTTCTACTTCCATCATCTTCCCTTGACTCTTGTATTTCCAGACCTTATCATTCACTTGAGTGCTCTTAAGCTGAGGCCGGCTAACACTAGCAGTGGAGACTACTCCTGTAGTAGAAGACACACGAATATTAGTGTTTATAGAAGTCTGAGGTGAGTGACTAACTTTGGTTGTGGGTTTAGTGGTCATTCTATACATCCCTGGTTTAATGACATTATTGTGCTTAACGCTTGGTGCTATTGCATTCCTTATGGGTTTATTATGTGGTAACCTTTCCTTTCCATCCATCTTGGGGGCAAACACAGGTTTTGCAAACGAAGAATTTGAGAAAGCAGATGGTTTTCCCAAGATAGAGGATCTATTCACTCTAGAGGCATTGAGTTGTCTAACAACATGTTGCTTAACGCTAGGTTCCACAACTTTCCCACCCAACTTAGCAACAAGTGTCTTCAACTCTCCTATTGCTATGTTCTTTTCTTGTAACTGAGATTTTAAATCCGAAATATCAAGACTTTTTTCGTTTAATAATCGACATGACTCAGATAATTTTACTTCTAAATGTGTATCATTTGAAAAACTGCCAATTTTCTTTTGCAAAGCAAGTTCAAGTGAGTGACAATGTTTTTGAAGATAATCATATCTATGTTGAAGTAACGAAAACTCTTTTTTGTCAACTTTATTCGAAAGCTCAGTTTCAAGACGTTCACATTCTTTAACTTGATCAAGATATTTGCATGCAATATCAGAATATTCATCAATATCAGCACAAGAAGTAACGTAAGCACACATAATATCTTTTGAGAGACATTCATGTAAGAGTAGATCATATGCTGTAGAAAACTCGTCTCTTTCAGGTTGATGATCGTTCACTTCTTGTTCAAGAGATTCCATATATTTCAAATCATCAAGCATTTCTTTCTTAATTAATGTTTCAAATTCCAAAATATGTTTTTGCGTTCTTTCCGCAAGCGGAATCAAAATACTTTTCACAAGCACAGTTATATCGTGAGGAATTTCTTTTTCACCTTTCGAAAGTTCACGTTTTTTCCAGTCATCATCAACAACCTTTTTGAAATTTTCAATGTTACTCTTGAGAATACTAAGTGCTTGCTTACTCTTGCTTACAGAAGCTTTATATGGAAAATAGTCAATGAATTTTGAAACATTAGTTTTCTTAGTGGTCACAGCTTGTCTCCATTTAATTCTTATTTGTTCACATTCGAAAAATATTTGCTCACGAGTTTTCTGTGTTTGCGGTTTGAAAAGACCATAAAGACTGTTTTCATAAGCATAATTATATGGTTTAACAAATTCTTTATTAACTTTTGGTCTACTCTCTTCTTCTGAATCATGTGTCTCTTCACTATCGGGCTTAACAACAAGACAATCAAGATCGGTCCATTGGGACTCATCAATATATAAGTGCTGATTCTCAGATTGAGCATGCTCAAGGTACTTAGGATTTGCAAAACTAGGTATGTCCTTGAAAAACGAATGAGGTGCCAACATTCTCATGGTTTGAATTGATTGATTAGTTTTGTAAACAATTTTCTTGTAAAAATCAAGTTGAGTTTCAATTTCCACCATTTTGTCGATGTCCTTCGCTTGTTTAGTTTTGAAATCCTTTTCCATCTTTGCAACCGCTGCATTCTTTTCATTAACAAGTTTAGTTTTATCCTCTTGAAGAAAACCATTTACTTGAGTTAGCTAATTGACTTTAGTGGTAGCAAGATACGTTTTGTGACGTTCAGTACTAAAGAGGTGTTATAATTACGTTTCTCTTGTTCAAGAAGCTTAAGAGTTTCGTTATATTTCTCTTGAAAATCGTCCTTTTTAACATTAATTAAAGACCCTTTGTACCCCTCAACCTCATTGGTCTTTTGAAGAAGCTGAGCTCTATAGCTATCAATGGTCTCACTAGATTTAATTAGAGCAGCTTTGCATTCTTCAAAATTTTGAGTGAGCGTAGCGTTTGCCTTCTTTAATTGCTTTTGACTCTTTCTAGTTTCTTTGACATCTTTTTCTAAAGAAGCAATTAAGTTAGCAAGCACAATACACTCCTCCTCATCATCATACTCATTTGCATGTTTATCATCCTAAGACTCATTATTGCACATGTCTGATGAATCGGGTTGTAACACCCCCATATTACCACGCAGCGGAATACCACATTGGGGCGCTACTAATAGCACATCGCACACAATCATAGACAAAGACCTCAAAAGAGACGTAAAAATAATATACAATCTTGTCCAGAAAGTTTCCCATCTGAATATATATAAAATCAGAGCAGCGTCGGTCCCAAAAACCGTTACCAATCACAATACATTAAATGCTTAAAAGCAGTTTATTCATTTCGATGGATGGAAAAGTAAACAAAGATTTAGAAAAGTAAGCACCAACTTCCTCCCCACATGCTCCGCTGCTATCCATCTTGATTACCTGAAATACATGTGTAAAATCATCAACACAAAGGTTGAGCAAGTCTATAGGTTTTACAAATCATTTGAACACAAGCAAAGATTATAAGTTTGTGGCATACTTAACAAGCATCGAATAATAATTTGCATCAACAATATTAATTGTATATAGCATAAATTGAAATAAGCTCATGGAACCGAGCCCTTAGACACTCCCTTGTAGGTCTATTAAGACAGGAGATTTATTAATTGTCAAATACCTCCAGATTATTGGTACATTGCCGTATACCTGACTTCTCAATACAATATGTCCAAACAGTGTGGAGGTCGGGCCTAAGCTTCTGTGACAAGTCCACACAAACTGAACCGGGGCAGCTTCCCCCATAGATCTATTAATTGTACTAGCGGCTAGCCCATCATAAGTTAGCTAACGGTCCATAATTGAGGCTTTAACAAAGGCAACCACTTAATGCAATTCAAAGGCAACCACGGGTCTATTCATAGAGGGACAAGCACACCATAAAAGACTTGTGTTCTAAGTTTATGAAAAACATGTATTCCCCCTCGCGGGTTTAAAAACCATTTACAAAATAGTGTAAAAGCGAGGCTATAGACTTACCTTAGATGGGATACGAAGTTAATAGTAGTAGTGATCCCCAAAGTGAAGATGCCTCCCAAATATATACACATCAAAAGCCGTCACCTAACAAATAAGGTGCGCGCTTAGCCACATACTTAAGTATTTCAAAACATACTTAATATAATATAATCATCGACTCAAAATAGTATGTACATAGACATGATCAATCAATGCAAGTGATTCCTTCTAACTCCACGACAAGTACTAGCTTTCCAAGACTAGCACCTTCGATATTGATCCATCTCAAGATGCCAAATCAATACGGTTCAAGTACCGTAAATGGGTCTCCAATCTCAGAATATACACTCTTACACATTACTTATATTCTTTTAGAACTTTGAGAAGCTAATAGATTAGCCTCTCGTATCAAACTATGACGCGAGGTTAAGTACCTCCCAAAAATACTAAGCCGGTACTTACCAAAAGTACACGCTATTTTACCATACCTAAACAACTCCGTTTTCGACGAAACTTGGTGACAAACTCATTTATAATCTGTAGAAGACGCAGTCTAAATTTCATCAAATGATTCACATTTTAGAACCACCTGCTCGATACATCTTTAGACATTAAAAAAGGACAGTTTTGCACACTTGTATCGTAAAACCATTTTGACCTTGTTAAACATTTCCATTTACAAAATCGCCACTTAACTTTGAAAATAGACTCAAAATGCTAAGTTTAGAACCCAAAAACAGCCTTTGATCAGTTTTAAAACTCAACTTATAGTCCCCAAGATTCGATCCAAATATCGACAACAATTTCGTATTGTGTCAATACTCGTCTCCCGGTACACGAATATTCAAACTAGCATAACTTTTGACTCGTTTGGAGTTAAAACCTCTATCTTATATCGAAATGAGCGTCTCGACGACTACTACAACAATATCTAATAATACCAAACTTCATCCAACATTTAATATATGAAAAACGGCCTTAAACCTACTGATGTAAAATGACTCTTTAAAAATCATACCAACAACCACTGTGACCCATTTTTATCAACATCAACACTTCAAATATGCTATACCCATCATCTACAACATATCCATTCATCCCTAAATCACTTTCATGATCCATCCCTTCAAAACCCATATCAAAAATCAAGCATGCAACACTTTTAAAAATCAAATATAATAATAATAACACCATACCACTACCTTAAAAATGGATCAAACACTTGTTCATCATCAAAATCTTTAAAAGAATGAAATGTCCTTGCATGTGGGATTTTCTTAGATCAAAATGATCACAAGAAGATTATAAGGATGGGTCTTTTGTTAGATTGTCTTGAATCAAGCTCAAAATCAAAATCCACGGTGGTTTGTGGTGGTGGTTTGGACGGCAAAACAAAGGGAGAGAGAGAGAGAGAGAGAGTGAATTTGTTGGTGATTTGCATGTGTGTGTTTATTTTGAGGCATATATATGGTGGGTGGAGGGTAGTTTTTGCCAATTGTGTATTCTTGTGGTCCAAAGTGTAAATATTAGTTAAAAAGCGGGAAATGACTACTAGTCAATTTTATAAATATTTACGAGAGTCGGGTTTTGTCCAAGGTTCATAAAAATATAAATCTCGCTTGTTAAATCGTTCGTTTTAATAATTAAACACACACAAAACAAAATAACAAAGTTCGACTCGACTTAATACGTAATGAAATAAAAATTTCAAAAATATAAAATATCGAAATAATCGATACTAAAATATAATATTTGGGCATCCATTGGCATCGCGATCACTATTAGTACTTTTCATCGTCATAACAATTAATTATAGTCACACATTATCGGTTTCAACTAAAACCGTCAAATATAATAATACTCATCATTACTTAGAAATTAAAAATACGTTATATAATTAGGATATAATAATGACATAAAGTTCGGGTTATTACACGGGTGTGGTATTGCTATTAACCGTTTCCATCATACATGTGTCATTAATGGCTGAAATTGAGTATAATGCAGTTCGTTTTTTCTCAGTTCTTGCTAATAGAAAGTCCAACCAATATCGAGTTTTTAATTGTTCTTGGTTGTTAAGCTTGCTTGGTTAATCTATTGCTAATTCAACAAATGCTTGCCAAATAGAAAAATATTACCTACGTATATGTAAAACAAATTGCAAATACCACGTTTTTATTCAAGTAAAAATTTAAAATGCAAAATTTGAAACTAAAGGGATTGAAATTGTAAATTCTATGAACAATAAATGCTTGAAATGTAAACTTCTAACAATTATAGGGACTAAAAGTGTAAAACTGTTAACTAAAAGGGTCAAAAATGCAACAACTATAACAAACTTGCCAAAAATGCAACAAACTAACAAAATACTAACTGAATTTTAACAACTTACAAAATCCAGGGACTAAAATAATGCAAACCCTAAAAACATGAAGATTAGCCAAATTTTAAACGCTGACAGAACTAAAAGGACCAAATTGCAATAAAGAAAACTATTTAAGCAAAAACGGGACAAAGGAGAAAATAAGCTCGTTTGAGCTTATTACTCAACCAAACTTGATGAGACCAATTGCAAAACGTTTCAAATTCAAAATAAGCTACGTGTGTCCAAGGAATTTTGCTAAAAATCAGAAATAAGCAAATGAGTGCTTATTAATAAGCTCAAAATAAGCTACAGCTAAATCTAATCAACCACAACTTGATTTTTCTATTAAAACTGATTAAGCAACTGATTTAAAGAATAGGAAATCAAACCAGAACGAATTTCATCAAGTATTAAGCCCTAAATCTGAATTAAGCTAAAAAGAGCTTATGTTGACCAAGCGTTGACCAGCTTTTTTTTTCAAAAAGCTAATTTTCTCAAAAATCAAGTAACTCAACTACCTAAATGGATTTGTGAAGTAAAAGTGCTAAGTTTATGAAGAGGAAAATGAGATACAGATTTTCAGTTGTCAAGTTACAGAAACTTGAGTTAAGTCTACTTATCTGATTTTGGCTTATTACTAAGTGCTTATTGAATACTGTGTAAAATCCTCTTGGAATCTAAAACTCTATGATATAAGCTACAAATAGAAACAAATTTGATCCAAATTCATCCAGTTTTGAGTGAGTTCTAGTCAATTGAAAATGGTAAGTTCCTGAATGACTCAAGTGCATAAGGCTGACCCAAACTTTTTAGATGCCATTTGCCTGTTTGACCTTGTCATTGACTTGTAAAAGACTTAAAACAACTTGTTATCACTTAAGGACTGTAAATGAACTCTAAAAATCCAAATCTCAATGCTTGAAAACTATTTTTGAGCTATTCCCAAACACTCCTTTACTGATTTTTACAAACTTTTACAAATGCTTATAGAGTTCTGAATTAAGCTGACTTAAAAGCTATAGCAGTCTGAATTCAATGGTCAAAATGAAAAGTAATAGAGCTCAATGCACTCAATAAACTTCACTAGAACTACAAACCAATTACAAGAACAAAAGAGACTGAATCAAAGCAGTTAACTAGAATTAAATCCAAATCAAAGAACAAGCAAACAGGTTTGAACTACTAACACTCTAAAATCTAACAAACATCAACAACAAGAAACTTTTATCAAGCAGCCATCAAGTTTATTCTAAGAAAGTAAGCATGCAGTTAACTGTTGAGTGGAACAAAAATCAAGAAGCTTAAAACCTATTGAAGAATTCCTTTGAGAAGAAGAGGAGCGCTGAGCTCTCTTACCCTAGTGATAACCACCACCTTATCACTAGGAATCAATCAAACAACAAGAATCAGCAAACTAATCAACTAGAATCATCATTCTGCTTGAACTTCTTCAAAAACTATGGAAATGACTGAATTCTGATCAAACAGCAATCTAACTCCTTCAATGTTAGTTATGATCCATCAATGATCATAACAAACATTTATCAGCAACACTAGTATCCAAATGCAGCAAGAAATGAACTGGAATAATAAGAACAGTTTTGGCGGGAAAGAGTGAATTTGAATTTTATTAATGAAAAACGGTTACAAAGTTGTTACAAGGGTAGTAACTAACTAACTAACTCAAGAGTTTGTCAGACTCTTGAGTAGCTAGGGTAAGATTGAGGGAAAAAGGAAAGGAAAAATAGAACTAGGTGTTTTTACAAAATTAAGCTACTACTGAAAATGAAGTCTAATCCAGCTATTTATAGACATGAAGGAAGAGTTTGTTGGGGTTGGTGACGTGTCAGAACCAGTCTCTGAGCTCCACGTGGCATCTTCTTGCTAATTGGATAATTTGGCTCAAGAACATATTTGGGGGTTTTTGATCCAATTACTTTCAGCTTAATTGATTATGAGGTATGGATTCGTCTCTCAAAATGGAGCAAATTTCATGTTTAACACTTTGCTTGAAATGCATTGTAGCTCAAAATAGGTTCTGGGCTCGTTCTTGTTTGAAAGTGACACGTGGCTTCTTCTGGTTGGCTCTCATCTGGTCACACGGATCAATATCCAAAAGTGGATAAAATGATTATGGAGTGGCGCATTTCTATTGGTTGAATGGGAGAAAATGCGCTTTACTGTACATATATGGTATTAAATGTGAAGCGGCGCTAGTGGGCTTATGTGGCAGCTTATGTGGTGATCCTTGTGTCACATTTCCTTGATTCTCATTGGTCATTTAACACTTCACACGGATTAAGCCCAAATTTGGTGTAAACTTGTCACTTTCAGCCCCTATACTTTGGCAGATTTATGATTTGATCTCTAATCTTCAATTCTTTGGCAAAACTAGTCCTTTGAACTTCATTCTTGATCATTTGAACCCTTGACTGAGTTGACTTGATAGTTGAACAAGTTTGACTTATGATCTTGACCTTCACAATATTTGCACTATTAGTCCTTCAACTTTGATAACTTGTCAAGATAGGTCCTTGTACTTCAAAGTCTTGTCACTTTTGATCCTTCTTTGTCTTTTTCATCCATTTGAGCTTGATTTTTCCTTGTTTGCTTGAAAATGTATCTTTTTACCTACACAAGTGCACACAAACACAAACATACCACATAACACTGTTTTTGCCAAATAAATTGGTATTTTGCTTCATGTTTTAGGGTTATTTGTTATTAAAAGGATATGAGTTTAAGCTCATATCAAATTCCCATACACTTGAACATTGTCATGTCCTCATGCAATATTATATTTTAAGGCTCAAAATTTTACATTTCCCTCATAATTAATCCACCTTGGCCATATGAGATGCATCTATGCTACTCTAAACTAAATGATGCATGATTTTGACTTTTAATAATACAATGAATCAAAATACAATTCTATCTATATCTTTTTGATTTTTCTTGAAATGGTTTTGATGGAAATAACTCATAAAGAATTCAATGACTTAAATTAGGGCTTGAGTACCATGGACATTTATCACCCTCAAGTTTCACTTTCCCCATACCAAGCTTAAAAAATGGGATCATTGCATTCACAAGTAAAAAGTGCATCAACTTATTCATGACAATTAAATGTGGAACCGGTTATTAATTGAGCAAATTGCTTGTGGGCAAATTTGTCATTATTCAAGTGTGAAGTATAAGAAGTGTAAAATCCAAAAATAAGGAAGCACGGTTTTAATCCTAAGTAATCATCTCATCCATTACTTGAAAAACCGCTCACAATTAATATAAGTCCGTATTAAGAATAATAAGTCATTCGCCTTATGTGTAAAATCCTCATGTCATGCTTTCATAAGTAGCTACACACTTTCTAAGGAGAGGAAAATAAAACTCACGCAATAATTTACATCCGCCATCTTTTTGAGACTTTGGATCTTCAACCCCGCAACCCGTCAAGGTAATATTGGATTGGAGCAATCTATTGAATCCCCGCAACCCGTCAAGGTAATATTGGAACTCAATAGTCACTATAATTAACACCACACTGCCCCTCTTGGGAGTCTTGCATTATTTTTTCTTTCTTTTTCTTTTTTTTTTCTAGCCACTCATTTTTTTCATAAGCCGCTCTTATTTTTCTTTATTCCTCACAAAGAAATCTGAAAAGAAGAAAAGGAAAAACACCCGCTAAGTATGGAGCATGACATAAGTCTAGTACACATAAAACGTGCTAACTTAGAATCTTAAGACGTACTCATATCAACCATAAATGATTAGCCAAAAATGCATAAAAGATTACGAACCAATTAAAACCGTACTTGATTATTTATTAACAATTATATACATGCGAAGAAAATAGAGGTCAAGAAGAGAAGGGTTTAGCCACAAGTAATTATCATGAAGTCTATCTAGCCCTTTTACACTTGCTTCAACTCTATCATTTCCCATTCTCCACGAATTTAAAATCTCAAATAATGAAATTGGTGGATGCTTAGCCTAATAGACCAATGAAGGACTACATGGTTAAGGATACTAGCTAGAGAGTGCTAAAATAAGCAAACTCAGGTTGAGTCAAAATATCCATGGCGAGCCTAATATGTCAAAGAAATCTAAACTTGTTAAAACCATGTTTTATTTTATATTTTTTTCTTTTTATATATTTTTGAATAAAAGAAGAAATATATACAATGCAAATGTGCTATGCAAAATGAAAAATGATTGATGCAAAAATTATGAATGCATATTTTTGTTGGCCAAAGTAGATCAAAAATTTGAAAAATGTTGAAAATTCATTTTTTTCCATGTTATCATGCAAGACAATGACAAGTTCTAGGTAAGATCACTTCGATAGAAGACCCCCCTACACTTAAGCTAAACATTGTCCTCAATGTTTAAGAGCATGGAAGTATAAAAACTTCCCCTACACTTATGACAAGGAATAGACTTTGCTTAACCCAAGTTAAGGAAAGGACAACTATTAGTGAAATCATGTTTAAGCACAAGGTGTCAATGAAAATTCACTAAAGTAACGAAGTGAACCGGATACAAGGGCCTCCTCCATAAGCTCCAAAGCATGAGATGAGTGAGCAACCCTACAAACAAGCATGAAGACAAAAGAAGTTCTCCCCTACACTTATCTCCAAGTCTATGCCTTTATGTCTATCCTACAACACTCTAAACCTAGTTATACGATGCTTGAGTTAATGAGTCTCTAGCTCGACTCGTCCCTCAATGAATTAATTCATGGCAAAAATGGGGACCTCTTGGACCATTTCAACGGAAAGGTCCTCCCCAAAGTAATGTTTAACACGGTGACCATTCACTTTAAAATTTGGACCATCGGGTTGGGACAACTCAAGAGTTCCATATGGAAACACTTGAGCAATAGTGAATGGACCGGACCATCTCGACTTAAGCTTGCCCGCAAAAATCTTCAATCTTGAGTTAAAGAGGAGAACCGGCTCTCCAACTTTGAACTCGCGATTCTTGATCTTAGCATCATGCAATTTCTTAGTCTTTTCCTTGTAAAGCAAAGAATTCTCATAGGCATTGGCTCTCAACTCATCCATCTCATTGATTTGATCTTTCCTATGTGAACCGGCTTGGTTTAAATCAAAGTTAGCCCACTTGAGAGCCCAAGATGCCTTATGTTCTAACTCAAATGGAAGGTGGCACGCTTTTCCATAGAAAAGCCTATAAGGAGTACAACCAATTGGTGTTTTAAAAGCCGTCCTAAACGCCCATAAAGCATCATCAAGCTTATCCGACCAAGAAGCTCGATGTTCTCCCACCGTTCTCTCTAAAATTCTCTTTAAACCACGATTTGTGACCTCGGTTTGACCATTTGTTTGAGGGTGATACGCGGTAGAAAGTCTATGATTCACTCCATATTTCTTCATAACTCTCGTGAATTGATCATTACAAAAGTGCGTACCACGATCACTTATAATGGCCCGAGGTACGCCAAATCTAGCAAACAATTGTTTCAAGAACTTTACAACCACTCTAGCATCATTAGTAGGTAAGGCTTTAGCCTCCACCCACTTGGACACATAATCCACCACCACAAGTATATATTTGTTTCCCTTAGATGATGGAAAAGGTCCCATGAAATCTATTCCCCATACGTCAAATATCTCACACTCTTGGATAAAATTTTGTGGCATCTCATCACGTTGTGTAATTTTTCCTTGTCTTTGACAAACATCACAAAATTTCACCATCTCTTGGGCATCCTTGTAAATGGAAGGCCAATAGTAACCCGAATCAAAGACTTTCTTGGCGGTGTAGTTAGGCCCAAAATGTCCACCCGTAGGTCCTTTATGACATGCCTCTAAGATTTTAAATGCCTCGGGCCCATCTACACACCGTCTAATGATTTGGTCCGCACATTGCCTAAAAAGATATGGATCATCCCAAAAGTAATACTTAACTTCCTTAAGAAACTTTTTCTTTTGTTGGTAAGTTAGACCCTCAATAAGCACATTGCCCACAAGATAGTTTGCGATATCCGCAAACCAAGGTGTGGCATCCTCTTGGGAAGAGATAGCCATGAGCTCTTCTAGTGGAAAGGATTCACTGATTTCTTGATGTGGGAAATCTCCTTGAAAAGGATGCTCAAGTCTACTCAAATGATCCGCCGCTAAATTCTCGGCCCCTTTCTTATCACGAATCTCTATCTTAAACTCTTGAAGCAACAAAACCCATCTCAAAAGCCTAGGCTTAGCATCTTGTTTTGTCATAAGATACTTGAGAGCGGAATGATCCTTATACACTATGGTTTTGGAAAGCACAAGATATGGTCTAAACTTCTCAAAAGCATATACTATAGCAAGCAACTCTTTTTCCGTGGTAGTGTAATGAAGTTGTGCACCGGTCATGGTTTTACTCGCATAGTGTATAGGTTGAAAATGCTTATTAACTCTTTGTCCTAAGACGGCCCCCACCGCATAATCACTAGCGTCACACATAAGCTCAAAAGGTAATTCCCAATTTGGAGAAACCAAAACGGGAGCCTTAGTTAATTTTTCCTTAAGGGTCTCAAAAGAGTCTAAACAAGCTTGGTCAAAAATGAAAGGAGCCTCTTTCTCCAAGAGATGAGTCATCGGTCTAGCTATCTTAGAAAAATCTTGTATAAAGCGCCTATAAAATCCCGCATGACCTAAGAAACTCCTCACACCTTTAACCGAGGTGGGTGGGGGAAGCTTAGCAATCACATCAATTTTAGCTCGATCAACTTCTAATCCCTTATTGGATATCTTGTGTCCTAAAACAATACCCTCTTTCACCATAAAGTGACATTTCTCCCAATTAAGCACCAAACGTGTTTCCTCACAACGCTTAAGCATTCTCTCAAGATTGGTGAGACATGAGCTAAAGGAGTTTCCAAATACGGAAAAGTCATCCATAAAAACCTCCATGGTTTTCTCTATCATGTCATGGAAAATCGCCATCATGCACCTTTGAAACGTCCCCGGTGCATTACATAGGCCAAAAGGCATCCTCTTGTAAGCAAATGTACCGTAGGGACAAGTGAATGTGGTCTTTTCTTGATCCTTAGGGTCAATGGGTATTTGAAAATAACCCGAAAAGCCATCAAGAAAACAATAGTACTCATTTCCCGCTAAGCGTTCAAGCATTTGATCCATAAAGGGAAGCGAGAAATGGTCTTTCCTAGTTGCCTCATTAAGTTTTCTATAATCAATGCAAACTCTCCAACCGGTCACAAGTCTCGTGGGAATAAGCTCATTGTTCTCATTAGGCACCACGGTGATTCCACCCTTCTTTGGAACACAATGAACCGGGCTAACCCATGGAGAGTCGGAAATGGGGTAAATCATACCCGCATCTAAGAGTTTAATCACTTCCTTCTTAATAACCTCATGGATTTTTGGGTTAACTCTCCTTTGGTTTTGAATGGCGGGTTTATATTCATCCTCCATAAGGATTTTGTGAGTACAAAAATGTGGATCAATTCCCCTTATGTCGGATATTTTCCATGCTAAAGCTTTCTTATGATTCTTAAGAACTTCAATAAGTTTCTCTTTCTCATCCTCTTTCAACTCTTTAGCAATAATCACCGGTAATTGGTCTTTTCCTTCTAAGAAGGCATATTCTAAGTGGGATGGAAGTTCCTTAAGTTCAATGGGAGGTGGACTCTCTATGGAAGGTTTTACTATGGAGGGTTCCTCAATGGTAATCTCTTGTGGAATAGAAGAAGGAATAGGGTCCTCATTGAGCAACTTTTGGATTGTAAGAATATCTTCTTCCCAATTAATGGGAGAATCATCATCACCAAGAAAGTTAGACTCAAATTCCTCAAAGAGGAAATCACTCTCTCCAAAAGGTGTTAAAGAGGGAGCAATTGAGGCCACGGTTTCAACATGGGGAATCTCATCACTAGCACTCTTACAAGCATCATGAAAATGTTCATTACACACTTCATCTAGCACATCCACAATGTTAATAGTCTCACAAGGTCTAGACTCCTTAACCTCTTTTCTATCACAAACTTTGCCTAACTTAAACACCACTCTCTCATCTTCTACTCTCATAATTAATTCTCCTTCCGCCACATCTATCAAGGTACGACCCGTTCTCAAAAACGGTCTACCAACAATCAAAGGCACTCTAGGATCCATGTCATAATCGACCACTACAAAGTCGGCCGGAAAGGTAAACTTGTCCACACCTACAAACACATCTTCCGCTATACCTAGGGGGTGAGCTATGGTTCGGTTGGCTAGTTCAAGAGTCATCCTAATGGGAGTGAGCTCGGGAAGAGATAGTTGTTTCCAAACCGATAAAGGCATGAGATTTATGCTCGCCCCTAAATCCGCCAAAGCCATGCAATTTTCAACACCGGGAAAATTACAAGGTATCAAGAAGCGCCCCGGATCTCCAAGTTTTGTTGGTAAGGTTTTAAGTAACACCGCGGAACAATTTTCATTAAGTGATGTGTTGGGCAAATCAACCAATTTCTCTTTGTTTGAGAGCAAATCCTTGAACATCTTAGCAAACTTTGGCATATAAGCAAGAGCTTCCGCAAAGGATATGTTGATGTTGAGTTGCTTGAACATCCTTAAGAAATTGGAGACTTGGATGTCATCTTTGTTCTTTAACTTGTCCTTTTTCAACCTTGAAGGGTATGGAAGAGTAGGTTTTGGTGTAGGTGGAATAGGTGTTGTGGTGGAAGATTTGTCTTTGTTAGCTTCTTCATTGGGAAGTGTGGAAGGTAAAGGAGAAGTATGAGGTGGTTGAGAAGGTGTGTTTGAGTGAATAGGAGCATTTTGAGGAGGTGGAGTAGAAGTAGAAGGCTTGTCACAAGTAGGAGCACAAGTGGGTTGAACAAGAGTAGGTTTAGGAGGTGAAGGATCCTTTGTTGTTGTTCCACTCCTTGTTGTAATAGCATTGACATTGGCCCTAGGGTTTGTTTGTGTGTTAGAAGGTAAAGCCCCTTGTGGTCTTTGAGTTACCGCCACTAAAACCCTATTGATTTGTTCCTCCAATGTACGTTTCATTTGGTCATTCATTCTCTTCTCAATTTCACGCATTTTCTTGTCAACATACTCTTGAGTCTCTTGCATCCCATATCCTTGAGTTGGATTTTGAGGGTAAGCTTGATCTGGTATTGAAGCATATGCTTGATTGGGAATAAATGGAAGTGGTTGATTAAATCCTTGTTGTGGTGGATAAAAGGTATTTGCTTGAGGTTGAAATTGATTGGGTGCCTTGTAGTTATTTCCTTGGTATGGTGGTCTTTGCCCTTGATTCCTTGCTAAAATTTGAGGAGGATTTTGTGGAATTTGGGTGGGTAGTTGGGGTGGGAAGCCGGGTGGAGTAAGGTAATTTTGGGATTTGTAAGAAAGGTTATTAGGATTGATATTAGGTTTGAAATGTTCACGATGTTCCTCTTGATAAGCATAGCATTCCCCTTGATACCCTTGCACCTTATCACATTGTTCATAAGAATGGGGACCTCCACAAGTAACACAAGAAATGGTGATGGCATTCACATTATTCGAGGAATTGTTCAATGTCATGCTCTTAAAATTTTGAAACATTTCTTGTTGTCTTTGCAAATTCCTTTCACTATCTCTATCCATCCTTTGAAAAATCGCTTCTTGAAACATGAGGAGTTGGTTGTCACAAGGGATTTGAGAATTATTTTGGATAACATGAACCTTTTCTTCAAATGGATTGTTTGTTTGAACCATTGCCTTAGTCTCAATGATGTCCAAAGCCTCTTGGTAGGTCTTAAGAAGAATATTTCCTCCCGCGGAAGCATTAAGTGAATCTTGGTGGTGAGGTTTAAGACCATCATAGAAAAGGTTGATTTGATGAACTTGATCCAATCCATGATTAGGGCATCGCCTCAACAACTCACTATACTCTTCCCAAGCATCACTAAAGGATTGGCTAGGTTTTTGTTGAAAGCCCATAATTAAATTCCTCAAAGCCATAGTTTTTTGTGGAGGAAAGAACTTGTTCAAAAACTTAGTGGTAAAACCCTCCCATGTGGTGATACTATCGGGTGGTTGGGTGTCTAACCAATGCTTAGCACTCCCCTCTAAGGAAAATGACACTAACATCAATCTAATGACCTCATGTGGAACCCCATTATGCTTAATGATATTGCAAAGTGAAAGGAATCTCTTAAGGTGAGCATGAGGATCCTCATTGTGTTTACCAAGGAAAGGTGATAAAGCAACCATATTGATCATAGATGTATGTAGCTCAAATGTGTTAGCGGGAAAGTCGGGAATCTTAATGGCACTAGAATATCCATGAATGTTGGATTGCATACGTTCATACAAAGTACGATTATCAATAGCCATGGCTTCTTGTGGTGGAGTCAAAGCACGATTCTCGTGATCGGCTTGGTGGACGGTGGTGGTCTTACTCTTTCTCTTTTTCTTCCTTTTCGGAGGAAGAGGTTGTACACCAATCGGTATTTGTGCACGCCCGCGAGTGAGCATGCAACTCAATACGAGGAATGAGAGAGAAGCTCTCGAGTGATTTTGAAGAGAAATAGATTATCCTCTTCGAGTTTCAGTATTAAATATCTACAAGAAAATAACAATATATGTATTTACTACTTTGGGTGCAAGACCCTCAATGAAGCCTTCCTTCTTAGAATACTCCCAAGTGAACGGGGGGTTAGGTGGCGCGAAGCACTTAAGTACCTATTGACCCTTAGATGGCATTTTATAGCACATCGCCTTTCTATTCACTTAAATGTTCGTATTCTTCGAATTGTTGCTTATTGAGAGTATTTATCTATTCTTGCTTTATTTTGTTTGATCGATACACGTGTCAAGGACCGGAGCGCCCCTCAACACGGTGTATTGCCTCGGCAATACTTATGGAAGATATGTAGATTGATTGTTCTTATACGTATACGTATTTACTTATAATAATATATGGAAAATATTTTTGTATTTATGAGTTTTTTAAGGGAAAATACTATATGTACATAAAAACCGAGAGAATCCAATAATATATATTTTTGGGTGCAATCTCTTAGGAAAAAGATTGCTTTTTGGATTTTTTTATTTTTTTTTTGGTCAATTCTTTAGGAAAAGAATTGTTTTGTTAATTTTTAGTTTTTATATATTTTTATAATTTTGATTTTTTTATTTGTTTTTGATTTATGATACGTAAAAATAACGTTCACAAAGTGAACGGGTCCCAAAAGCCAATGAAAACCGTCAATCGATAGTCTCTCGTGTAGTCAAAGAACCGGCAGCGGCGCCATTTGAAATTGAGTATAATGCAGTTCGTTTTTTCTCAGTTCTTGCTAATAGAAAGTCCAACCAATATCGAGTTTTTAATTGTTCTTGGTTGTTAAGCTTGCTTGGTTAATCTATTGCTAATTCAACAAATGCTTGCCGAATAGAAAAATATTACCTACGTATATGTAAAACAAATTGCAAATACCACGTTTTTATTCAAGTAAAAATTTAAAATGCAAAATTTGAAACTAAAGGGATTGAAATTGTAAATTCTATGAACAATAAATGCTTGAAATGTAAACTTCTAACAATTATAGGGACTAAAAGTGTAAAACTGTTAACTAAAAGGGTCAAAAATGCAACAACTATAACAAACTTGCCAAAATGCAACAAACTAACAAAATACTAACTGAATTTTAACAACTTACAAAATCCAGGGACTAAAATAATGCAAACCCTAAAAACATGAAGATTAGCCAAATTTTAAACGCTGACAGAACTAAAAGGACCAAATTGCAATAAAGAAAACTATTTAAGCAAAAACGGGACAAAGGAGAAAATAAGCTCGTTTGAGCTTATTACTCAACCAAACTTGATGAGACCAATTGCAAAACGTTTCAAATTCAAAATAAGCTACGTGTGTCCAAGGAATTTTGCTAAAAATCAGAAATAAGCAAATGAGTGCTTATTAATAAGCTCAAAATAAGCTACAGCTAAATCTAATCAACCACAACTTGATTTTTCTATTAAAACTGATTAAGCAACAGATTTAAAGAATGGGAAATCAAACCAGAACGAATTTCATCAAGTATTAAGCTCTAAATCTGAATTAAGCTAAAAAGAGCTTATGTTGACCAAGCGTTGACCAGTTTTTTTTTTCAAAAAGCTAATTTTCTCAAAAATCAAGTAACTCAACTACCTAAATGGATTTGTGAAGTAAAAGTGCTAAGTTTATGAAGAGGAAAATGAGATACAGATTTTCAGTTGTCAAGTTATAGAAACTTGAGTTAAGTCTACTTATCTGATTTTGGCTTATTACTAAGTGCTTATTGAATACTGTGTAAAATCCTCTTGGAATCTAAAACTCTATGATATAAGCTACAAATAGAAACAAATTTGATCCAAATTCATCCAGTTTTGAGTGAGTTCTAGTCAATTGAAAATGGTAAGTTCCTGAATGACTCAAGTGCATAAGGCTGACCCAAACTTTTTAGATGCCATTTGCCTGTTTGACCTTGTCATTGACTTGTAAAAGACTTAAAACAACTTGTTATCACTTAAGGACTGTAAATGAACTCTAAAAATCCAAATCTCAATGCTTGAAAACTATTTTTGAGCTATTCCCAAACACTCCTTTACTGATTTTTACAAACTTTTACAAATGCTTATAGAGTTCTGAATTAAGCTGACTTAAAAGCTATAGCAGTCTGAATTCAATGGTCAAAATGAAAAGTAATAGAGCTCAATGCACTCAATAAACTTCACTAGAACTACAAACCAATTACAAGAACAAAAGAGACTGAATCAAAGCAGTTAACTAGAATTAAATCCAAATCAAAGAACAAGCAAACAGGTTTGAACTACTAACACTCTAAAATCTAACAAACATCAACAACAAGAAACTTTTATCAAGCAGCCATCAAGTTTATTCTAAGAAAGTAAGCATGCAGTTAACTGTTGAGTGGAACAAAAATCAAGAAGCTTAAAACCTATTGAAGAATTCCTTTGAGAAGAAGAGGAGCGCTGAGCTCTCTTACCCTAGTGATAACCACCACCTTATCACTAGGAATCAATCAAACAACAAGAATCAGCAAACTAATCAACTAGAATCATCATTCTGCTTGAACTTCTTCAAAAACTATGGAAATGACTGAATTCTGATCAAACAGCAATCTAACTCCTTCAATGTTAGTTATGATCCATCAATGATCATAACAAACATTTATCAGCAACACTAGTATCCAAATGCAGCAAGAAATGAACTGGAATAATAAGAACAGTTTTGGCGGGAAAGAGTGAATTTAAATTTTATTAATGAAAAACGGTTACAAAGTTGTTACAAGGGTAGTAACTAACTAACTAACTCAAGAGTTTGTCAGACTCTTGAGTAGCTAGGGTAAGATTGAGGGAAAAAGGAAAGGAAAAATAGAACTAGGTGTTTTTACAAAATTAAGCTACTACTGAAAATGAAGTCTAATCCAGCTATTTATAGACATGAAGGAAGAGTTTGTTGGGGTTGGTGACGTGTCAGAACCAGTCTCTGAGCTCCACGTGGCATCTTCTTGCTAATTGGATAATTTGGCTCAAGAACATATTTGGGGGTTTTTGATCCAATTACTTTCAGCTTAATTGATTATGAGGTATGGATTCGTCTCTCAAAATGGAGCAAATTTCATGTTTAACACTTTGCTTGAAATGCATTGTAGCTCAAAATAGGTTCTGGGCTCGTTCTTGTTTGAAAGTGACACGTGGCTTCTTCTGGTTGGCTCTCATCTGGTCACACAGATCAATATCCAAAAGTGGATAAAATGATTATGGAGTGGCGCATTTCTACTGGTTGAATGGGAGAAAATGCGCTTTACTGTACAGATATGGTATTAAATGTGAAGCGGCGCTAGTGGGCTTATGTGGCAGCTTATGTGGTGATCCTTGTGTCACATTTCCTTGATTCTCATTGGTCATTTAACACTTCACACGGATTAAGCCCAAATTTGGTGTAAACTTGTCACTTTCAGCCCCTATACTTTGGCAGATTTATGATTTGATCTCTAATCTTCAATTCTTTGGCAAAACTAGTCCTTTGAACTTCATTCTTGATCATTTGAACCCTTGACTAAGTTGACTTGATAGTTGACCAAGTTTGACTTATGATCTTGACCTTCACAATATTTGCACTATTAGTCCTTCAACTTTGATAACTTGTCAAGATAGGTCCTTGTACTTCAAAGTCTTGTCACTTTTGATCCTTCTTTTTCTTTTTCATCCATTTGAGCTTGATTTTTCCTTGTTTGCTTGAAAATGTATCTTTTTACCTACACAAGTGCACACAAACACAAACATACCACATAACACTGTTTTTGCCAAATAAATTGGTATTTTGCTTCATGTTTTAGGGTTAATTGTTATTAAAAGGATATGAGTTTAAGCTCATATCAATGGCCGTGGGTAGCTCAAAATGCTCAAGAATATTACCAAACACATTATATTCATCTTCAGTGTGTACCTTATCGATTGGCTCAATATCAAAGATAAGACCATTGTCATCTTCAGTGACATTGAGAACTTCTTCAACATTGGCCATGTACGAGTAGTGTGCTTCAAGTTCTTGATCAGAGGCTTCATCATCAGTGTCATCAAGAATTTCTCCTTCCTTAGCCGAAAGTTTAACCCCAACTTCCATCTTCTTGCAAAGTAACATATTTTCCTTATGATAGCCAGAGTCTCTAACCCATTTCGGCTTCCTACATTCCTTTCCCATATGCCCATAGCCTTGACAATTAAAGCATTGATTCCCACTTTGCTGAACCACTTGAGTACCAACAGTCTCCCTATTCCCAGCAGCAGTAGCAATACTCTGAGCATCATACTTAGCAGTTTGTCGGTCATACCGTGTCGAACCCTCAACATGTGTTGGATTACGTTGATCATACCTTGGAGGACTTTCATCACATTGACGTGTATCATACCTTCGAGGACACTCAACATATTGGTTCCTTGTATTTGATGATGTTTGAAGATTGTTGTTGGTGGGTTTGAAGATTTTCTTGTAGGTCTTCATAATGAAAGCAATTTGTTGCTTCATCTCCCTATGTGGTAACCTTTCCTTTCCATCCATCTTGTGGGCAAACAAAGGTTTTGCAAACGAAGAATTTGAGAAAGCAGATGGTTTTCCCCAAGATAGAGGATCTATTCACTCTAGAGGCATTGGGTTGTCTAACAACATGTTGCTTAACGCTAGGTTCCACAACTTTCCCACCCAACTTAGCAATGAGTGTCTTCAACTCTGCTATTGCTATGTTCTTTTCTTGTAACTGAGCTTTCAAATCCGAAATATCAAGACTTTTTTCGTTTAATAATCGACATGACTCAGATAATTTTACTTCTAAATGTGCAACATTTGAAAAACTGCCAACTTTCTTTTGCAAAGCAAGTTCTAGTGAGTGACAATGTTTTTGAAGATAATCATATCTATGTTGAAGTAACGAAAACTCTTTTTTGTCAACTTTATTCGAAAGCTCAGTTTCAAGACGTTCACAATCTTTAACTTGATCAAGATATTTGCATGCAACATCAGAATATTCATCAATATCAGCACAAGATGTAACATAAGCACACATAATATCTTTTTAGAGACATTCATGTAAGAGTAGATCATATGCTGTAGAAAAATCGTCTCTTTCAGGTTGATGGTCGTTCACTTCTTGTTCAAGAGATTCCACATATTTCAAATCATCAAACATTTCTTGCTTAATTAATGTTTCAAATTCCAAAATATGTTTTTGCGTTCTTTCCGCAAGCGGAATCAAAATACTTTTCACAAGCACAGTTATATCGTGAGGAATTTCTTTTTCACCTTTCAAAAGTTTACGTTTTTTCCAGTCATCATCAACAACCTTTTTGAATTTTTCAGTGTTACTCTTGAGAATACTAAGTGCCTGCTTACTCTTGCTTACAGAAGCTTTATATGGAAAATAGTTAATGAATTTTGAAACATTAGTTTTATTAGTGGCAACAGCTTGTCTTCATTTAATTCTTATTTGTTCACATTCGAAAAATATTTGCTCACGAGTTTTCTGTGTTTGCGGTTTGAAAAGACCATAAAGACTGTTTTCATAAGCAAAATTATATGGTTTAACAAATTCTTTATTAACTTTTGGTCTACTCTCTTCTTCCGAATCATGTGTCTCTTCACTATCGGGCCTAACAACAAGACAATCAAGATCGGTCCATTGGGACTCATCAATATATAAGTGCTGATTCTCAGATTGAGCATGCTCAAGGTACTTAGGATTTGCAAAACTCGGTATATCCTTGAAAAACAAACGAGGTGCCAACATTCTCATGGTTTTAATTGATTGATTAGTTTTGTAATCAATTTTCTTGTAAAAATCAAGTTGAGTTTCAATTTCCACCATTTTGTCGATGTCCTTCGCTTGTTTAGTTTTGAAATCCTTTTCCATCTTTGCAACCACTGATTTCTTTTCATTAACAAGTTTAGTTTTATCCTCTTGAAGAAAACCATTTACTTGAGTGAGCTAATTGACTTTAGTGGTAGCAAGATACGTTTTGTGACGTTCAGTACTCAAAGAGGTGTTATAATTACGTTTCTCTTGTTCAAGAAGCTTAAGAGTTTCGTTATATTTCTCTTGAAAATCGTCCTTTTTAACATTAATTAAACACCCTTTGTACCCCTCAACCTCATAGGTCTTTTGAAGAAGCTGAGCTCTATAGCTATCAATGGTCTCACTAGATTCAATTAGAGCAGCTTTGCATTCTTCAAAATTTTGAGTGAGCGTAGCGTTTGCCTTCTTTAATTGCTTTTGACTCTTTCTAGTTTCTTTGACATCTTTTTGTAAAGAAGCAATTAAGTTAGTAAGCGCAATACGCTCCTCGTTATCATCATACTCATTTGCATGTTGATCATCCTCAGACTCATTATTGCACATGTCTGATGAATCGGGTGTGGTATTTCTATCAACCGTTTCCATCATACATGTATCATTAATGGCTGTGGGTAGCTCATAATGCTCATGAATATTACCAAACACATTATATTCGTCTTTAGTGTGTACCTTATCGATTGGCTCAGTATCAAAGATAAGACCATTGTCATCTTCAGTGACATTGAGAACTTCTTCAACGTTGGCCATGTACGAGTAGTGTGCTTCAAGTTCTTGATCAGAGGCTTCATCATTAGTGTCATCAAGCATTGCTCCTTCCTCAGCCGACAGTTTAACCCCAGCTTCCATCTTCTTGCAAAGCAGCATCTTTTCCTTATGATAGCCAGAGTCTCTAACCTGTTTCAGCTTCCTACATTCCTTTGCCATATGCCCATAGCCTTGACAATTAAAGCATTGAATCCCACTTTGCTGAACCACTTGAGTACCAACAGTCTACCTATTCCCAGCAGCAGTAGCAATACTTTGAGCATCATACTTAGAAGCTTGTCGGTCATACCGTGCCAAACCCTCAACATGTGTTGGATTACGTTGATCATACCTTGGAGGACTTTCATCACGTTGACGTATATCATACCTTCGAGGTCTCTTAACATACTGGTTCCTTGTATTTGATGATGTTCGAAGATTGTTGTTGATGGGTTTGAAGATTTTCTTGTAGGTCTTCATAATGAAAGCAATTTGTTGCTTCATCTCCCTATCCTTCTGAGCTAGTTCTTCATCACTGTCCTCTTCAGATGATGTCTCGGGTGATGGTGATGGTGCTCTTGGTTCTTTGTCTCGTGATCGTGTGGGAGCAGAATACTTAGATGAAGTGGAGTATCTTGGTGAGGAGGATGTAGTGGAGTACCTTGGTGAGGATGATGTTGTGGAGTATGACTTTGGAGCACGAGAGCGATGATCTTTAGTGTGTTGAGTGGTAGACACCAAAGCAAGTGGATTAGCAGTCTTTGCTATCCTTTCAGCTCGAAGTTCATTTGCCTCATTCTGAAATTGTTTCAAAATGTCAAAGAGCGTGTGATAGTTGACCTCGTCTAAATTACTTTGTTGTTTCACCAAAGTTACAAATCGTGTCCACTCAGGTTGAAGTTGCTGTAGAAATTGCACATTGACTTGCATGGTGGAGACTTGCAAATTGTTTCTTGTCATGTCATTCATCATATTGTAGAACCTTGAGTAGTATGCATCAATTGATTCCCCATCCAATGAAGTAAACTTACCAAAGTTCCAGAACAAGTTAATTTTGACATCTTGCTTGTTAAGTGATTCTCCTTGTTGCAAGCGTTCAATGGCAAACTGATTGTAGTAAATTACCACTCTTGTTTAGGAAAATAAAGAGCGTAAAATAGGGAAAATATTAAGTGATAATTTAGGAAAATCAAGCACTAATGACCCAATGAAGTTCGAAGTTCGTTTCCCAAGGAAGTATATGTGTGTGAATAATTCGTAATTGGTTTGAGATTAATATTGGATAGAAGGGGGATGAGAAAAGAGGATGACAAAGACGTGAAATTAATTACTACTACGACGAAACGTAAAAAGTACAAAAATAAAAATTAATTCTAAAAATTACCAAAAATTCACCAAAAATCAAAATAAATAAACTAAGAGTTTACCAATGATCAAAACTTTTTCAAACCTTTTAATTAATTAAATATTATTTTTTAAATGCTAATTAAAGCCCTAAAAATCAAATTAATTATCAAAAAGCCCAAATAAAGATTTTTCAATTGGTAAACCTCTAAAATAACCTAAAAAGATTAAAAACTATTTTTATAAAATTTTAAACTAAGTAAAACTATTTAAAATGAGTTAAAAACTATTAAAACTTAAAATAATTATAAAAATTAATCTAAAGATGATAAAATTAATCTAAGAGTTGCAAAAATCCTATTTTAATGTATTTAAGCTAAGAAAAATATAAAAAGTGCAAAAATGTGAAATTTGAAAATTAATAATAAAATAATATTAAAAACCAAAAATTATAAAACTTTCTAAAAACTTGCAAACTAGTTTATTTTAACCTAAATAAACAAAAAATGAAAGTGAAATTACCAAATTACCCCTAATGGGCCCCCAAATGGGTCAAAATCAAGATTAGTCAAGCTTACTGGGCTTTTTAGCCCAAAAAGTCAAAATAAGCCCAAATGACTTGGAAAATCCCTATCTGACTCAAAATTTAATTCTAAACACAAAACTCTGAAGGCCCAAAAGCTAAAAGTGAGCTTATCATAGCTTAATGAACAAACAGCTTATTCTTATTGGGCCATTAATCCCATTAAGCAATAAGCCAATGCCATAAGCTCTAAATTGACACACAATCTTCTTTTGGGATACTAAAGAGATCTGTAAAAAGAAATTTTGAAAAAGCACACTAAATAAGCCAGAAACAAGCCAAGAACAATTCCACAAAATGACAAAATAGTCGGGATATAGTTCTAGGCTGTTTCAGAAGCTCTAGTTTGTTGCAAAAGCTCACAAATAGCTTAACTAAGAATAATCAATCAAGAAAATCACAAAAAGCCAAGTAGAATAAGCTGTAAGAACCAATAAGCTGGTTGAAAAAGCCAAATAAGCTAGTTTTCTAGCAAAAGCTTAACCAAAAGACTTGTAACCTTCCAGACTTGTTATTAAGCTGAGAAAAATGAGTTCTATTACAAAACCCAAGTTGTTGCATGTACCAATAAGCAAAAGAGATTCAATAAGCTATATGACCAAGTTTGACCAAAAGTCAAACGCTGACAAGAGAAAATCAAACGCTGACAAGCACAATTTGGACGTTGACAGACTTAATGAAGTGTTTAACCTTTGTTTTTCACCCTGCTGGTCAAGGCTTGAGTACAAACCTTGTGAATCAAGGTTTACCAGTTGAGTAGACTTGATGAGTTTTGGCATAAATAAGCCAATAAGCCAGTAAGCTTATAAGCAATCAACAAAGCAATCCAAATAGCCAAATATCTTCACAAGCAGCACAAAAACAGGATCCAAGCAACAAAACAATAAGCCTTACACTAGAAGTACAAATGCAAGCACCAAATGAGGTGGTCACTTTGCTGATGCAAATGACCACTTCTGCCAACTTTGATAAGCTATAGCACACTCAATAAGCTACCAAATTCAACAACAAGATAACCAATAGATAGTTTATCACCCAAACTATTCCGAAACCTGATTTCAGACCTTAGATCCAACTAACAAAGAAGTTATTGGATCTGATGTGTTTGACCAATTCCAAAACACTTTTTATCAGATTTTTGCCAAACTTCAAATCCTTTTTCCAAACTTTCAGAAACTTAACCAATGGCTAAAATTGTATATTAAGACTTGTTTAGACTTCCCAAACCCTAAGAACCAAGGGCACAAGGCCACAAGGCCTTATGAACCAGTAATCCCAAACAATCCTTTAATAAGCACTTTTCAAACAAAATTCTTAATCCTTCAAACAACCTACTGATTTTATAGATCAAATAGCTACACAGGTGACAACTAACAGATTGAAACCATAAAACACAAAGCACAAACACAAAATCACCAAATCACATACCAAATCATAAAACAGACAAGTTCATATGATTTTTAGAGGAATCTTAACAAGAGGTTATACCTGTCCTCCACAACATCTTAGGAGGACCAACAATGCTCCTTGGACCTTGTTCAACAACTAGAACAAGACCAAGGTACTTCAACAAGAAAGATGGATGACTACCTTGGTTGATGTTTCAAAGCAGAAACTCAAGGGCTTGATTTCTTCAACACAATGAACAAACAGCCCAACCAAAGGCCCTAATCCCCTCACAAGCTTGGTGTCAATAAGCTTGCAAGAGCTTATAGCTTTTGGTTAAGGATTAGTACAACAAAAATAGCAAAATCAGAAACCTCTTTTCAAGCTTTTTTCAAACTTGAAAACCTTACCAAACATAAACGTCCTTGAACCAAATGATTCAAGCACACTTATAACATCAAATGGAACTCAGAATTACCCTTAAACAACACCAACTTTCAAAAACATAAAAAGGAATTACAATTTTCTCAAAATACCAACTTTTATAAATTTCAAAAAGGAATTACAATGTTTAAAAGGTAAAACTGGAACCAAGGGACTCTCACATGTTGAGGTCTCCTTATATAGGCCTAATAGATGGTTCTAGAATGCTAAAAACCCTAGCTATGAATTCTCAAAATTGCCCTGGAGTGCTTGATGCCGTTGTGAGAGCTGTCCAAATGCATCATGGACATTCATTTTAGCTTTGGAGTTAAGCTATGACTCTAAGCTGTTGATCTTGACACGTTAGATTACTTGGAGAGAAAGTTGGATGTTGATTGGTTGACGTGTGAATGGGTGGGACCCTTTGGTGAGTGGGGATGAGGGTTTTGTGTGTGGGATGGGTTTCTGCATGTGTGAATCATACATGGGTATGGGTAATTGGGATTTACCCTTTGTTTTAAGTGGAATGGTAACTAGTGGTGAATGGTGAATAGTAAAACTTTTGATCCGTTTTTTGTGGAAGTGGAAAGTGTTTGGCGCAAATTCTTTTTGAATGTTTCATTTGCCCAACTTTGGCCCTTGTGTTTTGGTGAAATGGATAAAACAAGTATTTCAGCCATCAAACACGTTTTCCTTTGTTATCCAAGTTCTGATTTTCACACTTTTGCCCCAAAACTTTGGCAAAAGTGTTTCAAGGGTAATTTTTGCCATGTTTGAATATTTGAGGGACTGATTTTGGAGATTCTTGATCGTCAAAGGTCTTCAATGCATCTTTGACTTCATGAGGGACCATAATTGAAAAAATTAGAATTGATGAGGGACTAATCTTGCCATTTCTTTAAAGTTGAAGGACCATTTTGTAATTTTGAAAAACTTAAGGGACCAAACTTGTAATTATGAATATATAAGAGTTTTAATTGTCATTTATTCATTCATTGAGGATCAATCTTGTATTTCTTCAAGTCTTCAAGGGTTAATCTTGGATAAATCATGAACTAGGGCCCGATTCTTTGTACGGCTTCGATTCTCGTGTCTATTTTTCCTTGTTTCTTGTGATCTTTTGTCTTTTTCACGATATCCATACCTAAAACACACAAGTAAACAAATACAAGCATATATATGGTATTTTATGACATTTTTATGCATTAAAAGCCCGAAAAGACCGATGAGATCATGTACAAATGCCATCTCATCACTCCCCCATCTAAGCCATTGCAGTGCCCTCAAGAAATGCTAGAATAACGTATCTAAGCATCACCAAAATTCAATTTTATTACCCTTTATTGAAAAGTGAAAGACTTGCAACAATACTACGAAGGTGTGTAAAGACATAATGTATGATTTTCATCACGAATGTGACTTTTAGGGTCAATGAATTGAAACAAGTAAATGTCCCTTAGAGTAAACTTCGTCATCCTTGATTGTCATACATTCCATGCTAAGTGCAAAAACGAGATCATTGTTGGTACAAGTCACAATGCTAACACTACTCATACGTCCAAATTGTGTAATACTTTTTCTCCCCGCAGTCCTAGTTATTATAAAAGGAAATGGGTTACTAGCATTTTTTAACTATTTGTCATGGATCACAAGTGATTCCTATTAACTTATTTGAGTATTTATTAGTCCGAAAGCAAAGTAGCACGATTTAATCGATAGTTAGCCGAAGGACAAAATCTTGTAAGTGTCTTTTTGGATAGACTTTCTCCATGATCTTTAGGGGAGTAATTGCTTTTCGTCGTGTGTCTCGATCCTTCATATTGATTTAGGAATAATGATACTTCACATCATCTTGGATCTTTAGCAACAAAATATAGCTCCTCATGCCTTGTTAGGGCCTTTTTGGATCTTCACCAATCTTCGCGTCCCGCTTCAATAAGTTATGCATTGGTGATAGGTGTGTAAACACCCATCCTTTTACCACTTAATTCTGGCTAAAACTAGACCAAAACACGTATTTAATATCATTTGTTTGGAATTATGCGTGGTTTTTGTGTTTATGTGTTTTCAGAGCTAACCGGATGAATATTAAAGAAAACATGGGATTGCACGGGTTTTATCAAGGAAAAAAGACTAAAGACGAAGTCTATTGTCCAAGAGATGCAAAAGATTTGAAGTCAATGGGCCTATTTGAAGATTTATCGAAGAAAAGGACCAAAGATGGAAGATTTACATATGTCGAAGAAACTCAAGTCTATTTAACGAAGAAATTAAAAGACGAGTTGAATTTAATCGACGACAAATCCCGAATCAGAATCGAAAACGTCAACTTTTCTGAAAAGACGAGAAGACAAGAAGAAAGGGAGAAAGCCCACTCACCAACCAACCACTAGGACTATATATAGTTTCTTCCTTCACATTTTAGGGAGTTTTTCATTTTTTTCTTTTCCCAGTTACTTTGGTTCGTAGCATCACCAACACCATTAGGGTGTTTGGTGATTTTTCATTTTTCTTTCAATCTTGTAAGTGTTTAATCATTACTCTTGTTACCTTTACATTAATCTTTCAATACAATCTTTCTATTCATCCTGTTCATCTCCTTTTCTATTAAAAGTTCTTAAGTTCTTGGTTGATTAATTTTAATCTTTAATACGTGGTTGATTTAGTGTTTTTATTGTTGGGATTCGTTACTTTTGATGGTTAGATGATTTGTGTTTAATTTGGTTAAACCTTTTTGCGTATTCATCTTGATTTTAGATTCAAACCGTGTCTCCTGTTCTTGCGTTACTGCTACTGTTCTTCTTTGCCAGATTTATTCCAAATAACGATTTGCTTAAGTTTCTTACTCGGAATGCTCAGAAATTCCGAATAGCCTGTCCATTTTTTACCCTTGTTCGGAATATTTTATATATTCCGAATTGAATTTATTCCGCATAGGGAATTCTTTCCGCTTAAGCCAGTTTTTCCGAATAGGGTCAACTTTCCGAATAGGGTCACTTTTCCGCATAGGTTTGTTTTTCCGAATAGGATTTTATTCCGAGTTAGACTTTTTATTCCGCAAAGAACATGTTTTCCGAATAGGAGGTTTTCCGAATAGGACCTTTTTCCGCATAAGGGTATTTTTCCGATTAGGAGATTGTTTTCCGAATAGGACCTTTTTCCGCATAAGGGTATTTTTCCGATTAGGAGATTGTTTTCCGAATAGGACCTTTTTCCGCATAAGAAATTGATTCCGCATAGAGAAACTTTATTCCGAATTACATCTTTTTCCGAATAGGACTTTTATAGCAATTTATTCCGATTAGAGTATTTTCAGTTAGGGCATTTTTCCAGTACTGTTTGATTTAATTTCTTATTCAAGTTTTACTTTTTAATTGTTTTAAGTGTAAATCTTTATTACTTTATTCTTTTCCCTGTTTTAGTAAAATAGAAAACCAAAACCACTTTTTGTCACCAAGAACAAATCATTCCACTTAAGGCTGAGATCAATGCTACAATTAAGGCTGCCATGCAAGCTTTGCTTCCTTGATACATCCAGATTTTCTATGATGAAAGTTCGATTCTCGGAATCCTCTCGAATTGATCTCAGCCTTAAGTGGAATCATTTGTTCTTGGTGACAAAAAGTGGTTTTGGTTTTCTATTTTACTAAAACAGGGAAAAGAATAAAGTAATAAAGATTTACACTTAAAACAATTAAAAAGTAAAACTTGAATAAGAAATTAAATCAAACAGTACTGGAAAAATGCCCTAACTGAAAATACTCTAATCGGAATAAATTGCTATAAAAGTCCTATTCGGAAAAAGATGTAATTCGGAATAAAGGTTCTCTATGCGGAATCAATTTCTTATGCGGAAAAAGGTCCTATTCGGAAAACAATCTCCTAATCGCAAAAATACCCTTATGCGGAAAAAGGTCCTATTCGGAAAACAATCTCCTAATCGGAAAAATACCCTTATGCGGAAAAAGGTCCTATTCGGAAAACCTCCTATTCGGAAAACATGTTCTTTGCGGAATAAAAAGTCTAACTCGGAATAAAATCCTATTCGGAAAAACAAACCTATGCGGAAAAGTGACCCTATTCGGAAAGCTGACCCTATTCGAAAAAACTGGCTTAAGCGGAAAGAATTCCCTATGCGGAATAAATTCAATTCGGAATATATAAAATATTCCGAACAAGGGTAAAAAATGGACAGGCTATTCGGAATTTCTGAGCATTCCGAGTAAGAGACTTAAGCAAATCGTTATTCGGAATAAATCTGGCAAAGAAGAACAGTAGCAGTAACGCAAGAACAGGAGACACGGTTTGAATCTAAAATCAAGATGAATACGCAAAAAGGTTTAACCAAATTAAACACAAATCATCTAACCATCAAAAGTAACGAATCCCAACAATAAAAACACTAAATCAACCACGTATTAAAGATTAAAATTAATCAACCAAGAACTTAAGAACTTTTAATAGAAAAGGAGATGAGCAAGATGAATAGAAAGATTGTATTAAAAGATTAATGTAAAGGTAACAAGAGTAATGATTAAACACTTACAAGATTGAAAGAAAAATGAAAAATCACCAAACACCCTAATGGTGTTGGTGATGCTACGAACCAAAGGAACTGGGAAAAGAAAAAAATGAAAAACTCCCTAAAATGTGAAGGAAGAAACTATATATAGTCCTAGTGGTTGGTTGGTGAGTGGGCTTTCTCCCTTTCTTCTTGTCTTCTCGTCTTTTCAGAAAAGTTGACGTTTTCGATTCTGATTCGGGATTTGTCGTCGATTAAATTCAACTCGTCTTTTAATTTCTTCGTTAAATAGACTTGAGTTTCTTCGACATATGTAAATCTTCCATCTTTGGTCCTTTTCTTCGATAAATCTTCAAATAGGCCCATTGACTTCAAATCTTTTGCATCTCTTGGACAATAGACTTCGTCTTTAGTCTTTTTTCCTTGATAAAACCCGTGCAATCCCATGTTTTCTTTAATATTCATCCGGTTAGCTCTGAAAACACGATAAACACAAAAACCACGCATAATTCCAAACAAATGATATTAAATACGTGTTTTGGTCTAGTTTTAGCCAGAATTAAGTGGTAAAAGGATGGGTGTTTACACACCTATCAAATCCCCTACACTTAACCATTGCCATGCCCTCATGCAATGCTTAGTGATAAAGCAAATTTTACATTTTTTCTCATAATCAATCAACCTTGGCCTTATTATTAAAATTCTACTTAAACACAAATTAAAATACTAAGAGAAATTAAAACTTTAAAATAACCGAAAGGATGGAAATAACTTGCAAAGAAATCAATGACTTACATTAGGGCTTTGGTGCTGCGAAGATTTATCACCCTCAAGTTTCACGTTCCCCAAACTAAGCTTAAAAACGAGATCATTGTTATTATAAGTTAGCAATTCAAACACTTACACACATGGCTTAATTAAATGCTTAAACTCCCTTATTCCTAGGTGTATCTCTTATATTTTATTTTTGTCTTAGAATGATCATGAAGATGCATTTTTGGACTTATTTCCATAGTTTATTTAGGCTGAAAGCAAAGTAGGACGATTTGATCAATAGTTAGCTAAAGGACAAAATCTCTTAAAACCGCTTCTCGGGATATAAAAAAGTTCATATCTTGGCATAACTCGGTTCACGATTTGAGACCTTTCTCGGGCTGATATTTGGCATGTACTTCATACTACATATCTTGAGAGACGTTCTTGAGATAATGGTCTTCTCATCGTAATAGAGTTTCTTCACTTGGAGACTTTTGAGGGGTACTCCAACTTTGTAGACCACGACTTCATGATTATTTCTTCAATCTCTAATTGGGATTTTGAGATACAACGATCCGCCTCCTTTTCGGACTTGGATCTATTTATCCTCATACCTTGTTAGGGTCTTTTCGGATAGACTTCTCCATGATCTTTATGGGAGTTGATTGCTTTTCGTCGTGAGTCTTGATCCTTCATATTGATTTTAGGAATAATGCTTTTCACATCACTTTGGATCTTCAGCAATATAATTGAATCCTCATGCCTTGTTAGGGCCTTTTCGGACTCGCCAATCTTCGCGCCCCGCTTCATAAGTTATGCCTTGGCTATGAACTCTTATCATTACCGAGCAGCTTTTAAACGATCTTGGGCTAGAAGCTAAGTAATGTTTCAAATCGTACGACCTTACTTATTGCAGATTAATTATTAGCAAGTGATGGGAGAATAGGCAAATAATTACACCAAGTGAGCTTGTGCGAGATTACCGACTTATAATTGACTCTATCATTTCTCGTCCTCCACAATTTAAAATCTCAAGTAATGAGACTCGTGGATACTTAGCCTAATAAACCAATTAAGGTCTACATGGTTAAGGATACTAGCTAGAATAAACTTGGACAAGTCTATTCGGGTTGAGTCAAAATAAACGCAACGGGCCTAATATGTCAAAGATTTCTAAACTAGCTACACCACTTATTAATATTTTTGACTTTATTGCGAGATATATACATACGAAAGCAACAATAAAAATTTAAAAATTACAACTAAATGGCCAAAGTTAATAAAAAATTTGAAAAATGTCGAAAAATATGATTTTCCGGTTAAATGAAGGCATTTTCATGGAAAAGTCCACTTAAAACTTCGATAGAAGTCCCCCCTACACTTAAGATAAACATTGTCCTCAATGTTTACGCATGTGGGAAAAAGTCTCCCCTATACTTATGACATTGTGCACGTTGGTTAACTCAAGTTAAGGAAGAGACGACTAACGTGAATCACGATAGTTGAGAGATAGAACCGGATTTCGGATAACACGGGAGCACGATTCTTCAAAGTTTCCAAGAGTGCACTTATCCCTGTAATCACATCACCACACACACACAAACAACCAAAATAGGTCCTCCCCTACACTTAGGGGGTTAAAACATAAAAGGATAGATACTCGGGCTGCCTCCCGAGGAGCGCTTGTTTTTGATAACCGAGTCACGAGCCTGACTCGACCCAAAATTAGTTCATGGGGAACGTGGTGAGGGATGTAATCACCTCCTGAGAGGTGTCCTCACCAAAGTACAACTTCACTCGTTGGCCATTCACCTTAAAATTAGGTCCATTAGGTTGAGCGAGCTCGAGAGTACCATATGGAAAAATTTGGGCAATGGTGAATGGGCCGGACCAACGAGATTTGAGCTTTCCTGAGAAGATTTTCAACCGAGAGTTAAAAAGTAAGACTTTGTCTCCAACATGGAACTCTCGGTTTGTAATCTTAGAGTCGTGAATGAGCTTAGTCCTTTCCTTATAGATTAAAGAATTTTCATAAGCCTCATTACGGAGTTCATTCAGCTCATTGAGTTGGATCTTGCGTAGGTCACCGGCTTTGTTTATATCAAAATTAGCCCACTTCAAGGCCCAATAAGCCTTGTGCTCCAACTCAATGGGGAGGTGGCACGCTTTCCCGTACACAAGACGATAAGGCGTACAACCAATCGGAGTCTTGTATGCAGTACGAAAAGCCCACAAAGAATCATCAAGTTTATCAGCCCATGAGGCACGATGCTCTCCCATGGTTCTTTCCAGAATTCGCTTAAGACCTCGGTTGGATATTTCAGCCTGGCCATTAGTTTGTGGGTGGTAGGCCGTGGAAAGACGATGGTTTACACCGTACTTAGCCATGACTCTAGCAAATTGGTCATTGCAGAAATGAGTCCCACGATCACTAATAATGGCACGAGGCACACCGAATCTAGCGAAAAGAGCTTTCAAAAAGTTACAAACCACCCTTGCGTCATTAGTAGGTAAAGCTTTGGCTTCAACCCACTTTGAAACGTAGTCAACGGCTACAAGGATGTATTTGTTTCCTTTAGAAGAAGGGAATGGCCCCATAAAGTCGATACCCCAAACATCAAAGATTTCACACTCTTGAATGAAATTCTGAGGCATCTCGTCTTTATGTGTGATCGTGCCTTGTTTTTGGCAAACATCACATCTTTTAACCATATCGTGAGCGTCACGATAGATGGTGGGCCAATAAAATCCCGAATCAAACACTTTTTTAGCGGTGTAGTTGGGACCAAAGTGACCACCGGTGGGTCCTTTGTGGCAAGCATCAAGGATTTCAAACGCTGTCGGTCCGTCAACACATCGGCGGATAATCAGGTCGGCACATTGTTTGAATAGGTAAGGGTCGTCCCAAAAGTAAGTCTTGATGTCGGTGAAGAACTTTTTCTTTTGTTGAGACGTCAACCCTTCCTTGAGAATTCCACCTACCAAGTAGTTTGCAAAGTCCGCAAACCACGGGGTTTCATTCGACTTCGAGTTTATAGACATTAAGGTCTCCAAGGGAAAAGAATCATTGATTTCTTTGTTCGGATGATCCCCTTGGTAAGGATACTCAAGTCTGCTAAGATGGTCCGCGACTAGGTTTTCTGCTCCTTTTTTATCGCGAATTTCGATTTTAAATTCCTGGAGCAGCAAAACCTAGCGAAGAAGTCTTGGTTTGGAATCTTGCTTTGTCAACAAGTACTTCAGCGCGGAATGATCGGTATACACAATAGTGGTAGAAAGGACAAGATAGGGGCGAAATTTTTCAAAAGCATAGACAACAGCTAAAAGCTCTTTTTCGGTTGTCGTATAATGCAATTGTGCCCTCGTCATTGTCTTGCTAGCGTAATGGATTGGTTGGAAGTGTTTGTTCACTCTTTGTCCCAGAACCGCACCAATAGAAAAATCACTAGCATCGCACATCAACTCAAAATGCAGCTCCCAATTAGGGGTAACCAAGACGGGTGCCTTAGTTAGCTTATCCTTAAGCGAGTTGAAGGCTTCAAGACACTCTTTGGAAAAGATAAAAGGAGTATCTTTTTCCAAGAGGTGGGTCATCGGGCGAGCGATTTGAGAAAAATCTTTGATGAATCGACGGTAGAAGCCCGCATGACCCAGGAAACTTCTCACACCCTTCACGGTTGAAGGTGGAGGCAACTTTGCGATAACATCGACTTTAGCACGGTCTACTTCAAGACCGGCTTTCGAGATCTTATGTCCAAGCACGATGCCTTCTTTTACCATAAAATGGCATTTTTCCCAATTCAGAACTAGGCGAGTGTCTTCGCACCGCTTGAGCATACGTTCCAAATTGGAAAGGCAAGAAGAGAATGAATCCCCGAAGACCGAGAAATCATCCATGAAGACTTCCATGGTGTGTTCCACCATGTCATGGAAGATATCTAACATGCACCTTTGGAAAGTCCCGGGCGCGTTACATAGGCCAAAAGGCATTCTTTTGTAAGCAAATGTGCCATAGGGACAAGTGAATGTAGTCTTTTCTTGATCTTGGGGATCGATGGGTATTTGAAAATAACCCGAGAAACCATCAAGAAAGCAGTAATATTCATTACCCGCTAAACGTTCAAGCATTTGGTCCATAAAAGGTAGAGGGAAATGATCCTTTCTCGTGGCATCATTGAGTTTGCGGTAGTCTATACAAACTCTCCACCCAGTAACGAGACGAGTGGAAATCAACTCGTTGTGTTCATTTGGAACAATGGTTATTCCGCCCTTCTTGAGCACACAATGGATTGGACTAACCCATGGTGAATCCGAAATAGGGTAAATCATACCCGCATCAAGAAGTTTAATAACCTCTGTTTTGATGACTTCATGTATTTTTGGATTCACCCTTCGTTGGCTTTGAATTGTGGGCTTAAAGTCGTCCTCCATGAGAATTTTGTGTGTGCAGAAGTGAGGATCAATTCCACGAATATCCGAAATCTTCCAAGCAATAGCCTTCTTATGATCTTTCAACACGGTGATAAGTCGGGCTTTTTCTTCTTTCTTCAGGTCCTTAGCAATGATGACTGGCGACTTCTTCTCTTCTTCAAGGAATACATACTCGAGATGGGGCGACAACTCCTTAAGTTCTAGATCCGGAGGATTGTCGACGGGAGGCGTATTCGAAGTCGGAGTACCGATAGCAATAACCGTGGGAGATGGAGGAGAAGGATTGTCTTCTTTGAGAAGGTTTTTAATGAAGCTGAGATCTTCATCCCAATTGGTAGTAGAATCGTCATTGTCTAAATGCACATCTCCCATGGTGGCTTCCAAATCATTCCAAAGAAAATCACTTTCTCCAAATAGAGATAGTGATGAGTCGATAGAGGAAACGGTCTCAACATTGGGAAGAGAGGTAGGAATACTTTTACAAGCATCTTTGAAGTGTTCTTCACAAGCCTCATCAAGAACGTCAATACAATTAACACTTTCGTATGAATAAGGCTGTTTAGAAAGCTTTCCCATGTTGAAGACTACTTTATCGTCACCCACTCTCATAATAAGCTCACCAGCTTCAACATCGATGAGAGTGCGACCGGTCCTCAAGATTGGACGACCAACAATTAGTGGCACACGGGGGTCCATCTCGTAGTCGACGACAACGAAATCAGCAGGGAAGGTGAATTTGTCGACTCCTACAATGACGTCTTCGGCTATCCCCACTGGATAAGCAACCGTACGGTTAGCTAATTCCAAAGTCATTTTGGTGGGGACTAGCTCTGGGAGAGGTAATTGCTTCCAAACACTTAGAGGCATGAGATTAATACTGGCACCTAGATCGGCTAGGGCCATGCAATTTTCTACTCCCGGAAATTGCAAGGGATAAGGAAACGACCTGGATCACCAAGCTTAGTTGGCAATTTCCTTAAGAGCACTGCAGAGCAATTCTCATTAAGTTGGGTGTTGGCAATATCGAGGAGCTTTTCCTTGTCGCTCAGAAGATCTTTAAGCATTTTTGCGTATTTGGGCATGTGAGCGAGAGCCTCAACGAAGGAGATATTGAAATTCAATTGTTTGAACATTTTAAGGAAGTTCGAAACCTGAATATCATCCTTGCTCTTTTGCTTCTCTTTCCTCAACCTAGATGGATAAGGTATATTGGAAGAAGAGGAAGGCTTTGGGAGAATAGGATCACTCACAACCACGGGTGGAGGAGGGGTAGAAGGAAGAGGTGGAGAAATTGGGGAAGGAGAAGGATGAGGAATAGGAGCAGGTGACTCGTTCTCCTTAGTCACAACCACCGGTAGAGGTATAGGAAGCTCGGGTTCCTTGGTACCTTTGCCACTTCGAGTGGTGATTGCTTTCATCTCCCCTCTTGGATTCGCAACGGTGTTACTCGGAAGAGTACCCGAAGAAGAGGGTTGATTACCTTGGAAGAAACTAGCCATCATGTTCCTCAAGTCATTTGTTTGGCTATCCAACGTATTTCTCATGTCGGCTCTCAATTCGTTTCCTTGCTTGACCAAGTCTGCTTTCAAGTTTCGCACTTCCTGTTGGAGATTTTCCACGATCACATCATTGGTCCTCATGTAGGTTGCAACCTCTTGGTGTAATGCAGTGGTGGTTTGGTTGGGAGGAGCATTGTATGTGGGTGGTTGATAAGCAGGTTGTTGGTAAACTTGGTTGTTACGTTGAGGTGGTTGTTGCTGCTTGTGAGGAGGGATATATGGTTGTCGAGGTTGTTGTTGTTGTTGAGGAGGGCGATTGAGGTTTTGTTGTTGGTTTGGGTTGGTAGGAGGAAAGCCAGGTGGGGAAAGATAATTGTTGGAGCGGTAGCTAAGCAAGTTACGGTCACCTTGAGGTCTAGCTTGATAAGCAGGTTGAGGATAGGTGCCATATGCCGCATTCACATTCTCAGCAGGGTAGTCTTGGGTGGCGGTACAAGTTGTGTAAGAGTGAGGACCACCGCATATCTCACAAGGTTGGCTGACAGCGTTCACTTGAGCGTTTTTGGTGTTGTTGCTGTTGTTGTTGCTGACGGTGTGGGTGACAAGCGATTCAAGAAGCGTAGTGATTTTGTCCAATCGCTTGTCGCTGTCACTTGTGCTAGCACTAGCGACATTGGTCCGAACACTCTTGGTTTGCACACGAGATTTATTCTCAATGATGTCCCAAGCAGCATTGGAAGTCTTAGCCAATAGATTACCCCCCGAGGCACTGTTCAGTGAATCTTGGTCACTCATGCTTAAACCATTGTAAAAAGTATTAATTTCATGTACTTTGGTAAAACCATGTTGTGGGCATTTTCTTAAAAGATCTTTAAAACGATCCCAAGATTCACTGAACGACTCATCGTACTTTTGTTCAAAATTTATGATTTCATTCCGCAAAGCGGTAGTACGAGAGGGTGGAAAAAAGTAATTGATAAACTTAGTTTCCAAATCCGTCCACGAGAGAATACTCTGTGGCGGTTCCTTAGCAAGCCAATGCCGGGCTTGTCCCTCTAGAGAAAAGGGAAAAAGTTGTAACCTTATAACCTCTTGTGGAACACCATTGAATTTGACCGTGTTGGTGAGTTGCAAGAATCTCTTGATGTGGTCGTGTGGATCATCAATGGTACGTCCCAAGAATGGTTGAGCGGAGACCATCTGGATAAAGCCTGACTTGAGCTCGAAATTGTTGGCTGCAATTGCTGGTATAACAATCGGATCAGTGTTGCCATCGACATGAGCTTGCAGCAGTTCAATCATCGGGCGATTATCCGGAAGGGGCTCATTGTTGTTGTTATTGTTCATGTTGTTGAAAGGCGGGTTGTTGTTGTTATTCTTGTTTTGAGGTGGTACACCGGCCATGTCTAAGTGATCGAGAGGCTCGGGCTCTTGATATGACGTGGATCGAGTGCGCATACACCTACAAAAGAACGAACAAAGAAAAACAAAGCAAAAATATTTTTGGTTTTTATGTTTTTTATTTTTTTTTTGTATTTTTGAAAATTTTATATTGTTTAGGATTTTTTGTAAATTTTTGTGAAAAAGTAACGTTCACGGGGAACGGATCCCAAAATCCAAGTTCTCACAAAAAACTTTTGATCTTAACGAGAAGAGCCGGCAGCGGCGCCATTTGATACATCTAGATTTTCTATGATGAAAGTTCGATTCTCGGAATCCTCTCGAATTGATCTCAGCCTTAAGTGGAATGATTTGTTCTTGGTGACAAAAAGTAGTTTTGGTTTTCTATTTTACTAAAACAGGGAAAAGAATAAAGTAATAAAGATTTACACTTAAAACTATGGAAACCTTGGTTTCCGGATCTTTTAAGCTACTAGGAATGATCATTGTTCATTTGATTTAAACAATCAAAGCGGAATTAGAACAACAACCATTAACAAGGTGTTTAGGCACAATAACATGAATTAAAAACAATTGGATTGCTAATTATATTAATAATCAACAATCACTAGACGTGTATACATTGAATCCCACGTCTAGTCGACACACACTTTAGGTTTACATTGTGAATGAATTGAATGAATAAAACCTATGACCCTTGGTTCCTTTTATAGTGTAAGGATTAGGGTTTACAAGAGATAATGATGAATAAACAAGTAAATCTTCTTTTTAAATAAACTTATGCAGAATATCTTTTGCATGTTTATCTAAATAGAAGCTTCCATAAGCTTCTTTGTCTACGTTTTGTCAATGCTTGAATTACATGTAACAATGCTTACATTGTACATGACAACTCTTGAGCTATCAAAGCCTAAATTGTACATGTCAACGCTTGATTAACTCTTGACAATGCTTGGACAATTTCTTCATGTTTTCTTCGTTTTTGAGTTTCTGCCACATCAACTTTTTGACCCAACAATCTTCCCCTAGTTGATAGTGGCAAAACTCTATGTGTATCTCTTGTAAGTTGTACATGATCTTCAAATTGCTTCCCCTCAAATGTAGCACGTATTTCTTCCCCTTTTTGTCACATCAACAGGAAAGTAAACAATGTATGCAATGTTGAAGATTCTCCAGAAGTAGCTCTATGTAATGATCCTGAAGAACAATTAATATAGTAATTTTGATGTAGAAGTAGAATAACCTAACCTTGTGTTCCATGTCTTGTACTATCCATGTAACTAAGAACTTATATCAGACCAAGTATAAGTAGACCTCAATCCCTTGTCAATATTCTCATCCTATGTGAGACACTGAGCACGATAATGTAACTCCTTCAAGTGTTATGACAAGTCTTCGTCACCAATCATGTAAAGCACGAACAAGTTACCTTTAAAGTCAGTGAATGGTACGCCACGACTATAAGATATGATAGAACACAAACTCGCGAAAATCTTCTTCAATCATCAAACTTACCATAAGAATTCTTCCCCTTAAGTTAACACCTCTTCATGATGAATTTAATGGAATAACATCTTCATACCATATGTAAAAGCATCAAGATGGATAACTCTTTTACAAGGCTATCCCGATTACATAGTTTAAAATATCCATCGAATTCCCATAAAAAGTTTCTAACTCTCTTTAAGATCATTAATCCCTTTCAAAAATATCCGAGCCATAAATATCAACATGATATTCTAGATTAAAACGGAGATTCCATGTACCTTTGTGTGTATAATCCTCCTTTTTGTGTGCTTAAAACGTATCCATTTTCTCAAACAGCAGCAAACCTTGTGTTGTCCAATATCACCTTTTATCCAACATCTTTGGCAGTTGTATTGTCCAATATCGGACAATACCTATCAGCGTTGAAGTTCATATATCGGACGACACTGTCAACTCTATCAGCGTTGACTTATTCTGTCAGCGTCAAAATCCTCTTTGTCAGCGTCTACGCCTCTCTTGTCAGCGTCTCAACATCATTTAGGGAAATAAATCACGTTTCATTATTCTTGATAACTACTTTATATTTCCATATTAGTATCCCACAAAAACAGTAAGGAATACCGTTTAAATAGGTAAAGTAATATCTTCAAATAATCAGTAACCCCCACGTTTGAATATCTGATTCCCTAATCTTTAGGAAAGTCAATTTGTACGTGTATAACCACCTTAAAACACGCCAATATACGTCCTTCTAATCACAATTCTCATACCATGTGAACACAGACATGTCATCCAATCATAATCCAAGAACCGTGTGAACACACTTTAAATGTAACGTCACTTCATAGATCGTGTGTACGCTGGTGTATTCTTTGATCGTGTGAACACACGATATCTCTTTCGTGTGAACACAATAGTTGAATACAAATCAAAAGCATCTCTTTTGGTCGTGTGAATAGATATCGAGCAATCAAATACCTTGTACCGTGTGAACATACAAACAATCATGTGAATGCGATTCCATGGTATAATGGATCGTGTGAACACAATGGTACTTTTGCTTTTGCTTTTGGCACGTCCCTTTCTTCTTTGTACATCGTGGATCACAGCTTCATATCTTTGCATCATGAATCTAGGGTTTTCATCAAACCCTAAAATCGAATATTACATCACACAGTAACTTTTTCTTGGCAGCCATATGTCTTGATTCAACAATAAGAAGATCAGTAACAATCATAGATTTAAAGTTTGCTTAGAATTTTTACAAATTCTAGACTTAACTTTGAATCTTTTAGTTTTGCTAGGGTTCATCGTTGATCAATAGATTAACTCACCAAAGCTAGCAAAACATCATTACGAACAAGTAAACATCTTCCTTTTTCTGTTTAAAGTCGTCCTAGGGTTTTTAGAAAACCCTAGTTCAAGATTTAAGGCAAACCAGAAAATTTGAAAATCACTCATCAGCCAACTTTGACGCCTAATAACTTTTGCCTGGGGATAAAACTCGACAATCCCTCCGGTGGATGTTTAGATCTATGTATGTAGAACACACATATAAAATTTCGTGACGATCCAGCGGTTCAATCAAAAGTTATGACCTTCTGAATAATGTTGCGCACACAAAAACGTCCAGAGAAACCCTAGACGGATTTTTCTTTTCTTCTCGATATACGAACACCTTGTTGGTCCTAGCATCACGAGCCACGAGGCTCTGATACCAATTGTGGAAACCTTGGTTTCCGGATCTTTTAAGCTACTAGGAATGATCATTGTTCATATGATTTAAACAATCAAAACGGAATTAGAACAACAACCATTAACAAGGTGTTTAGGCACAATAACATGAATTAAAAACAATTGGATTGCTAATTATATTAATAATCAACAATCACTAAACGTGTATACATTGAATCCCACGTCTAGTCGACACACACTTTAGGTTTACATTGTGAATGAATTGAATGAATAAAACCTATGACCCTTGGTTCCTTTTATAGTGTAAGGATTAGGGTTTACAAGAGATAATGATGAATAAACAAGTAAATCTTATATTTAAATAAACTTATGCAGAATATCTTTTGCATGTTTATCTAAATAGAAGCTTCCATAAGCTTCTTTGTCTACGTTTTGTCAATGCTTGAATTACATGTAACAATGCTTACATTGTACATGACAACTCTTGAGCTATCAACGCCTAAATTGTACATGTCAACGCTTGATTAACTCTTGACAATGCTTGGACAATTTCTTCATGTTTTCTTCGTTTTTGAGTTTCTGCCACATCAACTTTTTGACCCAACAAAAACAATTAAAAAGTAAAACTTGAATAAGAAATTAAATCAAACAGTACTGGAAAAATGCCCTAACTGAAAATACTCTAATCGGAATAAATTGCTATAAAAGTCCTATTCGGAAAAATATGTAATTCGGAATAAAGGTTCTCTATGCGGAATCAATTTCTTATGCGGAAAAAGGTCCTATTTGGAAAACAATCTCCTAATCGGAAAAATACCCTTATGCGGAGAAAGGTCCTATTCGGAAAACAATCTCCTAATCGGAAAAATACCCTTATGCGGAAAAAGGTCCTATTCGGAAAACCTCCTATTCGGAAAACATGTTCTTTGCGGAATAAAAAGTCTAACTCGGAATAAAATCCTATTCGGAAAAACAAACCTATGAGGAAAAGTGACCCTATTCGGAAAGTTGACCCTATTCGGAAAAACTGGCTTAAGCGGAAAGAATTCCCTATGCGGAATAAATTCAATTCGGAATATATAAAATATTCCGAACAAGGGTAAAAAATGGACAGGCTATTCGGAATTTCTGAGCATTCCGAGTAAGAGACTTAAGCAAATCGTTATTCGGAATAAATCTGGCAAAGAAGAACAGTAGCAGTAACGCAAGAACAGGAGACACGGTTTGAATCTAAAATCAAGATGAATACGCAAAAAGGTTTAACCAAATTAAACACAAATCATCTAAGCATCAAAAGTAACGAATCCCAACAATAAAAACACTAAATCAACCACGTATTAAAGATTAAAATTAATCAACCAAGAACTTAAGAACTTTTAATAAAAAAGGAGATGAACAAGATGAATAGAAAGATTGTATTGAAAGATTAATGTAAAGGTAACAAGAGTAATGATTAAACACTTACAAGATTGAAAGAAAAATGAAAAATCACCAAACACCCTAATGGTGTTGGTGATGCTACGAACCAAAGGAACTGGGATAAGAAAAAAATGAAAAACACCCTAAAATGTGAAGGAAGAAACTATATATAGTCCTAGTGGTTGGTTGGTGAGTGGGCTTTCTCCCTTTCTTCTTGTCTTCTCGTCTTTTCAGAAAAGTTGACGTTTTCGATTCTGATTCGGGATTTGTCGTCGATTAAATTCAACTCGTCTTTTAATTTCTTTGTTAAATAGACTTGAGTTTCTTCGACATATGTAAATCTTCCATCTTTGGTCCTTTTCTTCGATAAATCTTCAAATAGGCCCATTGACTTCAAATCTTTTGCATCTCTTGGACAATAGACTTCGTCTTTAGTCTTTTTTTCCTTGATAAAACCCGTGCAATCCCATGTTTTCTTTAATATTCATCCGGTTAGCTCTGAAAACACGATAAACACAAAAACCACGCATAATTCCAAACAAATGATATTAAATACGTGTTTTGGTCTAGTTTTAGCCAGAATTAAGTGGTAAAAGGATGGGTGTTTACACACCTATCAAATCCCCTACACTTAACCATTGCCATGCCCTCATGCAATGCTTAGTGATAAAGCAAATTTTACATTTTTTCTCATAATCAATCAACCTTGGCCTTATTATTAAAATTCTACTTAAACACAAATTAAAATACTAAGAGAAATTAAAACTTTAAAATAACCGAAAGGATGGAAATAACTTGCAAAGAAATCAATGACTTACATTAGGGCTTTGGTGCTGCGAAGATTTATCACCCTCAAGTTTCACGTTCCCCAAATTAAGCTTAAAAACGAGATCATTGTTATTATAAGTTAGCAATTCAAACACTTACACACATGGCTTAATTAAATGCTTAAACTCCCTTATTCCTAGGTGTATCTCTTATATTTTATTTTTGTCTTAGAATGATCATGAAGATGCATTTTTGGACTTATTTCCATAGTTTATTTAGGCTGAAAGCAAAGTAGGACGATTTGATCAATAGTTAGCTAAAGGACAAAATCTCTTAAAACTGCTTCTCGGGATATCAAAAAGTTCATATCTTGGCATAACTCGGTTCACGATTTGAGACCTTTCTCGGGCCGATATTTGGCATGTACTTCATACTTCATATCTTGAGAGACGTTCTTGAGATAATGGTCTTCTCATCTTAATAGAGTTTCTTCACTTGGAGACTTTTGAGGGGTACTCCAACTTTGTAGACCACGAATTCATGATTATTTCTTCAATCTCTAATTGGGATTTTGAGATACAACGATCTGCCTCCTTTTCGGACTTGGATCTATTTATCCTCATACCTAGTTAGGGTCTTTTCGGATAGACTTCTGCATGATCTTTATGGGAGTTGATTGCTTTTCGTCGTGAGTCTTGATCCTTCATATTGATTTTAGGAATAATTCTTTTCACATCACTTTGGATCTTCAGCAATAAAATTGAATCCTCATGCCTTGTTAGGGCCTTTTCGGACTCGCCAATCTTCGCGCCCCGCTTCATAAGTTATGCCTTGGCTATGAACTCTTATCATTACCGAGCAACTTTTAAACGATCTTGGGCTAGAAGCTAAGTAATTTTTCAAATCGTACGACCTTACTTATTGCAGATAAATTATTAGCAAGTGATGGGAGAATAGGCAAATAATTACACCAAGTGAGCTTGTGCGAGATTACCGACTTATAATTGACTCTATCATTTCTCGTCCTCCACAATTTAAAATCTCAAGTAATGAGACTCGTGGATACTTAGCCTAATAAACCAATTAAGGTCTACATGGTTAAGGATACTAGCTAGAATAAACTTGGACAAGTCTATTCGGGTTGAGTCAAAATAAACGCAACGGGCCTAATATGTCAAAGATTTCTAAACTAGCTACACCACTTATTAATATTTTTGACTTTATTGCGAGATATATACATATGAAAGCAACAATAAAAATTTAAAAATTACAACTAAATGGCCAAAGTTAATAAAAAATTAGAAAAATGTCGAAAAATATGATTTTCCGGTTAAATGAAGGCATTTTCATGGAAAAGTCCACTTAAAACTTCGATAGAAGTCCCCCCTACACTTAAGATAAACATTGTCCTCAATGTTTAAGCATGTGGGAAAAAGTCTCCCCTATACTTATGACATTGTGCACGTTGGTTAACTCAAGTTAAGGAAGAGACGACTAACGTGAATCACGATAGTTGAGAGATAGAACCGGATTTCGGATAACACGGGAGCACGATTCTTCAAAGTTTCCAAGAGTGCACTTATCCCTGTAATCACATCACCACACAAACACAAACAACCAAAATAGGTCCTCCCCTACACTTAGGGGGTTAAAACATAAAAGGATAGATACTCGGGCTGCCTCCCGAGGAGCGCTTGTTTTTGATAACCGAGTCACGAGCCTGACTCGACCCAAAATTAGTTCATGGGGAACGTGGTGAGGGATGGAATCACCTCCTGAGAGGTGTCCTCACCAAAGTACAACTTCACTCGTTGGCCATTTACCTTAAAATTAGGTCCATTAGGTTGAGCGAGCTCGAGAGTACCATATGGAAAATTTTTGGCAATGGTGAATGGGCCGGACCAACGAGATTTGAGCTTTCCCGAGAAGATTTTCAACCGAGAGTTAAAAAGTAAGACTTTGTCTCCAACATGGAACTCTCGGTTTGTAATCTTAGAGTCGTGAATGAGCTTAGTCCTTTCCTTATAGATTAAAGAATTTTCATAAGCCTCATTACGAAGTTCATTCAGCTCATTGAGTTGGATCTTGCGTAGGTCACCGGCTTTGTTTATATCAAAATTAGCCCACTTCAAGGCCCAGTAAGCCTTGTGCTCCAACTCAATGGGGAGGTGGCACACTACTCGATCCCCTCAAAATATGAACATTTAGGGAAAATCATGGTATGGTCAATTTTTTTGATGGGGATTACATGATAAACAAGGCCCAAAAAGCAACCGGTATTAAGGACTAAGTCCTTTAATGATACAAAATACCGGGATCGAAGATGGCGTCTTCGTTTTCATTGGATAAACAATTCAACGCCACTTCCACACGTGCCATAAACTCAAAGAGTTTGAAGAAAAGAGATGAGAAGTAGAAGGGTGGGATAATTGGTAAGACAGACTTTTGAGCTACTCGAGGACTAGCACCAAGCAAATAGATGTAGTTTCCATTTATCGCATTGGTGGAAGACCGAGATTTCCCTTAGAATAGATTCCGGGATCGAATATCTCGTCCTCGGTGGACAAGGATGAGGGAACATATGGGGCTTCCCCCATGCTAAAACCACATAAAGCATCGTCAAAAGGAGTAGACGAGCTTGTAGCACTCAAAACATATAGTGATGACAGAGTTAGATTTGTAGAAAAATCAATTAAATCACATTTAAAAACTTTTCCTTTTTTACCTTTTAAACTCTCCTTATGAAAACTCTTTTTGATTATGTCGAAAATATTTGGTGTTTCTAACACGATGTTAGTCACACTAAAAATTCTCACATTTGAAAACCGTTTTGGTTTTGGTGGTGGTAAGTTCTCAAAATGTTTATCGACAAAGAAAACCTCCCCATCGAGGTCAACATATTCGTCATCCGAAAGATCTTTCGTAGAAACGGACGACTTATCAACACTTTTCAAGAATAAATGTTCGAGGTGAGGCGAAGGATTTTTCGATTCAAGTATTGACGGTTTCTTCTTTGTAGGCTTTACACTCATAACCTCCACCGGCGGAGGAAATGGTAAATTGTTTTTGGCGACATTTCCTAAAACTCTTGGTGAAAATTCTTTGCAAACGACATTGGTTGAATCACCATGGTTTAAAGTTGAAATAGAATAGACATGCGAAAGATTGGAGTTTTGTGTTGCATTGATGACAAGTTCTTCCTCATTGAAATGAAGGGTGATTTTTCGAGCATGAACATCAATAAGTGCTCTTGATGTATCCAAAAATGAACGACCCAAAATGAGAGGAACTTTTCGATCGATTGGAATGTCTACAACGATAAAGTCAACGGGATAGTAAAACTTTCCGACTTTAACGAAAACGTCCTCGGCTACTCCACATGCTAAAATCATAGAATGATCGGCCATCTCGATAGACATGTTCGAAGGAGTAAGAGCCGGAAGCGAAAGCGATTTGAAAATCTCAAGAGGCATTAAATTAATACTAGCACCAAGATAGGCCAAGGCGTAGCATTCCTCCATATCTTGAATTGCACACGGAATCAAAAATTTACGGGGATCACCGACTTTTTGTGGTATGCTGCTAAGAAAAACCGCTGAACAACTAGACGATTGTTGTAACTTCTCTTTGTTGTTTAGCATACTTTTGAAGTTTGCGGCTAATCGAGGCATCATGATAAGAGCGTCGGCAAAACATATGTTAAAATGTATGTCGCGAAACATTTTCATAAAAAGCTCAACTTGATAATTATTCCGTTCTTGTGTTTTTTCCTTGTTACGTCTCGAAGGGTAAGGTAAGGGTGGTGCGGGTTGGACATTAGGCAACAGCCTTGGAATCTCGGGTTGCATGATTGGTATTGGTTCAACCGTAGGTGTGGTATGAGCGGTACTTTGTGGGCTTGTAATATGATCCTTTTCGACCATCACCTCGGGCTCTTTCTTGATTTCCTTCTTTGTAGAAGTACTTGGACGAGAGGTTGGTTCCTTGAAAGTTTTACCACTTCGTGTAGTAATGACCTTCATTTCTCCCCTCGGGTTTGCAATGGTATCACTCGGAAGACCACCCGAGGAAGAGGGTTTACACATGATTGCTTCAAACATTTTTGCCATTCGGTCTTCAAAATTTGACTGCCTTAAATCCGCTTTTAACAATTCTTGCTTAATCTCATGTTGTCCTTGTTTCATCTTTTGTTGATTTTGTTGAAGATGTTGAACATTTCCTTCCATTTTATTTGCATGAGTTTTAAGTTCATTAGCAAGTTCGTTTTTAAGCTCGTTTTTCAACTCGGATCTTAAGCTAATCATCTCACGTTGCATGTTATCAAATTTAGCATCATTTGCTTTAGCATAATCCAAAAATTCTCCTTGAAGATTTTTAGTGTGAGCATTTTGAAAACCTTGTGTAGTGTTTTGAAAATCATGGTTTTGGTTTTGATTAGTGACTTGTCCATTCCCACTTTGATAATTCCCCTTGTCATAGTTACGTGAATTGCCTTGATAATTACCACCTTGATTGTTGTTTCGATAGTTATTAGCATTTTGATTTGGTGAAGCTTGATTTGGGCGGGAACCTTGGCCGTTTTGGTAATAAGTTCCCGTTGCTACGTAAGCACTCGAAGTGTTACCACCGGAGGTAATGCACTCGGAAAGATCATGAGCTCCACCACAAGACAAACAACTCTTATCAACTGCTTTAACCGAAGCGGAATTCAAAGCCACTTGTGCTTTCCAATGAGTCATAAGATTAGCAAATCTATCGAAAAACCGATTTTCCTCATTAGCTTCATCATGTAAGGCATTAATGCTACGAGACGATGACGAACCCAAATTGGCAACACTCGGTGTGTTACGAGGGCTATAAACCTTAGATCTATTCTCGATAATCTTTAAAGCTTCATCGGTCGTTTTGCACAAAACATTACCACCCGCGGCGGCATTCAAGTAATCTCGTTCATGATCATTAAGCCCATTATAAAAAGTATCAACTTGATGCAATTCCGAAAAGTCATGGTGTGGACATTCATGTAACATTTCTTTAAATCGTTCCCATGCCATTGAAAAACTTTCATTATTCCGTTGTACAAATCTTGAAATCTCATTTTTCAAATGTGTTGTTTTAGATGGTGGAAAAAATTTGTTCACAAACTTAGAAACGCGATCACCCCATGTCAAGATTGAATTTGGCGGTTCTTTCTCAAGCCAAATTTTTGCGGGTCCATCTAACGAGTATGGAAACAACATCATCTTAATGGCGTCATGTGGAACATCCTTAAACTAGCTAGTTGCGGTGAGACGATTAAAATTCCTTATGTGGTAATGCGGGTTGTCTTTCTCATGACCTCTATACTTATTAGCTTGCAACATCGACATTAAACCCGTCTTAATTTCGAAATTGTCCGCAAGGATAGCGGGAATCACAAAGGCCTCTCCAAAACCTTCGGTGGGTGCTTGTAGCAACTCCATCATAGTACGATTAGCCATGACGACTTCTTGTTCTACAATAGGTTCAACAATTGGAGTTTGTTCTTCAATCAACGTCTCTTGATTTGCTTGCTTTTGAAGGCGTTTACGAGCTCTTTTAGCTTGATTACGAGTGATCATAAACTTCACAAAGAATGGGAGGTGAGCAAAGAAGATTCTTTTTGGGTGTTTTGTGAATTTTCAATTTTTTTGTGTTTTTTATCGTTTTTAATTTTTTTGGATCTTGGTGTATCTTCGTAGACAACAATCTACCAAATCTCTCCTCGAATCAAACTCTTGATTAAAGAAGCCTCAAAGGAATGAAAACAATCACGTGGAGTGAACACCTTCGATTGACTTTAGAACTTTGGTGAAGACCAAATTGTTCAAGAGGGTTTAATCACAAAGAAAACCAAGCAAATATATTATACGTAATAATACTTTGGGCGGCAAAACCCTCGATTAGCCTTCAATCTCAAAATACTCACAACCAAGCGGGGAAACGAGGCGGCGCGAAGCACTTAAGAGCCTTTTTCCTTAGGGTATATTTTATAATACCCGCCTTATACCCACCTTATAGTTCGTATTTTTCAAAATCGAGCTTCACGAAAGTATTTATCTATTTTTGCCTTTTTAATACAAGGCTTTTGACACCCCGTATAAAAATTAAAGTTCATGTCTCGATATCTTAACGAATTGATTATTGGCTTAAAGTACGACTCAGTTGATTTTGGTGGAACGAATATTTTTGTGATTGTTTTTAAATTTAAATGTGCAAGACTTAAAAGTAAATGTCATTAAAGTAAAGGGCAAGTATTAAAAGAGCTTGAAATTAAATCTAATTAAGTGAAAGGGTGCGATATTTAAAAACGTGACAAAAAGTAATTTAATTAAATGACTAAAAATTAAAGCATGACAAGAATTAAAATTAGACAAGTATTAAAAACATAAACAAAAAATTTAACAAGACAAAACAAGAAAAATGACCTAGATCGGAATACATTCCGATCTTACCAATCGGAATGTTAACTTACACCTGATCGGAATATGGAGAGAAACCCCAATCGGAATATAAACTAACCTCTGATCGGAATATGGTGTGACCTGGTCGGAATGCTAATCGGAACCTCTATGTCGGAATACTGTCACTAGTCCCAATCGGAATAACCAATCAACACCTCAATCGGAATATGGAATAGCCCCCCAATCGGAATACTGTCACTTAGTCCAATCGGAATACTCAACCAACCCTGATCGGAATACCAAGAATCTCCCAAGATCGGAAAGTTAAAACCCTTATCCGATCACACTGATCGGAATGAAACTCCCTTTTCTGATTGATTCAATCGGAATACGTATAAGGAAACTAAAAATAAGCTAAGTAAATAAGCTATTGTTCTAATAAGCACTAGACGAACTTTCTAAAGCAAACCGATTAAGAAAAAGCTAATTAACAGAAATTTAACAACTTTTAAGACACGAAATGAATAAACTTTAAGAAAAACAACTTTTTATATAAAAATAACTTTTGTAAAAACTATATAAACTTGAAAATAAATCAAATAAGCTATGAAAATAAGAGATTTAAAACAATCAAAAGCATAAAAATCAAATCTTTAAACAACTTAATCAAGATAAAAACGTGTAAATCAAAGATTAAAGAAAGGTAGAAGAAGATTAACAAGATAAAGTAAAGGTGCAAGTAATTAAAAGAGACACTTACTTGAAATTAAAGATATTAAAGGTGCAAAACAAGTAATTAAAGGTGCATAAAATAAAGGTGGAAGAACTAGTTTGTCAATCTAGCCAACAAAACTAAATGAATGAATAAGAGGGGTATTTATAGGTGATTAGGGGAGTGGTTAGAGGAAGCTTCCTCCTCTCCTTCCTTTCTTCTTAATTGCGCCATCAAGTCCTTCCTTCTTAATCTTTTTGTTAATCTTGGAATGTGATGACTTTTAGCTCGGGATTTCTTTGGACTCGTCTTTTAATTCTACGATAAATAAGACTTGAGTTCTTCGGCTTTAAGTAAACTTCCGTCTTTTGACTTTTTCTTCGATGAATCTTCAGAATTGGTCTTGGACTTCCGTTCTTTTTGCACTCTTGACTTCTTGACTTCGTCTTTCATCCTTTTCTTCAATAAAAGTCCGTAAATGCCCGTGAATTCCCGTGTTTTCTCCACTTCTCACCTTTTCACCCTAAATCACAACAAAAACACAAACCACGCATAATTCCGACATAAAAGACATAAAATACACGTTTTGGTCCGGTTATTATTGTAATTAAGTGGTAGAAAAGATGTGTGTTTTCACACATGTCAAATCCCCTACACTTGACCATTGCAATGTCCTCATGCAATGCATTAGTTACAAAGCACGTTTACATTTTTCATCATAATTAATCCACGTTGGCCTTTATTAAAAAGATAGAAAATTACAAAAATTCAAAGCAAAGAAATTAAAAAGCATACCTTGGGTTTTGGAAATGTCATGAATAATCGTCATCCTCAACTTTTCACTTTCTCAAAACCAAGCTTAAAAACGAGATCATTATTATTATAAGTTAGTAGACTAACACGAACTCATGTGGGCCAATTATTCACTTAGACTCCCTTATTCCTATAGGTATATCTTATATTTTATTGTTGTCTTGAATGATCACGGGGATGCATTTTTGACTTATTTCAATAGTTATTTAGTCTGAAAATAAAGTGAACGATTTAATCAGTAGTTAGCCAAAGGACCAAATCTTTTAAAACTGCTTCTCGGGATCTCGTAAAGTTCATATCTTAGCATAACTCGCTTCGCGATTTGAGACCTTTCTCGGACCGATATTTGGCAGCGACTTCATACTTCAAATCTTGAGAGACGTTCATGAAATTATGGTCTTCTCTTCATAATGGAATTTCTTCACTTGAAGTTTTGAGAGATTCATACTTGGACCACGAATTCTTCATTTTTCTCCAATCTTTATTTTGGACTTTGATATACAATGATCCGCCTCCTTTTATGACTTGGATCTATTTATCCTCATACCTTGTTAGGGTCTTTTCGGATACACTTCTCCATGACTTTTGGGGAGTTTTGCTTTACGTCGTGTGTCTCGATCCTTCATATTGATTTTCGATAAATGATTCTTCACATCACTTTGGATCTTTAGCAACAAAATGTAGCCCTCATGCCTTGTTAGGGCCTTTTCGGACTCGCCAATCTTCGCATCCCGCTTCAATAAGTTATGCCTTGGCTATGAACTCTAATCCGTACCGAGCAACTTTTAAACGATCTGGGGCTAGAAGCTAAGTAACCTTTTAAATCGTACAACCTTATTTATTGTAGATAAATTTATTAACAAGCGGAGGGAGAATAGGCTTATAATTAACTCACATAAATTCACGAAAGAATACCGAACTTATAATTGGCTCTATCATCTCTCGTTCTCCACAGTTTAAAATCTCAAGTAATGAGACTCGTGGATACTTAGCCTATTAAATCAAAGTTTTGGGTTTTCGAGTCGCCTATAGGATCTTGCAAATTCTTAGACTTTTTCAAGTTTAGAAATCGCGTTTTAAAGTTCTCTTGATAAACGACTCTCTAGGATCAATTATAGGAACTTGCAAAAAGTTCTTGTTCTTAACCCGTGAGAGTTAAGACTTTTGCATTTTATAGCTCCCTATATAAAAGCCTAGCAAAACTTGACTTAAACACGTTAAGGATACTAGCTAGAGTAACTTAAGATAAGTAAACTCGGATTGAGTCAAAAGATTCACAACGTTTTGAAAATTAAAACCACTTATTAAACATTTATTCTAATAAGGAAGAAAATAACTATACAAAGGTAAAAACTAGTAGGCCAAAATAGATTAAAATTTTTGAAAAATGTCGAAAAATAGATTTTCCGGTTAAAATGAGGACAAATACAAGGAAAAGACCACTTAACTTCGATAGAAGTCCCCCTACACTTAAGATAAACATTGTCCTCAATGTTTAAGCATGTGGGAGTAAACTCCCCTACACTTAGGACATTGTGCACGTTGTTTAAATCTCGCTAAGGGAAAGACCACTAAAGAGATTCCTATTTTAATATTGAGAAAATATAAAATAGTGAATCGAAAAGAGTTTAGGATAGAACCAGGAAGAAGTGAACACGGAATCACGGGTCGTCAAGAATCATCAAGAGTGGATCATTGAAGCTCGAATCCCGGATTAAGAAGTGAGGAGAGGAAAGCAAACCAAAGGGTCCCCCCTATACTTATGGTAAAGAAAGCGAAAATATAGATGCATGGGTTGCCTCCCAAGAAGCGCTTGGTTTTTGTTTACCGAGTCGTGAGCCTGACTCGACCTTGATCATCAACGGAAGAAGCATGAAACATATCCACCAGGATCAAAGACATAGTTTTCATCGAGCAAATAACACAAGCTTAAGGCGAACAAGGCAAGCCAAAGAAGAGTAGGCAAGGTTCCCTTAAGCAGTGATGGAGCACGGTGGGAGCAAGGGTGAAGTGGTGCAAGCATGTCTTCAATGGTTCCAAAGATTTTTCCTTTTATTTCATCAGGTGGATACTGAGATGGCTTAAAGACTTCAATACCGGGGTCGAACACCTTTTCCTTTAAGGGAAAATAGCACTCAGGCTCAGCCGAGTGTGAAGAAGATCCGCAAAGAAGCACAACCTCGTCCTCAGAAGGGGGACAAAGAGGTGTCAAATTATATGTGCAACGGATTTCGGTGTCGACCGGTTTCTTCTCCTTTGACAGAATGTGCTTCAAATCCAAAGTAGGATCAAGACGATAATCTTCAAAGTCATAAGGAGGAGCATCACTCTCATGAGGGAAGTAAGTGTTGAGAAATTCAGAGAAATCTTCCTCAAATGAGTAATCGTCCAAAGTAGGATCGAGTGAAGGCGGAGGATCTTCATCATGTGATGAATCGCTCGAAAGAGTATCAGCCTCATTGAAATCATCGAAAGTAGGCAGCTCGGGATACTCAGAAGTACAATCAAAATCATCCGAATCTGAGCTAGAATCATCATCATCATAAGCATCGAAGACTGGTGAAGAATCATAAATGGGAGAAGCGTCCAAAGTAGGGAGAGAACCATCCACATTATCTTCAAAGAGTGGATTATCAGTGGAAGACTCGAATAGAGGATTATCATAGACGGTAAAATCATCGAGCACATTGATCATATTCACCGATTCTCGTCCAAAAGATTTGCCGGTAAGCTTCCCCATTTTAAAAACTTTTGAATCATCCCCGACTCGTAATATTAACTCACCTTCGGCCACATCTACTAAAGCTCGTCCGGTTCTCAAAAATGGCCGACCAAGTATTAAAGGAATACGAGGGTCCATTTCATAATCAACTACGACAAAATCGACCAGGAAAGTAAATGTGCCAACTTTGATGAACACGTCTTCGGCTATACCAACGGGGTAAGCGAGAGTGCGATTTGCAAGTTCGAGAGTCATCTTTGTTGGAGTGAGGTCGGGCAATGATAGTGTTTTCCAAACACTCAGTGGCATAAGATTAATACTAGCCCCGAGATCAGCAAGGGCAGTAAATTCTTCAGTTTTGTTGAACACGCAAGGCAACACAAAACGACCGGGATCTCCAAGTTTTTCCGGTAATTCTTTAAGAATAATTGCTGAGCAATTTTCATTTAAGCGTGTGTTGGCGAGTTCAATCAGCTTCTCCTTCTTGCTAAGCAATTCCTTGAATGCTTTGACAAATTTCGGCATGTGGCAAAGTGCTTCAACAAGGCTAATGTTGATGGTCATTTTAGATAGCATATCCACATATTTTGATACTTGACAGTCATTCTTGGTTAGGTCGTTGGTCTTGCCTATGCGAGAAGGGTATGGGATTCTAGGTTGATAGGGAGACGGTGAAGGTGTAGTTGGTGAAGGTTGTGATGTTGAAGGGTCCTTCCTAGAGACATCGTCATGGCGAGGCGGAGACGGTAATGGTGCACTAATACTAGGTGTAGGAGGAGTAGGGATACATGGTGGTGGAGGAGGTGTAGATGATGGTGGTGGGATAGTTGGATCGACAATGGTAATTCCACTACGCGTAGTTATAGCACTCACATTAGCTCGCGGATTGGTGACGGTGTTTGAAGGTAGAGAACCCGAAGAAGAAGGTTGAGCTTCGGGCAAGAAACTAGCTAAAAGATTCTTTAATTCAGTCGTTTGAGTGCTGAAGGAGGATTGAATATTATCACGAACCTCGGTTCTAATGTCATTACCTTGCTTCAAGATATCTCCTTTCAAATTGATTATTTGGCTCTATAGATTCTTGATTTGCTCACCTTGAGTTCTCATGATGGCATCAACATCGGGATTAATGGGTGGGGTTTGTTGGGTGGGTGGTTGATAAGGGTTAGAAGCTCTTTGTGGGATTTGGTTGCTTCTATTGTAGTTGTTGGCGGGATTTTGGTTTTGAGGAGAAAAACCGGGTGAAAGGTAATTGTTGGATCGGTAACTCAGCAGATTTCTATCCCCTTGTTGTCTAGCTTGGTAATTTTCCGGTGAATAATTACCGTAAGCTGCATACACATTTTCCGGATTTCCTTGTGTCGAAGGACAATCGGTGTATGAGTGAGGACCGCCACATGTTTCACAAGGATTAGCAACCGCTTTAACTTGTTCTTGTTGTTGGTTTGAAGCGAGAAGCGTAAAACTTTTGCTCATTTCGGCCATCATGCGGGTGAGCTCGGTCATCTCAGGGTTTGCTGAGGTAGAAGAAACATTGACTCTCGGGTTGTTCCTAGAAGAAGCAGAGGAATCCCAGTTCTTGTGGTGAGTAGTCATGTTCTCAATTAACTCTCTACACTCCTCGGGTCTCCTTTTCATGAATGTGCCACCGGCGGCTGCATTAATCGTATCACGATCTCGAAAAGTCAATCCGTTGTAGAAAGTATCAATTAATGTGACGGGAAGCATGTTTTGGTTTGGACAACGGTTGATCAAGACATTATATCTCTCCCAAGCGTCAAAAAGAGATTCATCAGGGTCTTGCATGAAACCGCTGATCTGATTGCGAAGGCTCGTGACCATGGATGGTGGAAAGTAGCGCGACAAAAAGCGTTGAGTCATATCATCCCAAGTGTGAATAGAATTCTTCGGGAGACGATCAAACCATTTCTCGGCATGATGCGATAGAGTATGTGGGAAGAGTTGTAAGCGAAGAACATCCATTGTGGCACCAGGCAACTTCATGCTTTGGGTGATTGTAATGAACTTGTCGAGGTGTTTGTTGGCATCATCATCAGGCAATCCACGGAATGGGTTTGTTTGCACTTGCTGAATCATGTGGTGCTTCAACGAAAACTCAGGAGCGTTGATTTGCATCAGCGCAATCGGTCCTCCTCGTCTAAACATGGTTGGTTGACAAAGTTCCTCCATGGTCCGAAGATCGGGCTGTGGAAGAGCATTGTTGTTATTATTATTATTATTGAGGTGCGGTGGAATGTTGTTGTTGTTAACACCTGCCATACTTAAATCTTCTTGCGTCTCGGGCTCTTGATAATTGGAAGATCTAGTTCGCATACACCTGAAAATGCAAAAGAAAACAAAACCAAACACAAATACAATATATATACACAAGAAAAATAAAATCTTTTTGGATTTTTGAAATTTTTAATTTTTATGTATTTTTATTTATTTTTTTAATTTTTATGAGTTTTTGAATTTTTAAGGCAAGAAAAATAACGCTCACAAGTGAACGGATCCCAAAAAGCAACGCGTCTCTCACAGAAAACCGTTAATCTTTACGAAAAGAGCCGGCAGCGGCGCCATTTAATACAAGGCTTTTGACACCCCGTATAAAAATTAAAGTTCAAGTCTCGATATCTTAACGAATTGATTATTGGCTTAAAGTACGACTCAGTTGATTTTGGTGGAACGAATATTTTTGTGGTTGTTTTTAAATTTAAATGTGCAAGACTTAAAAGCAAATGTCGTTAAAGTAAAGGGCAAGTATTAAAAGAGCTTGAAATTAAATCTAATTAAGTGAAAGGATGCGATATTTAAAAACGTGACAAAAAGTAATTTAATTAAATGACTAAAAACTAAAGCGTGACAAGAATTAAAATTAGACAAGTATTAAAAACATAAACTAAAAATTTAACAAGACAAAACAAGAAAAATGACCTAGATCGGAATACATTCCGATCTTACCAATCGGAATGTTAACTTACACCTGATCAGAATATGGAGAGAAACCCCAATCGGAATATAAACTAACCTCTGATCGGAATATGGTGTGACCTGGTCGGAATGCTAATCGGAACCTCTATGATCGGAATACTGTCACTAGTCCCAATCGGAATAACCAATCAACACCTCAATCGGAATATGGAATAGCCCCCCAATCGGAATACTGTCACTTAGTCCAATCGGAATACTCAACCAACCCTGATCGGAATACCAAGAATCTCCCAAGATCGGAAAGTTAAAACCCTTATCCGATCACACTGATCGGAATGAAACTCCCTTTTCCGATTGATTCAATCGGAATACGTATAAGGAAACTAAAAATAAGCTAAGTAAATAAGCTATTGTTCTAATAAGCACTAGACGAACTTTCTAAAGCAAACCGATTAAGAAAAAGCTAATAAACAGAAATTTAACAACTTTTAAGACACGAAATGAATAAACTTTAAGAAAAACAACTTTTTATATAAAAATAACTTTTGTAAAAACTATATAAACTTGAAAATAAATCAAATAAGCTATGAAAATAAGAGATTTAAAACAATCAAAAGCATAAAAATCAAATCTTTAAACAACTTAATCAAGATAAAAACGTGTAAATCAAAGATTAAAGAAAGGTAGAAGAAGATTAACAAGATAAAGTAAAGGTGCAAGTAATTAAAAGAGACACTTACTTGAAATTAAAGATATTAAAGGTGCAAAACAAGTAATTAAAGGTGCATAAAATAAAGGTGGAAGAACTAGTTTGTCAATCTAGCCAACAAAATTAAATGAATGAATAAGAGGGGTATTTATAGGTGATTAGGGGAGTGGTTAGAGGAAGCTTCCTCCTCTCCTTCCTTTCTCCTTAATTGCGCCATCAAGTCCTTCCTTCTTAATCTTTTTGTTAATCTTGGAATGTGATGACTTTTAGCTCGGGATTTCTTTGGACTCGTCTTTTAATTCTACGATAAATAAGACTTGAGTTCTTCGGCTTTAAGTAAACTTCCGTCTTTTGACTTTTTCTTCGATGAATCTTCAGAATTGGTCTTGGACTTCCGTTCTTTTTGCACTCTTGACTTCTTGACTTCGTCTTTCATCCTTTTCTTCAATAAAAGTCCGTAAATGCCCGTGAATTCTCGTGTTTTCTCCACTTCTCACCTTTTCGCCCTAAATCACAACAAAAACACAAACCACGCATAATTCCGACATAAAAGACATAAAATACACGTTTTGGTCCGGTTATTATTGTAATTAAGTGGTATAAAAGATGTGTGTTTTCACACATATCACTTTTTCTTTTTGTTTGAGATTCGAATACAATAATTAGGAGATCAAATCCCAATTAAGGTTGTGTTTTCACACTTTTGGAGATATTTTGTATTGTTGTGATACTTAATACAATATAGTAATAATAATTTCACAAGAAAAACCAAAAAAACCGATAATACGTATTAGTAGATTTCTACTAATACAAATACTATTTATGGTTAATATTAAAAACAACAAGACAAATTAATCACGACACACCTCCCCGGCAGCGGCGCCAAAATGATTGTGGTAAAATACGTCTCTTGTTTAGGAAAACAAAAAGAGCGTAAATGAGTGGTAAGTATTAAGTGATGATTTAGGAAAATCAAACACTAATGACCCAATGAAGTTCGAAGTTCGTTTCCCAAGGAGGTATATGTGTGTGAATAATTCGTAATTGGTTTGAGATTAATATTGGATAGAAGGGGGATGAGAAAAGAGGATGACGAAGACGTGAAATAAATTACTACTACGACGAAACGTAAAACCGTAAAAAGTACAAAAATAAAAATTAATTCTAAAAATTAACAAAAATTCACCAAAAATCAAAATAAATAAACTAAGAGTTTACCAATGATCAAAACTTTTTCAAACCTTTTAATTAATTAAATATTAATTTTTAAATGCTAATTAAAGCCCTAAAAATCAAATTAATTATCAAAAATCCCAAATAAAGATTTTTCAATTGGTAAACCTCTAAAATGACCTAAAAAGATTAAAAACTATTTTTATAAATTTTTAAACTAAGTAAAACTATTTAAAATGATTTAAAAACTATTAAAAATTAAAATAACTATAAAAATTAATCTAAAGATGATAAAATTAATCTAAGAGTTGCAAAAATCCTATTTTAATGTATTTAGTAAAAAGTGCAAAAATGTGAAATTTGAAAATTAATAATAAAATAATATTAAAATAATATTAAAAACCAAAAATTATAAAAAATTCTTAAAACTTGAAAACTAGTTTATTTTAACCTAAATAAACAGAAAATGAAAGTGAAATTACCAAATTACCCCTAATGGGCCCCCAAATGAGTCAAAATCAAAATCAGTCAAGCTTAATGGGCTTTTTAGCCCAAAAAGTCAAAATAAGCCCAAATGACTTGGAAAAGCCTTATCTGACTCAAAATTTAATTCTAAACACAAAACTCTGAAGGCCCAAAAGCTGAAAGTGAGCTTATCATAGCTTAATGAACAAACAACTTATTCTTATTGGGCCATTAAGCCCATTAAGCAATAAGCCAATGCCATAAGCTCTAGTTTGACACACAACCTTCTTTTGGGATACTAATGAGATTTGTAAAAAGAAATTTTGAAAAAGCACACTAAATAAGCCAGAAATAAGCCAAGAACAATTCCACAAAACGACAAAATAGTCGGGATAGAGTTGTAGGCTGTTTCAGAAGATCTATTTTGTTGCAAAAGCTCACAAATAGCTTAAATAAGAATAATCAATCAAGAAAATCACAAAAAGCCAAGTAGAATAAGCTGTAAGAACCAATAAGCTGGCTGAAAAAGCCAAATAAGTTAGTTTTCTAGCAAAAGCTTAACCAAAAGACTCGTAACCTTCCAGACTTGTTATTAAGCTGAGAAAAATGAGTTCTATTACAAAAACCAAGTTGTTGCATGTACCAATAAGCAAAACAGATTCAATAAGCTATATGACCAAGTTTGACCAAAAGTCAAACGCTGACAAGAGAAAATCAAACGCTGATAAGCACAATTTGGACGTGGACATACTTAATGAAGTGTTTAACCTTTGTTTTTCACCCTGCTGGTCAAGGCTTGAGTACAAACCTTGTGAATCAAGGTCTACCAGTTGAGTAGACTTGATGAGTTTTGGCACAAATAAGCCAATAAGCCAGTAAGCTTATAAGCTATCAACAAAGCAATCCAAAAAGCTAAATATCTTCACAAGCAGCACAAAAACAGGATCCAAGCAACAGAACAATAAGCCTTACACTAGAAGTACAAATGCAAGCACCAAATGAGGTGGTCACTTTGCTGATGTAAATGACCACTTCAGCTAACTTTGATAAGCTATAGCACACTCAATAAGCTACCAAATTCAACAACCAGATAACCAATAGATAACTTATCACCTAAACTATTCCCAAACCTGATTTCAGACCTTAGATCCAACTAACAAAGAAGGTATTGGATCTGATGTGTTTGACCAATTCCAAAACACTTTTTATCATATTTTTGCAAAACTTCAAATCCTTTTTCCAAACTTTCAAAAACTTAACCAATGGCTAAAACTTGTATATTAAGACTTGTTTAGACTTCCCAAACCCTAAGAACCAAGGGCACAAGGCCACAAGGCCTTATGAACCAGTAATTCCAAACAATCCTTTAATAAGCACTTTTCAAACAAAATTCTTAATCCTTCAAACAACCTACTGAATTTATAGATCAAATAGCTACACTAGGTGACAACTAACAGATTGCAACCATAAAACAAAAAGCACAAACACAAAATCACCAAATCACATACCAAATCATAAAACAGACAAGTTCATATGATTTTTTAGAGGAATCTTAACAAGAGGTTATACCTGTCCTTCACAACATCCTAGGAGGACCAGCAATGCTCCTTGGACCTTGTTCAACAACTAGAACAAGACCAAGGTACTTCAACAAGAAAGATGGATGATTGCCTTGGTTGATGTTTCAAAGCAGAAACTCAAGGGCTTGATTTCTTCAACACAATGAACAAATAGCCCAACCAAAGGCTCTAATCCCTTCACAATCTTGGTGTCAACAAGCTTGCAAGAGCTTATAGCTTTTGGTTAAGGATTAGTACAACAAAAATAGCAAAATCAGAAACCTCTTTTCAAGCTTTTTTCAAACTTGAAAACCTCACCAAACATAAACGTCCTTGAACCAAATGATTCAAGCACACTTATAACATCAAATGGAACTCAGAATTACCCTTAAACAACACCAACTTTCAAAAACATAAAAAGGAATTATAATTTTCTCAAAATACAAACTTTTATAAATTTCAAAAAGGAATTACAATGTTTAAAAGGTAAAACTGGAACCAAGGGACTCTCACAGGTTGAGGTCTCCTTATATAGGCCTAACAGATGGTTCTAGAATGCTAAAAACCCTATCTATGAATTTTCAAAATTTCCCTTGAGTGCTTGATGTCGTTTGATGTGTGTGAGCTGTCCAAATGCATCATGGGCGTTCATTTTAGCTTTGGAGTTAAGCTATGACTCTAAGCTGTTGATCTTGGCATGTCAGATTACTTGGAGAGAAAGTTGGATGTTGATTGGTTGACGTGTGAATGGGTAGGACCCTTTGGTGAGTGGGGATGAGGGTTTTGTGTGTGGGATGGGTTTCTGCATGTGTGAATCACACGTGGGTATGGGTAATTGGGATTTACCCTTTGTTTTAAGTGGAATGTTAACTGGTGGTGAAAGGTGAATAGTAACACTTTTGATCCGTTTTTTGTGGAAGTGGAAAGTGTTTGGCGTAAATTCTTTTTGAATGTTTCATTTGCCCAACTTCGGCCCTTGTGTTTTGGTGAAATGGATAAAACAAGTATTTCAGCCATCAAACACGTTTTCCTTTGTTATCCAAGTTCCGATTTTCACACTTTTGCCCTAAAACTTTGGCAAAAGTGTTTCAAGGGTAATTTTTGCCATGTTTGAATATTTGAGGGACTGATTTTGGACATTCTTGATCTTCAAAGGTATTCAATGCATCTTTGACTTCATGAGGGACCATAATTGACAAATTAGAATTGATGAGGGACTAATCTTGCCATTTCTTCAAAGTTGAAGGACCATTTTGTAATTTTGACAAACTTAAGGGACCAAACTTGTAATTATGAATATACAAGGGTTTTAAGTGTCATTTCTTCATTCATTGTGGATCAATCTTGTATTTCTGCAAGTCTTCAAGGGTTAATCTTGGATAACTCATGAAATAGGGCCCAGTTCTTTGTACGGCTTCGTTTCTCGTGTCCGTTTTTCCTTGTTTCTTGTGATCTTTTGTCTTTTTCACGATATCCATACCTAAAACACACAAGTAAACAAATACAAGCATATATATGGTATTTTATGACATTTTTATGCATTAAAAGCCCGAAAAGACCGATGAGATCATGTACAAATGCCATCTCATCACAAACCACATCTCTTTTGCAGTAGAGCCTGCATCAACCGTTGAGTAAATATCATCCCCAATCCCACTTAGAATCAAATCAATTTCTTCTTTTTCTGCATCAATCCAAGCACGTTTTTCTTTCGAAGTGTTCTCATATGTTTCCTCAATTGTTTGCTCATCGGAACCGGTCGTCGAGTCGATTGCTGGAATTGCAGGAATGGTGATTGTAGTGGGAGTATAAAGTCCTTCTTTAATGCAACGTCGAAGAACATCACCATTGGGTTTGGTGTCAAGATATCAAAGGAATCGTGATTGCCATTGTGCATATCTACAAGTCACCAGCATTGGTGGTCTCTCTTTGTTACCCGCCACCATGATGTTGTTATTAGTAAAACGATATTCAGTAGTAGAATCCATCTCAAGAATGAAGTAAAGTAAATAGGATCTTAAGTAGATGTTGTGGTGAGTTGATTGTGGTTGAAACTTCTAGAAATGGTGTGAAAACCCCAAACAATGTCTTTTTGAAAATTTTAGAATAAGTCAAAATAAATCTTCGGAAAGTAATTCGGAATCCAATAAACTCAACCTAATTCGGAATCCACGTTGCAAAGCTAATCCGGAATCCGTGAACCTATATATAATTCGGAATGACTGAGCTTGAATTAATTCGGAATACTTGATGTAATTCGGAATGTGAATCAAGGACCTAGTTCGGAATCTGTTAAACCTTGACCTAATTCGGAATCTGTAAGCCTGATCTAATTCAGAATCAGTGAAATTCCGATCTAATTCGGAAATGATGGAATTCTGAGCTAGTTCGGAATCGATAGAGTTCTGACCTAATTCGGAATCAATGAAGTTCTGACCTAATTCGGAATCAATGAAGTTCAGAACTAATTCGGAATCGGTGAAACACTGACCTAATTCGGAATCCACAGATCCACACTCAATTCGGAATCCACACCCATTATTAACTCGGAATACACACAATCGTGCAACTAGTTCGGAATGTGGTATCTGCTGATAGTTCGGAATACAAAGAAACACCAACCTTGAACTAGTTCGGAATACCCCTTTCTCACCTAATTCAGAATCGATATCTCACCTAGTTCGGAAAACGAGTTCTCACGTAGTTCAGAAAACGAGTTCTCATGTAGTTCGGAAAACGAGTTCTCACGTAGTTCGGAAAATGTGATCACTGACCTAGTTCGGAATACTCCACTTTCCCACCTAATTCGGAATAATCCTAAACCCTAGTTACCCGAATTAAAACACAGTTTTCCCGAATAACAAAAAAATTTCGTACCTTTTGATTTTACCCAAAAATCAAGCCAAAAATTCCAACTTTTTTTTATGAAAATCACCAATATGAGGAACACAAATTCCTACCACAATTTTGTAGGGAATTTGTATGAAGATTTTGAGCTAAAAAACACAAACATTTTTTATACGAGATGATTTTAAGATGAAAATCACACGAAATCAAAAATGATAACCACAAACTAAATACAAATCTAACCCATGGCGATTGATACGAATTATTGTCTCTAATAATATGATGATAGATTAAAGAAATGAGATGGAAAAGATATGAATATTAGAGAGACAAAGTAGTGAGAGAAAGTAGAGAGAAGGAGGTGATTAACTTGTGAAATTATATTAAGAGAAATTATGAGATCATTCACCCTCCTAACATGCTAGGAGGGTGCTTATATAGTCCACCCACATGCGGGCTCTCTAATGGACTATATTGTTTTTTGGGCCGGGCTTGAATAAATGCTTAGTACCTTGAAAGAGGCCTTTTAAGCTAACCATCAAGCCCCTAATTGTCACGACTATTTTAACTAACTATTACAACGTTCTAATAAATATTACAATATAAACCTATGACCGAACATTCTTGTTTGACTCATGTTGGGAAAATGTAGCAAGTACACTTGGACGCTGACAAGAGCAATCTAAGCTATGTTGAGAAGAAAACAAGCGTTGACAGAACAAGCGTTGACAGGAAGAAGTCAAGCGTTGATAAGAAGAAGTCAAGCACTGATAGAAGACTTAGTCTACACGTATATGTTTCTAGTAAAGATATGATCGACCATGTATTTCTTATGTTTATCTTTTCCTAAAATAGCTGATATGTAGACTCTTGTACAAGGCTCCTTATGTCTATAAAAGGAGGCCTTTAGGTTTATGTTTCATATACGTTTTACACTTTCATTGTACGCAAGTTTGTTTTATCAATCAAGTGAAAGTTTTGTTTACATTGTTTGTGTGTTCTTGTTTGAGTATTAATACCGCATAATACTTAAATTTTTTTATACACAACAAAGTTTCTCTACGTGTTTAACTTGATTTAATCTCGTTTACACAAGCTAAATCGATCTAAGTTTGGGATCAACAAGTGGTATCAAAGCTTGTTGAGAAACTTTGATCTAAAGAACACAAAAACCCTAAATCGCCAAAAACCCTAATTTTTAAGAAACCCTAAAAACAACATGTCCACCCCAGAGTTAAAATCCTCCTCCTCCTCAACCCCCAACATCAAGATTCCCATGCTAGACCCAGACAATTTTGAGCTGTGGAAGTTTAACTTTGAACAGTATCTTCAAATCCATGACTACACCCTATGGGAAATTATTGAATATGGAAACACATTCAATAAATCTCAAAAGATTACAGTTGCCATCTTACAAAGAACAAATGTTCGAGGCTCTACTGAAGAGGATCGAAAAGAAAAACCTAAAGATGGTAGAGCTGTCTCATCTGAGGACATAGCAAAGAGAAGGAATGACATGAAAACCCTAAGCATTCTCAAACTCTCTTTGGGACAAGAAAATCGGCACAAATATAGAAGCTATGAGTCTGCAAAAGATCTTTGGGCAGCCCTTGAAGTTGCTTATGGTGGTAATGCTGATACTGTACAAGAGAAAAAGAAGCAACTCTTGGATGAGTATGCTGTTATTAAAGCTCAACCAAATGAAAAGCTAAGTGGAGTGAGAAGCAGACTTCTTGACATCACAAGCAAGCTGTCCTTTATGGGAACAGTGCTTGGTGATGTTGATATGATCACCACTTTTCTTAAAAGTCTTGATGATGCATGAAAGATAGAAGCAAGGTCTATAATTGCTAATAATACTCACAAAAGTTCTACTTTTGATGATGTTTACAATAAACTAAGGCTGGTAGAGAATGAAACTCTTTTGGATCAAGGAAGCAAGTCTACCAATGGAAATATGGCCTTCTTATCACATAGTGAAGGTCAATTTGATCAAAAGGAGTCATACATGCACCCCGTTACTGGATCAACTTGTGTCAACGCTGGATCAAGCCTTGTCAACGCCTCACATTCAGACGCTGACACATACAATGTTGACTCTCCAAGAGTCAAGCCTGCTGGTATTGATCTAGATACTGTTTATGCATACATTGCTTCATTGCCCAATGGTTCAGTGATTACATATGAGGACCTTGAGCAAATTAGTGATGAGCATTTGGAGGAGATGGAAATAAAGTGGAATATGGCTCTTACAAGTATAAGAGCAAACAGATGGAATGGAAGATTCAAGAAGAAGATGACTTTTAATGCTAAGGACACCGCTGGATTTGATAAATCCAAGGTTGAGTGTTATAATTGTCATCGAATGGGACACTTTATGAGAGAATGCAGATCTCCAAGAAGATCTGATGCTGGAAAACCCTCAAGCCAAATCAACAAGGCTTAGGATTCCAAAGCTATGGTTACCATGTGAGATATTGATGGTGTTGGATGGGATTGGAGCTATTTGGCCAAGGATGAAGAAGAGAACAAAGCTTTGGTTGCAGAAAAGGAAGAAGAAGAGCATGTTCACTATGCTCTCATGGCACACTCTTCATCTTCATCAGACAATGAGGTATATGATGATGCATTTTGTAGTAAGGGTTGTCGTCTAAACACTGAAAAACTTAACAAAGAAGTTTTAAAATTGACAACAGATGTGGTTAATGAAAGATGCAAGTTTTCTAACTATCAACTTGCTCTTACTCAAACTGAAAAGACTGTAGCTGAGTATAAGAAAATGGAGTTTGACCTAAAAGATCAAATCAATATTTTAACTCATGATTTAAATGCTAGTGTTGAGATTAGAAACATCATGGAAAGAGCCAATAGTGCTTTACAGGCTAAGTTAGACGAGGTTATCAAAAATAAAGATAATGTAGATCTTAAAATTCAGAGATTTGATAAAGCCTCACAAACCCTAGAAAAATGTGTTAGTGAACAAAGGGATTCTAGGGATATGACTGGGATTGGGATGAAAGAGTATGCTGGTCTTCAACCACCTGCTGGGAACTTCTATGGTGTTCCTAGAAAGGACTTGTCTTGGACTGGTATACCAGAACTCCAAGAAGAGGAATGTATTCCTCCACCAAGAGTTCTTACCCAAGTAGAGAAATACAAGCAGAAGTTGACTGATTTGGACCAGTGGAAGAAAGCCAACCCTACCTTGTTTGTTAAGGGTGGCATGCTTAGTGACAGCCCAAATGAGTCTACACCTATAAAGGTGACAAAGCCAATCACTGGCAAGACTGTTGACCTTGGCTTAAACTTTGATAGAAAACCTAGTATTAACTATGCAGAAATGTATAGAAAACGTAGGTCACCAAAAAGCCAAATTAGTGATAATGGGACAGGTTTCTTCTCTTCTAGACCTAGAGCTATGTCTAGAAAAGCCTGTTATACTTGTGGAAGTTTTTCACATTTAGCCTATAAGTGTGTCAATGCTTCAAAGGTCAACACTGATAAAAAGTCAAACACTGTCAAACCCAAACCTTTTGTCCAGCAAAGTCCACAAGTTGTTAGACCAGCCCTATTCTTTACTAGAGGGTCTAATACTTATGGACAAATCCTTTTCAGAAGACCAATACATGGTCTAACAGACGATGGGTTCCTGTTGTAAACCCTAGGTTCAACGCTGATAAGGGTAATTTCAGCATTAACAAGAACAAACTAAACACTAACAGGAACGTTGCTAGACAAAATAATGCTAAATATTTGCAACCAAAGGGAAAGGGGTATAAAGCTTCTTTTAGCTTGACATGGAGACCTAAGCAAGATCAAAACCCTAATTCAGATGGGATTTCTATGACCTGTAACATATTTCATTATATTTCAAAGGTCATAACAAAACCAATTGGGGTGAACTGAGTGTTTAATCCAAAAAGGGATGAACATTGGGTTGTCATAAGGACTAAGTGTGTTCTTGTTGAAAAACCAAATGAATCTTAGTCTGCTCAGGCTGGGCTCCCAAAGAAAACTAATTTATTTTTTTATGTGTGCAGGGCATTCAATAGCAGGTTAATGATTATGGCTATTGGGATAGTGGATGCTCTAGGCACATGACTGGGAAGGAAGATTATCTCACAAACTTCACTCCCATTAAGGATGGTGACAAAGTTTACTTTGGAGGCGGATATGGAACTATCACTGGCAAAGGAACTCTTCTCACTAACAATTTGCGTTTTGAAAACGTGTTTCTGGTAAAAGAACTTGACTATAATTTGTTTAGTGTATCACAAGTTTGTGAAGGTTCTTTTCAGTGATACTGAATGCTTGGTGTTGAGCAAAGATTTTAAAATACCAGATGAGAAATTCATTGATTATAGAACACCTAGGCATAAAGACAAATATAATTTGAATCTTAACAGAATTAGGATGAATAATATTTTGTCATGTCTATATGCTAAGGCTTCAGTTGATGAGAGTAATCTTTGGCACAGAAGATTAGGGCACATTAATTTTAAAAATATAAATAGACTTGTGAGACATGGTTTAGTTGATGGTTTGCCTGAAAAGGCTTTCCACAATGACCACTCTTGTGTTGCATGCCTTAAAGGAAAACATCACAAGGTTTCATTGACGTCTAAACCATTGCACTCTAGTTCTAAACCACTTCACTTGCTGCATATGGACTTGTTTGGTCCAACTAATATAGAAAGCTTAAATGGTAAATCTTACTGTTTTGTTATCACTGATGATTTTTATAGATTTACTTGGAATTTATTTTTAGCTTTGAAAAGTGACACTTCTGATACATTGATTAACTTCATTACCCAAATAGAAAAGAAGTCTGGTAATGAGGTTAAGATGCTTAGAAGTGATAATGGTGGTATGTTTGGAAATAATTTATTAGATGACTTTTGTGCCAAGAAAGGGATTACTAGATAATTTAGTGTAGCTAGAACCCCACAACAAGATGGGGTAGCTGAGAGAAAGAATAGAACCCTCATAGAAGCAGGCAGAACTATGCTAGCTGATGCTCACTTTCCCATTACTTTTTAGGCTGAGGCTGTGAATACAGCTTGTTATGTTCAGAATAGGGTATTAGTTAACAAGATTCATAATAAAACACCTTATGAGTTACTTTGGGGCAGGAAACCTAATGTTGGTTTTCTTAAACCTTTGGGATGTCATGTAGTTGTGTTGGATACTAGTGATGCCTTAAGTAAGTTTAGTGCTAAAGGTGATGAAGGCTACTTCATGGGTTATTCTGTGCAGAATAGAGGATATAGGGTTTACCTTAAGAAAGAAACATGTATACTTGAAAAGGTACATGTTAGATTTTTAGAAAGTAAACCTAGTGATCCTGAAAGTGGTCCAAATTGGTTATTTGACTTGGAACCTCTATCTAGGACTTTGAATTATATGCCTGTTACTAACCCAAACATTGTGAAGCTAACTTCAAATGTTGTGGAAGAACTAGTTGTTGATGTTTCAGGTAAACAGGTTGATGAAGAGGTTGTTACCATTCCCATATAGACAGATGCATTGTTGCTGCTGCTGGAAAAGAAAAAGGTGGTCCCCAAGTATCACTAGTGGAAAACATGCATGATCTTTCAGGCGCTGACAAATTAAATTCTGGCGCTGACAAGACAAATTCTGGCGTTGATGGCTCAAACGTTGACAGCTTCGGTCCAGGCGTTGACAAATCTTTTGACCATCTTTTCTCTTCCAATTATTTTGAACAAGGTGAACCTTCAAACATAAATGGAGAGGTTCATTCAGATAATGATGGAAGAGAGTCTGAAGAGGATATTGGTAACGTAGAAAATGAGATTGAGGATAACACACTTATTGAGGGAGGAGTGCTCACTTCTACAATAAAAAATCACCCTCCTTCTCTAATTATTGGTGATGTGATGACTACTGTGCAAACTAGAAGGTCTCATCAGAATCTAGAAGGATTTATTACCAATATTCACAAGAAGGTTGATACCCCTCTTGTTCAAGCATGTTTGTTTGCGTGTTTTCTGTCACAACAGGAACCCATGAAGATTTTTGATGCTCTCAAAGAACCAAGTTGGGTTGAAGCAATGCAGGATGAGCTTCACCAATTTGCTATCCAGGATGTTTGGGAGTTGGTTGATTGTCCCAGACATGTCAGACCTATTGGGACAAGATGGGTTCTTAGGAACAAAAAGGATGAAAGAGGCATTGTGGTAAAAAACAAGGCACGTTTAGTGTCTCAAGGATATACACAAGAGGAAGGGATAGACTATGGGGAGGTCGTTGCACCAGTTGCAAGGATTGAGGCAATAAGGATTTTTCTAGCCTATGCTTCCTCCATGGGCTTTACAGTCTATCAAATGGATGTGAAGAGTGCTTTTCTTTATGGCACAATTACAGAGGAGGTTTATGTAATGCAACCTCCTAGTTTTGAAGATTCAGAACATCCAGACAAGGTGTATAAAGTGAAGAAAGCTATGTATGGACTTCATCAAGCCCCAAGAGCATGGTATGGCACATTGTCCACCTATCTGGTGGAAAATGGATTCAAAAGGGGAACCATAGACCAGACCTTGTTTACAAAGAAGACTGGTAAAGATTTCTTACTTGTACAGGTCTATGTGGATGATAGCATCTTTGGCTCTTCTAGTCCAAAGATGAGTGAAGACTTTTCTAAGCTTATGACAGACAAGTTCAAGATGAGTGCAATGGGGGAGATGAACTTCTTTCTAGGGTTACAAGTTCAGCAGAAAGAAGATGGTATCTTCATCTCTCAAGATAAATATGTAGCAGAAATCTTGAAGAAGTTTGGCTTTTCTCTACATGAGAAAAGGGTTAGCACACCTATGGATAGGGAACACCCTTGGGGAAAAGTTGGAGATGGAAAAGAGGTGGATGTCAGGCATTATAGGTCAATGATTGGTTCATTGATGTATCTTACAGCTTCAAGATCTGACATTATGTTTTCTGTGTGTGCATGTGCACGCCATCAAGTGACTCCCAAAGAGTGTCATTTTAATGCTGTCAAGAGGATCTTTAGATACCTTAGATGTTATCCAGACCTAGGATTATGGTATCCAAAAGATTACCCATTGGAGCTTATTGCATATTCAAACAGTGATTATGGTGGTGACAAATTTGATAGAAAATCCACAACTGGTGGATGCCAGTTTCTTGGGAGTAGATTAATATCTTGGCAATGCAAGAAACAAACAGTGGTGGCCAATTCTACAACTGAAGCAGAGTATGTAGCTGTAGTTGCTTGTTGTGGACAAGTCTTGTGGATTCAGAACCAGCTGTTGGATTATGGGTATAATTTCATGCATACCAAGATTTTTGTAGACAATAACAGTACATTATGCATTATTAAAAATCCTGTACATCACTCTAAAACAAAACACATAGAAATTAGACATCATTATATAAGGGATTTTTTTGAAAAGGGTTTAATACAACCAGATAGGGTTGACACAGAAGAAAATGTGTCTAATTTATTAACTAAACCTTTTGATACTGGAAGATTTCAATACTTGGTAACAAGTATTGGAATGATCAATCTCGCTTAATATGTGTTTTGGGATCTTATTGTAAAAGTATGTACAGGATATGCATTGTTATTGGTCTTTATGTGAAATTAGATTTTCTACTTTATTTGTCTAACGCTGACAAAGGTTATCTTAACGCTGATAAGTGTTATCGTGACGTTGTCAGCAACATGTTAGTTTTGTGGTTTTTGATCTAATTGTGCAGGCGTTGTTAGCATTGTACCATTGGATACAGAGTTGCTTATGGATCCTTGGAGCATTATTGGAGCATGTTTTAATTTATGGATGATGGTTGGAATATTTATATTCCTATCTTGACATAAATTTTTTTTACATGCATCTTATTTGGAAACTTATGTATCATAGTTTTAGGGGAGGTTTAGGAACCTTTTAGGACTTTTTGGGTATTCTTTAAATACTCTTATCACAATTCTAGATTGTGTCCAATGGTGAGTATGAATTAGTTTACTAACTCATGAGGCACTGTAGCATGCAAAGTTGTTATCCTATGCATGCTGCCAAGACTTTTTGGCCTAGAATTGGATGTGGTCTGTTGGAAGACTTGGGTATGATTTATATTGGGCTTACCTGGGAAGTTACAAAGGGTTTTATGAGATAACGTAACAGTTAAGAACATTGGTTAGCAAGGGACACTAGAGGACTGTTATGTCTATCTTAAATAAGCAAGTGTGCATGATTGGACAGTGCTTGCCTCCCTATAGTAATTTTCAGTTTATAGGTCATCTTCACTAGGATAAATCACTTTGTTAGGGTCCTTTTTCATTTTTATTATTTTTTATTTTTGGACGTTGACAGATATATTTCCAAACGTTGTTGTGACCAATTTAGACGTTGACATGGATTTTTCCAACGTTGACAAGAATATAGCCGTTGGGCGTTGATAGGTTATTTTTGACCGTTGACACTCATTAGGTCCTACCCAGTTGTTATTTTTGACGAAAATTGGGGCCGTAATGTTTGGAGTTGATAACTTTTAATTAATGCACAAGATAACTTATTTTCTTTTTAATATTTTCATCATTATATTTTGAAAATACTTGCCTCATTTTTGACCAATCACATGTGCCTATCTCTCCTATAAATTTGGCTCCTTCTTTTTAAACAGGGTAATCTCATATTGTTGTCTAACATCTTTTCTCCTATAATTCATCTTTTATAACCTTTCACAAACAGCTTTCTACATCAATGGTGCCTATGTTTAAACCAAGTGACTTGGTATTGGGATTCAGAAGTCAACATAATATGGTTGCTTATTTGGAGGCCGACGATGCTCTGTTTCCTCAATACACTCAGATGGTGGCGTATTTGAATGCATCTCCACTTAGGTATGCACTTTCTCATGCTCCTCTCATCCCTGTCACTCATATTAAACAGTTTTGGAACACTGTCAGTTCCTCAACGCTTAATAATGTGACTACATTAACAGCTATTGTCCATGGGCGTCCATGGGTGGTTACTGAAGCCTTGGTTCGCCAGGCTTTGCATCTTAATGATGCAGATGGTATAACCACTCTACCGATTGGTGAGATAGAACAGGGACTTCAAGCTTTGGGTTATCCTTTCCCTGAAGAGGGAACTTTAAACAAATATAATAAACAGGAATTTCCCCCAGCTTGGAAGTACTTAATACATGTCATCCTTCAATGTTTAAGTCCCAAATGTACTGCACATAATGAAATTAACAGATCCATTGCTGGTGCAATTGTGTGTATTACTAATGGGTAAAAGTATAATTTTTCTAAACTGATTTTTGATAGCATGTGTAAAAACAAGGGCAATAAGATGAATTTGGCTTACCCAAGATTTTTACAAATGATTTTTGATGAACAAAGGTATTGCACCAGGGATCATGATAATTTTTATGTGATCCCTGTGCAAAAGAAAGCTATTTTCAGTAAGATGAATTCACCCCCAGACTTACCCCTTACCCAAGCCATGCTTGCTGTTATTGCAGCAACACAACCTCCACCTGACCCACAACCACAGCTTGACCCATTGCCTGAACCATCACCTTCACCTCAACACATGAAACTTGACCAAGATCCCTTCAACGCTGACACGTTAAATGTTGGCGTTGATACTTCAAATCCAGACGTTGACACCTTTCTACAACAGACCCAAACACCCCTTAACCTTCAAACTACCACCCAATCCACATCATCTTCTACATCCCCCTGAATTTAGGTTGGTAAAACGCCCAAGGACTACTGGAGTGTTCTCCTCTAGTGGTCCTAGCCATGTTGCAAAGAGAACCACCACCACAAGTATGGTTGGTGATATGGATGAGGCTAGGACTATTAGTTCTGGCTTAGATGCAGGCCAAGCCAGTCCTAACATTATTAAGACCTCATCCATGCCCCATGACTCTATTTTGGGAGGTCAAATACCCACTCTAGAGGACGGCAGATTGGAACCATATACAATGTTGGAATTGACGGCTGTCCGCATTAGCTTGCAAAAGCAAAATGCAGACCTGGTACAAACAGTCAGTACACAAGGCCTTGAACTCAAGCAATTGAGGGAGAGGATTGTTCTTTTGGAAGATGCTAACAATAGACATGGTATGGAGGATTCTTCCAAAGGGTAGGATGAGCAGGTACATGTGAGTGATAAAGGCTCACATGATGGAGAATCTTTGGGTGTGGCTGAAGCTCTTACTGAATTGAAGAAGCAACCAGGTTTTGATGTATCTTTGGTTACTCCTACAAATTTGAACTTATCCTTTACAGCAATGATGGAGCAGTTCACAAGAAGCACTGACAAGGGTAAAGTGAGCGTTGACAAGCAGATTTTGAACGCTGACACATCAAGTGCTGACAAGAGTAAGTTGGGCGTTGACACACAGGTTTTGAACGTTGACAGACCTGCAGATATGGTTGATGTATTCCAGTCATCAGCTATCATCAAGGAAGTGTCTTCACAGGTACCATCATCATCTTTACCCATCATTGATCCATTAGATAAGGGTAAAGGAATCATGGTTGAAACAGAGGTTCCAAAGGATGCAGCACAAGTACAATTTGTTTCAATGTTAGCTGCACAACTTATGGAACAAGAAAAGAAGAAGGTTGGTGAGTCCATTTGTGGTTACTTCTGAGGAGAAACAAGGAAGTAATGATGAATGTTCAGATTCAAGTGTTATGATAATTGAAGAACCAGAAAGACTTGAATATGGTGATGAGTTGGCAAGGGAGAAACTTGCTCAGTTGAAGTGGAAAGTAGATTATGATATGCCAGAAGTTTCCTAGATGTACCATGCTTGGGAGAATAAGGTTATGGAGAATCCAGATATTACAATTTCAGATCAAATTTGGAGTTTGGAGATTCTGCTAAGAGTTCAAAGAGATTGCAAGATATCATCAAGGTGGATGGAGTTTTCAGAAGTTGCAGGGATTGTCCTTTGAAGAATTGGAGTATAAGGCTTATCCTATTTGGGCAAGAGTGCAAGAAATGAACACTGTCAGACTTCTTTCAGATGAAAGGAAAGAAGAACTTGTAGAAGAGATGGAGATTCAAAAGGCTATGATTTTTCCAAGGTCGTTGAAGAAGGGAGTTCCACTTGAGTTTCCTAAATATTTGCATAAAGTGAATCTCAGTGAAGCTACTATTAGAAAGAGTATTAAACTCTCACCCATGGAAGCTTCAGATATGGTGAAAGTATTACCTCATGATTTCAGAAACCCTATCATTAGTTATGAAGAAGATGCAACTGGTTTTGGATGATTGGTAGATATGGGAAAGAGGTACACACTTTTACTACTCTTATGTCTTTGTTTGCAGGTATGGATAGGGAAGACTTGGCAGACCTTTGGAGGTTACTGCTGGCCAAGTATGAGACTGAAGCACCTACTTCAGTCAATGGAATAATGCTTTGGTCAACATTCAAGAGAATGTGTGCACCAGAAGAAGAAGATCTAGTTTTGAAGGATCTTGAGGATGATATCAGTGGACTTCAATGGTGTCTATATTCAGCAGCTGGTGTGTATCATTTGAGTTCTACAAAGTTTTCTGAATATCTTCTTGTGGATGCTGAATATCCCATGTCCAAAGAAGTTTTGGAAAAGATGAAGACAACACAACTGGAAATTGCCTACTCAAGTGACGTGGCCAAAGATTTGATTAGATATGTTTATTACCAATTTGATAAGATTTGTAAGAATCCTCCTTGTTCTTAGTTCTTATTCAGAAACTTGATTACTAGAGTAGATATCAAGTTTAGGGGAGGATTGTTGGGAATAAAATGTAGCCATTACACTTGGACGCTCACAAGAGCAATCTAAGCGTTGTTGAGAAGAAAAAAAGCGTTGACAGAACAAGAGTTGACAGGAAGAAGTCAAGCGTTGATAAGAAGAAGTCAAGCACTGATAGAAGACTTAGTCTACACGTATATGTTTCTAGTAAAGATATGATCGACAATGTATTTCTTATGTTTATCTTTTCCTAAAATAGCTAATATGTAGACTCTTGTACAAGGCTCCTTATGTCTATAAAAGGAGGCCTTTAGGTTTATGTTTCATATACGTTTTACACTTTCATTGTACGCAAGTTTGTTTTATCAATCAAGTGAAAGTTTGGTTTACATTGTTTGTGTGTTCTTGTTTGAGTATTAATTTCGCATAATACTTAAATTTTTTTATACACAAAAAAGTTTCTCTACGTGTTTAACTTGATTTAATCTCGTTTACACAAGCTAAATCGATCTAAGTTTGGGATCAACAAGTGGTATCAAAGCTTGTTGAGAAACTTAGATCTAAAGAACACAAAAACCCTAAATCGCCAAAAACCCTAATTTTTAAGAAACCCTAAAAACAACATGTCTACCCTAGAGTTAAACTCCTCCTCCTCCTCAACCCCCAACATCAAGATTCCCATGCTAGACCCACACAATTTTGAGCTGTGGAAGTTTAACTTTGAACAGTATCTTCAAATCCATGACTACACCCTATGGGAAATTATTGAATATGGAAACACATTCAATAAAGCTCAAAAGATTACAGTTGCCATCTTACAAAGAACAAATGTTCAAGGCTCTACTGAAGAGGATCGAAAAGAAAAACCTGAAGATGGTAGAGCTGTCTCATCTGAGGACATAGCAAAGAGAAGGAATGACATGAAAACCCTTAGCATTCTCAAAATCTCTTTGAGACAAGCAAATCGGCACAAATATAGAAGCTATGAGTCTACAAAAGATCTTTGGGCAGCCCTTGAAGTTGCTTATGGTGGTAATGCTGATACTGTACAAGTGAAAAAGAAGCAACTCTTGGATGAGTATGCTGTTTTTAAAGCTCAACCAAATGAAAAGCTAAGTGGAGTGAGAAGCAGACTTCTTGACATCACAAGCAAGCTGTCCTTTATGGGAACAGTGCTTGGTGATGTTGATATCATCACCACTTTTCTTAGAAGTCTTGATGATGCATGGAAGATTGAAGCAAGGTCTATAATTGCTAATAACACTCACAAAAGATCTACTTTTGATGATGTTTACAATAAACTAAGGCTGGTAGAGAATGAAACTCTTTTGGATCAAGGAAGCAAGTCTACCAATGGAAATATGGCCTTCTTCTCACATAGTGAAGGTCAATTTGATCAAAAGGAGTCATACATGCACCTCGTTACTAGATCAACTTGTGTCAACGCTGGATCAAGCCTTGTCAACGCCTCACATTCAGATGCTGACACATACAATGTTGACTCTCCAAGAGTCAAGCCTGCTGGTATTGATCTAGATACTGTTTGTGCATACATTGCTTCATTGCCCAATGGTTCAGTGATTACATATGAGGACCTTGAGCAAATTAGTGATGAGCATTTGGAGGAGATGGAAATAAAGTGGAATATGGCTCTTGCAAGTATAAGAGCAAACAGATGGAATCGAAGATTCAAGAAGAAGATGACTTTTAATGCTAAGGACACCGCTGGATTTGATAAATCCAAGGTTGAGTGTTATAATTGTCATCGAATGGGACACTTTATGAGAGAATGCAGATCTCCAAGAAGATCTGATGCTGGAAAACCCTCAAGCCAAATCAACAAGGCTCAGGATTCCAAAGCTATGGTTGCCATGCAAGATATTGATGGTGTTGGATGGGATTGGAGCTATTTGGCCAAGGATGAGGAAGAGAACAAAGCTTTGGTTGCAAAAAAGGAAGAAGAAGAGCATGTTCACTATGCTCTCATGGCACACTCTTCATCTTCATCAGACAATGAGGCATATGATGATGCATTTTGTAGTAAGGGTTGTCGTCTAAACACTGAAAAACTTAACAAAGAAGTTTTAAAATTGACAACAGATGTGGTTAATGAAAGATGCAAGTTGTCTAACTATCAACTTGCTCTTACTCAAACTGAAAAGATTGTAGCTGAGTATAAGAAAATGGAATTTGACCTAAAAGATCAAATCAATATTTTAACTCATGATTTAAATGCTAGTGTTGAGATTAGAAACATCATGGAAAGAGCCAATAGTGCTTTACAGGCTAAGTTAGACGAGGTTATCAAAAATAAAGATAATGTAGATCTTAAAATTCAGAGATTTGATAAAGCCTCACAAACCCTAGAAAAATGTGTTAGTGAACAAAGGGATTCTAGGGATATGACTGGGATTGGGATGAAAGAGTATGCTGGTATTCCACCACCTGCTGGGAACTTCTATGGTGTTCCTAGAAAGGACTTGTCTTGGACTGGTATACCAGAACTCCAAGAAGAGGAATGTACTCCTCCACCAAGAGTTCTTACCCAAGTAGAGACATACAAGCAGAAGTTGACTGATTTGGACCAATGTAAGAAAGCCAACCCTACCTTGTTTGTTAAGGGTGGCATGCTTAGTGACAGCCCAAATGAGTCTACACCTATAAAGGTGACAAAGCCAATCACTGGCAAGACTGTTGACCTTGGCTTAAACGTTGATAGAAAACCTAGTATTAAATATGCAGAAATGTATAGAAAACGTAGGTCATCAAAAAGCCAAATTAGTGATAATGGGACAGGTTTCTTCTCTTCTAGACCTAGAGCTATGTCTAGAAAAGCCTGTTATACTTGTGGAAGTGTTTCACATTTAGCCTATAAGTGTGTCAATGCTTCAAAGGTCAACGCTGAGAAAAAGTCAAACACTGTCAAACCCAAACCTTTTGTCCAGCAAAGTCCACAAGTTGTTAGACCAGCCCTATTCTTTACTAGAGGGTCTAATACTTATGGACAAAGACCTTTTCAGAAGACCAATACATGGTCTAACAGACAATGGGTTCCTGTTGTAAACCCTAGGTTCAACGCTGATAGGGTAATTTCAGCATTGACAAGAACAAACTAAACACTAACAGGAACGTTGCCAGACAAAATAATGCTAAATATTTGCAACCAAAGGGAAAGGGGTATAAAGCTTCTTTTAGCTTGACATGGAGACCTAAGCAAGATCAAAACCCTAATTCAGATGGGATTTCTATGACCTGTAACATATTTCATTATATTTCAAAGGTCATAACAAAACCAATTGGGGTGAACTGAGTGTTTAATCCAAAAAGGGATGAACATTGGGTTGTCATAAGGACTAAGTCTGTTCTTGCTGAAAAACCAAATGAATCCAAGTCTGCTCAGGCTGGGCTCCCAAAGAAAACTAATTTGTTTTTTTATGTGTGCAGGGCATTCAATAGCAGGTTAATGATTATGGCTATTGGGATAGTGGATGCTCTAGGCACATGACTGGGAAGGAAGATTATCTCACAAACTTCACTCCCATTAAGGATGGTGAAAAAGTTTACTTTGGAGGCGGATATGGAACTATCACTGGCAAAGGAACTCTTCTCACTAACAATTTTCGTTTTGAAAACGTGTTTTCGATAAAAGAACTTGACTATAATCTGTTTAGTGTATCACAAGTTTGTGAAGGATCTTTTCACAGATACTGAATGCTTGGTGTTGAGCAAAGATTTTAAAATACCAGATGAGAAATTCATTGATTATAGAACACCTAGGCATAAAGACAAATATAATTTGTATCTTAACAGAATTAGGATGAATAATATTTTGTCATGTCTATATGCTAAGGCTTCAGTTGATGAGAGTAATCTTTGGCACAGAAGATTAGGGCACATTAATTTTAAAAATATAAATAGACTTGTGAGACATGGTTTAGTTGATGGTTTGCCTGAAAAGGCTTTCCACAATGACCACTCTTGTGTTGCATGCCTTAAAGGAAAACATCACAAGGTTTCATTGAAGTCTAAACCATTGCACTCTAGTTCTAAACCACTTCACTTGCTGCATATGGACTTGTTTGGTCCAACTAATATAGAAAGCTTAAATGGTAAATCTTACTGTTTTGTCATCACTGATGATTTTTATAGATTTACTTGGAATTTATTTTTAGCTTTGAAAAGTGACACTGCTGATACTTTGATTAACTTCATTACCCAAATAGAAAAGAAGTCTGGTAATGAGGTTAAGATGCTTAGAAGTGATAATGGTGGTAAGTTTGGAAATAATTTATTAGATGACTTTTGTGCCAAGAAAGGGATTACTAGATAATTTAGTGTAGCTAGAACCCCACAACAAAATGGGGTAGCTGAGAGAAAGAATAGAACCCTCATAGAAGCAGGCAGAACTATGTTAGCTGATGCTCACTTTCCCATTACTTTTTGGAATGAGGCTGTGAATACAGCTTGTTATGTTCAGAATAGGGCATTAGTTAACAAGATTCATAACAAAACACCTTATGAGTTACTTTAGGGCAGGAAACCTAATGTTGGTTTTCTTAAACCTTTTGGATGTCATGTAGTTGTGTTGGATACTAGTGATGCCTTAAGTAAGTTTAGTGCTAAAGGTGATGAAGGCTACTTCCTGGGTTATTCTGTGCAGAGTAGAGGATATAGGGTTTACCTTATGAAAGAAACACGTATACTTGAAAAGGTACATGTTAGGTTTTTAGAAAGTAAACCTAGTGATCCTGAAAGTGGTCCAAATTGGTTATTTGACTTGGAACCTCTCTCTAGGACTTTGAATTATATGCCTGTTACTAACCCAAACATTGTGAAGGTAACTTAAAATGTTGTGGAAGAACCAGTTGTTGATGTTTCAGGTAAACAGGTTGATGAAGAGGTTGTTACCATTCCCATATAGACAGATGCATTGCTGTTGCTGCTGGAAAGGAAAAAGGTGGTCCCCAAGTATCACCTGTTGAAAACATGCATGATCTTTCAGGCGCTGACAAAGTAAATTCTGGCGCTGACAAGACAAATTCAGGCGTTGATGGCTCAAACGTTGACAACTTCGGTCCAGGCGTTGACAAATCTTTTGACCATCTTTTGTCTTCCAATTATTTTGAACAAGGTGAACCTTCAAACATAAATGGAGAGGTTCATTCAGATAACGATGGAAGAGAGTCTGAAGAGGATATTGGTAACGTAGAAAATGAGATTGAGGATAACACACTTATTGAGGGAGGAGTGCTCACTTCTACAATAAAAAATCACCCTCCTTCTCTAATTATAGGTGATGTGATGACTCCTGTGCAAACTAGAAGGTCTCATCAGAATCTAGAAGGATTTATTACCAATATTCACAAGAAGGTTGATACCCCTCTTGTTCAACCATGTTTGTTTGCCTGTTTTCTGTCACAACAGGAACCCAAGAAGATTTTTGATGCTCTCAAAGAACCAAGTTGGGTTGAAGCAATGCAGGATGAGCTTCACCAATTTGTTATCCAGGATGTTTGGGAGTTGGTTGATTGTCCCAGACATGTCAGACCTATTGGGACAAGATGGGTTCTTAGAAACAAAAAGGATGAAAGAGGCATTGTGGTAAAAAACAAGGCACGTTTAGTGGCTCAAGGATATACACAATAGGAAGGGATAGACTATGGGGAGGTCTTTGCACCAGTTGCAAGGATTGAGGCTATAAGGATTTTTCTAGCCTATGCTTCCTGCATGGGCTTTACAGTCTATCAAATGGATGTGAAGAGTGCTTTTCTTTATGGCACAATTGCAGAGGAGGTTTATGTAATGCAGCCTCCTGGTTTTGAAGATTCAGAACATCCAGACAAGGTGTATAGAGTGAAGAAAGCTATGTATGGACTTCATCAAGCCCCAAGAGCATGGTATGGCACATTGTCCACCTATCTGGTGGAATATGGATTCAAAAGGGGCACCATAGACCAGACCTTGTTTACAAAGAAGACTGGTAAAGATTTCTTACTTGTACAGGTCTATGTGGATGATATCATCTTTGGCTCTTCTAGTCCAAAGATGAGTGAAGACTTTTCCAAGCTTATGACAGACAAGTTCAAGATGAGTGCAATGGGGGAGATGAACTTCTTTCTAGGGTTACAAGTTCAGCAGAAAGAAGATGGTATCTTCATCTCTCAAGATAAATATGTAGCAGAAATCTTGAAGAAGTTTGGCTTTTCTCCACATGAGAAAAGGGCTAGCACACCTATGGATAGGGAACACCCTTGGGGAAAAGTTTGAGATGGAAAAGAGGTGGATGTCAGGCATTATAGGTCAATGATTGGTTCATTGATGTATCTTACAGCTTCAAGACCTGACATTATGTTTTCTGTGTGTGCATGTGCACGCCATCAAGTGACTCCCAAAGAGTGTCATCTTAACGCTATCAAGAGGATCTTTAGATACCTTAGATGTTATCCAGACCTGGGATTATGGTATCCAAAAGATTACCCATTGGAGCTTATTGCATATTTAGACAGTGATTATGGTGGTGACAAATTTGATAGAAAATCCACAACTGGTGGATGCCAGTTTCTTGGGAGTAGATTAATATCTTGGCAATGCAAGAAACAAACAGTGGTGGCCAATTCTACAACTGAAGCAGAGTATGTAGCTGCATTTGCTTGTTGTGGACAAGTCTTGTGGATTCAGAACCAGCTGTTGGATTATGGGTATAATTTCATGCATACCAAGATTTTTGTAGACAATAACAGTACATTATGCATTATTAAAAATCCTGTACATCACTCTAAAACAAAACACATAGAAATTAGACATCATTATATAAGGGATTGTTTTGAAAAGGGTTTAATACAACCAGATAGGGTTGACACAGAAGAAAATGTGTCTAATTTATTAACTAAACCTTTTGATACTAGAAGATTTCAATACTTGGTAACAAGTATTGGAATGATCAATCTCGCTTAATATGTGTTCTGGGATCTTATTGTAAAAGTATGTACAGGATATGCATTGTAAAAAGTATGTACAGGATATGCATTGTTATTGGTCTTTATGTGAAATTAGATTTTCTACTTTATTTGTCTAACGCTGACAAAGGTTATCTTAATGCTGATAAGTGTTATCGTGACGTTGTCAGCAACATGTTAGTTTTGTGGTTTTTGATCTAATTGTGCAGGCGTTGTTAGCATTGTACCATTGGATACATAGTTGCTTATGGATCCTTGGAGCATTATTGGAGCATGTTTTAATTTATGGATGATGGTTGGAATATTTATATTCCTATCTTGACATAAATTTTTATTTACATGCATCTTATTTGGAAACTTATGTATCATAGTTTCAGGGGAGGTTCAGGAACCTTTTAGGACTTTTTGGGTATTCTTTAAATACTCTTATCACAATTCTAGATTGTGTCCAATGGTGAGTATGAATTAGTTTACTAACTCATGAGGCACTGTAGCATGCAAAGTTGTTATCCTATGCATGCTGCCAAGACTTTTTGGCCTAGAATTGGATGTGGTCTGTTGGAAGACTTGGGTATGATTTATATTGGGCTTACCTGGGAAGTTACAAAGGGTTTTATGAGATAACTTAACAGTTAAGAACATTGGTTAGCAAGGGACACTAGAGGACTGTTATGTCTATCTTAAATAAGCAAGTGTGCATGATTGGATAGTGCTTGCCACCCTATAGTAATTTTCAGTTTATAGGTCATCTTCACTAGGATAAATCACTTTGTTAAGGTCCTTTTTAATTTTTATTATTTTTTATTTTTGGACGTTGACAGATATATTTCCAAACGTTGTTGTGACCAATTTAGACGTTGACATGGATTTTTCCAACGTTGACAAGAATATAGCCGTTGGGCGTTGATAGGTTATTTTTGACCGTTGACACTCATTGGGTCCTAACCAGTTGTTATTTTTTACGAAAATTAGGGCCGTAATGTTTGGAGTTGATAACTTTTAATTAATGCACAAGATAACTTATTTTCTTTTCAATATTTTCATCATTATATTTTGAAAATACTTGCCTCATTTTTGACCAATCACATGTGCCTATCTCTCCTATAAATTTGGCTCCTTCTTTTTAAACAGGGTAATCTCATATTGTTGTCTAACATCTTTTCTCCTATAATTCATCTTTTATAACCTTTCACAAACAACTTTCTACATCAATGGCGCCTAAGTTTAAACCAAGTGACTTGGTATTGGGATTCAGAAGTCAGCATAATATGGTTGCTTATTTGGAGGCTGACGATGCTCTGTTTCCTCAATACACTCAGATGGTGGCGTATTTGAATGCATCTCCACTTAGGTATGCACTTTCTCATGCTCCTCTCATCCCTGTCACTCATATTAAACAGTTTTGGAACACTGTCAGTTCCTCAACGCTTAATAATGTGACTACATTAACAGCTATTGTCCATGGGCGTCCATGGGTGGTTACTGAAGCCTTGGTTCGCCAGGCTTTGCATCTTAATGATGCAGATGGTATAACCACTCTACCCATTGGTGAGATAGAACAGGGACTTCAAGCTTTGGGTTATCCTTTCCCTGAAGAGGGAACTTTAAACAAATATAATAAACAGGAATTTCCCCCAGCTTGGAAGTACTTAATACATGTCATCCTTCAATGTTTAAGTCCCAAATGTACTGCACATAATGAAATTAACAGATCCATTGCTGGTGCAATTGTGTGTATTACTAATGGGCAAAAGTATAATTTTTCTAAACTGATTTTTGATGGCATGTGTAAAAACAAGGGCAATAAGATGAGTTTGGCTTACCAAAGATTTTTACAAATGATTTTTGATGAACAAAGGTATTGCACTAGGGATCATGATGATTTTTATGCGATCCCTGTGCAAAAGAAAGCTATTTTTAGTAAGATGAATTCACCCCCTTGATAGGTGTGTAAACACCCATCCTTTTTACCACTTAATTACAATAATAACCGGACCAAAACGTGTATTTTATGTCTTTTATGTCGGAACTATGCGTGGTTTGTGTTTTTGTTGTGATTTAGGACTAAATTGTGGAAAGTGGAGAAAACGCGGCATTTACGGGCTTTTATTGAAGAAAAAGATGAAAGATGAAGTCGAGAAGTCAAGAGTGCAAAAAGAACGGAAGTCCAAGACCAATTCTGAAGATTTATCGAAGAAAAAGTCAAAAGACGGAAGTTTACTTAAAGCCGAAGAACTCGAGTCTTATTTATTGAAGAATTAAAAGACGAGTTTAAAGAATTCCCGAGCCATAAGTCTTTAAAGTCCAAGATTAATAAAAGATTAAGAAGGGAAGGACTTAATGGTGCAATTAAGAAGAAAGGAAGGAGGGGAGGAAGCTTCCTCTAAACACTTCCAAATCTCCTATAAATACCCCTCATTTTCATTTCATTAGTTTTGTTGGCTAGAGTGACACTAGTTCTTCCATCTTTATTTACTTTCAAATTTACTTTATTGCACATTTATTTACCTTGTCTTGCACTTTAATTTTCAAGTAAGTTAATTTTATTTTCATTACACGTTTACTTTTCTTGTTAAAATCTCTCCTTCTACCTTTCTTTCTTGCTTGATCTTGTTGTTTACATGCTTATTATCTTGCTTATTTGATTAAAGATTGTGTTTTTATGCTTGTGATTGTTTTAGATTATTGATTCTTATAGCTTATTTGTTTTCATCTTTAAGTTTTTAAAGTTTTTATAAAAGTTATTTTTATATAAAAGTTTGTTTTTCGTAAATCTTTTCCATTTAGTGTTTTGAAAGTCTTTAAATTTCTGTTTAGTAGCTTTTTCTTATACGGTTTGCCTTAGGATTCTCATTTTGTGCTTATTTGATTAGTAGCTTATTTGTTTAGCTTATTTTTCATTCCTTTTACTGTATTCCGACCATACAGGTCGGAAAAGGGTTTACCATTCCGATTATAGTGATCAGAAAAGTGTTTTGATATTCCTATTGACATTCCGATTGGAGGGCTTTGGTATTCCGATCAGGGTAGGTTTGGGTATTCCGATCAGGTAAGTGACAGTTATTCCGATTGGTGCTCCTTTCCTCATTCCGATCGAGGTGTTTGTGTGTTATTCCGATCAGGTATAGTGACGATATTCCGATTAGGGGTTCTGCTCAGCATTCCGACCAGGGGTTTCTACTATATTCCGATCAGAGGTGAGTTCATATTCCGATCTGAGGTTTGTTTGGATATTCCGATCTGAAGAAGTGACATATTCCGATCTGAGGTTTCCGATCAATATTCCGACAGGTAGGATTTGATATTCCGACGAGGTCTGATCGGAATATATTCCGATTTGGCATTGTTTTTCTCTATTTAACTTTGTTTATTTTTCTAAGTTTACATTTTCATATTTTGTCTAATTTTAATTCACGTCACGCTTTAATTTTAACGCCATATAATTTCTCGCCATTTTACTTTAACGCATTTTAGTTTTAAGCCTTTTACTTTAATTGTCTTGCACATTTTATTTAAAAAAAACCAAAAATATTTGTTATACCAAAGTCAACTGAGTCGTACTTTGAACCAATAATCAATTCGTTAAGATATCGAGAACTTGAACTTTAATTTTTATACGGGGTGTCAAAAGCCTTGTATTAAACCAATAATCAATTCGATTAGAACACTAGAACGATAATTTTATTACTAGCAAAATGCTGGTATTAAATGGCGCAGCTGCCGGCTCTTTTCGTAAAGATTAACAGTTTTCTGTAAGAGACGCGTTGCTTTTTGGGATCCGTTCACTTGTGAGCGTTATTTTTCTTGCATAAAAAATTCAAAAAATCATAAAAATTAAAATTGATAAAAAACCATAAAAAGTAAAAATTTCAAAAATCCAAAAAGATTTTATTTTTATTGTGTATATATATTGTCTTTGCGTTTGGTTTCTTTTTCTTTTGCATTTTTAGGTGTATGCGTACTAGATCTTCTAATTATCAAGAGCCCGAGACTCGAGAAGATTTAAGTATGTCAGGTGTCAACAACAATAATCCACCGCACCTCAATAATAACAACAATGTTCTTCCACAACCCGATCTTCGGACAATGGAGGAACTTTGTCAACCTACCATGTTTGGACGAGGAGGACCGATTGCGCCGATGCAAATCACGGCTCCAGAGTTTTCGTTGAAGCACCACATGATTCAGCAAGTGCAAACTAACCCATTCCGTGGATTGCCAGATGATGATGCCAACAAACACCTCGACAAGTTCATTACAATCACCCAAAGCATGAAGTTGCCTAGGGCCACAATGGATGTTCTTCGCCTACAACTATTCCCACATACTTTATCACATCATGCCGAGAAATGGTTTGATCATCTCTCGAAGAATTCTATTCACACTTGGGATGACATGACTCAACGCTTTTTATCGCGCTACTTTCCACCATCCATGGTCACAAGCCTTCACAATCAAATCAGCGGTTTCATGCAAGATCCTGATGAATCTCTTTTTGATGCTTGGGAAAGATATAATGTCTTGATTGATCGTTGTCCAAACCACAACATGCTTCCCGTCACCCTAGTTGATACTTTCTACAACGGATTGACTTTTCGAGATCGTGATACGATTAATGCAGTCGCTGGTGGCACATTCATGAAAAGGAGACCCGAGGAGTGTAGAGAGCTTATTGAGAACATGACTACTCACCACAAAAAATGGGATTCCTCTGCTTCTTCAAGGAACTACCCGAGAGTCAATGTTTCTTCTACCTCAGCAAACCCTGATATGACCGAACTCACCCGCATGATGACTGAAATGAGCAAAATTATCACGCTTCTCGCTTCAAACCAACAACAACAACAACAAGTTAAAGCGGTTGCACCTTCTTGTGAAACATGCGGCGGTCCTCACTCATATACCGATTGTCCTTCGACTCAAGGAAATCTGGAAAATGTGTATGCAGCTTATGGTAATTATTCACCGGAAAATTACCAAGCTCGACCTCAAGGGGATAGAAATCTGCTGAGTTACCGATCAAACAACTACCTTTCACCCAGTTTTTCTCCTCAAAACCAAAATCCCGCCAACAACTACAATAGAAGCAACCAAATCCCACCAAGAGCTTCTAATCATTATCACCTACCCGCTCAACAAACCCCACCCATTAACCCTGATGTTGAAGCCATCATGAGAACCCAAGGTGAGCAAATCAAGAATCTACAGAGTCAAATTATCAATCTTAAAGGAGATATTACCAAGCAAGGAAATGAGATAAGATCTGAGCTTCGGGATAATATCCCATCTTCCTTCAGCAATCAAACAAATGATTTTAAGAATATGCTTGCTAGTTTCTTGCCCGCAGCTCAACCTTCTTCTTCGAGCTCTCTACCTTCAAACACCGTCACCAATCCGCGAGCAAATGTGAGTGCTATTACTACCCGTAGTGGAATTACCATTGTCGATCCACCTATCCCGCCCCCATCATCTACACCTCCTCCACCACCATTTATCCCTACTCAGTATTAGTGCACCATTACCGTCTCCGCCTCGTCATGACGATGTACCTAGGATGGACCCTTCAACATCTCAACCTTTAGCTGCTACACCTTCACCTTCACCACCCAAACCCAATATCCCTTATCCCTCTCGTTTAGGCAAGACCAAAATGCTAACCAAGGATGACTCTGAAGTGTCACGCTATGTGAAGATGATCTCTCAAATGAACTTCAACATTAGCTTTCTTGAAGCACTTGTCCACATGCCCAAATTTGTTAAAGCATTTAAGGAATTGCTTAACAAGAAGGAGAAGTTGATTGAACTTGCCAACACACGCTTAAATGAAAACTGCTCTGCAGTTATTCTTAAAGAACTTCTGGAAAAGATTGGAGATCCCGGTCGTTTTGTGTTGCCTTGCGTTTTCAACAAAACTGAAGAATTTACTGCCCTTGCTGATCTCGGGGCTAGTATTAATCTTATGCCTTTGAGTGTTTGGAAAACACTATCATTGCCCGACCTCACTCCAACAAAGATGACTCTTGAACTTGCAAATCGCACTCTCGCTTACCCCGTTGGTATTGCCGAAGACGTGTTCATCAAAGTTGGCACATTTACTTTCCCGGTCGATTTTGTCGTTGTTGATTATGAAATGGACCCTCGTATTCCTTTAATACTTGGTCGGCCATTCTTGAGAACCGGACGAGCTTTAGTTGATGTTGCCGAAGGTGAGTTAATCTTAAGAGTCGGGAATGATGCACAAGTTTTCAAAATGGGGAAGCTTACAAGCAAATCCTATGGACGAGAATCAGTGAATATGATTAATGTGCTTGATGACTTTGTTGTCTACAACAATCCTCTATTCGACTCTTGCATTGATAATCCACTCTTTCATGATAATCTGGATGATTCTCCCTCCAATTTGGACGCTTCCCCCATTTATGATTCTCCACCAGTCTTTGATGCTTATGATGATGAGTCTAGCTCAGATTCAGATGATTATGATGCCCTTACTTCTGAGTATCCCGATCTGCACACGTATGATGATTTCGATGAGGCTGATACTCTTTCGAGTGATTCTTCACATGATGAAGATCCTCCACCGCCATCACTCGATCCTACTTTGGACGATTACTCATTTGAGGAAGATTTCTCTACGTTTCTCAACACTTACTTCCCTCATGAGAGTGATGCTCCTCCTTTGGACTTTGAAGATTATCGTCTTGATCCTACTTTGGATTTGAAGCACATTCTTTCAAAGGAGAAGAAACCGGTCGACGCTGATATCCGCATCACATATGATTTAACACCTCTTTGTCCATCTTCTGAGGACGAGGTTGTGCTTCTTCGCGGATCTTCTTCACACTCTGCTGAGCCTGAGTGCTATTTTCCCTTCAAGGAAAAGGTGTTCGACCCCGGTATTAATATTCTGCAGCCATCTCAGTATCCACCTGATGAAATAAAAGGAAAAATATTTGGAACTATTGAAGACATGCTTGCACCACTTCACCCTTGCTTCCACCATGCTCCATCGTTTCTTAAGGGAACCTTGCCTATCCTTCTTTGGCTTGCCTTGTTCGACTTAAGCTTCTGCTACTTGATGGACGAAAACTATGTCTTTGATCCTGGTGGATATGTTTCATGCTTCTTCCTATGATGATCAAGGTCGAGTCAGGCTCACGACTCGGTTATCCAAAACCAAGCGCTTCTTGGGAGGCAACCCATGCATCTATCTTTTCGCTTTCTTTACCATAAGTGTAGGGGGGAGACCCGTTGGTTTGCTATTTCCTCTCCTCTCCTCTCTTCTTATTCAGTGATTCGAGCCCAATGATCCACTCTTGATGATTCTTGACGACCCGTGATTCCGTGTCCACTTCTTCCCGGTTCTATCCTAAACTCTTTTCGATTCACTATTTTATATTTTCTCAATATCAAAATAGGAATCTCTTTAGTTGTCTCTTCCTTGGCGAGATTTAAACAAAGTGCACAATGTCCTAAGTGTTGGGGAGTTTACTCCCACATGCTTAAACATTGAGGACAATGTTTATCTTAAGTGTAGGGGGGACTTCTATCGAAGTTAAGTGGCCTTTTCCTTGTATTTGTCCTCATTTTAACTGGAAAATCAATTTTTCGATATTTTTCAAAATTTTTGATCTATTTTGGCCTATTACTTTTTCCCTTTGTAAAGTTATTTTCTTTCTTTGCTAGAATAAATGTTTAATAAAGTGGTTTTAATTTTCAAACGTTGTGAATCTTTTGACTCAACCCAAGTTTACTTATCTAAGTTACTCTAGCTAGTATCCTTAACATGTTTAAGTCAAGTTTTGCTAGGCTTTTATATAGGGAGCTATAAAATGCGAAAGTCTTAACTCTCACGGGTTAAGAACAAGAACTTTTCGCAAGTTCCTATAATTGATCCTAGAGAGTCGTTTATCAAGGGAACTTTAAAACGCGATTTCTAAACTTGAAAAAGTCTAAGAATTTGCAAGATCCTATAGGCGACTCGAAAACCCAAAACTTTGATTTAATAGGCTAAGCATCCACGAGTCTCATTACTTGAGATTTTAAACTGTGGAGAACGAGAGATGATACAGCCAATTATAAGTTTAGTATTCTTTCGTGAATTTATGTGAGTTAATTATGAGCCTATTCTCCCATCGGTTGTTAATAAATTTATCTGCAATAAATAAGGTTGTACGATTTGAAAAGTTACTTGGCTTCTAGCCCAAGATCGTTTAAAAGTTGCTCGGTATGGATTAGAGTTCATAGCCAAGGCATAAATTATTGAAGCGGGATGCGAAGATTGGCGACTCCAAAAAGGTCCTAACAAGACATGAGGGCTATATTTTGTTGCTAAAGATCCAAAAGTGATGTGAAGAATCATTTATCAAAAATCAATATGAAGGATCGAGACACAAGACGAAAAGCAAAAACTCCCCAAAAGTCATGGAGAATTGTATCCGAAAAGACCCTAGCAAGGTATGAGGATAAATAGATCCAAGTCATAAAAGGAGGCGGATCGTTGTATATCAAAGTCCAAAATAAAGATTAGAGAAAAATAAAGAAGTCGTGGTCCAAGTCTGAATCTCTCAAAACTTCAAGTGAAGAAATTCCATTATGAAGAGAAGACCATAATTTCATGAACGTCTCTCAAGGTTTGAAGTATGAAGTCGCTGCCAAATATCGGTCCGAGAAAGGTCTCAAATCGCGAAGCGAGTTATGCCAAGATATGAACTTTATGAGGTCCCGAGAAGCAGTTTTAAAAGATTTTGTCCTTTATCTAACTATTGATTAAATCGTTCACTTTATTTTTGGACTAAATAACTATCGAAATAAGTCAACAATGCATCTTCATGATCATTCAAGACAATAATAAAATATAAGAGATACACCTAGGAATAAGGGAGTCTAAGTGAGTAATTGGCCCACATGAGTTCGTGTTAGTTTACTAACTTATAATAACAATGATCTCGTTTTTAAGCTTGGTTTGGAGAAAGTGAAAACTTGAGGATGATGATTATTCATGACATTTCCAAAACCCAAGGTATGTTTTTGATTTCTTAATTTTCTTTACTTTGAATGTTTATAGTTTTCTATCTCTTTAATAAAGGCCAACGTGGATTGATTATGATGAAAAATGAAATCTTGCTTTGTAACTAATGCATTGCATGAGGACATTGCAATGGTCAAGTGTAGGGGATTTGATAGGTGTGTAAACACCCATCCTTTTTACCACTTAATTACAATAATAACCGGACCAAAACGTGTATTTTATGTCTTTTATGTCGGAATTATGCGTGGTTTGTGTTTTTGTTGTGATTTAGGATGAAATTGTGAAAAATGGAGAAAACACGGCATTTACGGGCTTTTATTGATGAAAAAGATGAAATATGAAGTCGAGAAGTCAAGAGTGAAAAAAGAACGGAAGTCCAAGACCAATTCTGAATATTTATCGAAGAAAAAGTCAAAAGACGGAAGTTTACTTAAAGCCGAAGAAATCGAGTCTTATTTATTGAAGAATTAAAAGAAGAGTTTAAAGAATTCCCGAGCCATAAGTCGTTAAAGTCCAAGATTAACAAAAGATTAAGAAGGGAAGGACTTAATGGTGCAATTAAGAAGAAAGGAAGGAGGGGAGGAAGCTTCCTCTAAACACTTCCAAATCTCCTATAAATACCCCTCATTTTCATTTCATTAGTTTTGTTGGCTAGAGTGACACTAGTTCTTCCATCTTTATTTACTTGCACATTTACTTTATTGCACATTTATTTACCTTGTCTTGCCCTTTAATTTTCAAGTAAGTTAATTCTATTTTAATTGCACCTTTACTTTTCTTGTTAAAATCTCTCATACTACCTTTCTTTCTTCCTTGATCTTGTTGTTTACATGCTTATTATCTTGCTTATTTGATTAAAGATTGTGTTTTTATGCTTGTGATTGTTTTAGATTATTTATTCTTATAGCTTATTTGTTTTCATCTTTAAGTTTTTAAAGTTTTTATAAAAGTTATTTTTATATAAAAGTTTGTTTTTCGTAAATCTTTTCCATTTAGTGTTTTGAAAGTCTTTAAATTTCAGTTTAATAGCTTTTTCTTATACGGTTTGCCTTAGGATTTTCATTTTGTGCTTTTTGATTAGTAACTTATTTGTTTAGCTTATTTTTCATTCCTTTTACTGTATTCCGACCATACAGGTCAGAAAAGGGTTTACCATTCCGATTATAGTGATCAGAAAAGGGTTTTGATATTCCTATTGACATTCCGATTGGAGGGCTTTGGTATTCCGATCAGGGTAGGTTTGGGTATTCCGATTAGGTAAGTGACAGTTATTCCGATTGGTGCTCCTTTCGTCATTCCGATCGAGGTGTTTGTGTGGTATTCCGATCAGGTATAGTGACGATATTCCGATTAGGGGTTCTGCTTAGCATTCCGACCAGGGGTTTCTACTATATTCCGATCAGAGGTGAGTTCATATTCCGATCTGAGGTTTGTTTGGATATTCCGATCTAAAGAAGTGACATATTCCGATCTGAGGTTTCCGATCAATATTCCGACAGGTAGGATTTGATATTCCGACGAGGTCTGATCGGAATATATTCCGATTTGGCATTGTTTTTCTCTATTTAACTTTGTTTATTTTTCTAAGTTTACATTTTCATATTTTGTCTAATTTTAATTCTCGTCACGCTTTAATTTTAACGCCATTTAATTTCTCGCCATTTTACTTTAACGCATTTTAGTTTTAAGCCTTTTACTTTAATTGTCTTGCACATTTTATTTAAAAACAACCAAAAATATTTGTTTTACCAAAGTCAACTGAGTCGTACTTTGAACCAATAATCAATTCATTAAGATATCGAGAACTTGAACTTTAATTTTTATACGGGGTGTCAAAAGCCAGGTATTACCCCTCATAGAGACTTACCCCTTACCCAAGCCATGCTTGTTGTTATTGCAGCAGCACAACCTCCACCTGACCCACAACCACAACTTGACCCATTGCCTGAACCATCACCTTCACCTCAACACATGAAACTTGACCAAGATCCCTTCAACGCTGACACGTTAAATGTTGGCGTTGATACTTCAAATCCAGACGTTGACACCTTTCTACAACAGACCCAAACACCCCTTAACCTTCAAACTATCACCCAATCCACATCATCTTCTACACCCCCTGAATTTAGGTTGGTAAAACGCCCAAGGACTATTGGAGTGTTCTCATCTAGTGGTCCTAGCCATGTTGAAAAGAGAACCACCACCACAAGTATTGTTGGTAATATGGATGAGGCTAGGACTATTGGTTCTGGCTTAGATGCAGGCCAAGCCAGTCCTAACATCATTAAGACCTCATCCATGCCCCATGACTCTATTTTGGGAGGTCAAATACCCACTCTAGAGGAGGGCAGATTGGAACCATATACAATGTTGGAATTGACGGCTGTCTGCATTAGCTTGCAAAAGCAAAATGCAGACCTGGTACAAACAGTCAGTACACAAGGCCTTGAACTCAAGCAATTGAGGGAGATGATTGTTCTTTTGGAAGATGCTAACAATAGACGTGGTATGGAGGATTCTTCCAAAGGGGAGGATGAGCAGGTACATGTGAGTGATAAAGGCTCACATGATGGAGAATCTTTGGGTGTGGCTGAAGCTCTTACTGAATTGAAGAAGCAACCAGGTTTTGATGTATCTTTGTTTACTCCTACAAATTTGAACTTATCCTTTACAGCAATGATGGACCAGTTCACAAGAAGCACTGATAAGTGTAAAGTGAGCGTTGACAAGCAGATTTTGAACGCTGACACATCAAGCGCTGACAAGAGTAAGTTGGGCGTTGACACACAGGTTTTGAATGTTGACAGACCTGCAGATATGGTTGATGTATTCCAGTCATCAGCTATCATCAAGGAAGTGTCTTCACAGGTACCATCATCATCTTTACCCATCATTGATCCATTAGATAAGGGTAAAGGAATCATGGTTGAAACAGAGGTTCCAAAGGATGCAGCACAAGTACAATTTGTTTCAATGTTAGCTGCACAACTTATGGAACAAGAAAAGAAGAAGGTTGGTGAGTCACCATTTGTGGTTACTTCTAAGGAGCAAGAAGGAAGTAATGATGAAAGTTCAGATTCAAGTGTTATGATAATTGAAGAACCAGAAAGACTTGAATATGGTGATGAGTTGGCAAGGGAGAAACTTGCTGAGTTGAAGTTGAAAGTAGATTATCATATGCCAGAAGTTGCCTAGATGTACCATGCTTAGGAGAATAAGGTTATGGAGAATCCAGATATGACAATTTCAGATCAAATTTGGGGTTTGGAGATTCTGCTAAGAGTTCAAAGAGATTGCAAGATATCATCAAGGTGGATGGACTTTTCAGAAGTTGCAGGGATTGTCCTTTGAAGAATTGGAGTATAAGGCTTATCCTATTTGGGCAAGAGTGCAAGAAATAAACACTATCAGGCTATGATTTTTCCAAGGTCGTTGAAGAAGGGAGTTCAACTTGAGTTTCCTAAATATTTGAATAAAGTGAATCCCAGTAAAGCTACTATTAGAAAGAGTATTAAACTCTCACCCATGAAAGCTTCAGATATGGTGAAAGTATTACCTCATGATTCCAGAAACCCTATCATTAGTTATGAAGAAGATGCAACTGGGTTTTGGATGATTGGTAGATATGGGAAAGAGGTACACACTTTTACTACTCTTATGTCTTTGTTTGCAAGTATGGATAGGGAAGACTTGGGAGACCTTTGGAGGTTACTGTTGGCCAAGTATGAGACTGAAGCACCTACTTCAGTCAATGGAATAAAGCTTTGGTCAACATTCAAGAGAATGTGTGCACCAGAAGAAGAAGATCTAGTTTTGAAGGATCTTGAGGATGATATCAGTGGACTTCAACGGTGTCTATATTCAGCAGCTGGTGTGTATCATTTGAGTTCTATAAAGTTTTTTGAATATCTTCTTGTGGATGCTGAGTATCCCATGTCCAAAGAAGTTTTGGAAAAGATGAGGACAACACAATTGGAAATTGACTACTCAAGTGACGTGGCCAAAGATTTGATTAGATATGTTTATTACCAATTTGATAAGATTTGTAAGAATCCTCCTAGTTCTTAGTTTTTATTCAGAAACTTGATTACTAGAGTAGATATCAAGTTTAGGGGAGGATTGTTGGGAATAAAATGTAGCCAGTACACTTGGACGCTGACAAGAGCAATCTAAGCGTTGTTGAGAAGAAAGCAAGCGTTGACAGAACAAGCGTTGACAGGAAGAAGTCAAGCATTGATAAGAAGAAGTCAAGCACTGATAGAAGACTTAGTCTACACGTATTATGTTTCTAGTAAAGATGATCGACAATGCATTTTTTATGTTTATCTTTACCTAAAATAGCTAATATGTAGACTCTTGTACAAGGCTCCTTATGTCTATAAAAGGAGGCCTTTAGGTTTATGTTTGATATACGTTTTACACTTTCATTGTACGCAAGTTTGTTTTATCAATCAAGTGAAAGTTAGGTTTACATTGTTTGTGTGTTCTTGTTTGAGTATTAATTCCGCATAATACTTAAATTGTTTTATACACAACAAAGTTTCTCTACGTGTTTAACTTGATTTAATCTCGTTTACACAAGCTAAATCGATCTAAGTTTGGGATCAATAACTCAATATTTTGAGGCTAACACGAGTTATGCCAAGATATGAACTTTATGAGGTCTCGAGAAGCAGTTTTAAAAGATTTTGTCCTTTAGCTAACTATTGATTAAATTGTCCTACTTTATTTTCTACCTAAATAAACTATCGAAATAAGTCAACAATGCATCCTCGTGATCATTCAAGACAACAATAAAATACAAGAGATACACCTAGGAATAAGGTAGTCTAAGTGAATAATTGAGCCACATGAGTTTGTGTTAGTTTGCTAACTTATAATAACAATAATTTCTTTTTTAAGCTTGGCGTGGGGACCGTAAAACTTGAGGGTGATAAACATTCATGACATCCAAAGCCCTAATGTAATTCTTCGATCTCTTTACTTGATTTCTTCCTTTAAATATTTTTGCCTTTTTCTATCTTTTTAAGTTTCCTTAATGTCTTGTGTTTAATAAAGGCCAAGGTGGGTTAATTATGAGGGAAAATGTAAATCTTGCTTTTTAATTAATGCATTTCATGAGGGCATTACAATGGTCAAGTGTAGGGTATTTGAAAGGTGTGAAAACACCCATCCTTTTACCACTTAATTATAATAATAACCAAGCCAAAATGTATATTTAATGTCGTAAAAGTCGGAATTATGCGTGGTTTGTGTTTTTGTTGTGATTTAGGACCAAATTTGTGAAAAGGAAAGAAAACAAGGGCTTTCACGGGCTTTTATCGAAGAAAAAGACAAAAGATGAAGTCAAAAGATCAAGAGTGCAAAAAAGAGCGGAAGTCAAAGGCCTAATCTGAAGATTTATTGAAGAAAAATTCTAAAAACGGAAGTTTAATGAAGTCGAAGAACCAAATCTAATAAAAGAAGAAAATTAGAAGACGAGTTCATTTCATATCAACAAATCCCGAGACAACGTCGAGAAAGACGAAGAATTGAAAAGACGAAAAGACGAGAAGAAAGAGGAAAGCACCAACACATTTACTCCCCCTATAAATACCCTCCTAATATGTCATTAGGAGGAGTTAGTTAGTTTTTAGAATTTAGTTTATTTTATGCATTAGGAGTAGGTAAGTACTTTCTCTCTCTAGTTTTAATTTCTCTCTGTAAATTTTCTTTCAAGTTTGTTTAAATCTTTCATCTTTAAATCTTGTAATCTGGAATCTTTAATCTTTGTCTTTAATTTCAAGTTTTTTAATAATCTCATTCTTCCTTTCTATTTTGTTTAATCTTCATCTTTTTACATAAAGTTCTTAGCTTTTTACGTTTCTTGGTTCATGTTTAAAGGTTTTACAAGTTTTATCATTGATCTAGAATTTGTGGTTAGCTTATTGGTGTTTTATTTGGCTTATTATCCTTGAAAAGTTAGAAAAATAGTGCTTAAATCGTCCCTTTCCAAGATCCACTTTTTTTAGGAAAAGTTGCTTCAATTCCGCAATATTTTCAAATATTGCGGATTTGTGTCCTTCCAAGTATTGCGAAATTGAATGATTGCCACATTGCGGAATTGTACCTTTCTCCATATTTGTGAAATTGATTCATGTTTCAACATTGCAGAATTGTCCATTTCCTCTATTGCGGAATTATATGATTTCAACACATTGCGAAATTATTCATTTTCAGCATTGCGGAATTGATTCAGTTTTTGCATTGCGGAATCGAATACTTTATGTATTGCGGAATTATTTAATTTCTTTAGGATTGCGAAATTATTTAATTATTTTATGTTTTGCAGATTTAATTATTTTTGTCCCAATTTAATTTTCAAATTTGTTTTTCCCTCCAATTTCTTAGGTGTTATTTTTGAATATTTTGTCTTAGCTTAATTTTGGATTGTTCTATCTTAGCTTAATTTCAAGTTTACATTTTTATTAAGTTTTAAGTTTTCAAATTTACTTTTAAAGTTTTAATATTTCGTCATTTATCTTTAAGTCTTAAGTTTTAGTTTAAATTTTAAAGATTTCATTTTTACTTTATTTTTATCTTTACTCAACGACATTTCTTCTTTTATTCTAAAATAGATAATCAATTTACTTTATTTTAACTGAGTCACACTTTTAACCGTAATCAATTCGATAAGACCGAGAACAACGAACTTATTTTTATACTAGGCAAAACCCTTGTATTAGAAACCTTCATTCTGAAACAGCCATCATGATCATACGGGGTTCATTGTTGATTCAAGAATCAACTCCCCAAGACCAGTATGATCATCCAAGAACCAGTAGCAACATCAACAACAACATCATTTGAGCAGCAACATGATAAAAGCAGCAACAGAACAACGAATCATCTAGGGTTTGTTGGGAAAAACCCTAGATCACTAACTTTATTTATATAAAAACAGAAAATAACATATGAAAACCTTGTAGATCAACCAGATCGAGAGCCAACAATCTCTGATACCACTTGTTGAGTCTTAGGATCTAGACTCATCTGGGATATCATGATCATGATTGTAACATGCACAACGGAATAATAATTAAGACAATCATACCCAAGAACAAGGCTTTCACTAATGAAATGATTACTGTTAATAAGCTTACTAACTACTCCTGGCGCCTTATAGGCTTGACACCAGGAGGAACACACACATACCTATGGTTTACATTGTTTGTCAATGAATGATTAAACCTGGTCCCTAACCCTCTTTATATAATAGAGATACTAGGGTTACATCACAACCCTAGCTTACTATAGAAGCTAACTATTTACTATTAGGTCCTTCATCTTGTTTTGTCATATCAACTCAAGATATATAATTCCCAACATACTACTATATTGATTAGGACGAATATATCTTTGTATAAGATATGTCATAGTTATAGTTATAGTATATCTTATGTGATATACTTAATAGTTAGAATATTGATAATATATCGTCTGTGATATACTTATCTTTATAGAATATTCTAAGGTTTCTAGGGTTCCTTACTCTATAAAAGGAACATAGGTACGATGACATTCATGTACCTCATTCAAGTCGATTAATAAGAGAATCGAATAGTTAAAAGTAATTTTGTTCTTCTGTGCTTTATAAGTTAGATTCCACATAACTTATTTAGCTTGAGCAAGATTTCTTAATGTGTTTTAGTTTGATTACAAACTACTATACTAGTTCTTAACAGAATATAGATCTAATCAAAGGAATCAACAAGAGGTATTAGAGCTTGTTGAGAAACTCTGAAAAAGAAGAACACAACCCTAAAAAAATCCCCACTCACACTAAAACTCAATGTCTCAACCTGGTGATGACCCTCACTTGGAAGACATCCCAGATCCTGATCCAATACCATAGGGACAACCTCAAGTTGTGCATCCTGCACCACCACAAGGTGTTCAAGCCATAGATGTGGTAGTTACTTCTACAACTACAACACCTTCCCATACTCTCTCTACTGTCAAACTCCCAGATCTCAAGGGTGATAACTATGAGACATGGGCTATGTAGATGGAACATTAATTGAATCACATAGACCATACTCTATGGCAAGTTATAAAGAATGGGAATACACCTAATAAGTTACACTGGTTGCGTGATGGTACATGCTATGTTTTACCTGCTGTGACTGCTGAGGAGGTACAAGCAGAGATCAGAGAAAGAAAGGCCAGAACTGCTTTGGCTATGGCACTTTCAGAGGACATCTTACCTAGCTTTCATCATTACAAGGATGCAAAGGCTATGTGGGATGCCGTCAAACTTAGATTTGGAGGTAATGACAAATCTAAGAAGATGAAGAAGATTATTCTGAAACAAGAATTTGATAACTTCTCAATTTCCAGTATAGAAGGAATCCATGGTGGCTATGAAAGGTTCAGTAAGCTGCTCATTCAATTAGCAGTTTATGGACAAATAATTCCTAATGAAGAAGCTAATCTAAAATTCTTAAGGAGTGTTCCACACTAATAGAAAGAAATGGATATGCACTTCATCACAAGGGATGATCTGGATACAATTCCTTTTGATCATCTCTACAACAATCTTAGAGCTTATGAGATGGATGTTAAAGGCGTTGAGGTAACCAAAGCAGCAACAACAACAAAGTCTAACTTGGCTTTTGTATCAGAAGGTAATGGCGGTACTTACTTTCAAAATACCGCTAGTGGATCAAGTATCGATACATACTTCCAAAATACCGATGGAGGACTTACAAGCAGTACTTACTCACAAAGTACTGAAGGCAGTCCTATTGTCTCTCAAAATCCACAAGGAAGATCTTCACCATTGTTTAGTGACAATGATGCCTTCTCATTCTTTGATGGACAAGACAACAGACCAATGTTGACTCTCAATGACTTGTTCCAAATGGATGATGCTGATGTTGAAGAGATGGATCTCAAATGGAAAGCTGCTATGATCTCTGTGAGATCTAATAGGTTCTTTAAGAAGACTAGAAGGAAGATGACTATTGATCCTAATGAACCATTAGGATATGACAAGTCTAAAGTTTATTGCTATAACTGTGGAAGGAATGGACATTTTGCAAGGGAGTGCACTAGAGACGAGGCTGAAAGTAGTAGCCAAAAGTCCAAAAATAGCTATAGAACCAGTCCAAGAATTTCTGAAATATTTCCAAAAGGAAACAACAAGAGTCCCAAAGGAAGAAAAGCATTGGTAACTATAGATGAAGTGCTGAACTGGGCTGAAGATGAGGAAGAAGAAGAGATCGGTTTGATGGCTCTCTCACATGAAGATACCGAGGGGCATCTAATTGATGAATTGAAAGATAAAGGTATAGTAGATAGTGGATGCTCAAGACACATGACAGAGAATAAAGATTTCCTTGCTGAATTTGAAGAATTCAGAGGAGGACCAGTAGCCTTTGGATGTAGCAAAGGTAGAATTACTAGCAAAGGAAAAATTAATACAAGGAACTTGGAATTTGAGGATATGTTCTTTGTAAAACAATTGAATGAATTCAATCTCTTTTCCATATCACAAGTGCGTGATAAAAAGAACAAGGTGATGTTTACAGATACAGACTGATTGGTGCTCTCCAAAGACTTTGAGATGCCTAAAGAATCTAAAGTACTGCTCAAGGTACCCAGGCAAGAAAACGTGTACACTTTTAATCTTCATACTATTACTCCAACAGGTGGTATTACATGTTTTCTAGCTAAGGCTTCTAATGATGAGTCTAGTTTATGGCATAGGATGTTAGGTCATGTAAATTTCAAGAATCTTGATTGGTGAATAGAAATTTAGTTAGAGGGTTACCTAACAAATCTTTTCAGAATGATTTTCAATTCTGTGACTAAGCCTTTGCAACTTTTGCATATGGATTTGTTTGGTCCAGTTTCTGTTAGGAGCATTAGTCATAAGAGCTTTTGCCTAGTTATAACTGATTATTATAGTAGATTCAGTTGGGTTTTCTTTTTAGCTCTTAAAAGTGAAACAAATGGATTACTTAAGGACTTTATCACTTTAGTTGAAAAGCAGTTCACTAAACAAGTCTTAATCATTAGGACAGATAATGGGATAGAATTCAAGAATGCTGAATTTGATGAATTTTGTAGGTCTAAAGGCATCAAGAGACAACTTAGTAATCCTAGGATTCCACAACAAAATGGAGTAGCTGAAAGGAAAAATAGGACACTAATTGAGGCTGCCAGAACAATGCTAGCTGATTCTCTTTTGCCAAATACATTTTGGGCAGAAGCAATCAATACTGCATGTTATGTGTTAAATAGAGTCTTAGTAACCAAGCCTCAAAACATGACACCTTATGAACTTTTGACTGGTATCAAGCCAACCATAAGTCATTTAAGACCTTTTGGATGTCATGTGTCTATATTAAACACTCTTGATCATTTGGGGAAGTTTGATGGAAAATCTGATCCAGGATATCTTGTAGGATATTCATTCAAAGTAAACAATATAAGGTTTATAACTTGGCATCTAAGAAGGTTGAAGAAAATGCCCATGTTAATTTCTTAGAAAATAAACCCAATGTCCCAGGAATAGGTTATGCTTGGATGAGTGATTTGGATTATCTAACTAACTCCATGGAGTACTATTCTGTGCAAAAATATTGTCAAACTAACAACGTAGATGAGGAGATTGGTACAACAAAGTTAGGTACTCAAGGAAAACCTTCTTCATCAGAATCTCAGGATGATGATGTTCACATCTATGTACCCAGTATGCCTACTGTTTCTCCTATGGATGCAACTCCCCAAAAGCAAACAATGCCATCAACTGATTATCAAGCCTCCCAAGAGCTTCAGAGGCTTCAAGATCAAGAAAAGAATGATACATCTGCTAATGAGCATTCAGGAGAAGAATCTTTGGAATCATAACACTCAACAGTATATATTATACCTAGCGATACCTTATCTGTAAATACTGTTAAGTCAAAATCTGCAAAGTATGTTGATTCGTTAGAAGATATTTTACAAGCTATGGACGATGAAGATGTTTATGCTAGTCCAACTGAAGGAATCTTCTCCAAAGCTTCCTATGATGAGCAGGGTGCAGTAACTGATTTCAATAATTTAGAAACTGAAATTCTAGTCAGTTCTATTCCCACTCATAAAGTCAACAACAACCATCCTACTACTCAAATTATTGGAAATCCTAAGTCTGCTGTGCAAACCAGAAGACAACTTCAAGCCAATACTAAAAATCATGCACTTGTGAGTTATGTCAAACAACAGCAGAGAACAAATCATAAGGATACACAACATTATGTGTTTGCCTGTTTCTTATCACAAGTAGAGCCGAAAAACATTTCTCAAGCTCTTGATGAAGAAAGTTGGATAGATGCCATGCAAGAAGAATTAGCATAATTTGAGCTACAAAAGGTTTGGATTCTTGTGGATCTTCCCTCAAGTAAAAGAGTTGTTGGTACTAGATGGGTTTTCAGAAACAAGAAGGATGAAAGAGGATTTGTTGTGAGGAACAAGGCAAGGCTTGTTGCTCAAGGCTATAGACAGGAAGAAGGGATAGACTATGATGAGGTTTTTGCACATGTGGCAAGAATAGAAGCCATTAGGTTATTTTTGGCCTTTGCATCATATATGGGTTTTATAGTCTATCAGATGGATGTAAAAAGTTCCTTTCTTTATGGTACTATTTCAGTGGAGGTATATGTTTCACAACCTCCAGGTTTTGTAGATCCTAAGTTCCCCAACAGAGTTTACAAAGTTATCAAAGCACTTTATGGTCTACATCAAGCTCCAATGGCTTGGTATGCAACCTTATCTAATTTTCTGTTAGAACATGGATATAGGAGGGGAACCATTGACAAAACTCTATTCATAAAAAAGAATGCTAAGGATATTATTCTAGTACAAGTCTATGTTGAAGACATTATTTTTGGTTCAACCAAGAAATCATGGTGTAAAGAGTTTGAAGCTTTGATGAAAGGAAGATTTCATATGAGTTCTATGGGAGAACTTTAACACCCCCAATTTACATTGCGCAGCGGAAAATACACAATTCGGTGTTATTAACAAACTTCATTTCACAACTCTTTAAATGACCCAAAAACAGTATATTTAGGTATAAATATGGAAATCATTTAAATCAATGTCTAAAACCTTCAATCCCAAGTAAAATCAGTTTAAAATATATCAGAGTAGCGTACAGGTTTCCCCTAGGATCTTAATCAAAACAACAAACCTTTTACCAAAATACTTGACAATTTACTATATATTTATGACAATAGGGAAAGAAATCTTGTTTTAGACCAAATTACTACAAAAGCAATCCCGCAATCCTTCTCCAGCAAGCTCCGCAATTCAACAACTTCAAGTACCTGAAATACATGCTTAAAATCATCAACACAAAGGTTGAGCAAGTCTATAGGTTTTACAAAATCATAATTGAACACATCGTAAAAATCATTCACAATTGTTTAATATAATTGTGGCCATACAATCTATCAATCAGGTATATCATATTATAACAATAGTTCTTGAATTGTATTAAGCTCATGACACTGACCCCTTAACTTAGTCACCTACGCCAAATGCCAGCATGACTAGACAAATTACCAGTGCCCCTACTAGGGTATTAATTGCAAGAATACCAATTCTCATTCAGGTAAAATTATCCTTCCCAGCGGGTTACTCAGCGTAAAGCCCTGGTCTCAGATAGGGTTGTCAGCCCAATAGTAGTATTATTAGAATAAGCGGCTATTCCCAACTCGCAACATCAAGTCAGAAGATAGTTAACGGCTCATGAATTTAGGGTCTTATGCAATTAGGTACTTATACAATTCATTTCATCAAAGGCAACATCGGGTCCAACAATTACTCATGACATGTTTTCATTTTACCTCAAATAACATGTATCCCCCTCGCGGGTTTTAAAATCATTAAAACATGTAGAAAGTGAGGCTATAGACTCACCTGAAGTAATAGCAATAGTATGACGATCTTCGACGATAGTTGATGCCCGTTAAACACAAAAACCGCAACCTATCAAATAAGGCGCGTTCATCAATAATAACTCGAGTAAATCCAAACTTAGTAATATCAAACTCAAAATCATAAAATCAAAATCAATCCAAAATAAAAATAATACAAGTGCCCTTTTTATTCCATTTTATATTTTTACTATTAGTTAACTTCGTCGATAAAAATCTGCCGGTACACACCAAATGTACAAGCTCATTTACCCCACTTAAACACGTCAAATTTTTATGATACTAATCAGAAACTTCACTTACTATATATAGAAAGCCCTGTTAAAAACTCATCAAAAGATTTTACATTTAAAGTTACCTGCCCGACTCATCTTTGAACTACAAAAACTGGACAGTTTTACGTCAACAATACTTATAGTCTTTTAACACATTTATTTTTCCCCGTTTATGAAACCGACAATCAACTTTGAAAATAACTCGACATCCTCATACTTAACCTTAAAAATCAGTCCTTGACATATTTCAAAATCCATTTTATAGTCCCCGAGATTCGATCCAAATATTGACAACAATTATATATTGTGTCGGTACTCGTCTCCCGGTACACGAAATAATCAAACTAACGTAACTTTTCGCTCGTTTGGAGCTACAAGTCCTACCTTATACCAAAACGAAGATAAAAACATCCTCTACAACAATATCTAACTAGTTCATCTCAAACTCAAACTCACATTTTCAGAAAAATACTTTTAATAATCTGCCTAAAAAAACATGTTTAAAAATTACTCAAAATCAATTTCTCACCACATTTTAACCTCATTTTTACCACTATAAGCATTCCTACATTACTAGTTCATATCAAAACACCTTAAATCATCCTAGATGATCAAATCATAAAAACCCAACTCAAAAATATCAACATGCAATCAATAAAACATATACATATGAACATAAACACCTACATATAACAAGAATTTAAGATCAAACATCAAGAAATTCATCCAAAAATGGGTTTTATAAAAATGTTAATTCATGTGGTTAAATTTCATACCAATGTGTAGAGAATCAAAAACTAGGAATGGGTCTTTGATTAGTTTTGATGGATTCAAACTCAAAATTGAAAAATCAAGGGTGTTTATGTGGTTGGGATGTGACGGAAAAGAGAGGAGGGAGAGAGGGGAGAGAAATTTTTTTGCATGTGTTGTGTTTGTGTGTTTTTAGTGGAAGAATTTTCCATTTTATATGGGAAAAGTTTAGGGTAGTTTTTGCCAATTGTGATTCTTTTGGACCAAAATACAAATACTTTGTTAAAAAGCGGGAAATGACTATTAGTCACTTTTAAAAATTTTTACGGGTCTCGGGTTTCATAAAAATGCTTCTCAAAACTTAAAACGCACACAAAATAATATATTATATAGTCCCGGCACGACTTAATACGACATTAAATTAAAAACGTCAAATTATTAAACATCGACATGTTTAAAATAAAATGTAAATTTTCTCGGGCATCCGTCGATATCGTCATCACTAATAATCCTCGCAACTCGTCAAAACATAAAAATAATATTTCAATCATCATCCAAACCAAATTACCAATCATCATGAAAATCAACCTCGTCAAAAATTTCAAAAATATACGTAAAAATATAATTAAATAATGACCACGATTTTGGGTTGTTACATCCTACCCTCCTAAAAGAGAGCGACGTCCCCGCGCTCAACCTGCCTCACATTCGCACTTCCTCACTTCTAAAGTCAACGTGATCTCTTATCCTCAAGAGATACTCACGTCTTTCACACCAGTCTAACTCAATTATTATGATATCACCATATCTACAACTATTACTACACTTCAACTTTCAATTTCACCTTCTATTATACTATTATTCCTTCATCATTCATACTCTTTTGGCATCACTTTCTCAGTTTCTTTCCTGCCCCAATACTCTGACATCATACCCCACAATTCAGACAACATACATATACCACAATACTCTGACAACATATATATACCACAACTATATATGTTCTCAAATTAGACCTCTTAACTAGTGATATGACGATTATCGCATAAAGATTCTATCTTCACTAATTTCCATTAGTCCTCATAGTAAAATATTAGGATATCATCATCCCAAGTTTCTATTGCCATCGTTCAATTCATCCTTTCACTCTGTCCATTGCTTTCTGAAATACGCAATATTCCTTCTTAACTCAATTCTTCGCACTTTCTGTAGAATCTCTAATATCCAAAAGTCAATCTCAATCTCTGGGTTACATATATTATATTCAAACCTTAATCAATACTCATACTTTATCACAGCGATTCCCAGTATTCGAAAGTTACTCTGCCTCTATGTCCTGAGGTTACACTCAAATTAAATACAATTAGATTATCCATAATTCTGACCAGTCACTTATATACTTCCCATACTCATTTTCCACTTTCATTATTTCTAACAATCTCTATGCTGAATTACTGTACCTTCCATAGTACATTATTACATCTTTCTCATATCATATTACTGTTTAAATAACTCCGTTAATATCATACATTCAAATCTGAAATGTATAATGGTCACATCACTTCCTGATATCGTAATACATTTTATTCCAACCATTCCATATCAATACTTCAATTTGAAAAATCCCTTCAATACTACATGCGACACTCTCAGCACTCTAAGAATAATTAAATTCTCTGTTTAATCTGAACATTTTATTCACCTCTGGTCCTTGCCTTCTTAACACACTCTCCGATCTAATAGAAGAAAAATTAATAATCACAATAACCGTTTTTGTTTTTGTGGAACAAAAACATACATTTCTACTTTCTCATTTCTATTACCATTCTATTTCAAAATTTCCAACAATCTGTTGATCTTCTTTCTTTGATATTCCTTTTCCCATTAGTTTATTACCTTGATTCTAACTTTCTTTCCATTCCATCCATTCTGCTTGTTGTTACCAATATTCCAAATATCTCAAAACTCAAGAGTCAATTCTCAATTACTTCAGAAACTTTATAAGCTCTTTTTCCTTCTCCTTCTTACTAAATACTCACTAGTCAATAGTGAAAGTCTCCACACTTATCCTTCACATCTAAAACATACTTCATAATACAGAATCATAATATATCCCATCTAAAATTTTACCGATTATTATTTCCCCGTCATCATTAAGTAATCTTTAATTCCTCTTCCTTAAAATCCCCGAAGGGCATTTATACACAAGTCCTTCTTATTTTTATTTTCTTCATACTTGATTCCATACAAGTAATACTTCTCAATCCCAAAACAAATACCACAATGTTCAATCTCATGATCATATAAACCCCGTTATATTTCTTTATTCAAGTCAACACACGCCTATTGCTTTCTTTTCCCCTTGATATTATCCAAATATCATCATCGTAGCTCTATAATTCCTTCAGATTCCTCCAATACTAATTATACAGGCACATAACTTCAATCTATCCTTAGCATTCATAGACAACTTCCTCAACTACAAAATCAGATCTCACAACCACAACTTAAATACATTCTCAATTTATACATCTACCTCCATTCATATATTTAAGTTCTTCTTTGTCAGTTGTATCCTTGGTTCAACAATCAGTGAAAACCTCCTGATAAACCTCCGATAATACTCAGCTTACACAAAGGAATTGACAAGCTTCAGTCGGTTTCGTCGGTATCAACAAATACTCAACTTACACAAAGGAATTGACAAGCTTCAAAATTCCTCCTTGGCACGGCGGATCTATCATATAATGAGTATTAGCATACACCTCACTATCCTGAAACTTCCAATGTGGCTCAAGATACGGCCTAACATGATCTACATATTCACTTAACCTGCGAAGCCTATCTATCTCTTTCTGATATTTCTCAAAATCAGTCCCATAACTTCTCACTTCTGCTCTAACCTCAGTTCTTCCAACCTCACTCTCAGTCAAATAATTATCACTACCAGATTCTACAACATTTTTCTTATCATTCGTATCATCCTCGTAATCTAACCATCCACCTGAAATCTTATGATCACCTACATACTGATTATGCAAACTCCATTGACCTACAACAAATCCCCCTTTCTTGACGTAATATGGTATGTCAGACATTTTCTGAAATCACAGAAAATTCAGAAGTACATAAGGTCATTATTCAAAAATATATATGCAATGCATAATCATACAAATGCAAATGAATTACGTATGCCAAATATATATGTATGCGATGCAATGAAATGCAATGCAATGATAATTATACAATATTCATAAAAATGAAATTATGATGAAATTATGATGAAAGCACTCCACGTCCTTTCATTTATACCAATACCTCATTGCAGTATTTACTTAATAAATACTCAAGAATTCACAACAATTATAAGGGATACATCTATAATAACAAAGCATAATAAAAAATAAATAATCTTACATGAGCCTTGCAGAGAAGTTGCGTTGCTTTTATAAAATACTTTCGACACCAAAGTTATAGTTTAGGACATATTCAAAAATCGACCTAATTCGCTATAACTAAAAAGCTCTGGTTACCAATCTTTAACACCCCTAATTTACATTGCGCAGCGGAAAATACACAATTGGGTGTTATTAACAAATTTCTTTTCACAACTCTTTAAATGACCCAAAACTGTATATTTAGGAATAAATATGGAAATTATTTAAATCAATGTCTAAAACGTTCAATCCCAAGTAAAATCAGTTTAAAATATATCAGAGTAGCGTACAGGTTTCCCCTAGGATCTTAATCAAAACAACAAACCTTTTACCAAAATACTTGACCATTTACTATATGTTTATGACAATAGGGAAAGAAATCTTGTTTTAGACCAAATTACTACAAAAGCAATCCCGCAATCCTTCTCCAGCAAGCTCCGGAATTCAACAACTTCAAGTACCTGAAATACATGCTTAAAATCATCAACACAAAGGTTGAGCAAGTCTATAGGTTTTACAAAATCATAATTGAACACATCGTAAAAATCATTCACAATTGTTTAATAGAATTGTGGCCATACAATCTATCAATCAGGTATATCATATTATAACAATAGTTCTTGAAATGTATTAAGCTCATGACACCGACCCCTTAACTTAGTCACCCACGCCAAATGCCAGCATGACTAGAAAAATTACCAGTGCCCCTACTAGGGTATTAATTGCAAGAATACTAATTCTCATTCAAGTAAACGTATCCTTCCCAGCGGGTTACTCAGCGTAAAGCCCTAGTCTCAGATAGGGTTGTCAGCCCAATAGTACTATTATTAGAATAAGCGGCTATTCCCAACTCGCAACATCAAGTCAGAAGATAGTTAACGGCTCATGAATTTTGGGTCTTATGCAATTAGGTACTTATACAATTCATTTCATCAAAGGCAACATCGGGTCCAACAATTACTCATGACATGTGTTCATTTTACTTCAAATAGCATGTATCCCCCTCGCGGGTTTTAAAATCATTAAAACAAGTAGAAAGCGAGGCTATAGACTCACCTGAAGTAATAGCAATAGTATGACGATCTTCGACGATAGTTGATGCCCATTAAACACAAAAACCGCAACCTATCAAATAAGGCGCGTTCATCAATAATAACTCGAGTAAAATCCAAACTTAGTAATATCAAACTCAAAATCATAAAATCAAAATCAATCCAAAATAAAAATAATACAAGTGCCCTTTTTATTCCATTTTGTATTTTTACTATTAGTTAACTTCGTCGATAAAAATCTGCCGGTACACACCAAATGTACAAGCTCATTTACCCCACTTAAACACGTCAAATTTTGATGATACTAATCAGAAACTTCAATTACTATATATAGAAAGCCCTGTTAAAAACTCATCAAAAGATTTTACATTTAAAGTTCCCTGCCCGACTCATCTTTGAACTACAAAAACCGGACAGTTTTACGTCAACAATACTTATAGTCTTTTAACACATTTATTTTTCCCCGTTTATGAAACTGACCCTCAACTTTGAAAGTAACTCGACATCCTCATACTTAACCTTAAAAATCAGTCCTTGACATATTTCAAAATCCATTTTATAGTCCCCGAGATTCAATCCAAATATCGACAACAATTATATATTGTGTCGGTACTCGTCTCCCGGTACACGAAATAATCAAACTAACGTAACTTTTCGCTCGTTTGGAGCTACAAGTCCTACCTTATACCAAAACGAAGGTAAAAGCATCCTCTACAACAATATCTAACTAGTTCATCTCAAACTCAAACTCATATTTTCAGAAAATTACTTTTAATAATCAGCCTAAAAATACATGTTTAAAAATTACTCAAAATCAATTTTTCACCACATTTTAACCTCATTTTTACCACTATAAGCATTCCTACATTACTAGTTCATATCATAACACCTTAAATCATCCTAGATGATCAAATCATAAAAACCCAACTCAAAAATATCAACATGCAATCAATAAAACATATACATATGAACATAAACACCTACATATAACAAGAATTTAAGATCAAACATCAAGAATTTCATCCAAAAATGGGTTTTATAGAAATGTTAATGCATGTGGTTAAATTTCATACCAATGTGTAGAGAATCAAAAACTAGGAATGGGTCTTTGATTAGTTTTGATGGATTCAAACTCAAAATTGAAAAATCAAGGGTGTTTGTGTGGTTGGGGTGTGACAGAAAAGAGAGGAGGGAGAGAGGGGAGAGAAATTTTTTTGCATGTGTTGTGTTTGTGTGTTTTTAGTGGAAGAATTTTCCATTTTATATGGGAAAAGTTTAGGGTAGTTTTTACCAATTGTGATTCTTTTGGACCAAAATGCAAATACTTTGTTAAAAAGCGGGAAATGACTATTAGTCACTTTTGAAAATTTTTACGGGTCTCAGGTTTCATAAAAATGCTTCTCAAAACATAAAACGCACACAAAATAATATATTATATAGTCTCGGCACGACTTAATACGACATTAAAATAAAAACGTCAAAATATTAAACATCGACATGTTTAAAATAAAATGTAAAATTTCTCGGGCATCCGTCGATATCGTCATCACTAATAATCCTCGCAACTCGTCAAAACATAAAAATAAAATTTCAATCATCATCCAAACCAAATTACCAATCATCATGAAAATCAACCTCGTCAAAAATTTCAAAAATATACGTAAAAATATAATTAAATAATGACCACGATTTTGGGTTGTTACAATAACTTACTTTCTTTTTGGGACTACAAGTCAAACAGAGGAAAGATGGAATATTTATCAACCAAGATAAATATGTTGCTGAATTCTTGAAGAAGTTTTCATGTATGGATACAAGGAGTACAAGCACACCTTTTGAAGCTAATAATTCTTTGTCAAAAGATGAACATGGTGAAAATGTTGATATTCATCTATATAGGTCAATGATTGGTTCATTAATGTATCTTACTGCTTCAAGACCATATGTTATGTTTGTTGTGTGTGCCTGTTCAAGGTTCCATGTCAATCCAAAGGTGTCACATCAACATGCTGTGAAGAGGATTTTTAAGTATCTTAAAAGTCAGCTTAATTTAGGATTATCGTATCCTAGAGATTCAACTTTTGATTTGGAGGCTTACTCAGACAGTGATTGTGCTGGAGCTAATCATGATAGGAAATCCACAACAGGAGGTTGTCAATTCCTAGGCATAAGACTCATATCATGGCAGTGTAAGAAGCAAACCATTGTTGCTACTTCTACAACTGAAGCTGAATATGTAGTTGCTGCTCATTGTTGTGGACAAGTACTTTGGATTCAAAATCAGTTGTTAGACTATGGGTTCAACTTCATGAAAACGAAGATCTACATTGATAATTAAAGTACTATATGCATTGTCAAGAATCAAGTCTTTCACTCCAAGACCAAGCATATTGAAATAAAACATCACTTCATAAAAGATGCCTATGACAAGAAGCTTATTCAAGTCTTGAAGATTCATACACACAACAATGTAGTTGATTTATTGACCAAGGTATTTGATGCAAAGATATTTGAATTCTTGGTGACACATATTGGTATGCTCAACCAATAAACTGCTGCATATGTTAAAGGAAGGTAATGGCTGTACAATTCTGATGATAATTTTTATTATATAGTGTATGTTTTTTGTATTTTTAATGTGACTACAAGTTGATATAATAAGTTAAAATCGGTTGTAATGATAGTGGAATGCATGAACTGGTTAAAGTTGTGAGGTACCGTTATGAATCCAAGTACCGCTAGCACAAATCCAAGTACCGAGTATGTTCCATGTATCGCTACATATCTGTTGTACCGTTAAGGGTCTCTTTTGTAAATTTGGCGGTTTCTTGGCGCTTGGGTTTGTTATTTACATAAATACTTACTCCAATTATACAATTGATTCACCTAATATTTTATTCTTATCTCTTAGTTCTATAACATTCTCTCTACTTTTTCGATCATCAAAAATACTAATGGCTGCTTTACAAGTGATCTCTAAGCACAACTTGGTTGCGAACCTTGCTCAGAATAATGATTCTCTTGGTTTCCATGAGATACTTGGATTTTATCTCGGAGTCATATTCATTTTGCGCTTACTGTAAGTCCCATTGTTTCTATTCCTATTGTTGAACAATTTTGGAATACTGCTGTGTTAGGTACTCGTTTTAATCAACCTTGCATTAGGGCTAGGGTGAATCATAGGAATATCTATGTAACTGAGGTACTGCTAAGGGCTAGTTTAAGACTAAATGATGAAAATGGACTAAGTATGTTAAACAATACAGAGATACATGATGGCCTTGCAGCCATGGGTTATGAAGGTGGTAGGGAAAGCCTTACTTTCTTTAAAGCTTTATTTTCACCACAATGGAAATTGATTTTTCATGCTATTATTAACTTTTTAAGCTCCAAAAGTACGTCTTTTGATCAAATCCCTGCTGCATTAGCATCAGCTGGTATTTGTTTAGCAAATGACATATTTTTTAATTTTTTAAAGTTAATTTTTGAAGGCATGACTAGGAATTTAGAAGGAGTTAAGAAGTTTTTGATGTATCCTAGATTCATTTAGACTTTAGTTAATGACCAAATACCTAACCTACCAGAGTTAACAAATATATCGGATGTTCCTTGATACAAAGATTTTGCTAGGTTGAAAGTTCGTTTCTTGGTATCTTCTCGAATTGATTTCCGGTTCAAAGTGTGACTCAGTTGTTCTTGGTGAAAAAGAAATAGAATTGTTGTCGTTGTTTACACTAATTAAAAATAAAGACTTGAAACAATAAAAATAAAGACATTAAAAAGAAATACTGAAAGATAAAAACTTGACGGGAAATTAATGACGAGAAATTAATAACGTGACGAGAAATAAAAAGGCAAACTTAAAAGTAAATAAGGTAAACTAAAATTAAATGCAAGTAAATTAAAAGTGCGACTAAGTAAAAGGCGGGAAAAATAAAGTTTAAAATTCAAAAACATAAACTTAAAATAAACTAAAATTGAAATTATAAAACTAAGAAAAAGTGCTCATTCGGAAAAACACATTCATCCGGAATAAAGTCTTTCATTCGGAATAAATAGCTTCATCCGGAATAATCCTTCATTCGGAATAATAGGCTTCATCCGGAACAAATTGCTTCATCCGGAATAATCCTTCATCCGGAATAAATGCCGATTCGGAATAAAAAAGAAAACGTTCATCCGGAATAAATTAAACAAAATGCTTCATCCGGAATAAAAGTATTCATCCGGAATAAAACCTTGGTTCGGAATAAAAAACTGATTCGGAATAATATGAAAGAAAATGCTGGTTCGGAAAGTTTAGCTCATCCGGAATATTTAAACTAAAAGCTTTATTCGGAATATTTATCTGATTCGGAATAATATGAAAGAAAATGCTCATTCGGAATATAAAACTGATGCGGAATAAACAAAAGAAACCTTCATTCGAAATGTGGGTTCATGCGGAATAATTAAAAAAGAAATGCTGGTTCGGAATCTGGGAAATTGAACAGTGCGAAGAACAAGGGAGAAAGAAGGGACGAATTTAATTAAAAGTAACCAAAATCAACCAAACGATTAAACCAAAACAACCACTAAACATCAACTAACAATAATCAATCAAAACAAATCAACAAAACTAACAAATATAACCAAATCAATCAAAACCCACTTGATTGAAAACCATAAAAATAAAAGAACATGAACATAAAGATTAAGATTAAGATCAAACAAGAAAGGTAGATGAGAGATTAACAATAAAGATAAAGATTCAATAAACATAAAAGTAACTTATTTGGAATTAAAGGAATTAAAGGTGCAAGGCAATGTATTTAAATTGACATGAAAATTAAAGGTGCAAAATTTAAAGATGGAAGAGCATAGTTTGTCAAACTAGCCAAAAAGAACAAATGAAAGGAAATGACATCTATTTATAGGAGATTAAGGAGGTGCTTAGTGGAAGCTTCCTCCCCTCTTTCTTCTTTCTTTAATTGCTTGATTAGTCCTTAATCTTCCAATTTCTTCGACTCTTGTCTCGGGATTAATAAACTCGTTTTATAATTTCTTCAATAAATTAGACTTGAGTTCTTCGGCTTTTAGTAAACTTCTGTCTTTTGACTTTTTCTTCGATAAATCTTCAGAATTGGTCTTGGACTTCCGTTCTTTTTGCACTCTTGATTTCTTGACTTCGTCTTTTGTCTTTTTCTTCGATAAAAGCCCGTGAATGCCCGTGTTTTCTCCCCTTTTCACATTTTCGTCCTAAATCACAACAAAAACACAAACCACGCATAATTTCGACATTTACGACATAAAATACACGTTTTGGCTTGGTTATTATTGTAGTTAAGTGGTAAAAAGGATGGGTGTTTACACACCTATCAAATCCCCTACACTTGACCATTGCAATGTCCTCATGCAATGTATTAATTACAAAGCAAGATTACACTTTTCCTCACAATTAATCCATATTGGCCTTTATTAAAGAGATAGAAAATAACAAAACAAGTAAAGAAATCAAAAACATACCTTAGGGTTTTAGAAATGTCATGAATGATCATCATCCTCAATTTTTCACATTCTCCAAACCATGCTTAAAAACGAGATCGTTGTTATAATAAGTTAGAAAACTAACACGAACTCATGTGGGCCAATTATTTACTTAGACTCCCTTATTCCTAGGTGTATCTCTTATATTTTATTGTTGTCTTGAATGATCACGAGGATGCATTGTTGACTTATTCCGATAGTTTGTTAGGCTGAAAATAAAGTAGGACGATTTAATCAATAGTTAGCTAAAGGACAAAATCTTTTAAAACTGCTTCTCGGGACCTCATAAAGTTCATATCTTGGCATAACTCGCTTCGCGATTTGAGACCTTTCTCGGACCGATATTTGGCAGCGACTTCATACTTCAAATCTTGAGAGACGTTCATGAAATAATGGTCTTCTCTTCATAATAGGAATTTGTTCACTTGAAATTTTGAGAGATTCTTCATACTTGGACCACGACTTCTTCATTTTTCTCCAATCTTTATTTGGGATTTTGATATACAACGATCCACCTCCTTTTTGGACTTGGATCTATTTATCCTTATACCTTGCTAGGGTCTTTTCGGATAGACTTCTCCATGATCTTTACGGGAGTTTTTGCTTTTCGTCGTGTGTCTCGATCCTTCATATTGATCTTTGATAAATGATTCTTCACATCACTTTTGGATCTTTAGCAACAAAATGTAGCCCTCATGCCTTCTTAGGGCCTTTTCGGACTCGCCAATCTTCGCATCCCGCTTCAATAAGTTATGCCTTGGCTATGAACTCTAATCATTACCGAGCAACTTTTAAACGATCTTGGGCTAGAAGCTAAGTAACTTTTCAAATCGTACAACCTTATTTATTGCAGATAAATTTATTAACTAGCGATGGGAGAATAGGCTTATAATTAACTCACATAAATTCACGAAAGAATACCAAACTTATAATTGACTATATCATCTCTCGTTCTCCACAGTTTAAAATCTAAAGGAATGAGACTCGTGGATGCTTAGCCTATTAAATCAAAGTTTTGGGTTTTCGAGTCATCTATAGGATCTTGCAAATTCTTAGACTTTTTCAAGTTTAGAAAACGCATTTTAAAGTTCCCTTGAAACGACTCTCTAGGATCAATAATAGGAACTTGCGAAAAGTTCTTGTTCTTGACCCGTGAGAGTTAAGACTTTCACTTTTTATAGCTCCCTACATAAAAGCCTAGCAAAACTTGACTTAAACATGTTAAGGATACTAGCTAGAGTAAACTTAGATAAGTAAACTCGGGTTGAGTCAAAAGATTCACAACGTTTGAAAATTAAAACCACTTTATTAAAAATTATTCTAGGAAAGAAAGAAAATAACTATACAAAGGGAAAAACTAATAGGCCAAAATAGATTAAAAATTTTGAAAAATGTCGAAAAATTGATTTCCGGTTAAAATGAGGACAAATACAAGGAAAAGGCCACTTAACTTCGATAGAATTCCCCCCTACACTTGATATAAACATTGTCCTCAATGTTTAAGCATGTGGGAGTAAACTCCCCTACACTTAGGACATTATGCACGTTGTTTAAATCTTGCTAAGGAAAAGACAACTAACGAGATTCCTATTTTAATATTGGAAAATATAAAATAGTGAATCGAAAAGAGTTTAGGATAGAACCGGGAAGACGGAAACACGGAATCACGGGTCGTCAAAAGTCATCAAGAGTGTGTCTTTGAAGCTCTAATCCCTGCACATGATAAGAAAGAAAACAAGAAATACCAACGGGGCTCCCCCTACACTTATGGTGAAAACAGGTAAAGATAGATAGATAATTGGGTCGCCTCCCAGAAAGCGCTTGTTTATATTAACCGAGTTACGAGCCTGACTCGTCCCCGAATTAAATGGTCCATGGGGAAGCCTCGAATGTAATACCGGGATCAAAGACCTTGTCCTCGTTCCCGGAGGACATCAATGAAGGAGAGGCGGGGGGATAAGTCTTGAATGGGAGAAAGGTTCTTTCAACATACGAAAAGTATGTGAAATCGAGATCCACGGGAGGTGGGGTGGGTAAAGTGAGCACATTGTCATCCCCCAAAGACAATGGATGTTGAGCACTCGGCAAAGCCGTAATGTTATCAATCATGAAATAGTGAATGTCACCTCCCGGGTCAAAGCACTCATCCTCCGTAATAGTGACTAAAGGGGAGGATGAAAGGTGCTCGGGAGGGGGACTTGGGACAATTCCTTCCTGCAGCAAATTAGCAAAAATAATATCCCCCTCCGTGTCATCATCATCAATACCCGGAGGTATTGAGTGAATGTCGATTTCTTCTAGCAATGGGTCATTATCTTCAAAGGGGGAAATAGATGGAGGTAAAGACTCGGAAAGAGGAGGAGAAGTCAACTCTTCGATTTGGGCAATAAGAAGATGCACTTTCCGTAATCTGTCGCGGAGAATCACGTCTTCCACCTCATCTTCAAGAGCAAGTTCATCGGTGAACTTCTCGTAATCCGGAGAGAATAAATCGTCATCGCCCGCATCTCCCGGTGGAGATTGAGAAATTTCAGAAGTGAAATTCTCATAGCGTGGAGAAGAATCGTCATCATTTGGGTCGACCTCTTCCGTAAGAGCAACGTCGTCCTCAGACTCCATAGCAGTAGGCATGTCATAAACCTCATCATAAAAGAATTTATCAAGACCAAAATCACTAATCTCACTCAATAAATCATCATCCTTAGACGCATTAAGAATATCGAGAGTAGGAGTAGAAACTTCAGTAGATGGGTCGAGAGCGTAGACATCATCGTCGTCATCATCATCATAATAGACGGGACCATTCCAATTAGGAGTGACATAGTCGGCTAACTCTTCCTTGATAACCTCCACATCTTTAAGAAGCTCATGAAGCAATTTTTGTTGTTCATCTCCCCGAGTATGTTCAATTAAACCAATTCTATCCCACGCTGTAATTAAACATTTTGGTGTAGAAAAGAAGGGAAAATGACCAAATTGGCTTAAAAAGGTGTTGGTGGTTTTCAAGATTTCGTCCACATCAAGCAAAGGTTTCCTTTCCTGATGCAAGTCAGCTCGGATTTGAGCTAAACTTTCTAGAACATCATTCAAAGTAGTGAGTTGTTGGTCAAGACTAATTTGGTGAGAGGATTGATGATTGAAGGTGTGATGTGGGGGCTCAAAGTTATACACACTGGGATGATAACACGGAATTTTATCAAATACCTTCGACGGATGTTAGAAATACGTTTTTAACGTATATTAGAAGTATCGGTCACTCCACAATATTATTAATGTTGTATAGCTCGTAGTTAATATTTGCTTATTTAGTTAAGTAAAAAACCGGCCCATAGGCTTGTCATGGGTCGGCCCAAGCCCATTAGAGGCTTGGATATAAATTACCCTTTCCACCATGGAAAGGGGTTGGTTGTTGGTCATTTTTCACATTTCATTTCAATAGAAAACACATATTTCTCTCTCACTTTCACTCACTACTTTCTCTCTCTAGAAACCTTCAACCCACCTTATTGATCCATAAGATTATCACTATTCTTCAATTGGTATCAAGAGCCATGGGGTGATTTAAGGTAAGGATTAGTGTTGTTTTTTAGTTTTTGAATGTATTAGTGATTTTTAGGAAAATCAACCTTGAATCTTGTAATTTTTGGTGTTTTTGTTGTTGGAATTAGTAAATAAGTGTTGGGTTTAGCTTATTTTAGTAGAAATCACAAAACTTTTTGTGGTTTTTGATCAAAAATCAGGTTTAGAATCGTTCAAAAGTTGGTTTCTTGGTCTCGAAGTATTCTTGCTAGTTTATTCCGGATCAACAAAATCTTCCGAACCAACCGTTTATTTCGGATCCACAAAGCATTCCGAACGAGTGGTTTATTCCGGATAAGCAGAGCATTCCGAACGAAGCAAACTATTCCGGATCAACTAGTCATTCCGAACGAGTGGTTTATTCCGAATAAAGCAGTTATTCCAGATCAACCAACATTCCAGATCAACCAAGTATTCTGAATCAACCATTATTCCGGATCAAGGTAATTATTCCGAACCAAGATCTTTTTCACATTAAGGTATTTATTCCGAATCGACTTAATTATTCCGGATCAAGGGGTATTTTACTTAATTATTCCGGATCAAGGGGTATTTTACGAGTTTTTTCGATGATTTTTAGTGGATTTAATCTTGGCTTCTTACACACTTTTTACTTCAACAACACAACACAATTCACAACCTTACTTCACTGCTCGATCAACCGATAATCTTTGAGTCTTTAGAGTGATCAAAATGAATCCGAGTCCATTAATGCCTCAAATGACATCACTTACGGATATTTCCATCATTACGGGAATGGATAATCGCCCTCCAATGCTCATTAAAGAAGTCTTTGAAGCATGGCAAGGTCGTATGATGTCATACATTAAGGGAAAACCGACATATGGGAGGCTTATGGTCAAGTCAATTCTAAATGGTCCACTTGATTATGCTACCATCGTTGTTAACAATGTGACTCGACCACGGGAGTTTGAAGAACTTACACCAGCTCAACAACTTATTGCCGATGCAGACGAAAAGGCTCTTCAAACCATTCTCCAAGCTCTTCCACATGACATCTATCGAATGGTAAGTCAATATACGGTTGCAAAGGATTTATGGGAACGTCTAAAGGTTTTGCTACAAGGTACGTCTCTTACTAAATAGGAACAGGAATGTCAGTTGTATGATCTGTTTGATAGGTTCACGTACAGTCCAGGGGAAATGCTTCACGACTACTACTTCAGATTCACTACTCTCATGAATGATTTGAATGTATACAATCTCGTGATTGCTCCATTCCAGGTTGACACCAAGTTTTTGAATACTTTACGTCAAGCTGAATGGGGTGAGTATATTACCGATGTTAAGTTAACCAGGGATTTGCATAAGTGCAATTTGGATCAACTCTATGCTTTTCTCAAGCAGCATGAGAAACACGTGATCATGCACCGTTCGCCTCGAGGTATGTACCCTGATTCTCTAGCCTTGATGGCAAATCAACCAAGCTTGTCATATAACAACACTCGTTATATCATGGGACACCAAGCTTATCATCCATCACCGTACATGACTCCAAGCTTCCCCCAATATTCGATTCTACCGCAACCACCCACCTCACATCAGCAACAATATCGGTTTAATGCACCTTCGTCTCAGAGAGAACCACAAGCATCACAATATGCCTCACAACCTCACCCATATTCACCAGCAAGCATTGCACCTTATGCTCAGTCATCATACTCTTCTTATCAAGAAAATGCAGCATATCCATCAAGCTATTCCGACCACATGAGTATTCCTTCTAGTTCTTATTCCGCTCAACAAGACCAAGCAATGTATTGTGATAATGATGAAGTTCCCATTCCTGAATTCAAACAAGGAACTGACCCAGTTGAAGTGTTAGACACTATGTCTGCTTATCTCACAATGACATTGAGCAAACGAGGATTTAGAGGACCAGCTCCTACTAACAATCAGCTGAGGAATTCATCTAATTCTCGACAACAAGCTACCATTGAGAATGGCAGGGCAATGGTTCAACCTATTCAAACTTATCAGGGGAGACCCACTACATCAACCACCAATGCACGCATGGTCAATCCTGCTCCAATGGTCAACACTCCTCCACGGGCTAATTCCACAGGTAAGTTGAGAATGATTACATGCTACCACTGTAAGGAAGAAGGTCACATGTCTAGGGATTGCACAAAACCCAAGAGGGGAATGGATGGTCAATGGTTTGTAGAGAAGATTTATTTGGTGAACGCTCAGGCACAAGGACAGGAACTTGATGAAGAGTAGCTTGCATTTATTGCTGATCCAAGGATTGCGGAACAAGAAGTTCTCACTACACAGAATGCAGCATACCAAGCAGATGATCTGGATGCTTACGATTCAGACTGTGATGATCTTCAATCTGCTCAGGCAGCTCTTATGGCAACTATCTCTAGCTTTGGGTCAGATAAAATATCTGAGGTACTTACTAATACCACTGATACTAGTATTCAACCACATCAAGTTGGGCAAGAGGGTGCTGATCCGAATGAGTCTTCGGTGGTGAGTCTTTCAAATGAGGAGACAATCAATGATAGTAATATCAATGTGAGTCCCCAGACTTTGAGTGAATCACAACCGGGAGCCATTTCGCATACGCATATTCCTGGTCAACAAGATTTGGTCATGGTTCCTGCAAAGTTACTTAGCCAAATGAATACTGCACTTTTAGAAACCCTAGCTATGAATAAGAATCTGTCGGCTGAGCTTGCCTTGTGTAACGAAAAAGTTCAAACTTTGGAATTAGTTCCTTCGTCCAATGTTCTAACAAATCCCGAATATGATCATTTTCGAAACAAACAAATGGGTAATTTGCAAGAAATTGAAACCTTAAGAGCAAATCTTTCCAACGAACTTAAAGAAAAACAGTTAGTCGTCACTAATTTTCACAAAGTTCAAACAGATTTTGAACTACTCGAGTCTAAAAAGAATGAAATGGAAATTAATGCAGCTAATAAGATTAGAAGTTTAGATTATTTGCTTTTAAGACGATACGTTACCTTGCAACTAGTGCACTTATTTGATGCATCGTTTAGAGAGTTTAACTTATCGCGTCAAAAAGACCTTCCCCCTAACCCACGGTATGCAACACAAGCTTTTATCCATAATCCAAGACTTTATAATGCAACCCAATTAGGATTGGTCTTAGATCCGATTGTTATTTTTGAGGATCGCACAAATAAGGATCTAGTTGATGAGAATCGGTCATACAACTTTGCAAAATATCCCCAGTGTGATTATTTTAAAATGAATCAAGAGCTTGCAAAAACGGACTTTAGAATTCGCTTCCATATTGATAAAGATCTCATCACAGCACCAACCTACATGTTAAATGAAGAAAACCCTAGTACACTTCCTACACTTGTCAAAATGGAAGGACCTAAGGAAATTCCAAAGGATCTTCCATCTGTTAGCACTGTATGGCTAAACTTGCAAGAGATTAATTAATACTTTGCTAGTTTTGACAAGGTTATCCGGGAATGTATGACTTCAAATGGTCTAAACGCCGGAGAATGGACTTTCGAACACATGAACGAGGTGTTTAAGAATGAGATCAATCCGTTTGTCGAAAGTCTAAAAGGAAGTTTTGCATCTCTTTCAGAAAATCTCGAGTTTGAAATTAAAGAAGTTCAAAAAGTGTTTTATGAAATGGACACCGCTTACGAACTACAATTAATTGAAAAGGAAAAGATTTTACCCGAGTATGACCGATTCGTGTCCTAAGTAATTTCGTGTGATGTGCTTACTACTGTGAATGTTAATTATTCGAATGAGCTTACATCCTCTATGAATAACTGTGATGCTGTGAATATATGTGATGATGTGCATGATCTCTCTGTAAATGTTGCCGATACTGTAAATGAGGTAGATAATCATTCTTGTCACGAGTCTAACGCTGAATTTTTAAAGCTTCAAGATTGTTACAATTTACTTGCAACACGTTTTAATCAACTTGAACAACATTGTATATCTTTAGAATTAAAACACCAAACTCAAAATGAGGATCTTTTGGTAACAAATGGTTGTGAAAACAGTGTTGAGACGAGTGACAAGATGATTGAGATAGTTAAGGCATTAGAGGAAGATATTATAAGATTAAAGAGAGATGTGTCAACGAATGAAACACTAAAATTGGAACTAGAGGCTGCAGAGTCTAAAAACCAGTGCTTAGAAACTAGACTTTCGTCTATTCTAGGGGAAATGGATCGTGCAAGACAGGGAATGTCCACTCTTTATGATTTACTAGAAGAACGCTTCGCTTTTAATGCAGCACAACAACAATATTATGTTGAACAATTGCACCAAAAATGTGAGGAAATCTCTGACTTAAATATCCAGCTTATTGACAAAAACATGGTTTTGGCCGAGTTAAAGGAGACACTTCTTCTCACCCGACAAGAAGTTGTTAATAACTTAGCTACCAACTCTGCACCGTCCTCTAGTGCTCCATCAACCAATTTAGTAGTGATCTATAAGAACCCGCGCCATAAGCAAAATCCGGATACTTACGATGTTTATATGCTGAATGCAATTAAGCACGTGGACCTTGTTAGGGATATTTTAGATGATTTGTATGCGTTAGATCCCTCAAGCAGTTACTATTATTCAGCTCATGCATATATTCAGCGAGTTCAATATTGCTTAGCATATTTGCAATACATAGGTAAACCTGGTTCTGCACTACTCACTAATCGACCCATTGCTGTAACTCCATTCAATAAGACCCCAGGAGCAAAACCGTCATTGGCACCATCAACTAAGGCACCTTTAAAATTTGTTGCTAATGTTCCCACTTTGCCTTCTACAGGATTAAAAGAGTCTACTAAGGCTAAAGGATCGCCACTCAAGAAAGATAAGATCAAGCCCTCCACTAGTAGTACCATCAAGAAGAAAGTAGAAGATCACCCTAGGAATGTTATTTCAGATTTAAATAAAAAAAATCATGTTAAGACTAAAAGCTATGCGCCTGTGTAGAACCCTAAACCATTTGTGAATTCTAATTTGAAATGTTGGAATTGTAATGAATGCATGTTTTCCCAACGTCATGATTTGTTTCTTATTGATCATGTGAATGAAATGAATGCCATTAGGAATGATCTTGAATGGAAGCCAACTGGGAGAACTCGTACCCAAGTTGGATGGCAATGGCGTCCCACTGGTAGGACCTTTACATTAGATGGAAAAATGTGCCCTTTAACTAGGAATGCATCCATTGAGATTAGGTCTCAGCGTCCTTTAATTAGGCACACTAGTACTAAAGTATGGAAACCGCGCCCTTTAATTAGGTATCCCCCACTATAGTGCCTATCAGTGAAGAAATACCTCAGGATTTAAGCCAACTTGAATCTACACCACCAACTAGGAAGAAGGCTAGGAAATCTAAGAAACCTAAGGTTAGCAAATCTAAGATCATTAAATCTGTACCTGCTAATAACAAGGAATATTCAGATTCCGAAACCTATACATTGTCCTCGTTTGGTGATATTTTCAGGTGGTCCAAATCATCCTCTGGTATTTGGACTCCGGTTGCTCAAAGCATATGAACGGAGATCGCTCGATGCTCCGAAATTTCGTCAGCAAGTTTCTTCGAACGGTTAAATTCGGTAATGATCATATTGCAATGATAATGGGGTATGGTGAATATCAGATTGGAAATGTCAAGATTTCAACGGTATACTATGTAGAAGGTCTTGGTCATAATTTATTTTCAGTAGGACAGTTCTGTGATTCCAACCTAGAGGTTGCTTTTCGACAACACACTTGTTTCATCCGCAACTTGGAAGGAAAAGACTTGTTGAAGGGGTCTCGTGGTGCAAATCTTTATACTTTGTCCCTACAAGACATGATGGCCGCCTCTCCAGTACGTCTTCTCTCCAAAGCATCTAAGACCAAGTCATGGTTATGGCATCGCAGATTATCTCATCTCAAATTTGATGCTATTAATCATTTGGCTAAAAACGAATTAGTTCGTGGTCTTCCAAAGCTCAAATTTCACAAGGACCATTTATGTTCCGCGTGTTCAAGGGGGAAAGCACCAAGAAATCATACAAGCCCAAAGATGAAGACACTAATCAAGAAAAACTTCATCTTTTGCATATGGATCTTTGTGGGCCAATGCGAACCGAAAGTGTGAGCGGTAAGAAATTCATTCTTGTTATTACAGATGATTTCTACAGGTTTACATGGGTTAGATTTATACGTACAAAGGATGAAGCACCGAAGGCTATCATCACTTTCCTGAAATTCATTCAGGTACGTATAAATACTACTGTCCGCTATATTCGTACTGATAATGGAACAGAGTTCGTCAACCAGACTCTTCGTGATTACTATGAAGAAGTTGGTATCTCACAAGAAACATCCGCTGCACGTACTCCACAACAAAACGGTGTCGTTGAAAGACGGAATCGTACGCTTATGGAAGCTGCTCGGACTATGCTGATTTATGTGAACGCTCTATTATTCTTATGGGCAGAAGCTGTATCTACTGCATGTTTCACCCAAAACCGTTCTATCATTCGGAAACGCCATGGAAAAACACCTTACGAGCTTCTACATGATCGTAAACCCGATGTTTCATTCTTTCATGTGTTTGGTGCTCTTTGTTATCCAAACATTAATAGTGAGAATTTGGGTAAACTTCAACCGAAATCCGATATAGGTATTTTCATTGGTTAGTCACCTTCCAAGAAAGCATACCGAATTTACAACCGTTGTCTTGGTAAGATAGTAGAAACTATGGACGCAGATTTTGATGAGTTGACAGCGATGGCTTTTGAGCAACGCAGCTCTGAACCCGCGCTTCACGAGATGGGAACCGGTGCTATTAGTTCCGGATTAGTTCCCAATAATCCTACTTCTACATCATTTATACCACCTACAAGGCCCGAGTGGGATAAACTCTTTCAACCGTTGTTTGATGAATTCTTTGATCCCCCAAGTGATGAAGTTCCAACACCTGTAGTGATAGCTCCAATAATCCTACTTCTACATCATTTATAGCACCCTTCTCTATCTGACTGATAGCAGGCCTGATCTGCAATTTTCCGTATGCATGTGTGCCCGGTATCAGGCTCGGCCTATCGAAAAGCACCCACATGATGTTAAAAGGATCTTTCGGTATCTCAAAGGAACACTTCATCGTGGTCTATAGTATCCGAAAGATTCCTCTATTGCTTTAATATCATATGCAGATGCCGATCATGCTGGGTGTCAAGACACGAGGTGTAGCACTTCTAGGTCTGTGCAACTCCTTGGAGACAGATTGATTAGTTGGTCTTCAAAAAGGCAGAAAAGCGCTGCAATTTCTAGCACGAAGGCTGAATACATTGCCATGTCCGGTTGTTGTGCTCAAGTCCTTTTGATGAGATCACAACTAACTGACTACGGTTTGGGATTCAACAAAATCCCGATGTATTGTGACAACAAGAGCGCCATTGCCCTTTGCTGCAACTACGTTCAACACTCCCGGGCAAAGCACATCGACATTCGCTACCATTTCATTAAAGAGCAAGTGGAAAACGGAGTAATCGAGCTGTATTTTGTCACCACTGAGTATCAGCTGGAAGATATGTTCAAAAAAGCCTTAGATCGAGGACGAATCGAGTTTTTGATCGACAAGCTTGGCATGAAATCTTTCTCTCCAACGACTCTCAAAGAGTTGGCAGAAGAATCAGCAGAATAGTGGTGGTAAACTATTCATGTGTATCCTTTGTTCGTGATCATGTATATTATCGTATATATATAAACCACAAAAAGAAAAATACAAAAATATAAAACCAAGAAAAACCATAAAAAATAAAAAAAATCAAGAAAAACCATAAAAAATATAAAACCAAGAAAACCCAAAAATATTTTCGTTTTTTAAATCGGGCATGTCTTTTAGTACGGTAATATTTACGGCTTTAGAAATGTCGATCAATATTGACACGGCGCCATAAATAGAGTCCGTATAAAAGTTGTACATTTTTAAAACATGCCCATTATGGCTTGTAGTTATTTCTGACTGTAACCCGCTTTTCGCATTAAAGTCACGTATTTCCTTGGAAAACGTTGGCTCACAACGGGAATTAATTTTCTCGGACATGATTTACAAGCCAAATCATGCAAAGGGATCAAGTTTACTTTATAACTTGGTCTAACACGAGTTAGTGTACGTCTCAGTGCATTAATTTGTCAAAATAAGAGAAATCTTATTGCCACCACGAATCAATCTTTTCAACACATTAATTGGAAAATGTTTTCATCAACATGTGCCTCGTTAAAAAATGACTACAACTCTTTAAATAGAAAACGGGTCATCGTTTAAGGGGGAGAAAATGTTAAATCGTCTTCGTCATCAAAAAGGTTTACAAAAGTGTTCAAAGAAAATTAATTGGCTAAATGGTTAATGATTGGACTTGCTTTAGAATACGACTTGTGCTTGTTCAATGAGATAGGACTTGCTTTAGGTCTCGGTTATTTGCTAATAGGATGCGATGTTTAAGTTGTGTGAGGGATAGAACAGTTAATACAATGAGATAGGACTAACGAGTGTTAATTAAGTTAACGGTTGTTAACCTAAGAGTATTTAACTAAAAGAGAAAACAAAAAGAAAAGTTAAGGAACTTTAAGTGTCAAAGAATGAAAAGTGCAGGGGGTAAAAGTGAAAAAGGGTAATGTGTAAAAATTTGACCTAAGTCAAACTTCACCCCCGTCTCCTTCTTTCTTTCTTATCTCTTTCTGTAACCGCCATTATCACACACTAAAACACAATCTCAAACTCGCGTTTTTTTTCTTAATCTTCAATTCGTGTCATTCATCTAATAAGGTACATATCTCAATCTAATTCGTCTAAAGTATTCCTTTAATCTAATCAATTAAACTGTTTTAATTAAAATCAATCAAGTTAGGGCGTTTGATTCAGTTAGGTCAAAATTGATTAGGGTTTTAGCTGGGTTTTACTCGGAATAGGGTTAGATCGAGTTGTTGTTGCCTTAGAATGCCTTAAAACACACGAATGATAGAATAATTCATGAAAGAATGCGTTTAAGAACATTCCGAATGAACAAGTTTAAGATTATTCCGGATGAACAGCTTTTTTCAAAAACATTCCGGATGAACGAAATATTCCGGATGAACAAAATATTCCGGATGAACGTTTATTCCGGATGAACGTTTATTCCGGATGAACGTTTATTCCGGATGAATCATTTATTTCGGATGAAGCATTTATTCCGGATGAAGCATTTATTCTGGATGAAGCATTTTTTCCGGATGAAGCATTTATTCCAGATGAAGCATTTATTCCGGATGAACCATTTATTCTGGATGAACAATTTATTCCGGATGAACAATTTATTCCGGATGAACCATTTATTCCGGATGAACAATTTATTCCGGATGAACCAATATTCCGGATGAACCAATATTCCGGATGAACCATTATTCCGGTTGAAGGGTTTATTCCGGATGAAGGGTTTATTCCGGATGAAGGGTTTATTCCGGATGAAGGGTTTATTCCGGATGAAGGGTTCATTCCGGATGAAGGGTTCATTCTGAATGAAGGGTTTATTCCGGATGAAGGGTTTATTCCGGATGAAGGGTTTATTCCGGATGAGATGTTTATTCCGGATGAGATGCTTATTCCGGATGAGATGTTTATTCTGAATGAAGGTGTTTTTGCTTAATAGCTTATTAAATGTTTGTGTGATTTAAAAGCTTAAGGGATTATGTCATTGTATAATGCTTAGGTATAAATTCATAATGATATTCATATCTGTATGTATCAACTTTTATGTTTTATCTTAAGCAGAAACAATGACTAACCCAACCGTGCAACAAATACAAGACTCTAGAGCAGCAGCCATTGCCGAGGCCAAAACCCTCAAGTTCATTCCAAACAACTACCGGTTGAAGGAGGTCTCTCGTTCCACTCACAATGGATTCAAGGTAGGTTCAGCCATTCTTGACAATTCTCACTTCAAGAATGCGCTAAGGGATAGTGCTTCGGTGCCCTTCAACTACATGTACGAATTATAGGCAACCAAAGAGAAGACGTCAAACAAGATCACATTCTTCCTGGACAACAAGCAACAGACTCTCACCGTGTCAGACTTCCGCAAGATCTTTGGTTTTCGGGAGTCACCCAAAGGAACAACATTCTCAGCGAACCCGACCAAGAACGAGCTCATGGAGATGTTCTCTGCTATTGGATGTGCGGACTTACGAATAATGTCCGTATTTACCAGAGCCAAAGTGGGTCAACCTTGGAGAGAGATTTTTGGTATTCTCAGCCGATGTCTCACACCCAAAACAACTGGGTATGATGCTGTGCGTCCGCCAATCATCAAGATTTTCTATGGTATGTTCCAAGGTATGGGTATTGATTATGCATCATTGTTGTGGTAAGAGTTTATTTTTCAACTCTTCACAAACACGAAGACTAAGGCTAAAGGTTACCAGTACCCTAGGTTCATAAAGCTAATCATACATTATTTTATGGAAAATGATGCGTCTATTGATAAGCGTGTAGGTAGCCGTCACCACACATAGGATGCTGATGATCTGGTGGACTTAAGGCAAGAAAGTCACTCCAATATTGTTATCCCTGGTCCTATTCCCACTCATCTCCTGACAGATAAGATTATCGCTTCTGCTGATTACAAGAATATGCTAATAGAAATCAAGAATCAAAAAGCAAGCCTTCAGACAAGAGAAGACTCGTCTTCTACGGTCAAGAGTAAAGGTAAACGCAAGCAAACAGTTGTTTTATCTGAATCTAAAACCAAGAAGAAAAAGACTGAGGCTAAGAAGGGTAAGAGCACGGCTGACGAGCTTGTTCTTCACGATGAAGAAGATGTTGATGAAGATCCTACTCTCGAGCTAACTCATAAGACTGAGAAAACGTTAATGAAGATGGCTATTGAAAAGAGTAGGAGAGACACGGGCGGTAGTGGTTCGGGTGCACAGATGGATGTTGAAGAAGAATACGAGGAGCCACATGACATTAGTGAGTTTGGATCACCCGAAGGTTACTCAGCATCGAAGGAGACATCCATTGCTGATACAGCAAGTGTTGAGAAGGAGTCCGGTGCTACAACAATCATTGTGACTACACAGCCTCTTGTAACTCAACCTCCACCAATCCAGCCTTTACCAACCCGACCGGTGCCAACACCATTCCCTCCACCTCCACCTACTTCCGTCATGAGTACTGTAATCACAACCGTGCCTCTTCAACCATCCCAGAGTAGCTCTGCACCATCTTTAATGGTTGCATTTATAATGGCAGAAATGTTGGATAAACACACGGAAAATCAAAGAAAAGAGATGGATCAACTTTGAGAAGAGCTATTTCGACGAGTGGAAAGTGAAGAGGCATCCAAGAAAGCCCAAGAAGAGATGCTAGCTAAGTTCACTGCAGAGATGGAGTTGAAACGTAAAGATCATGCAGAAGAACTTGCTCAGGTCAAACAGGCTGAAGCTGATAAGCATGAAGCACGATTTACGAGACTTCGAGCTATAAAGGATAAATATAAGGAGCAGAAAGGAACACTTGAAGCTTCTATTGTAGAGAGAGTGAATGAATCTGTTGAGTCCCTTATGCCAAAGCTGCGTGATGAGATGAGGAAACTTGCGGCTGATAACTTGATGATTAAGTCGTCCAACCCTTCCGAGTCAGCTTACTAAATTGCATATGACTTAACGGATTTTGAATTAAAGAAGATCCTCAAAGCTCGCATGAAGGAAGTTGGATCTTTTGACAAGTCTAAAGTTCAGTGGACACTCTACAAAGCACTCAATGAAGCTATCTTGGAGGATGATCGGTTGTTTAAGATGTTTGGAAGTGTGGTACCTTACCACATTTTGGATGAGGAGGAAAAGGAAGATAGTGAACAAGAGGAGGATGATGGTGAAGAAGAAGAAGATGATGATGATGATGGTGATGATGATGGTGATGATGATGATGATGGTGATGGTGGTGATCAAAATAAGGAGAGTGATAAGGGTAGCAACGGGGATGATGATGAGGATGATGGTGGTAAAAGTGACCAGCCTGATCAGTCCGATGACGATGAAGCAGGGGACAAGGCTGCCAGCAAAAAGAAACCATCCAAGTCCGGTACCAAGTCTCAGAAAGATGCTGCCCGAAAGGAAAAGTCCACATCTACGGAGTCAGGACGAACCAAGTGGCGCCATGATGTGAATGCGGCTACTGCATCATCGGTTCCCGGTACATCTGTTTATGTTTCTATACCTGTTACCACTAATCCTGTTAGTTCTTTTGTTGCTCCTGTGATTGCAGAACCAGTAACTGAACCTAAATCTGCACAACACTCGCCTGTTCATGATACCGTTGAAATGCCTGAATCAGAACCAGCAAGTGTTCATGTTTCTACTCCTCTGCAAAAAGAACCACAATCTACTGTTCCCGAGTCAAGCACACGGGACTGGGCGGATACATTGGAGATTGATGAAACTGCACAGCCACAAGCTTGGATCACGGCAGCTGCTAAATATGATCCAATCACAGACGCTGATAGAGATGTTCTATATCTCCGTATTCGTAGTCCGATAGACTTGTGTGCATTTTTGGCTCATGAGTTCAAATCTTCGGTCACTCCGTCTTTGGTGAAGAGAGCGCTAAAGGACAAGAGAATTCACGCCAAAACCAGGTTAAGCCGCATGGAGTACGAGTATTATGCTGAGGAGGTCCTGAAAGCTCTCAATACCGTTCATAGGCCAGGCCTTCCTGAGTCAGAAAGAGCTCCACCTCCACTTGATCCCTCTCAAGATAATCAAATTGCTCTTGAATTCTTTGTCACCTATGATCTTGAGTATCTCCTCAAGGGATCATCCAAGTACGCAACCTCCCTGACCTTGTTGAAAGCTACTAATTGGGGGACAATACCCTGGATCGAGGAAAAGGTAAACCAACTATGGGTTCCAAAGGTAAGCCGTAATTACGATATGTATGCTGCTATATGAGCATCACATTGGGACGAGCGAGTCCGAAGGGCGTACAGAGGTTGCTGCTTAGCCAACTCAGGTAATATTGTCAAATCCGATATTCGCATCTCAAGTATTTTGGGACTGAAAATTGAACCCAAGAATGGCTATCATCATGTGACGGAGATTCGTCTAAAAAGGGAGGATGAAAGAGAATACACGATACAGCAGGGAGATTTTTCTATCATTCGCCCTGAAGATATCGAAGACATGTTGCTTATGATGACCCGTGATCAACTTACCTATCTTACTCGTGAAGAAATCATTGCCTTGAATACAGCACTTCGTATGTTCACACGAAGCATTGTTATCAAGAAACGAGTTGAAGATCTTCAATTGGGAGTTGAAAGCTACCAAAGGAAGCTTAACATGACCCGTCCAATGGATCAAGTTCTACCTCAACATGTCAAAAGATGTCCCTATACCGGCATTACCGTTCCGATGTACAGGATTTTCTACATGAACAGTCGTGGGATCATGAAGTTTATGAGGGTAGGTAAGCTTCATAAATACAGTGATGGGACTCTCATATACATCAGAGGAAAATTAGAGCATCTTAATTCTGGTGGGTCATTACCAGAAATGATTGAGGATTGGCATCCGGGTTATCGGCAAATGGCGACATATGTGATCAAGAAGATTGATGAAAAGCTCCGGGAACGTAGATTGATGAGGAGCTTAGAAAGATTCGTTGGTGGTAGACCATATGGAGTGCACCACAAGTTACTGCAACGATCCATCTAATGGGTCGTACATTTCAGGTCCACTCTATATTGGTTTTAATTGTGAATATGTAAATTTTGTGAATTGTGCTTTTATGGCTTGATGTAGTGTTAAGGTATGATAATTTTTCAAGAATTTCTCACGAGATTCTAAATCTTTCAAAATATATCATACTAAAGCACTACAATAACCCTTATTAATTTAAGGGGGAGCATTAATATGTTCTATGGCCAAACATTGATTTCATTTTTACCCAAAGACCGGTTAATCCATTCAATATCCCAAATATTAATGGTTAACATTTTGGATAAGGGGAGAAAATGGGATTAAGGAGACTTAAATGATACTTGGCTAAAAGATGAAAAAGACTTAACGATAGTCCAAATTAATATGTGTAAAGCACGTGTTAAGGGGGAGCATTTTTTGATGAAAAAAAACACTTAAGGTACAAAACTCTTGATTTCAATATCACAAGTACCTTAAGTGATTTTCAAGGATTTTTCATGGTGACTATACTTTCCCAAAACACGCTTTATTCACGACGGATGTGGTGACAAAAGGGTGGTAGGAATAGGTATTACTCCAATGATTCATCAGAGCCGATGGAATCTTCCCAAGGACAATTCCCTAGATAGAATTAGAAGTCCTAGGAAAGATGGAGAATGATTGTGAACGTAGCAGAGTACCGACTAATTACTGATGCTAGCACTGGAACAATCACACCAAGGTGCTAGTAATGATGTATTGGTAAGTACTGAAGGGGTTGAAGTATGAAAAAGAAATGTAAAGATAAAGGGTGTAAAGAAAGAAGCCCTCCTTACAACTTTAGGCAGAAACCGGGTCAATACATATGCTATTGAGATCATTTGTTAATGATTCTCGATATTGAAGAAAGACATCATGGACCCAGTGATGCAATGCACAACCCTTCCCAGCTAACTCAAATATCTCTCAAAAGGTATTTGTTTTAATCACACGGAGATCAACACGTTATCTATTGGTTTATTCACTCCGAATAGACTGATATTGAAAAGGTGGCACTCCTCTCCAGCCATCGCTCACTAAATCAAAACGCACTATCGAGTCTAGAGCCACGAGATCATCAAAAGTCTCATTAGGAGACTTTCCATTTATTCCTTGCTTTCTCACACACTGTGAAAAGTAAGAGATTTTTATGAGTCCTACGCAGTATTCTTGTAATATTGCCAGAACATCCGAGTAATACGCAAGTATTACAACGAAGATGGAAATCCTGCTTGAGCCAACATCAAACAAGCTCATGGTAGGTTACACGTGCGGTTCTTTAAGAACCAACCTTGTGAAAAACTGGAAAGAAACAGTAGTTTATTCTTAATTGAACTTAAACTCGTTCCAGGCCTCTACGCATTGTCGTATGATCTTGCCAGAAACTCAGAGTGACACTCTTTAGTGTTCACAGTGACGAGTGGAAATCCTTCTAGTGTTAACATCAAACAGCACTTGGTAGGTGACGTGCAAGATTATTTATGAATCAAGCTCGTGATAACTGGAAAGCAACGATGGTGAAAATCTTAATTGAAATTCACTTGTTCCAGGTTTCATGAATTGACGGCTTCAATCACAAGGATAATTTTTCCAAGTGATTCACTCTTTATGTTCGCAGTCAAGCTTAGTGATCGTCGAATAAAGAGAACGGGTTTACCCGCGAAATCCTGTCAGGAAGTTACTTAATTGAAACTATCCGTCACAGGTACGATATCTAATATCGTCCAACGGTCTTCACCGACTGGAGGTAAAACGCTACCGATTTAGAATGAAATGTTCTAAGCCATTTCATTCGTGTCTTATTATGTTGCTGCGAAGACGGTGGCGTTGCGGTGTACCAGCTGAAGTCGTTCCCACATGCTTATGTTTTTCTGCATCAAAGTTCAGCAAAATTCAAGAAAGTACAAAATGAAGTCTTCCGCTGTACCAAACTCTGAAGCTTTCAAGAATTCAACAAAAGACATAAGTGTGTGGAACATGGAGTCACGATGAGGCAAGATTCACAAGAAGGCAAAGATCGCACGTGATTGGTCAAAAGTACAATGCTCTCAAGCCAAAGCCTAAAAGATCAAATCAACATATTCACAACAAAAAGAAAAGAAGAAAAGACTACGAGCTGAAGAACGAAGACTTAGTATAGTATCCTAGGTTTAGAACTGTGTAACGTGGAGTCACCTCCCTTAGGGGGAGATTGTTAGAAATACGTTTTTAACGTATATTAGAAGTATCAGTCACTCCACAATATTATTAATGTTGTATAGCTCGTAGTTAATATTTGCTTATTTAGTTAAGTAAAAAACCGGCCCATGGGCTTGTCATGGGTCGGCCCAAGCCCATTAGAGGCTTGGATATAAATACCCGTTTCCACCATGGAAAGGGGTTGGTTGTTGGTCATTTTTCACATTTCATTTCAATAGAAAACACATATTTCTCTCTCACTTTATCTCACTACTTTCTCTCTCTAGAAACCTTCAACCCACCTTATTGATTCATAAGATTATCACTATTCTTCAATGGATCACAAGAAGAAGCATCGTGAGGGCCCCCACAAATATAGCACCACGGGTATGGAGAAAAACCCGGCGAGTTTTGTGGATAGCTATTTCCATTGTCATAATTGTAACCCGGTTATTGCCCGTGACCATACGGGTATCGAATCGGACACGAAACATGCCAATGATAATCGCTTCCACAATAGATGCAAGGGGGAATAGGAGGTGGATTAGAAAAGGACGAATTAGTCGAGTTGCACAATGGACAAAATCCGAATTGTGTATTGTCGATATCGTTTCCGTACCGCTCACATGTACACCATTGACATGAGTCGTTCTCGTATAATCGTCTCCCACACCCGACGCAATGGACATAAGAATCCATAAAGAAAAATAGATAAGCGAGAAGAATATTTTGGGTGCAAAACTTTGAAAAATAAATGCTTTTTATGATTTTTCAAATGTTTTTGGGATTTTTGAAAATTTTTGACACGAAAAATAACGTTCACGAGTGAACGGATCCCAAAATCCAACGCGTCTCTAAAAAAAAAACCGTTAATCTTCACGAAAAGAGCCGGCAGCGGCGCCATTTGATACAAAGATTTTTCTAGGTTGAAAGTTCGTTTCTCGGTATCTTCTCGAATTGATTTCTGGTTCAAAGTGTGACTCAGTTGTTCTTGGTGAAAAAGAAATAGAATTGTTGTCGTTGTTTACACTAATTAAAAATAAAGACTTGAAACAATAAAAATAAAGACAGTAAAAAGAAATACTGAAAGATAAAAACTTGACGGGAAATTAATGACGAGAAATTAAAAACGTGACGAGAAATAAAAAGGCAAACTTAAAAGTAAATAAGGTAAACTAAAATTAAATGCAAGTAAATTAAAAGTGCGACTAGGTAAAAGGCGGGAAAAATAAAGTTTAAAAATTCAAAAACATAAACTTAAAATAAACTAAAACTGAAATTATAAAACTAAGAAAAAGTGCTCATTCGGAAAAACACATTCATCCAGAATAAAGTCTTTCATCCGGAATAAATAGCTTCATCCGGAATAATCCTTCATTCGGAATAATAGGCTTCATCCGGAACAAATTGCTTCATCCGGAATAATCCTTCATCCGGAATAAATGCCGATTCGGAATAAACAAGAAAACGTTCATCCGGAATAAATTAAACAAAATGCTTCATCCGGAATAAAAGTATTCATCCGGAATAAAACCTTGGTTCGGAATAAAAAACTGATTCGCAATAATATGAAAGAAAATGATGGTTCGGAAAGTTTAGCTCATCCGGAATATTTAAACTAAAAGCTTTATTCGGAATATTTATCTGATTCGGAATAATATGAAAGAAAATGCTCATTCGGAATATAAAACTGATGCGGAATAAACCAAAGAAACCTTCATTCGGAATGTGGGTTCATGCGGAATAATTAAAAAAGAAATGCTGGTTCGGAATCTGGGAAATTGAACAGTGCGAAGAACAAGGGAGAAAGAAGGGACAAATTTAATTAAAAGTAACCAAAATCAACCAAACGATTAAACCAAAACAACCACTAAACATCAACTAACAATAATCAATCAAAACAAATCAACAAAACTAAAAAATATAACCAAATCAATCAAAACCCACTTGATTGAAAACCACAAAAATAAAAGAACATGAACATAAAGATTAAGATTAAGATCAAACAAGAAAGGTAGATGAGAGATTAACAATAAAGATAAAGATTCAATAAACATAAAAGTAACTTACTTGGAATTAAAGGAATTAAAGGTGCAAGACAATGTATTTAAATTGACATGAAAACTAAAGGTGCAAAATTTAAAGATGGAAGAGCATAGTTTGTCAAACTAGCCAACAAGAACAAATGAAAGGAAATGACATCTATTTATAGGAGATTAAGGAGGTGCTTAGTGGAAGCTTCCTCCCCTCTTTCTTCTTTCTTTAATTGCTTGATTAGTCCTTAATCTTCCAAATTCTTCGACTCTTGTCTCGGGATTAATAAACTCGTTTTATAATTTCTTCAATAAATTAGACTTGAGTTCTTCGGCTTTTAGTAAACTTCTGTCTTTTGATTTTTTCTTCGATAAATCTTCAGAATTGGTCTTGGACTTCCGTTCTTTTTGCACTCTTGATTTCTTGACTTCGTCTTTTGTCTTTTTCTTCGATAAAAGCCCGTGAATGCCCGTGTTTTCTCCCCTTTTCACATTTTCGTCCGAAATCACAACAAAAACACAAACCACACATAATTCCGACATTTACGACATAAAATACACGTTTTGGCTTGGTTATTATTGTAGTTAAGTGGTAAAAAGGATGGGTGTTTACACACCTATCATTCCTACATTTACAAAGAGAACTTTCTCTTTCTTGACAAAATAATGCAATGCCTTTACAGGAACTGTCACACCCTTATTTGCTAATATGTTAGCCCAACCTGCCAACCAAGAAGGTGAGGAACCTAGCACTGCTAGTGGTTCTCAGCAAACTCCTTCTCACCAAAGTTCCCATTCCTCAGAAGATACTCAATCTTCTTCTCACAATGTTGGTAATCAACCAAATTCAGATGAGATGATCCATACACCTGCTACTTCCTTGCTGCTAGTGGTTCACCACAAGCATAAGAAACAGAGGTGGTGGATGTTGCCAATTTAACTGCTTAGTGCACTAGCTTGTCCAAACAAGTAAAGGTATTGCAAAATGAGAAGCTTATTCAAGACAAGAAAATTGCTGAATTGGAGGCCAGTTTAATCAAACTAAGGAATAAGATATCCCCTTGGATGAGGCAGAACAGGTCTATTCAGAAAGCTTCTCTTAAGTAGCACAGATTTAGAAACCTCAAGAAAAGGCAACTGAATGCAACCAAACATGGAGGAATTATGAAGAACCACTACCTTCTTTTGACATTCATACAAGGGTCTCTGGGAATGACATCAACTTTGAAGCTGATGATGTCATTGGAAATTTTGAAGATGGCAATGGCATAGAGACTAGTGTGGCAACAGATAGCTTGGAGCCTACAAACATGGAGCTTCAACAAGAAGAACCACAACCTACTCATGAGGAACCACAAACTGAAGAAATTTTGGTGACTCATCCACAGCCACAAACTTAATCACCACAACTTCAAGTAAATTAGAGTAGCTTCTATACGAAGCTGGAGGAAATAAATGTTCAATTTCCCGTGTCTTTAACTCCACCTCAAAGGCAATTCTGGTTTCACAAGAAACAGTCTTTCCAAGTACTGTCAAGATCAAGAGTGAGTTATGGATCAAACAAGACTGAGAAGTTACAAATTGAGAAGACAACTTCAAAAGAAGAAAAGGTATCCGGATATACTTTTTTGATTGAAGAAACAAGTGTGTCTTACACTGGTGAAGTAAACATTGTTGAAGATCCAAGTACTGCTAGGCCAACTAAGCCAACTGCAAGTACTGCTGACATTATTGAAGAACCAAGTACTGCTAAGCCAACTAAGCTGATTTCAAGTACTGACGGTGAACAAACTTGACTACATTCTTTTGTAGAAAGTCAAAATCCTTTTGGAGAGGATGCGACTTTAGCTCAAGTATTGCTTAATCTCAGAGAAAAGAGTTCAGCTTAAAAAGCAAGACAAGAGAGATTGAGAAGAAGACACAACAAGAAGTTCTTGCCAACAAGGATAAAACTAAAGGTAAGAAAGTTCAAGCTTCACAGCCCACTAATGGTATTGTTATTCAACAACAAGCAAATGAAGACGAAGAAAGAAGATCTTCAAAGCTAAAGAAGAAGTTACCAAAGATAAATCTAAAGGATAAGGGCAAGAAGCAGTTACAATCAGAATCTGATAATGAAAGTGATTCAGATGATGATATAAACAAAGTCATGTACAGATTTCATCAACTAGACCATGATGAAGAATTTGCTTTTAGAATGCAAGCTCAAATTCGTGAAGAAGAGTTGCAAGAGGAACTTGCAGCAAGGCAGCAATTGCTTGAAGCTAAGAGAGTGCAACAAGAATGGAATATACAAGAGTATGATAGGACTCAAGCTGAACTACAAGCAAGTGAGCTTCTTGCAGACTTATTGATAGCTGAAGAAAGGGATAGCTATGATGAAGAGGAAAAAGCAAATTTGATTGATGATTTGGTAAGGGAGCAACAAAGATTCTTTGCTAAGAAAAGAAGAAGAGAAAGGATTAAGCCTCCAACTACCATGGATATCAGGAATCAAATGATGGCTTTTCTCAAAAAGGTTAAGCCTTTCACTCATGCTCAATTGGTCAGAAATAATTTTGAAGAAATCAAGGCTTTGTGTGAACAACACAAGAGAACTGAATTGCATTTTGTTGAGATTGGATCTGAAGCAGATAGGATAGCTATTGAAGAAGCTAAAAGATATCTGCAACAACAAAGACAATTTTGATGTACTCCTAGATTTGAGTCAAGTATCGTTGAACATACAAGAACATCTCCACCTATCAAGAGTACATATGTTAGGAAAAATAGAAAAGAGAAGGTAAGTTAAAAAGAGACAGAGACTGCTCAAAAAATGAATGAAGGAGATAAAGCTCAAAGTGTTGATAAGACTGAAAATGTAGAGGCGGTACATACACAGTCAACAGTACATACTGAAGGAATGGTACATACAGATTTGGAGGAGGGTTCAATAGAATTTGAAGGAACCTCCAAGGGTATTAAAAGGAAAAGATCAACAAAGAGAAGCTAGAAGCCAAGAAAAAGGCTACATCAACAACAGAAGATAGTGATGATGATGATAAAGCTTAAGAAAGTTCTTGAAGATAGTAAGTTTTGAAGATCAGTGTATAGACACAGAGTATCTAGGAAAGAAGTCGTCCATTTTTAGATGGATATATACTATGGATAAAGGACTAGAAGCTCATGGAATATTAAGAACAGATGGCACAACAAGAATGTTCAGGCTGTTAGAAGATATTCTTCATATTATACACAGACAAGATATTCAAGATATTTTCAAGTTAGTTCAAGAAGCCAGTGCATGTAAAACTGAGGTATCACTATTGTATAATGAATTACTCTTCATGTATGAACCACACATCTATAATCAGAAAATGTTGAAGGAATTAGAGAATCAGGTTCCTAGTTACTAGAGATATTATAGGTCATGTGGACTACATATTTTGGATATAAATGATGTTACTTACTATATTTTACAAGAAAAGAGATATCCATTTGAGAGAAGATTATTGGAAAGATTGTTGGAACAACAATTAGAAGTCTCAGAAGAATCTGTTGGTGCTTTGAAGTTGATCAGAATGGTTAAACAACAAATCAAGGATATGGAGCAAGAGGAAGAAGCTGAGAAAGAACCTTAAGTGTTTGGTTTATTATCACACCTCACAAATGGTTCTCAGTTTACCATGTCTAACACACATAAGAACTGGCTAGTCCATAAGCAAACGGTTTGTGGTAAAGACTTCTCAAATCCGTTGAGAGCTGGTAGTTTTCTAAAAACTATATGGTTCTAACTCACCATGTTTCGAGACAAAGAGTTGGCTAGTCCTAGACAAACGGTACAAGGTAAAGACATTATCAAATCCGTTGATGGTTGACAGTTTACCAAAAATTGTAGGGTTATAAGTACACCTTATTCTTTATGAATAAAGTATTGTCTATTCCATTGGGTACGGCTAACTAATAAAGAATGAATCAAATTCGTTGATAGCTGATGATTTGCTAAAAATCATGAAGCCAATACAGATTAGTTTTTGTTGTTAACTGTTTTATTTTAGGTATGAAGCTGCAAGAAAAGGAGTATTACTTTTAAGGAAATAATACTTAGAAGGTTTTGTCTCATCAATCAAGACATAAGTTCACGATCAAGAGTTCACAAATTTAACTTAAGAAGACAATTATTGTTGCTGCAGAATAAAATGATTGTTTACAAGACACAAGAAGATCATAGTTTGAAGACAAAGATGATGTTCATGAGACTTGAAGGTTATCTTATCAGAAGAAGATCTACATTGAAGTGTTTGTCTACATTCAGTTGGATACAAGTATAATTTGTAGAAACTAGAAAGGGGGGGGGGGGGGGTTGAATAGTTTCTTGAATTCGCTTGTTAAAGTTTCGTTTAAAAAACCTTTTTCAAAAACTTAAGCTTGAGTATTTATGTGAAACCTTCTTATACACAATATGAACAAGGTATAGTGTAACTAACTAATAATCACAAGTACAAATAATAATGAATGTATAATGCAACTAAACTAATAATCACAAGTATATAAAATAAAGAATGTAAAGAGATAAGGGAAGGAAATATCAAACCAAACACCAAGGATTTATAGTTGTTCAGCAACGAAGCTCACTCCTCGTTCCTACTCCACTCCTCGAGTACTCCTTACTCGAGAGTTCACTAATCAACAATCTCCTTAAGGTAAAGAAACTGTACACAACGTCGCTTAACCAATTTCCGACTCTAAGCTAAAAGTCGAGCCCTAATCTTAGCTAGGACCAATCTACACCAATATACTTTGAGGACTAAGAATTAACCCTAATACATACACAACTTCCAAATAGACACAACTACTTGGATCTTCACAACAGTGACACAACAATGAATAAATAAGTTTGGATCTTCAATGGATCTTTGAGGTAGACACAACACTTCAACAATGATAGTGTTCTTCTCTTTGCACTTTGAGAGGAAGAGATGGGAGGAGAAAGATTCACTTCTAAACAAGTAGTAATCAAACAAATGATCAAGGATTTGAGTGATTTAAGAAGTATGAAAGAATCTGGAAATCTATGTGCAAAAGAGGTAGATTGAAAGTCTGAGAATGGTCCACTATTTATAAGACAAATGTCCTATGGCTATATCTGCCTGCGGTTCCTTATTGGAGCCCGTGGTTCCTTATCGATAAGGAACCGCCGTAGGCTAAGGAACCGCCGGCATAGAGTCCGCTCCCTTTTGTCTTTTAGTGGGTTGGTTCGAATCTGTGGATTAAAATATCCTGAAAGGATATTCCAAACCAAGATAGAATATGCCATTTTCAAATTTCAAACTTTCAAATAATTAATTTAATAAAACATTTTCTTAAAAAGAAAGTTTAATAATAAATCTTTATCACACTTAATAAAAAGTGAGTTTTAAGAAAATATTAAATCCTTGGTCATTTAATTAGTATAATTACTTGTTTGTTCATAACTTAAGTGATAATGGTTGAAATAAAAAATACTTGAACTCAAGAATTCGTTTTTCATTGTTTTCGTAAATGCTTGTTTTTATATATTATCTTAATCAAAACAAAGCGAGACCGAAAAATGCAAGTAACGTTTTTAGGCATCATTGAGTGAACAATCTCCCCTTTTTTGATTCCAACAATCCATAAACTAAATCATCTAATAAAACAAGATTTTCGAAGACGATTTTATCATTTCTCCCCCTTTGTCGAAGCAAAAATGTTGCAAAAGTCTTTGAAGAAGAAAAGAACGGGACTTTGCAAATGCTCCCCCTTAGTTCTTACTCCCCCTTGCTTGGGGCACCAAAGAATCGAAATACGGTGACAAGCTACATAGAAGGGTTAGTAGAAGAGAAGAGACACCCCACAAGATATAGCAAAGATCACAAAAAAAATAAGAAACAAAAGATCCATGATAAGTCATGTTAAAAGAAAACATGATAAAAGATACAAGGAAATAAATCATACAAAGATGTATGAGACACAACCACAAGCCAAAATAAAAAGCATAAACCTAATCATAGTTAAGCTAGAACCCTAAGATTTGCGTGAACTAGATGTCTTGAAGATAAGCAACCAATGCTTAGATAGAAGACAAGGTAGTGGCGGAAGTAGGTGGTGGTGGCTTGATAGAGATCTCATAGTTATTGTAAAGAGGAGGTTTAACTAAGAGACTCTTGATGTAATTCAACTCTTCATAGATGTGAGCCATAATAAGATGTTGATATTGACAACATTGACAATATGTTCCATGATGCATGACATTATCATGTGAAGGAGGTAGAACACTAAAGGATAGTGGTGGAAGATAAGAGGTTCCACAATCAACATTCTTAAAAGGAGAAGAGATGTGATTTTGAGTGTTCTTGGGTGAATTGGGGTTGAAAGCAATTGGAGAGAATGGAGGAGAATCAAAGATTTCATTTGGGGAATAAGACATTTTGATTTGAAAAAGAATGCAAAATGCTTAAGGTTAAATATAGAAAGTCCAAGATAATTTGGGGGTGGTCAAAGGGTTGAAACAAAGATTCCAAAAAGTGTTGGAGCAAATCTGGAGTTTCAGGAATACCTGAAAAGTAGGGTACTGGGCGCGTTTCTTTAACTCAGTCGGCGGTTCCTTATCATTGGGGAACCGCGGTTTCAATAAAGAACCGCCCATAGTGGGTTGAGTTTGGTGATGAGGGAGGATTTTCCAATTCAGAAAATCCTATTTTTTAGTCTAACTAATCATGGGGATATGCTAAGAAGCAAAGATAGACAAAGAAAACATACAAGAGCTCACCAAACAATGTTTAGACCAGAATACATAGATTTTTAATGAGATCAATGTAGGAGGTGTGTAGAACTAGACACAAGGTCATGACACAATGATCCTCCATATTTCTCTTTTGTTCTTGCTATAATTGAGAGACCCATACATATGAATTATGTAAGCTCATTATGCATAGCAAGAAGCTATGAAAATTTTTTTTAGATTGAATTAACAATGCAAAAACATTTCTCGACCATTTTCGAAAGAAATTTGAGAATTTTGAAAAAGAGAAGAGAAGTTTTCCAAAAAAAATTTATTAAACTTAAAAGCTCAAAGAAAGAAAAGACTCAAAAGATAAAAAAAATAATAAGAATGCACAATTAAGGAATATGTTCCATTAAGCCTAGACCTAGACACAAGTAATTAAAAGGTTCCCTCTTAAGTGGCTTAGTGAAGATATCGGCTTAAGTTTTTTTACCGAGGGTACCTTCTCTATCGAAATGTTCCCCTTTTGAACATTATCCCTAAGAAACTGGTGGCAAATCTCTATGTTCTTAGTTCACGAATGTTGCACAGGATTCTTGCTAAGGTCCATTGCACCCTTGTTGTCGCACATGATGGGAACATCATCAAGAGAAATCCCGTAATCAACAAGCGCTTGCTTCATCCATAGAGCTTGTTGACATGCTTTACCGACACTCACATACTCGGCTTCCATGGTGGATATAGCAAGAGCGGTTTGTTTCTTGGAGAACCAAGAAGTTAAACAACAACCCATGAAGGTACAAACTCCACTAGTGCTTTTTCGATCCACATAGTCTCCCGCATGGTCCGAGTCCGCGTAGACAATGCTTTCTATGCCGGTCCTTTGAAGATACCATAATCCTAAATGTATAGTGCCCTTAATGTATTGGAAGATACGCTTAACCGCTTCAAGGTGAGAGGTTTTGGGAGCCTCTTAGAAGTCAGCACAAAGGCAAACACTAAACATGATATCCAGTCGACTTGTCGTTAGGTACAACAAACTACCAATCATACCTCTATATTTGGTGTTGTCTACCGACTCACAACCATCATCTACGGTGAGTTTAGTATCCGAGGCCATAGGGGTCTTCATTTGTCTAGAGTCTTCTAATCCAAATTTTTTTAGCATTTCTTTAACATACTTGGATTGATTAAAGAAAATACCATTGTCCATTTGTTTAGTTTGGAGTCTTAAAAAGAAGATAAGTTCTACCATCATACTCATTTCAAACTCGTCATGCATGATTTTGGCAAAGTCATCACACAATGATTGACAAGTTAAACCAAATATAATGTCATCAACATATATTTGTACGATAATGAGGTGAGAAACTTTCTTCTTTGTAAAGAGTGTATTGTCTACTATCCCCATGGTATACTCATGTTTTAAAAGAAACACTTTAAGTCTATGATAGTTGTGTTTCTAGTCACTTGTTTTAGGAAAAACAAATAACCGCGACAAGTATTAAACTCGACGATTTAGGAAAACCGACAAGTCGAATAAATTCCAAGTTCGTTCTCGAAGGAGGTGTGTGGATTAATGTGCCAATTATATAAAATCAAGTTTGGATTAGTGACGTTTTTGGTTGAGAAGAGAAAAAGTAAAGACGAGCTACGACTATGATTACGCTACGACGTTGACGTAAAACGATGACGTAAATACGTAAAACGCGACAAGATTAAAAATAAAACCTAGAAAGTTAATTAAAAGATTAAACTAAGTCTAAAATAATATAAATAAGAATAAAAATCCAACAAATATATTTTAAAACCTTTTATTAATTAAATATTCAATTTTTAATGCTAATTAAAGCCCTAAAATTAAATATAATTAACAAAATGTCCAAAATATTATTTTATTGAACAAATAAGTTACTTATATTATTTAAAGACTAAAAAGTATTTTTCCTAAATTTTCAAAACTATTTTCTATTTTTAAATCACTAAAAACTATTTTTAAACTAAAATAATCATAAAAAATAATAAAATAATGCCAAAAATAATTTGACAATTTTAAAAATCCTAAATTATACTGAAGAACAGTAGAAAAATGAAAAAGTATTAAAAATGTAAAATTTTTCACTAAAAGACAAAACAGTTTAATATTAAAACCCTAATTAAGCTAAATTAATTATAAAAAAATAATTAAAAAGTGAACAGTAAAATAATTTTTGACTAAAAATCTTAAAACATTTTTCTAAGTCTAACAAAATTTTTAAAACTGAAAAATAATGATTTTTTACACTAAATGCCAAAAACAGAATAATAAAAAGTTAATTAAAATAGCTATTTAATCTAAAAAATATTAGATGAACAATGAAATAAAAATTAATTAAACTGAAAAATAAAAAATAAAATAATAAAAATACTGAAATTAAAATCAAGTCCTAAAAGCTAATTAAGGCCACTAAAGACAAAATTTATAGAATCTGATAGTGACACCTTGGTCACTTTTGTTTTTAGCTAAGCAGTGGGAACTAGAGTACTACCAGTGGGAACTTGGTTCCCACTGCTAGTTATAAAAAATAGACAGTTGATGAATAAGCTTAGGGAAGCTTATTTGAGGCTTATTCTTGGACAATGAGGCACCCCCACAACCAGTTGGGTTGTGGGGAGTCAATAATACAAGAAAAATAGCAAGTTCCAATACAAAATCACACACCAATAGCACAAACAAGTGACTGTTTTAGCTTGAATGTTGACTGTGAACAGTGGACTGATCTATTTGGCACAAAGACGAATTTTAGAAACCTATCACTAGCTTAAATGACTACCAATCCTCAATTGACTGATTACAAGACCTATATTACCCCAACTCTTAACAGATTCAAGGACTTGTAAGATCAAAAATGACTAAAATGCACTAGATAAAAGCCTATTGCTGATTTGTATTACTTTTACCAAATAAAGAACATGCAAATGCTTTAAAACCTTACAATAATGAAATCTAACTACTGAAAACACTATTAACTAGTAAATCAAGTGTGCTAGAGTGGTTAACAATTGGTTATGTTGTCACCTTACCAATTAAACCCATAATCCCAAACACCCCCTTAAATTCGGAAATCAACTTTTTTCCAAATCAAATGTGTTCTAATTACCTACAAACCTAATGAAACCTGACCTAGCATAACCAAAACCAACTACTAAGCATAAACCAACTGTTAAAATAACATCAAAATCATTCATTCACCAATAATCACCTAGCATACACTTAAAACTAAAAATGGTGGGTTCAAGCCAACTTACTTGGTTTTGTCCAAACCAAGGACTGAGCTGATGCCTTCACTCTTCAAGCTTAAAAGTGAAGAACTTATGTGGATGGTTCATGAGATTGCTGATGTAGAAAGTAGAGAGTGCTAGGTGGTGACTGCTTAAGTCCAAACCACCCCCATATATCTTTAAAAGAAATATGATCTTGTGAACCTGCCAATAAAGGGAAAACAAGAGTTACCTGTTAAAAAGGCTTATAAGCTATAAGTTTGACTTATTGAACAAGTCAGCTCATAGCTTATAGCTTATGAAAATAAGAAATCTTTTGAAAATGAATTTTTCTAAAAGAAATCTTTGGAAACCACCAAGTCTTGAAATGTCCACTGAAAATTATATCACTTGAAATTGAAACAAACCAACAAAAGAACTCTGAAATCCCAACACAAATCCACTATCACTTCAATGTGATAGGGATTTCAGAAAAGTAAAAGAAAAACAGATTTTTGAAATCCTTTTTTTTTGAAAAGCTGAAACTTTTAATGAAGATTACTCTAAATTTGCAGGAAAGAAAGGATATTACTCTAAAACTTATAACTTAAAATGGAAATCAACACTTGCAATTTAGTAAAAATAAATTTTAAATATTCATAAATTTAAAAAAAAAAATACAAATGTTGGAACAAGGGCTATACACAGGTTTTATGCTCCTTAAATACTACTACTAAGAACATTCTAGTATTGCTAAACCCTAATGAACGAAATTCCTATCATGCCTTTGAAAAAATTCGAATCTTGGTCAAAACAGCTCCATGTGATGTGCAGCTGTCCTTTGTTGATCTTGAACGTTCAATGGGAACCTTTGGGACCAAGGAGTGAAGGAGGATTGTTGATTAGCTGTTGGATTCTTATTTTGCCCAAAATGGTGTGACAGGGGAAGGACGGGGGTCCCACTAGGAGTCACGGGGTGAATTGTTTGTGGGTGGGTTTGGTTTGGGTTATGGTGAATCATGGTTCTGGAAGCTTTGAAGTTTTGATTTTTGTTAATTAAGCTAAACCCAAATTAGGGTTTATGGGATTAGGAAAGAAAGCAGGTGAAGTTTAATCCAGTTTAATTGTTAATCAGGTTTTAAAAAAACGTTTACCTCCAAAAACTTTGTTATTAAATAAAGTTTAATAAAATCTGTTAAATAATCGGGAGTGGAAAGTGGACGTGGCAGGGGTGATGAGGTGGTGTGTGTTGATTGGGTGGGGTGGTGACGTGTAAGGCAGGGGTTGGCTGGGTTATGTTTGTGTGTCTCCCCATTTTGGCCCCTATACTCCCTGTCTCTTGTCTCTTTGTAATAAACAGCCTAAACAATTGAAATCCTTTGTTAAAGAAGTTTAAAAACTTCTATTTTGGCCACAATAAGTTTCAATAACTTGTTCCAAGGGCTTGTTTTGCATTTTGACCATTCTTTAAGGACCAAACATGTACAATATTGAAACTTAAGGACCATACTTGTAATAGTTGAGATTTACAAGGGCCAAAAGTGACAAGTCTTCAAAAGTTGAGGGACCATTCTTGCCAATATTCAATTCTTCAAGGGTAATTTTAGAAATTCCATATTTGGGCCCAGTTTCTTGTGCGGCTTCGTTTCTCGTGTTCGTTTTTGCTTCATTCTTGTAATAGTTTGGTGAATTCACGATATCCGTTCCTGAAATACACAATGAACAAACACACGCATATTTTTGGGTATTTTGATGATATTTTAAGCGTTTTAAGCCCGATTTGGACGATGAGACTATGTATAATTATAGTCTCATCACTCCCCCATACTAAACCATTGCCGTGTCCCCACGCAATGCTAGAATTAAGTATCATAGCACTTCCAAAATTCATTTTATGATGACATTTATTGAAGATTTAAATTTAAATAAACTACTACACGTGTTTTAGACATAATGTATTGTTTTCATCACGATTAAGTGACTTTTGGGATCATAGAACAAGAACACGTGAATGCTTCGTTAGAAATAATTTCGTCGTCCTCGATTTTCACTCAATTCCATGCTAAGCGTGTAACGAGATCATTGTTATTATAAGTTAGCAACACGATCATATCTCATGAGTGTTAATTATACACCTAAACTCCCTTATTTCCTACTTGGTATCTCTTATATTTTTTTTGTCTTAATGATCACGAGGATACATCATTGACTTATGCGTGAATAGAGATTAAGTCTAAAAAATAGAGTTTTAACAGTGTAACCAAAATCATTAAATTAATAGTTCATCCTAATAGACAATGATGTCAAAAAATTAAGTCAACAAGAAGGATCGATAAACACGGTTTTATAACGGTTTTGAACATGAGACTTATTACCAAGACTTTTATATGCCCCTTAACGGAAGGGCCTTATTATCTTTGGTTTACCTCCATCTTTTATTCAACTTCGCCATGAAGCTTTTACTATGACTTCGGTCTTGCCTTGCCTTTTATTATCCGCCTCATCGGTGGTTTTATTAGCCAAAGACGTATATCCTCACGCTAAAGCGAATTTTGGATCTTTAAAGATTCAAAGATTAAGGCTTGATTCACTTTCAATTTGGGCATAGATTTTTCGGCTTTGTGAGCTTCAAATTTTTGCTTAATTTAGGTGAGCACTTGAAATCTTATTATTAGGTGAAGCTTTTGATTATTCGAGTGCCAATACTTCAAAACCGTGACACTGGCGATACCTTAATGTTTCCCCAATTTAATTACATGGAAGATACTAAAACAAATTAGAAACTAACAATAGTGACTAAACCGCCAAATCAATATTTATTAACAATTATTATGCAAAAGTGTGGGGAGAATAAGCTAATAATTACTACACATGAGATCGTGACGATTACGAGACTTATAAATAACTCTATCATTTCTCGTCCTCATTTAAGAGACTTAGCCTAAAAAGTTAAGGAATCGAAGCTAAGTGCTCAACACGCACGGTCGAGTCAAAAATTACTCTTATTCTCACCATCGGAAAACCTACATTCGTGTCTTAAACACTTATGAAAAACTAGTAAAATTTTAAAATTTGGCCATTTTTAGCCTTATTTGCAACAAAACGATAACAAAATGATGAATATTGGATTGCGTGGTAACGTAAGCAGGGTGAAGTATCTACTCACCCCCCATACTAAAATTAAACATTGTCCTCAATGTTTCGAGTCTAGGGGTGAAAACACCCCCATACTAGAGACGAAGTCGAATGCTTAATCTCGAGCATGGAAAGGGTAAAACGAATAACCTAAAAGCCGTTTATGAATTATGCTAATAAGATAAACGTTAGAACATAAAAGGATATCATCGGATATCGGAATCTCCAAAGGAAACGATCGAAGCTCGAGTGATCCGTGAAACGAACACGAGAGGCTTCAATGATGACGATGAACTTAATAAATCACAATCACAAACAACCACGAAACAAAGGTTGGAAGAGCACAAGTCCCCTCGTTACATTAGTCTACGAAAGCAATAATATTTACAAGGATAAGCATGAGAATCCCCCACGAGGCACCTTGTTTTTGATAACCGAGTCAAAAGCTCGACTCGAATCCCTCACATGGAGTACTTTAAAAACCCGATAGACGTATACCGGGGTCGAAGATGGCGTCCTCGTTTTCGGATGAAAGACGAAACAACGCCACTCCAACATGAACCCCAATGGGGTAGAAGAAAATAGATGAGAAGTAGAAAGGTGGGGCAATGGGTAAGGCAACATAATGAGCTACTCGAGGTAGACTCACACCAAGCAAATAGATAAGTTTTCCATTTATTGCATCGGTGGAAGACGGAGATTTCCCTTTACAAGCAATTCCAAGATCGTAAATCTTGTCCTCAGTGGAGAAATGTGAGGGAACATTTGGGGTTTCCCCCACACTAAAACCACACACACCATCGTCAAAAGGAGTAGACGAGGTGGTAGCACTCATAAAAAGCGGTGATGACGGAGTTAAACTTGTAGAAAAATCTTTTAAAACATTTTTTTAAAATCTTTTCCTTTTTCATCGTTTAAAAACTCTTTATGAAAACCCGATTTTATAATGTCGAAAATATTTGGCGTGTCAAATTCAAAATTAGTAGCGCTAAAAATCCTCACATTTAAGTCGCGGTTAGGGGGTGGTGGATTGTATAAGTTCTCAAAACGTCGATCAACAAAGAACACCGCCCCCTCGGGGTCTACATACTCGTCATCCTCATGAACGTCGATCTCATCGATTTCTTCATCAAAGATAGGCTTGTCAAACCAAGGTTTTTCATTCCCCTCCTTGAGTATCTTAGAAACTCTCTCGAAAAGATCACGATCAAGCACGAAACCATCATCCTTTTGTGGGGATTTTTGATAAGTTAAATCCTCACGAATGTGGTAAACGTAATTCTCATTTGAGGAGTGTTGATTAGGTAACTTGATACTTTGTTTTTGCAACGGGTTCTAGATTCGTCTCGGTATCTCCTCGAATTGATCTCGGCTCTAAGTGGAATGATTTTTTCTTGGTTAATAAGAAGGTGATTGTTTGTGTATCTATTTTAAACTAATAATAAGTAATTAAGTATCGAACAGTAAACTTAAAGCTTTAAATGATTAAAGTAAAAAAAACAAGTTTAAAAATAAATGTTTGAAAACTTTAAAATTATACTAGAAAAATAAATGGACACTCAATAAAAACTAACTCTTGGAAAACTTTGTAAAAATATGAACTTAATTGAAAAGTACTAAAAGAAAGTAAGATCGGAGTATAGCAAAATAAGCTAAATCGGAATAAGGGAAAAAATGCACCAATCGGAATATATTCCGATCACTTTGATCGGAATGTTGAGGAGTTGGCAAATCGGAATAATGGACTAAGAGGATCAATCGGAATACTTGTGAATCATGCCAATCAGAATAATGACAATGGGTCTCAATCGGAATGCGAGGAAACTTACCAATCGGAATAATCAAAAACAAAGACAATCGGAATGATGACAATGGGTACTAATCGGAAAAACTGAAACCCTTTTCCGATCTATGGATCGGAATAGGGGGTGCTGCTTGGTCGGAATACCCGATCGGAAAAGGGCTTTGCCCTTAACGAAAACTATGCTGATCCGAAACTCGGGCTAGGAAATAAGCTATGAATAAGCCAATCACCAAACTAGCTCGAATCCAAAATTAAGCTGATCAAATAAGCACTAAAAACAACTTTTCTAACTTTGAATAATCAAACTTACAAATCAAATAATAAAAAGATAAACTTTTTAAGAAAACTTATAAAAAGTAAATAAGCAAAACTAACAAATAAGCCAATAAGCACAAGGATCTCAAAGCTTATTTGTGAAGAAACTTAGGAAAACATAAAAAGATTAACTTTTTAAGCACAAAATCATTGATGAATGATGAGACTGCTTTTATACATGGTCTCATCGTCCAAAACGGCCTTAAATTGCATAAAATATCATAAAACATGCCAAATATATGCTCGTGTTTGTTACTTGTGTATTTTTAGGTACGGATATTGAGGAATTGTCAAAAGAACACAAGAATCAATCAAAAACGAACACGGGAAACGAAGTCGCACAATGAACCGGGCCCAAGTTTGGAAATTTGCAAAAAGACCCTTGAAGAATTGAAGATTGGCAAAAATGGCCCCTCATCTTTGAAGAACTTGTCACATTTGACCCTCACAATATCAAATGTACAAGTATGATCCTTTATATTTGAAGATATTACACTTCCAGTCCTTGAAGAATCAAGTTTATACAAAAGGAGCCCTTGGAAAAAGTTTTGTAAAACTTTTGTGCCAGTTTTGACAAGTTGTCAAAAGTTGACAAAGCTAATTTTGGCGCTGTTGGGAATTAAATACAAAGTGAAAGAAATGAGATACCTTGGGGACTCAATCTGCCAATTAACCAAACAAACCCACCCAACCAAAACGTGCCACGTCAACCCTACCCACCCATTTACCCACCACCCACCCACAAACCGACCCTACCAAAACCCACACCCGGGTTATTAATTAAACCCAAGTCAGACCTGGTCAAACCCACCCACTAAATTCCCTTTCCCCCCATAACACTTTATTTAAAAAGTGTTTAACCCAAATCAAATCAAAAACGACCCTAATCCCCTATAAACCCTAAAATCCCCAGTTTTAATTAACACCTAAATCATAGGGTTTTAAGCTATAAAGGTGCAGATTGACAATTAGCCTTCCCCTCACCATAACCCACCCTTCAAAACATCTCCACATGCCTTGTGGGACCCTCCCCAAGCATCCCCTGCACCCGTCACTTTCCCACAACCCCATGTCCCGACCAAATTGACATCCCAGATCAACCCCTTGGTCCCAAAGGTTCATCTAACGTCCAAGAATGGTCTTCCATAGCTGGCATCACATGGCACCTCCTTTTGACCAAGAAACGTCCAAGAACAAGGAGGGCATTTTTGTACATTTAGCAATTAGGGTTTTAGGACTTGTATTATTTTAATTCCAGTTCTAGAATAGTCTATTGAGGTGTATAAATATGATGAGCTTGTTCATCATATTTCTTGTTCCAGTTTTTTGCACAACTTGTAATCCCTTTTTATTAAATTAAAAGTTTGGTATTTGTGTATTTACAATTGTAATTCCTTTTTAATATTGATAAAAGTTTGTGTATTGTTGTATGCAAAAGCTGAGTTCCATAAAATTTGTACAAGGTTTTGAGAATTTTCAAGTTTTCTTAAAAAGTTTCTTAATTTTCAAAAGTCAAAACCTTTAGTAAGTGAAAGTGGACCTAAGGGTTGTTGATTCTTGAGGTTAGAGTAGTTTTAAAAACGTGTTTGTTAAGGTTTACAAGTATTTGGTAAGGTTTAAGAAAATTGGAAAAGGGAAACAGAATATATGGTTGTATACTTGTGTTCCTTTTTTTGAATTTTTTTTAAAACAGGTTTGAAGTTTGTTGATTAGTGTTCAGCTCCAACCCGAGTTGGAAGGAGGTGGATTTTCATCCACTTGGACCTTGGATGTAAGGTCCAAAGGTAAATCCCTTCACCTTGTTGAAATTTCAGAAAAAATAGTGGTCTCATGTGATTTGATTGATTTTGTGCTATAGTGTTGTTAATCTGGTTGGTTTTGTGTTCTTACATGATGTTATGCATGTTAGATGGTATTAGGACCATATTGAGTAAGTTTTTAGAGGTTTTGATTTGATAAATCTTGATTTCAATTTTTAACAAGGTGTTTGGAAACGTGTTTTAGCAAGGTTTAATTTCTTTGTTTGTGTTATAAAAAGTGTTAGTTAGTTTAAGTAGGGTTGCTTAGGTTCATTAGTAATTGTGTGCTTGGATTGGTGCAAGATTTAGCAAAGTTTGTGTGTGAAAAAGTGAAATAGCCTAGCCAAACTGCATGAGTCACCTTCTGCCTAATTTTTATGAAATCTTGGAACTTGATTCTTGTAAATTGTTTAGACTTAGGGTATTAAAGGATTGCAGTTTGCTTTTGTGCTAGTTGAAGTTTGTGTATGCATAAGATTAGAGTCTAAAACTCATTTGTGTGCATCTAGTGTGTCAAAAAGGTCATCAGACCTGTTTAAGTTATCACAGCAACTTGAATTGCTCTTGGTGTGCATTTTGTTTGAGCATTGTGTGTGCAACGTGTTGGTTTTCGATTATCTTGACTCCTTGTGCTCAGAAAGAGCACAAGGGTGCCCTTGTTCCAAGAATACTCACCAAACAAGCCACCACCAAGACCTCTTGGTGTATCTTACCCTGTGAAGAAAAAAAAAAGGCAAGCAAAAACAAAGCATGTGTTCTTCAAAAGATAAAACTGGCCACGTCCTTGTGATTTAATTGTGTTCAACTTGGATTAAAAAGGTTTGGATTGTGTTTTTGTAACATTAAAGAGTGACAGTGTTGGACTGAAAGCTTTAAAAAAAAAAGAAAAAAATATAAAAAAAATAAAACGAGTAAAAAGGGGGTTTCACACCTCGAACCCTGGTCATCACACTCACACCACACACACTCTACCACTGCGCCCTTGGGTCTTTTACTGACCAAGGGTGAAGTAGTTAGATACTTAACCCCTTTCTCTTTTGTCTTTTCTTAAATAAGCCGTGAGCTTATAAGCTCATTTCAGCTTATTTGTTTGCCTTATTCGTTTCTTTTTATTTTTCTTAGGAAGTTAATAGGTTTGTTGATTTTTCTAGACTAGTTTCAATTTTTTCCCTTTAGTCAATTATTTTTTATCATTTATTTATTACCCGTATTTTAGAAATTCAATAAAAAATTGAAAAAAGCAGTTTTAAATTAGGGAAAAATAGTTTTTAGGTTTTAATTCTTATTTTTGAGGTTTACATATAAAAAAGTTTTCAAAAACTTTAATTTTTGATTTTATTTAATTTTAGGTTTTTTTGGCAACTTTAAAAATTAATATAAAATTAACTAAAAGGTTTTAGGAACTTTTGTTTACATTTTATTCTTAGTTAGATTATTTAGTATTTTTGAGAATTTTTTTAGAATTTATTTGAGGACTTTTAATTTTTTAGAATATTTTAATATTATTTTATTCATTAAAATAAAAAGTTTTATTTTTATTTCTTTTTCATTTTTCCTAGGTTCTTTGTCATTAATTAGGACTTTTCCCATTTGTAGAATAATTTTTAGGATTTTCAATTAATTTTTATAATTAATTTAAGATTTAATAGTTTTTAATAGTTTTTAGGAGTTTAAAAATAGTTTAATTTGGTTTTAAAATTTTTAAAAATAGTTTTTAGTTTAATTAGGTCATTTTTGAGGTTTACAAACTATAAAATCTTGTTTAGGGCTTTTTAATATTTAAAAGTGATTTTTAGGGCTTTAATTAGCATTAAAAAGTCATTATTAAATTAATTAAAAGGTTTTGGCAAGTTTGGATTTTTTGTAAACTCTTAGAATATTATTTGGGATTTTTAGTAATTTTTAGGAATTTTTAGATTAAAATTTTAAATTTTGTGCTTTTTCACGTTTTACGTCGTAACTTTCTAATAGTGTTTTTGCCTTATTTTTCTATTTTTTTTCGTCTTCGTCATTTTCTCTTCTTTTCTTCTAATTAATAATCAAAAACATAATCAATCATTCATTACACAACGCACTAGCCTCCTCGAGAACGAACTCACCTTTAGGGTCATTATATACAAAATCATTACATCAATTTTGGCGCCGCTGCCGGGGAGGCGTGTTGTGTTTTGATTGAAACATTGTTGTTTTCTATATTAGCCATAAATATAATTGTATTAATAGCACTCTATTAATACGTATTATCGTTTTTCGGTTTTTGTGTGAATACTATTACTATATTGTATACGTAGAACAATAAATACACAAGTACTCCAAATACGTGAGCAATCACAACCTTGACTTGGGAGGTCATTACCCAATCATTGTATTCGAATCTCAAACCAAAGAAAAAAAGGCAAAAATAGATAAATACTTTCGTGAAGCTTAATCTTGATAATACAAACTATAAGGTGGGTATAAGGCGGTTGTATTTCACGACCTAAAGGAAAAAGGCTCTTAAGTGCTTCGCGCCGCCTCGTTTCCTCCGCTTGCTTGTGCGTATTTGATTTTGAGAGTGAATCGAGGGTTTTGCCGCCCAAAGTATTACTACATATCATATATATTTTCTTGGTTTCATTTGATTAAACCCTCTTGAACGATTTGGTGTTCCACCATCGTTCTAAAGTCATCGAAGGCGTTCACTCCACGTGATCGTTTTCATTCCTTGAGGCCTTTTTAATCAAGAGATTTGATTAGTGAGGAGATTTGTGGACTCATTGTCTACTTAATATATTCACCAATTCCAAAAAAAAGGTTAATACAATCAAAAACCACAAAAAAAATTGAAAAAACACAAAATACCAAAAAGAATCTTCTTTGCTCGCCTTCTCGTTGTACGTGACGTTTATGCAAACTCGCTCTAAAGCTAGACGTGCTCGTAAACGAAGAAACAAATCACTCACTCAATCTAGTGAGGAGTCTCCAAGTGAGGAACCTATTGTAGAACAAGAATCTATCATGGCTAATCGTACTATGATGGAGTTGCTTCAAGCACCCACCGAGGGTTTTGGAGAGGCCATTGTGATTCCCGCCATCCTTGCGGAGAACTTTGAGATCAAAACGGGTTTAATGTCTATGCTTCAAGCAAACAAGTTTCGCGGTCATGAAAAAGACAACCCACATTATCACATTAGGCAATTTAATCGTCTCACCGCGACAAGCAAGTTTAAGGATGTACCACACGATGCCATTAAGATGATGTTGTTTCCTTACTCGTTAGATGGACCCGCCAAGATTTGGCTTGAGAAAGAACCGCCGAATTCGATTTTGACATGGGCCGATCTCGTGTCTAAATTTGTGAATCAATTTTTTCCACCATCTAAGACAACACATTTGAAAAACGAGATTTCACGTTTTACACAAAGACCAAATGAAAGTTTTTCAATGGCTTGGGAGAGGTTTAAAGAAATGCTACATGAATGTCCACACCATGATTTTTCCGAATTGCATCAAATTGAACTTTTTATAATGGGCTTAATGAACATGAACGAGATTATTTAAATACCTCCGCGGGTGGTAATTTTTTGTGCAAAACGACCAATGAGGCTTTGAAAATCATAGTAAATAGGTCTAAGGTCTATAGCCCTCGTAACACACCGAGTGTTGCCAATTTGGGCTCGTCATCATCTCGTTCCATTAATGCCTTGCAAGATGAAGCAAATGAGGAGAATAGGTTTTTCGATAGGTTTTCGAACCTTATGTCCCATTGGAAGGCTCAAGAAGCTTCCAACACCGCTTCGGTTAAAGCGGTTTCTAAAAGTTGTTTGTCGTGTGGGGGAGCTCATGATCTTTCCGAGTGCATTACCGCGGATGGTAACACTTCGAATGCTTTTGTAGCCACGGGAACTTATAACCAAATCGTTCAAGGTTCCCGCCAAAATCAAGCTCCACAAAATCAAAATACTAATAACTATCGAAACAACAATCAAGGTGGAAATTACCAAGGAAATCAAAGGAACTATAACAAGGGTAATTACCAAAGTGGAAATGGGCAAATTTCAAACCAAAACCAAAACCGTGATTTTCAAACTCCTACTCAAGGTTTTCAAAATGCTCACACTAAAAATTTGCAAGGAGAATTTTTAGATTATGCTAAGGCTAATGATGCTAAGTTTGACAACATGCAACGTGAGATGATTAGCTTAAGGTCCGAATTGAAAAATGAGCTTAAAACCGAACTTGCTAATGAACTTAAAACTCATGCTAATAAAATGGAAGGAAATGTCACACGACTCCAACAAAATCAACAAAAAATGGAGCAAGGACAACATGAGATTAAGCAAGAGTTGTTAAAAGCGGATGCTAGGCAATCAAAATTTGAGGACCGTATGGCTAAGATGTTTGAAGCTATCATGTGTAAGCCCTCTTCTTCGGGTGGTCTTCCTAGTGATACCATCGTGAACCCGAAAGGAGAATTGAAGGTTATTACCACTCGTAGTGGTAAAACTTTCAAAGAACCCATTTCTCGTCCAAGTACTTCTATGGAGAAGGAAAAAGAGAAAGAACCCGAGGTTGTGGTTGAAAAGGAGCACATTACAAGCCCACAAAGTACCGCTCAAACCACACCTACGATTGAACCAATACCCATTATGGAACCCGAGATTCCAAGGCCGATGCCTATGCCTAATTTGCCCCAACCCACACCACCTTTACCCTACCCATCAAGACGAAACAAGGAAAAGGCACAAGAACGAAATAATTATCAATTTGAACTTTTTATGAAAATGTTTCGTGACTTGCATTTCAATATAAGTTTTGCCGACGCCTTAGTCATGATGCCTCGATTTGCCGCGAACTTCAAAAGTATGTTGAATAACAAAGAAAAATTGCAAAAATCGTCTAGTTGTTCATCGGTTTTTCTAAGCCGCATACCTCAAAAAGTCGGTGATCCTGGAAAGTTTTTAATCCCATGTGCTATCCAAGACATGGAAGAATGCTACGCCTTGGCCGATCTTGGTGCTAGTATTAATTTGATGCCTCTCGAGATTTTTAAATCGCTCAATCTTCCAAATCTCACTCCTTCAAGAATGTCAATCGAAATGGCCGATCATTCTACGATTCTAGCTTGTGGAGTTGCCGAGGACGTCTTCGTGAAAGTTGGGAAATTCTATTATCCCGTGGACTTCATTGTTGTTGATATTCCCATCGATCCTAAAGTTCCGTTAATTTTAGGTCGATCTTTTTTGGATACCTCGAGAGCACTTATCGATGTGCATGCAAGAAAAATCACTCTTCGTTTCAATGAGGAAGAACTCGTCATTAATGCAACCCAAAACTCCACTCTTTCTCATGTTTATTCAATCACATCTTTGTACAATGTCAGTCCCATCAAAAACATTTGTCAAAAGATTTCAAATAGAGTTTTAGGAGTTGATAAAAATGAAGTTCCGTCCCCTCCGCCGATGGAGGTTAAGAGTGTTAAGCCTATGATTCCAATCTCGAGTGATTCTTCGGATGATGAATACGTTGATCCCGATGGGGAGGTTTTCTTTGTTAACAAAAGATTTGAAAACTTGCCACCACCTAAACCAAAACGCTTTCAAAATGTGAGAATTTTTAGTGTGACTAACATTGTTTTAGATACACCAAATATTTTTGACATAATCAAATCGGGTTTTCACGAGGAGAGTGTTAAAGATGAAAAAGGAAAAGATTTTAACTTGAATTTAAAAGATTTTTCTACAATCCTAACTCCGTCATCACCGCGTGTCTTGAGTACTACAAGCTCGTCTTCTCCTTTTGACGATGCTTTGTGTGGACCTAGTGTGGGGGAAGCCCCTTATGTTCCCTCCCCTTTCTCCACCGAGGACGAGATATTTGATCCTGGAATTGCTTATATAGGGAAATCTCGGTCTTCCACCGATGCAATAAATGGAAAATCTTTATATTTGATTGGTGCGAGTCTACCTCGAGTAGCTCAATGTTTTGCCTTACCCATTGTCCCACCCTTCTATTTCTTCTCTCCTATTTTCTTCTATCCCATTGGGATTTGTGTTGGAGTTGTGTTGTCTCGTCTTTCATCCGAAAACGAGGACGCTATCTTTGACCCCGGTATACGTTTATCGGATTTTTAAAGTACTCCACGTGCTTTTGGGCCTTGTTTATCATGTAAGCCCCATCAAAAATTGACCATACCATGATTATCCCTAAATGATCACATTTATGGGGATTCGAGTCGAGCTTTTAACTCGGTTATCAAAAACAAGGTGCCTCGTGGGGGAGACCCATGCTTATCCATGTACATATTATTGCTTTCTAATTAGTTTAATGTGAGGCGATTTGTGCCCTTCCAACCTTTGTTTCGTGGTTGTTTGTGAATTGTGTCTTTTAGATCATCATCTTCACGATTGGAGCCTCTCGTGTTCGTTTCATGGGAGCACTCGATCGTTTGCTTTGGAGGCCTTTCCCAATATCCATATGATATATCCTTTTATGTTCTAACCTTAGGTTTTTAGCACACTTCATAAACGGCTTTTAAACTTATTGGTTACACCCTTTCCATGCTAGATTAGGCATTCGACTACGTCTCTAGTATGGGGGTGTTTGCACCCCTAGACTCGAAACATTGAGGACAATGTTTAACTTTAGTATGGGGGGTGAATAGATACTTGCCTTGCCAAACCCTCACGCTTTCCAAAGTTTATCGTTTTGTTATCGTTTTCTTGCAAAATAAGGCTAAAAATGGCCAAATTTTAAAATTTTTCTCATGTTTCATAAGTGTTTGAAGACACGAATGTAGATTTTCCGATGGCGAGAATAAGAGTAATTTTTGACTCGACCGTGCGTGTTGAGCACTTAGCTTTGGTTCCTTAACTACACATTAGGCTAAGTCTCTTAAATGAGGACGAGAAATGATAGAGTTAATTATAAGTTACTATGCTAAACGTAGAGTACTCGTATTCTTTCAAAAACTCATGTGTTCTCGTTGTTTTCTTATTCTCCCTTCGCTTGTAAATATTTTTTGCTTAATAAATATTGATTTAGCGGTTTAGTTTTGATTGTTGGGTTTCTAGTCTTTTCTAGTAGCTTCCGTGTAATTAAATTGGGAAGACATTAAGGTATCGCCAGCGTCACGGTTTTGAAGTATTGGCAACCCGAATAATCGAAAGCTTCACCCAATAATAAGATTTCAAGTGCTCACCTAAATCAAGCAAACAATTTGAAGCCCCACAAGGCCTAAAATCTATGCAAAATTGAAAGTGAATCAAGCCTTAATCTTCGAAGCTTTAAAGATCCAAAATTCGCTTTAGCGTGAGGATATACGTCTTTGGCTAATAAAACCACCGATGAGGCGGATAATAAAAGGCAAGGCAAGACCGAAGTCATAATAAAAGCTTCATGGCGAAGTTGAATAAAAGATGGAGGTAAACCAAAGATAATAAGGCCCTTCCGTTAGGGGGCATATAAAAGTCTTGGTAATAAGTCTCATGTTCAAAACCGTTATAAAACCGTGTTTATCGATTCTTCTTGTCAACTTAATTTTTTTAACATCGTCGTCTATTAGGAGGGGTTATTGATTTGATGGTCTTGGTTACACCGTTAGGACTCTATTTTTAGACCTAAATCTCTATTATCGCATAAGTCAACAATGTATCCTCGTGATCATTAAGACAAAATAAAATATAAGAGATACCACTTAGGAATAATGGGAGAATAAGTACGTGATTAGGGCATATGAGTAGTGTTAGCATTACTAACTTATAATGACAATGATCTCGTTGCACACTTGGCATGGAATTAAGGTGAAAATCGAGGACGACGAAATTATTTCTAACGAAGCATTCACGTGTTCTTATTCTATGAACCTAAACGTCCCATTTTGCGATGAAAATCATACATTATGTCTAAAACACAAGTAGTAGCAATAGTATAGTGTAGCTAGTTATCATTTCAATAAAGTGAATAAAATTAAATTTTGGAGATGCTTTGATACTTTATTCTTAGCATTGCGTGAGGGCACGGCAATGGTTTAGTATGGGGGAGTGATGAGACTGCTTTTATACATGGTCTCATCGTCCAAAACGGCCTTAAATTGCATAAAATATCATAAAACATGCCAAATATATGCTCGTGTTTGTTACTTGTGTATTTTTAGGTACGCATATTGAGGAATTGGCAAAAGAACACAAGAATCAATCAAAAACGAACACGGGAAACGAAGTCGCACAATGAACCGGGCCCAAGTTTGGAAATTTGCAAAAAGACCCTTGAAGAATTGAAGATTGGCAAAAATGGCCCCTCATCTTTGAAGAACTTGTCACATTTGACCCTCACAATATCAAATGTACAAGTATGATCCTTTATATTTGAAGATATTACACTTCCAGTCCTTGAAGAATCAAGTTTATACAAAAGGAGCCCTTGGAAAAAGTTTTGTAAAACTTTTGTGCCAGTTTTGACAAGTTGTCAAAAGTTGACAAAGCTAATTTTGGCGCTGTTGGGAATTAAATACAAAGTGAAAGAAATGAGATACCTTGGGGACTCAATCTGCCAATTAACCAAACAAACCCACCCAACCAAAACATGCCACGTCAACCCTACCCACCCATTTACCCACCACCCACCCACAAACCGACCCTACCAAAACCCACACCCGGGTTATTAATTAAACCCAAGTCAGACCTGGTCAAACCCACCCACTAAATTCCCTTTCCCCCCATAACACTTTATTTAAAAAGTGTTTAACCCAAATCAAATCAAAAACGACCCTAATCCCCTATAAACCCTAAAATCCCCAGTTTTAATTAACACCTAAATCATAGGGTTTTAAGCTATAAAGGTGCAGATTGACAATTAGCCTTCCCCTCACCATAACCCACCCTTCAAAACATCTCCACATGCCTTGTGGGACCCTCCCCAAGCATCCCCTGCACCCGTCACTTTCCCACAACCCCATGTCCCGACCAAATTGACATCCCAGATCAACCCCTTGGTCCCAAAGGTTCATCTAACGTCCAAGAATGGTCTTCCATAGCTGGCATCACATGGCACCTCCTTTTGACCAAGAAACGTCCAAGAACAAGGAGGGCATTTTTGTACATTTAGCAATTAGGGTTTTAGGACTTGTATTATTTTAATTCCAGTTCTAGAATAGTCTATTGAGGTGTATAAATATGATGAGCTTGTTCATCATATTTCTTGTTCCAGTTTTTTGCACAACTTGTAATCCCTTTTTATTAAATTAAAAGTTTGGTATTTGTGTATTTACAATTGTAATTCCTTTTTAATATTGATAAAAGTTTGTGTATTGTTGTATGCAAAAGCTGAGTTCCATAAAATTTGTACAAGGTTTTGAGAATTTTCAAGTTTTCTTAAAAAGTTTCTTAATTTTCAAAAGTCAAAACCTTTAGTAAGTGAAAGTGGACCTAAGGGTTGTTGATTCTTGAGGTTAGAGTAGTTTTAAAAACGTGTTTGTTAAGGTTTACAAGTATTTGGTAAGGTTTAAGAAAATTGGAAAAGGGAAACAGAATATATGGTTGTATACTTGTGTTCCTTTTTTTGAATTTTTTTTAAAACAGGTTTGAAGTTTGTTGATTAGTGTTCAGCTCCAACCCGAGTTGGAAGGAGGTGGATTTTCATCCACTTGGACCTTGGATGTAAGGTCCAAAGGTAAATCCCTTCACCTTGTTGAAATTTCAGAAAAAATAGTGGTCTCATATGATTTGATTGATTTTGTGCTATAGTGTTGTTAATCTGGTTGGTTTTGTGTTCTTACATGATGTTATGCATGTTAGATGGTATTAGGACCATATTGAGTAAGTTTTTAGAGGTTTTGATTTGATAAATCTTGATTTCAGTTTTTAACAAGGTGTTTGGAAACGTGTTTTAGCAAGGTTTAATTTCTTTGTTTGTGTTATAAAAAGTGTTAGTTAGTTTAAGTAGGGTTGCTTAGGTTCATTAGTAATTGTGTGCTTGGATTGGTGCAAGATTTAGCAAAGTTCGTGTGTGAAAAAGTGAAATAGCCTAGCCAAACTGCATGAGTCACCTTCTGCCTAATTTTTATGAAATCTTGGAACTTGATTCTTGTAAATTGTTTAGACTTAGGGTATTAAAGGATTGAAGTTTGCTTTTGTGCTAGTTGAAGTTTGTGTATGCATAAGATTAGAGTCTAAAACTCATTTGTGTGCATCTAGTGTGTCAAAAAGGTCATCAGACCTGTTTAAGTTATCACAGCAACTTGAATTGCTCTTGGTGTGCATTTTGTTTGAGCATTGTGTGTGCAACGTGTTGGTTTTCGATTATCTTGACTCCTTGTGCTCAGAAAGAGCACAAGGGTGTCCTTGTTCCAAGAATACTCACCAAACAAGCCACCACCAAGACCTCTTGGTGTATCTTACCCTGTGAAGAAAAAAAAAAGGCAAGCAAAAACAAAGCATGTGTTCTTCAAAAGATAAAACTGGCCACGTCCTTGTGATTTAATTGTGTTCAACTTGGATTAAAAAGGTTTGGATTGTGTTTTTGTAACATTAAAGAGTGACAGTGTTGGACTGAAAGCTTTAAAAAAAAAAGAAAAAAATATAAAAAAAATAAAACGAGTAAAAAGGGGGTTTCACACCTCGAACCCTGGTCATCACACTCACACCACACACACTCTACCACTGCGCCCTTGGGTCTTTTACTGACCAAGGGTGAAGTGGTTAGATACTTAACCCCTTTCTCTTTTGTCTTTTCTTAAATAAGCCGTGAGCTTATAAGCTCATTTCAGCTTATTTGTTTGCCTTATTCGTTTCTTTTTATTTTTCTTAGGAAGTTAATAGGTTTGTTGATTTTTCTAGACTAGTTTCAATTTTTTCCCTTTAGTCAATTATTTTTTATCATTTATTTATTACCCGTATTTTAGAAATTCAATAAAAAATAGAAAAAAGCAGTTTTAAATTAGGGAAAAATAGTTTTTAGGTTTTAATTCTTATTTTTGAGGTTTACATATAAAAAAGTTTTCAAAAACTTTAATTTTTGATTTTATTTAATTTTAGGTTTTTTTGGCAACTTTAAAAATTAATATAAAATTAACTAAAAGGTTTTAGGAACTTTTGTTTACATTTTATTCTTAGTTAGATTATTTAGTATTTTTGAGAATTTTTTTAGAATTTATTTGAGGACTTTTAATTTTTTAGAATTTTTTAGAATATTATTTTATTCATTAAAATAAAAAGTTTTATTTTTATTTCTTTTTCATTTTTCCTAGGTTCTTTGTCATTAATTAGGACTTTTCCCATTTGTAGAATAATTTTTAGGATTTTCAATTAATTTTTATAATTAATTTAAGATTTAATAGTTTTTAATAGTTTTTAGGAGTTTAAAAATAGTTTAATTTGGTTTTAAAATTTTTAAAAATAGTTTTTAGTTTAATTAGGTCATTTTTGAGGTTTTCAAACTATAAAATCTTGGTTAGGGCTTTTTAATATTTAAAAGTGATTTTTAGGGCTTTAATTAGCATTAAAAAGTCATTATTAAATTAATTAAAAGGTTTTGGCAAGTTTGGATTTTTTGTAAACTCTTAGAATATTATTTGGGATTTTTAGTAATTTTTAGGAATTTTTAGATTAAAATTTTAAATTTTGTGCTTTTTCACGTTTTACGTCGTAACTTTCTAATAGTGTTTTTGCCTTATTTTTCTATTTTTTTTCGTCTTCGTCATTTTCTCTTCTTTTCTTCTAATTAATAATCAAAAACATAATCAATCATTCATTACACAACGCACTAGCCTCCTCGAGAACGAACTCACCTTTAGGGTCATTATATACAAAATCATTACATCAATGAACAACACGGATCATACGAGATTTGTACCAAAATCAATCAAAATCAAAGAAAGGAAGGATGAGATTAAAGATTAAAAGCTTGAAACTAAACTTGATTAATGAAAAAATAATACAAAGTTTTGATCTTGAAATAGAAAAAGATGAAATCTAGTGAGAGAAAGTTTAGAACTTTCTCTCTCTAAAACTAGAGAGAATGATTTTGTGAAGTAAGTACCTATTTATAGGAAAGTCTTGTGGTGGTGGGCTTGTGATTGGGCTTGGGTTTGGGCTTCTTTTTCTTCTTTCTTCTTTAGTCTTCACGCTTCTTCAAATAAACGTTTCCGACTTGGGTTTGAGAAGTGTCGGTGAATAATTCCAACTCGTCTTATAATCTTTTGTTTAATAGACTCGAGTTCTTAGACATATATGAATCTTCCATCTTTGTCTCTATTCTTCGATAAATCTTCAAATAGGCTCAATGACTTCAAATCTTTTGCATCTCTTGGACAGTAGACTTCGTCTTGAGTCTTTTTCCTCGATAAAACCCGTGCAATACCATGTTTTCTTCAATATTCATCCGGTTGACTCTAAAAACACAATAAACACAAAAACCACGCATAATTCCAAACAAATGATATTAAATACGTGTTTTGGTCTTGTTTTAGCCAGAATTAAGTGGTAAAAGGATGGGTGTTTTCACACCTATCAAATCCCCTACACTTAACCATTGCCATGCCCTCATGCAATGCTTAGTGACAAAGCACATTTACACTTTTCTCATAAACAATCAACCTTGGCCTTATTAATATACTACTAAACAAAATGAAAGTACTAAGAGAAATTTAAACTTTAAAGTAAACAAAAGGATGGAAATAACTTGCAAAGAGATCAAGGACTTACATTAGGGCTTTGGTGCTGCGAAGATTTGTCACCCTCAAGTTTCACGTTCCCCAAACTAAGCTTAAAAACGAGATCATTGTTATTATAAGTTAGCAAATCAAACACTTACATACATGGCTTAATTAAATGCTTAAACTCCCTTATTCCTAGGTGTATCTCTTATATTTTATTTTTGTCTTAGAATGATCATGAAGATGCATTTTTGGACTTATTTCGATAGTTTATTTAGGCTGAGAGCAAAGTAGGACGATTTGATCAATAGTTAGCTAAAGGACAAAATCTCTTAAAACTGCTTCTCGGGATATCAAAAAGTTCATATCTTGGCATAACTTGGTTCACGATTTGAGACCTTTCTCGGGCTGATATTTGGCATGTACTTCATACTTCATATCTTCGAGAGACGTTCTTGAGATAATGGTCTTCTCTTCGTTAATAGAGTTTCTTCACTTGGAGACTTTTGAGGGGTACTCCAACTTTGTTGACCACGACTTCATGATTATTTCTTCAATCTCTAATTAGGACTTTGAGATACAACGATCCGCCTCCTTTTCGGACTTGGATCTATTTATCCTCATACCTTGTTAGGGTCTTTTCGGATAGACTTCTCCATGATCTTTATGGGAGTTGATTGCTTTTCGTCGTGAGTCTTGATCCTTCATATCGATTTTGGGAATAATGCTTTTCACATCACCTTGGATCTTTAGCAATAAAATGGAATCCTCATGCCTTGTTAGGGCCTTTTCGGACTCGCCAATCTTCGCGCCCCGCTTCATAAGTTATGCCTTGGCTATGAACTCTTATCATTACCGAGCAACTTTAAAAAGATCTTGGGCTAGAAGCTAAGTAACTTTTCAAATCGTACGACCTTACTTATTGCAGATAAATTATTTGCAAGTGATGGGAGAATAGGCAAATAATTACACCAAGTGAGCTTGTGCAAGAATACCGACTTATAATTGACTGTATCATCTCTCGTTCTCCACAATTTAAAATCTCAAGTAATGAGACTCGTGGATACTTAGCCTAATAAACCAATTAAGGTCCATATGGTTAAGGATACTAGCTAGAGTAAACTTGGATAAGTAACTCGAGTTGAGTCAAAATAATCGCAACGGGCCTAATATGTCAAAGACTTCTAAACTAGCTACACCACTTTATTAATATTTTTGACTTTATTGCGGGATATATACATATGAAAGCAACGAGAAAAATTTAAAAATTTACGACTATATGGCCAAAGTTAATTAAAAATTTGAAAAATGTTGAAAAAGATGATTTTCCGGTTAAATGAAGGCATTTTTATGGAAAAGTCCACTTAAAACTTCGATAGAAGTCCCCCCTACACTTAAGATAAACATTGCCCTCAATGTTTAAGCATGTGGGAAAAGTCTCCCCTACACTTATGACATTGTGCACGTTGGTTAAATCAAGCTAAGGAAGAGACGACTAAAGTGATCAATTTCAAATGTGAGTATGAAGAAAATTGAATCACGAAAGTTTGAGAGATAGAATCGGATTTCGGATAACACGGGAGCACGGTTCTTCAAAGGTTCCAAGAGTGCATTCATCCCTGTAATCACATCACCACACCAAAAAACACCTATACAGGTCCCCCTACACTTAGGAGGTAAAAACATAAAAGGATAGATACTCGGGTTGCCTCCCGAGGAGCGCTTGTTTTTGATAACCGAGTCACGAGCCTGACTCGACCTAAAATTAGTTCATGGGGAACGTGGTGAGGGATGGAATCATCTCTTGAGAGATGTCCTCACCAAAGTACAGCTTCAGACGCTGGCCATTCACTTTGAAATTGGGCCCATTTGGCTGAGAAAGCTCAATGGTCCCATATGGAAAGACTTTGGCAACGGTGAATGGACCAGACCAGCGGCTCTTCAACTTGCCAGAGAAGATCTTTAATCTGAGAGTTAAAAAGTAGGACTTGATCACCAACGTGGAACTCTCGGTTCTTGATTTTTGCGTCATGAAGGATCTTCGTCTTCTCTTTGTAGATCAGCGAGTTCTCATAAGCTTCATTCCTCAGTTCGTTGAGCTCGTTGAGTTGAATCTTATGATGATCACCGACTTTGTTGATGTCAAAGTTAGCCCACTTCAAGGCCCAGTGCGCCTTATGTTCCAGCTCGATGGGAAGGTGGCATGCTTTCCCGTACACAAGACGATAAGGTGTACAACCGATCGGGGTCTTATAAGCAGTACGGAAAGCCCACAGAGCATCATCTAACTTATCGGCCCACGCGGCACGATGCTCTCCCACAGTACGCTCCAAAATTCGCTTCAATCCATGGTTGGATATCTCGGCTTGCCCATTGGTTTGGGGATGATAGGCGGTGGAAAGACGGTGATTGACACCATACTTAGCCATGACTCTAGCAAATTGATCGTTGCAAAAATGAGTCCCGCGGTCACTTATAATATCACGAGGGACGTCGAATCTAGCGAACAGTGATTTCAAAAAGTTACAAACCACCCTTGCATCATTAGTAGGGAAAGCTTTGGCTTCAACCCACTTTGAAACGTAGTCAACGGCTACAAGGATGTATTTGTTTCCTTTAGATGAAGGGAATGGCCCCATAAAGTCGATACCCCAAACATCAAAGATTTCACATTCTTGTATGAAATTTTGAGGCATCTCATCTTTATGTGTGATCTTGCCTTGTTTTTGGCAAGCATCACATCGTTTAACCATATCGTGAGCGTCACGATAGATGGTGGGCCAATAAAATCCCGAATCAAACACTTTTTTGGCGGTGTAGTAGGGACCAAAGTGACCACCGGTGGGTCCTTTGTGGCAAGCATCAAGGATTTCCAAAGCTGCCGGTCCATCAACACATCGGCGAATAATCAAATCAGCACATTGTTTGAATAGATACGGGTCATCCCAAAAGTAAGTCTTAATGTCTTTGAAGAACTTCTTCTTTTGCTGGGATGTTAACCCGTCAACGAGAATTCCACCCGCCAAGTAGTTTGCAATATCCTCAAACCACGAGGGTTTCATCAGCAGTCGAGTTGATAGACATTAAGGTCTCCAGGGGAAAAGAATCATTGATTTCTTTGTTCGGATGATCCCCTTGGTAAGGATCCTCAAGTCTACTGAGATGATCCGCGGCTAGGTTTTCAGCTCCTTTTTTTATCGCGTATTTCAATTTTAAATTCTTGGAGAAGCAAAAACCAGCGAAGAAGTCTTGGTTTAGAATCTTGTTTAGTCAACAAGTACTTCAACGCGGAATGATCGGTGTAAACGATTGTGGTAGAAAGGACAAGATGGGGGCGGAACTTTTCAAAAGCATAGACAACAGCTAAAAGCTCTTTCTCGGTTGTCGTGTAATGCAATTGGGCCCCCGTCATTGTCTTGCTAGCGTAATGGATTGGTTGGAAGTGTTTGTTCACTCTTTGTCCCAGAACCGCTGCAATAGCAAAGTCACTAGCATCGCACATCAACTCAAAGGGAAGCTCCCAATTAGGAGTAACCAAGACGGGTGCCTTAGTTAGCTTATCCTTAAGCGAGTTGAAGGCTTCAAGACACTCTTTGGAGAAGATAAAAGGAGTATCTTTTTCCAAGAGGTGGGTCATCGGGCGAGCGATTTGAGAAAAATCTTTGATTAATCGACGGTAGAAGCCCGCATGACCCAGGAAACTTCTCACACCCTTCACAGTTGAAGGTGGAGGCAATTTAGCGATAACATCGACTTTAGCACGGTCTACTTCGAGATCGGCTTTGGAAATTTTGTGTCCTAGCACGATGCCCTCTTTTACCATAAAATGGCATTTTTCCCAATTAAGAACAAGGCGAGTGTCTTCACACCGCTTAAGCATACGTTCTAAATTAGAAAGGCAAGCAGAGAAAGAATCGCCATAAACCGAGAAATCATCCATGAATACTTCCATAGTTTCTTCAACCATGTCATGGAAGATAGCCATCATACACCTTTGGAACGTCCCAGGAGCATTGCATAAACCAAAAGGCATGCGTTTGTAAGCGAATGTTCCATAGGGACAAGTGAATGTGGTCTTTTCTTGGTCCTTGGGATCGATGGGAATTTGAAAATACCCGGAGAAACCGTCTAAAAAGCAGTAATAGTCATTACCAACAAGACGCTCGAGCATTTGATCCATGAAGGGAAGAGGAAAGTGGTCTTTTCTAATGGAATCATTGAGCTTGCGATAATCAATACAAACTCTCCACCCAGTAACGAGACGAGTGCGAATCAACTCGTTGTGTTCATTAGAAACAACGGTTATTCTGCCCTTCTTGGGCACACAATGGACGGGACTTACCCACGGCGAATCCGAAATAGGGTAGATCAAGCCGGCATCTAGAAGTTTGATAACCTCTTGTTTGATGACGTCATGAATTTTAGGATTAACCCTTCTTTGGCTCTGGATTGCGGGTTTAAAGTCATCTTCCATGAGAATCTTGTGAGTACAAAAGTTCGGATCAATTTCGCGGATATTGGAAATTTTCCAAGCAATTGCCTTCTTATGAGCTTTAAGCACAGCGATGAGGCGAGATTTTTCTTCTTCTTTCAAGTCCTTAGCAATGATGACGGGTGACTTCTTCTCTTCTTCAAGAAACACGTACTCAAGATGGGGCGGCAACTCCTTAAGTTCTAAATCCGGAGGATTTTCGATGGGAGGCGTTTTCAAAGTCGGAGCATCGATAGCAATAACCGTGGGAGATGGTGGAGAAAGATTGTCTTCTTTGAGAAGGTTTTCAAAGAAACTCATGTCGTCAGCCAAATCGGTGGGAGAATCGTCATTTGTTGAGTTCACATCTCCCATGGTGGCTTCAAGATCTTTCCAAAAGAAATCACTTTCTCCAAATAGAGACAGTGATGAATCAATATAGGAAACGGTCTCAACATTAGGAAGAGAAGTAGGAATACTTTTGCAAGCATTTTGGAAGTGTTCTTCACAAGCCTCATCAAGAACATCAATACAATTAACACTCTCGTTGGAATAAGGTTGTTTAGACAACTTTCCCATGTTGAATACGATTTTATCGTCACCCACTCTCATGATAAGCTCACCGGCTTCAACATCGATGAGAGTGCGACCGGTCCTCAGGAATGGACGACCAAAAATTAATGGCACATGAGGGTCCATCTCATAGTCGACGACAACGAAATCAGCAGGAAAAGTGAATTTGTCGAATCCTACAAAGACGTCTTCAGCTATCCCCACTGGATAAGCAACCGTACGGTTAGCTAATTCCAAAGTCATTTTGGTGGGGACCAGCTCAGGGAGAGATAATGGCTTCCAAACGCTTAGAGGCATTAAATTAATACTGGCACCTAGATCGGCTAGGGCCATGCAATTCTCTACTCCAGGGAAGTTACAAGGGATTAAGAAACGACCCGGATCACCAAGCTTGGTTGGCAATTTTCTTAAGAGCGCTGCAGAGCAATTCTCATTAAGTTGGGTGTTAGCAATATCAAGAAGCTTCTCCTTGTCGCTAAGAAGATCTTTGAACATTTTTGCGTACTTAGGCATGTGAGCGAGAGCCTCAGCGAAGGAGATGTTAAAATTCAATTGTTTAAACATTTTGAGAAAGTTCGAAACCTGAATATCGTCCTTGCTTTTGAGCTTCTCTTTCCTCAACCTAGATGGATAAGGTATATCGGAAGAAGAGGAAGGCTTTGGGATCGAAGGATCCCTCACATCCTTGGGTAGAGGAGGGGTAAAAGTAAGAGGCAGAGAAATTGGGGAAGTAGAAGGATGAGGAATAGGAGCAGGTGACTCGTTCTCCTTAGTCACAACCACCGGTGGAGGTATAGGAAGCTCGGGTTCCTTGGTACCTTTGCCACTTCGAGTGGTGATTGCTTTCATCTCCCCTCTTGGATTCTCAACGGTGTTACTCGGAAGAGTACCCGAAGAAGAGGGTTGATTACCGTGGAAGAAACTAGCCATCATGTTTCTTAAGTCATTCGTTTGACTATCCATAGTGTTTCTCATATCAGCTCTTAGAACGTTCCCTTGTTTCATCAGGTCTGCTTTCAAGTTGCGCACTTCCTGTTGAAGATTTTCCACGATCACATCGTTAGTCCTCATGTAGGTTTCCACTTCTTGGTGTAAAGCGGTGGGTTGGTTGGGAGGAGCATTGTATGCGGGTGGTTGATAAGCAGGTTGCTGGTAAACTTGGTTGTTTCTTTGAGGTGGATGTTGTTGTTTGTGAGGTGGTATGTATGGTCCACGAGATTGTTGTTGTTGTTGAGGAGGGCGGTTGATGTTTTGTTGTTGGTTAGGGTTGTTAGGAGTAGAACCGGGTGGTAAGAGATAGTTGTTTGAGCGGTAGCTAAGCAAGTTACGGTCACCTTGAGGTCGAGCTTGATAAGCAGGTTGAGGATAGGTACTGTATGCTGCATTCACGTTCTCAGAAGGGTAGTTTTGGGTGGCAAGACAAGTGGTGTAAGAATGAGGACCCCCGCATATCTCACATGGTTGGCTAACAGCATTGACTTGAGCTTCTTTAACGTTTTTAGCGTTGATGCTGTTAGTGTTGCTGGCGGTTTGGGTAGCAAGCGTTTCAAGAAGCGCAGTGAATTTGTCAATTCGCTTGTCGGTGTCACTAGTACTAGTACTAGCGACATTGGTCCTCACACTCTTGGTTTGCACACGAGACTTATTCTCAATGATATCCCAAGCAGCATTGGAAGTCTTAGCCAAAAGATTACCCCCCCGAGGCACTGTTTAGTGAATCTTGGTCATTCATGCTTAAACCATTGTAAAAAGTGTTAATTTGGTGCACTTTGGTAAAACCATGTTGTGGGCACTTTCTTAAAAGATCTTTAAAACGATCCCAAGATTCACTAAACGACTCATCGTACTTTTGTTCAAAATTGATAATGTCATTCCGCAAAGCGGTAGTACGAGAGGGTGGGAAAAAGTAATTGATAAACTTGGTCTCCAAATCCGTCCACGAAAGAATACTCTGTGGCGGTTCCTTAGCAAGCCAATGCCGGGCTTGTCCCTCTAAAGAAAAGGGAAAAAGTTGTATACGGATTACCTCTTGTGGAACACCATTGAATTTGACCGTGTTGGTGAGTTGCAAGAATCTCTTGATGTGGTCATGTGGATCATCAATGGTACGCCCCAAGAATGGTTGAGAAGAGACCATCTGGATAAAGCCGGATTTGAGCTCAAAATTGTTGGCTGCAATCGCGGGTATAACAATTGGATCCGTGTTGCCATCTACATGAGCTTGCAGAAGTTCAATCATCGGGCGATTATCCGGTAGAGGCTCATTGTTGTTGTTATTATTGTTGTTGAAAGGTGGATTGTTATTGTTATTATTATTGTTTTGAGGTGGGTTATTGTTGTTGTTTTGTACACCGGCCATGTCTAAGTTATCGAGAGGCTCGGGCTCTTGATAAGACGTTGATCGATTGCGCATTCACCTGCAAAAGAACTAACAAGGGAAAAACAAAGCAAAAATATTTTTGGTTTTTATGTGTGTTTTTTTTTTTTTTTAAATTTATAGGATTTTTGAAATTTTTTATGAAAAAGTAACGTTCACGGTGAACGGATCCGAAAATCCAAGTTCTCACAAAAAACTGTTGATCTTAACGAGAAGAGCCGGCAGCGGCGCCATTTGATACTTTGTTTTTGCAACGGGTTCTAGATTCGTCTCGGTATCTCCTCGAATTGATCTCGGCTCTAAGTGGAATGATTTGTTCTTGGTTAATAAGAAGGTGATGGTTTGTTTATCTATTTTAAACTAATAATAAGTAATTAAGTGTCGAAGAGTAAACTTAAAGCTTTAAATGATTAAAGTAAAAAAACGAGTTTAAAAATAAATGTTTGAAAACTTTAAAATTATACTAGAAAAATAAATGGACACTCAATAAAAACTAACTCTTGGAAAACTTTGTAAAAATATGAACTTAATTGAAAAGTACTAAAAGAAAGTAAGATCAGAGTATAGCAAAATAAGCTAAATCGAAATAAGGGAAAAAATGAACCAATCGGAATATATTCCGATCACTTTGATCGGAATGTTGAGGAGTTGGCAAATCGGAATAATGGACTAAGAGGATCAATCGGAATACTTGCGAATCATGCCAATCGGAATAATGACAATGGGTCTCAATCGGAATGCGAGGAAACTTACCAATCGGAATAATAAAAAACAAAGACAATCAGAATGATGACAATGGGTACTAATCGGAAAAACTGAAACCCTTTTCCGATCTATGGATCGGAATAGGGGGTGCTGCTTGGTCGGAATACCCGATCGGAAAAGGGCTTTGCCCTTTCCGAAAACTATGCTGATCCGAAACTCGGGCTAGGAAATAAGCTATGGATAAGCCAATCACCAAACTAGCTCGAATCCAAAATTAAGCTGATCAAATAAGCACTAAAAACAACTTTTCTAACTTTGAATAATCAAACTTATAAATCAAATAATAAAAAGATAAACTTTTTAAAAAAACTTATAAAAAGTAAATAAGCAAAACTAACAAATAAGCCAATAAGCACAAGGATCTCAAAGCTTATTTGTGAAGAAACTTAGGAAAACATAAAAAGATTAACTTTTTAAGCACAAAATCATTGATGAACAACACGGATCATACGAGATTTGTACCAAAATCAATCAAAATCAAAGAAAGGAAGGATGAGATTAAAGATTAAAAGCTTGAAACTAAACTTGATTAATGAAAAAATAATACAAAGTTTTGATCTTGAAATAGAAAAAGATGAAATCTAGTGAGAGAAAGTTTAGAACTTTCTCTCTCTAAAACTAGAGAGAATGAAAAAAACTAAAAACTACCCAAAAAACCAAGTGTTCAATTTTTGTGAAGTAAGGTCCTATTTATAGGAAAGTCTTGTGGTGGTGGGCTTGTGATTGGGCTTGGGTTTGGGCTTCTTTTTCTTCTTTCTTCTTTAGTCTTCACGCTTCTTCAAATAAACGTTTCCGACTTGGGTTTGAGAAGTGTCGGTGAATAATTCCAACTCGTCTTATAATCTTTTGTTTAATAAACTCGAGTTCTTCGACATATATGAATCTTCCATCTTTGGCTCTATTCTTCGATAAATCTTCAAATAGGCTCAATGACTTCAAATCTTTTGCATCTCTTGGACAGTAGACTTCGTCTTGAGTCTTTTTCCTCGATAAAACCCGTGCAATCCCATGTTTTCTTCAATATTCATCCGGTTGACTCTAAAAACACAATAAACACAAAAACCACGCATAATTCCAAACAAATGATATTAAATACGTGTTTTGGTCTTGTTTTAGCCAGAATTAAGTGGTAAAAGGATGGGTGTTTTCACACCTATCATAACTCCTCGAGAATTGGATTTTTTGTGGTCACATGAGTTGGTTCGTCATCGAAAATAAGACGTTCCAACTCAATATGTTCATCCTCGATTTTGGAAAGATCGACCTCACTCGTAGGTGGAAGTGAAGGCATAAGAGCTAGCTCTCGTTTAATGATTTCCTCAATCTCAGGATCAAACTCATAATCATCGTACTTCACATGTTTCTTTTTAGGAGAATCAAAAATTGCATGTGGATTTTGAAGTACGTGATCAATCTCGGCAAAATCGCCATCGTCATCGTCAAAGAAAGAGTCGATGTGAGCATTCACAACCTTGGTCTTACAAGTCGAATGACTATGCTTAGGTGACTTTTCTAAAACGAGAGGATCGATGTCGATAAAACCTTTCGCCTCAACGGGTGTTGGGCTAGGAATAGGAGGCACTTCGATGGAGTTAGACGTTGAAGCCTCAAAGACGTGGTCCTTCGAAGGTGGTGAAGACGAGCCCATTTTGGTCATTGTCGTGATGGCACTAACGTTGCCCTTCGGAATTGGTGTTTCACTTGTTTCGCTAAAAACATCCCAAAGTGAGTTTTCATCCATAAATTTACACATACCCTTTTGAATTTGGTACACGTACTCTTTATCATTAAAATCATCATCTTTAAAACCGTTTTTCTTAATTCTTTCAAAACATGCATTAAGCCTCATTCTTTCCGCTAAAGTGAACATTTTGAAATCATTAGGATTTGAATCATTAGGTTTTGAAACCTCGGTTTTTTCATTATCATTAAAAACTTGGGATTTTCTAGCGAAAAAGTCCATTTTGTCATCCCCATATCTCATAGTAAGTCTCCCTTCGTGAACGTCAATTACGGTTCGAGCTGTTGATAAGAATGGTCGGCCTAAAATAATGGGACATTTAGGGTCACACTCGTAATCGGATATAACGAAATCCGCGGGAAAAACAAACTTTCCAATCCTAACATAGACATCCTCGGCTATTCCAATTGGTATAAGTGGAGTACAATTTTCAAGCTCGATTGTCATGTTCGTGGGGGTAAGTGAAGGTAATCTCATCAATTTCCAAAGAGAATGAGGCATGAGATTGATGCTAGCACCTAAATCGGCAAGGTCTAAACATCCCTCAATCTCGAAAAAATCACAAGGTAGTAGAAATTGGCCCAGATCCTCTTCCTTTCTCGACATACGCCTTTTGGGTTTTTTAAGAAGGATCAAAGCACAAGTTTCTTCAAGGGTTACATTGGTAAGGCCGATAAAACTCTCTTTTTGAACCGTGGATGGAATTTGAGGTACACGAGGGTGTGCACTCTTTTCCTTGGTCGCCATGTTCACCCCATCGACTTTAGAACAATAAGACATCTTAGAAGTCAAGGGTTGAGAAGAAGGAACAACTCGAAATCCATCAAGGTTAGGGGTAATCACACGAACTTTCTCACGAGACGAGGCGACTTTACATTGTTCCTTCGGATTTGCAACGGTGTCACTAGGTAACGAACTCGATGAAGCACCCGAGGCTTTGTTCATAATAGCCGAAAACATCTTTTTGATATCAATTTGTCCTTGCTCAATCTTTGTGTTTTGCAATTTCAATGTATTAGAAAAGTCGTTTTTCAAAGTACCAATTTCTCCCTCTAATCGTCTCATATTAGCCTCATTCGTTTTCATGTAATTTTGAAATTGTTTGACGAACTATTTTGATTTGAATTAGAGTTCCCTTGGTTTTGATTGTTTCTTTGAAAATTGTTTTGATTCCCACTTGAAAAATTGTTGCCTTGATTGTTGTTGTTTGAAAAATTCGAGTTTTGATTATTGTCTCGATTTTGCCAATTCAAATTCCGACCTTGATTATAACCTTGATTTTGATTCGAAAAATTTCCTTGTTGATTATTTCCTTGAAAATTGTTTCGGTTTTGATTAAATTTGTTGCCTTGGTTATAATTGCCTTGTTGTGATGGACCCGCGTTATTTTGATTTTGAAAATTGTTGTTTCCATTTAACACACTCACATTCGACGTTTGGCCATCCGTAGCCGCACACTCGTAATAATTATGAGGTCCACCATAAAACGTACACGAAACCTCCACCGCTTTCACCGTAGCGGGAGCGTCTTTCTTTTGCATTTCAATGAGAAAAGACGTAAACATATTCGTCAACTTGTCGTCTTTCGCATCAACTCTCTCAATGTCACGATTAGAACTACTAATGTTGGCGACATTTGCAACACTCGGTGCGTTGCGGTGTTGGTAAACCTTGGATCGGTTTTCGATAATTATCAATGCATCTTTCGGAGTCTTACACAAAAAGTTGCCACCGGCGGCGGAATTCAATGAATCTTGTTCTTGAAAGTTAAGACCGTTGTAAAACGTATCGATTTGGTGCAACTCGGAAAAACCATGGTGAGGACATTGCCTAAGCAATTCCTTAAAACGATCCCACGCGTCTCTAAAAGATTCATTCGGTGTTTGCTCAAATTTCGTTATTTCATTCTTGAAAAACGTCGTCTTAGACGGTGGGAAAAAATAATTAACGAACTTGGAGACGAGATCCTTCCACGTAACTATCGAATTAGGTGGCTCTTTCTCGTACCAATCCTTGGCGGCACCATTGAGCGAGTACGGAAAAAGCATAAGCTTGACGACATCGGTGTCGACGTTCTTAAACTTGCTCATGGCCAAAAGATGATCAAAATTCCGAATATGGTCGTGAGGATTATCGGCTTCACGACCTCGAAACTTCGTAGCTTGGATTAACAAAAGCATTCCGCTCTTAATCTCAAAATTCTCCGCTTCGATAGCGGGAATTACGATCGCGTCTCCATAACCCTCGGTGGGCGCTTGGAGCAATTCCATCATCGAACTATTGTCGGCCATCTCCTCTACGGTCTCTTCAACAACGATATTAGGAACGTCGGTTTCTAATTCTCGTCTACGTCGTCGATTCCTTCGATTACGATTGCGTCGATTCGAAGCTTCGCTAGAATTGGAATAATCCTTCGATCGAGTGCGCATGCACTAAGCGTAGAATGGGTGGGGTAGCAAAGAAGATTCTTTTTGTGGTTTTTTCGATTTTTTAATTTTTTTGGTTTTTGATTGTTTTTTAATTTTTTTGGATTTTTGAATGTATTACGTAGACACAAATCTACAAATATCTCCTCGAATCGACTTTCTCGATTAAAGGAGCCTCAAAGAATGAAAACGATCACGTGAAGTGAACGTTCTCGATGACTTTAGAACGTTGGTGGAACACCAAAACGTTCAAGAGGGTTTAATCTTGAAAACACAAGCAAATATAATATACGTAGATAATACTTGGGCGGCAAACCCTCGATTATCCCTCTTTCTCAAAACACGCACAAGCAAGCGGGGGAAACGAGGCGGCGCTAAGCACTTAAGAGCCTTTTTCCCTTAGGTCGTGAAATACAACCGCCTTATACCCACCTTATAGTTTGTGTTAATTGAAATTAAGCCTCATGAAAGTATTTATCTATTTTTCCTTTAAACTTTTGCTTTGGATTCGAATACAATGATCGAGTGATGAAATTCCGAATCAAGGTTGCGTTTTCACGCTTTTAGAGTACTTGTATATTTATTGTTCTTACGTAAATACAATATAGTAATAATATATTCACAAGAAAAACGAAAACCAATATATCTACAATATAGTAAAGATTGTTTTGTGTTTAATTTAGGAAAATTAAACACGATTTATTTGGATATTAAAATATATTAGAGAAAAATAACAAAAATGAGTATGTGCGATATGTACGCTTTCCAAAAATTGAAAAGCAAAAACGCACTACTCACACAAACACGATACTAATAATGGCACACTAAAAACACCTCCCCGGCAGCGGCGCCAAAATGATAGTTGTGTTTTTAGTCACTTGGTTTAGGAAAAACAAATAACCGCAGCAAGTATTAAACTCGACGATTTAGGAAAACCGACAAGTCGAATAAATTCCAAGTTCGTTCTCGAAGGAGGTGTGTGGATTAATGTTCCAATTATATAAAATCAAGTTTGGATTAGTGACGTTTTTGGTTGAGAAGAGAAAAAGTAAAGACGAGCTACGACTAGGATTACGCTACGACGTTGACGTAAAACGATGACGTAAATACGTAAAACGCGACAAGATTAAAAATAAAACCTAAAAAGTTAATTAAAAGATTAAACTAAGTCTAAAATAATATAAATAAGAATAAAAATCCAACAAATATATTTTAAAACCTTTTATTAATTAAATATTCAATTTTTAATGCTAATTAAAGCCCTAAAATTAAATATAATTAACAAAATGTCCAAAATATTATTTTATTGAACAAATAAGTTACTTATATTATTTAAAGACTAAAAAGTACTTTTCCTAAATTTTCAAAACTATTTTTCTATTTTTAAATCACTAAAAACTATTTTTAAACTAAAATAATCATAAAAAATAAAAAATAGTGCCAAAAATAATTTGACAATTTTAAAAATCCTAAATTATACTGAAGAACAGTATAAAAATGAAAAAGTTTAAAAAATGTAAAATTTTTCACTAAAAGACAAAACAGTTTAATATTAAAACCCTAATTAAGCTAAATTAATTATAAAAATAATTATAAAGTGAACAGTAAAATAATTTTTGACTAAAAATCTTAAAACATTTCTCTAAGTCTAACAAAATTTTTAAAACTAAAAAATAATGATTTTTTACACTAAATGCCAAAAACAGAATAATAAAAAGTTAATTAAAATAGCTATTTAATCAAAAAATATTAGATAAACAGTGAAATAAAAATTAATTAAACTGAAAAATCAAAAATAAAATAATAAAATACTGAAATTAAAATCAAGTCCTAAAAGCTAATTAAGGCCACTAAAGACAAAATTTATAGAATCTGATAGTGACACCTTGGTCACTTTTGTTTTTTAGCTAAGCAGTGGGAACTAGAGTACTACCAGTGGGAACTTGGTTCCCACTGCTATTTATAAAAAATAGACAGTTGATGAATAAGCTTAGGGAAGCTTATTTGAGGCTTATTCTTGGACAATGAGGCACCCCCACAACCAGTTGGGTTGTGGGGAGTCAATAATACAAGAAAAATAGCAAGTTCCAATACAAAATCACACACCAATAACACAAACAAGTGACTGTTTTAGCTTGAATGTTGACTGTGAACAGTGGACTGATCTATTTGGCACAAAGACGAATTTTAGAAACCTATCACTAGCTTAAATGACTACCAATCCTCAATTGACTGATTACAAGACCTATATTACCCCAACTCTTAACAGATTCAAGGACTTGTAAGATCAAAAATGACTAAAATGCACTAGATAAAAGCTTATTGCTGATTTGTATTACTTTTACCAAATAAAGAACATGCAAATGCTTTAAAACCTTACAATAATGAAATCCAACTACTGAAAACACTATTAACTAGTAAATCAAGTGTGCTAGAGTGGTTAACAATTGGTTATGTTGTCACCTTACCAATTAAACCCCTAATCCCAAACACCCCCTTAAATTATGAAATCAACTTTTTTGCAAATCAAATGTGTTCTAATTACCTACAAACCTAATGAAACCTGACCTAGCATAACCAAAACCAACTACTAACCATAAACCAACTGTTAAAATAACATCAAAATCATTCATTCACCAATAATCACCTAGCATACACTTAAAACTGAAAATGGTAGGTTCAAGCCAACTTACTTGGTTTTGTCCAAACCAAGGACTGAGCTGATGCCTTCACTCTTCAAGCTTAAAAGTGAAGAACTTATGTGGATGGTTCATGAGATTGCTGATGTAGAAAGTAGAGAGTGCTAGGTGGTGACTGCTTAAGTCCAAACCACCCCTATATATCTTTAAAGGAAATACGATCTTGTGAACCTGCCAATAAAGGGAAAATAAGAGTTACCTGTTACAAGGCTTATAAGCTATAAGTTTGACTTATTGAACAAGTCAGCTCATAGCTTATAGCTTATGAAAATAAGAAATCTTTTGAAAATGAATTTTTCTAAAAGAAATCTTTGGAAACCACCAAGTCTTGAAATGTCCACTGAAAATTATATCACTTGAAATTGAAACAAACCAACAAAAGAACTCCGAAATCCCAACACAAATCCACTATCACTTCAATGTGATAGGGATTTCAGAAAAGTAAAAGAAAAATAGGTTTTTGAAATCCTTTTTTTTAAAGCTGAAACTTTTAATGAAGATTACTCTAAATTTGCAGGAAAGAAAGGATATTACTCTAAAACTTATAACTTAAAATGGAACTCAACACTTGCAATTTAGTAAAAATAAACTTTAAATATTCATAAATTTAAAAAAAAAATACAAATGTTGGATCAAGGGCTATACACAGGTTGTATGCTCCTTAAATACTACTACTAAGAACATTCTAGTACTGCTAAACCCTAATAAATGAAATTCCTATCATGCCCTTTGAAAAAATTCGAATCTTGGTCAAAACAGCTCCATGTGATGTGCAGCTGTCCTTTGTTGATCTTGAACGTTCAATGGGAACCTTTGGGACCAAGGAGTGAAGGAGGATTGTTGATTAGCTGTTGGATTCTTATTTTGCCCAAAATGGTGTGACAGGGGAAGGACGGGGGTCCCACTAGGAGTCACGGGGTGAATTGTTTGTGGGTGGGTTTGGTTTAGGTTATGGTGAATCATGGTTCTGGAAGCTTTGAAGTTTTGATTTTTGTTAATTAAGCTAAATCCAAATTAGGGTTTATGGGATTAGGAAAGAAAGCAGGTGAAGTTTAATCCAGTTTAATTGTTAATCAGGTTTTAAAAAAACGTTTACCTCCAAAAACTTTGTTATTAAATAAAGTTTAATAAAATCTGTTAAATAATGGGTAGTGGAAAGTGGACGTGGCAGGGGTGATGAGGTGGTGTGTGTTGATTGGGTGGGGTGGTGACGTGTAAGGCAGGGGTTGGCTGGGTTATGTTTGTGTGTCTCCCCATTTTGGCCCCTATACTCCGTGTCTCTTGTCTCTTTGTAATAAACAGCTAAACAATTGAAATCCTTTGTTAAAGAAGTTTAAAAACTTCTATTTTGGCCACAATAAGTTTCAATAACTTGTTCCAAGGGCTTGTTTTGCATTTTGACCATTCTTCAAGGACCAAACATGTACAATCTTGAAACTTAAGGACCATACTTGTAATAGTTGAGATTTACAAGGGCTAAAAGTGACAAGTCTTCAAAAGTTGAGGGACCATTCTTGCCAATCTTCAATTCTTCAAGGGTAATTTTGGAAAATCCATACTTGGGCCCGGTTTCTTGTGCGGCTTCGTTTCCCGTGTTCGTTTTTGCTTCATTCTTGTAATCTTTTTGTGAATTTACGATATCCGTACCTGAAATACACAATGAACAAACACAAGCATATTTTTGGGTATTTTGATGATATTTTAAGCGTTTTAAGCCCGATTTGGACGATGAGACTATGTATAATTACAGCCTCATCAGTCTATCATACCAAGCTTTGGGTGCTTGTTTGAGACCATAAAGAGCTTTCTTAAGTTTGTAAACATGATCCGGTTTCTCAAAATCAATGAAGCCAGGAGGTTGAGACACATATACCTCCTCATTGATCAAACCGTTAAGAAATGCATTGTTTACATCCATTTATTGAAGCTTAAAGTCTAAAGCACAAGCGTAAGCTAAGAGGATTCTAATGGATTCTAATCTAGCTACGGGTGCGTATGTCTCGTCATAATCAATACCTTCTTGTTGATTATAGCCTTGAGCTACAAGTCTAGCCTTGTTACGAGACACAACACTATTCTCATCTAACTTATTCCTATATACCCATTTGGTTCCTATGATGGTCGAACTTCTAGGCGGAGGAACAAGTTTCCGAACGTCATTAGCAATGAGTTGATTCAATTCTTCTTGCATGGCGATGACCCAACTCTCATCCATCAAAGCTTCTTTAACATTCTTTGGTTCAATCAAGGAGACAAAACAAAAGAAGCTACTTTGATTTTGGTCTTGAGATCTTAGGGTCCTTTGATTTAGTTCGCCAATGACGTTATCAAGAGCATGATCCTTGGACTCCTTAATGTTTACTCCCTTTTCAACACTAAGGTCTTCAACTCCTATGTTTCTAACATCTTTGGCATTAAATATGTCTATTTCATCTAAGTCATCATCTACCAAAGGTGGTGTCTTAGATGAAGGCGGGGTTTCATCAAATGTCACGTTAAGTGATTCTTCAATTACACCCGAGGTTCTATTGAGGACTATGTAGGCTTTGCTAGTTTGAGAATAACCTAAAAAGATACATTCGTAAGACTTTGGGTCAAACTTTGTGAGGTAATCTTTTGTGTTGAGAATGAAGCACTTGCTTCCAAACACCCTAATTTATTCTAATGAGGGCTTCTTACCTTTAAGAATCTCATAGGGGGTCATTCCTAGAAAAGGTTGAATAAGAATTCGGTTGAGAATGTATGTCGATGTGTCCACGGCATTGCACCAAAATTTTTGAGGCAAATATTTCTCATTTAACATCGTCCTACTCATCTCTTGGATGGTCCTATTCTTCCTTTCAACTACTAATAAGTGTGAAAACACTTATCCTTTCACCACTTATTTCCAATAATAACAAGAGCAAAATGTGCATTTTATGTCGTAAAAGTCGGAATTATGCGTGGTTTGTGTTTTTATTGTGTTTCAGGATAAAAATTTGCAAAAGGAAGAAAAGATGGGCTATTACGGGCTTTTATCGAAGAAAAAGACAAAAGACGAAGTCAAAAGATCAAGAGTGCAAAAAGAACGGAAGTCCAAGACCTATTCTGAAGATTTATCGAAAAAAAAGTCTAAAGACGGAAGTTTAATAAAGTCGAAGAACTCAAGTCTAATAGAAGAAGAAAATTATAAGACAAGTTAAATTTATATCGACAAATCCCGAGACGACGTCGAGAAAGAGAAAGAATTTAAATCGAGTCCAGAAGAAAGAAAGAAGGAAGCAACACATGTACCTCCCCACCGCATATATATACCCTCCTAATAACACATTAGGAGGGTGTTAGTTAGTTAATTTAGCTAGTTTCATTTTTTCTTTCTTTAGTTTACATTTTAGAGAGAGAAAGTGTTTAACTTTCTCTCACTAGAACTTCATCTTTTCTTTCTTTAATGTTTAATCTTTAATCCAATCTTGTATTTTTGAATCTTTAATCTACAAGTTCAAGTTAAGTTTTTCATCTCCCTTTCTACCTTTCTTATTTTGTTTATCTTTTATTAGTGATAATCTTTGATTTTGTTTCATCTTGATGTTTATGTGAATAAAAAGTTTATCTTTTTATTCATATCTAAGTTTTACACGAATTAAGCTTTGAGTTTATCATGCTTATTGGCTTATTTTGTGTTTAGCTTATTTACTTTTAAGCTTTCTTAAAAGTTTTATCTTATAAAAGTTCGTTTTATAAAAGTTTCCGTATTTTGTATTTCAAAAGTTGTCAAATTTGTGCTTAATTAGTCTTGGCTAAGAGTTGGTAAATGCTATTGGATCATGTGCTTATTCATTTAAGCTTTGTTACCTTTTATGTCCATCGCAATATTGTAAGGGTTTTACCTGTCACGATCCCTTGGATACGATCTCCTGGATACGATCGCAGTGACTGCGATCCATACTTCTTTCATTGACTATGATCCACACCACGATCCACTTGTTGCGATCTGTGGGTGCGATCGTGTCACGATCCCTTGAGTACAATCGCATTGACTGTGATCCTTTTGGTTACGATAGCAGGTCACAATCCAATAGTGCTATCCCTCATTTATTGAGTACGATCCATCATTGCGATCCGCCACTGCGATCCACACCACGATCCATCCTGCGATCGCTTGTTACGATCGTGTGTTGCGATCTGAAGTACGATCGCATTGCGATCTAACTTTGGTTTTTACATACTTATCTTATTTTTCAAGCTTACTTTTCATTACGTTTTAATTTCCAAAATTTGCACGCTTCCCGAAATCTCTGTTTTTACCAAGTGTTTTTACAAAGTTTTAAGTTTTAAGTTTTAAATTTACTTTTTAAGTTTTAAATCATTTATTTTCCACTCGTAATTTTAGTTTAAGTTTTAACGTTTTATTTTTACTCAACGACATTTTCACTTCAAGTAGAATATATAATCAAACCATTTTATTTTCCACCAAGAACAACTGAGTCGCACTCTTAACTAGTAATCAATTCGAAAAGACTTGAATAACGAATCTTTCATAACTAAGTAAAATCTAGTTATTAGGCCCTAACGGTCAAGCTCCTCGTCAAAACCATGTTGCTCCACCGGTTCAAAATAGATACTACAATAGAAACAATGAGAATAATTTTAACCGTGGTAACCTAGGGAATTTTTGTAAAACCCGTATTTAAAGATTCCCGAATATTAAATACGCAGCCTCAGTTAAACAAATTATTACTACAAATAATTATTCAGGAAATAATTAACATATCAGAATTATTAATTTAAATAAATATAAATGTCAAGAATATATATAAAAAAAAGCATGTAAGAAAGAAATAGGGGCCGGTTTTTGAAAAAAAAGAAAAGATTTTGGGCTTAAGCCCATTTGCACAAAGTTATACACGGGGGTTAATTTTTCTTTGCCATAATCAGTTAAAAAAAACGCTTGGCTGCTAGGGTTTATGGCCGCCGGAAAAAAAAAAAAACAAAAAAACAAAAAAAAAATCCAGCCTAGTGTTCTTCAAGCATTCCGTGTGTTCTTCATCTTTCGTTTTAAATCATTACACGGTAATTACCTCGTTTCCATTCCATTGTTATCATGTTTTCTTTTTGATTTTGGTTCATATAAACGAAAATCAGGAGTAACCTATAAAATATTAAAAAAAAGAGGTCGGAGTTGATGTCTTACTGTATAAAGGGCGTCGTATTTGGTGTGGTTTAATACCCAGCCGAGACACAAGGTCTCGGTGGTGTTGTTCTTTAGACAACCGCGAGCAAGCAACCCCAACAGGGGCGTGTTTTTGGTTGAAATAGGAGATCAGGGCTGTTTGGTTGAATGAAACCGAGACTCAAGGTCTTGTTGGCCTCAGCCCTGCCCAGTCGTGACCCACACAGGGGCGGCCTAGGTTGAATTCGACCCAAATCAGTCAAAAACAAACCCTTCGGACTGTTTTATAAAATAAGGGTGCGTTTGGGGTTATAAACAGTGGGAACTTTCGTTAAACGAGTGGGAACACCATAGAAATCAGTGGGTTAAAGATTGGACAGAAAATTAGTGATTTTAATATAGGATTAGCGACGGTTTGGCGACACCAAATTCTATCGCAGATTCTTCATGACAGTTTTAATGACAGTTTTAAGCCCAGTTTTAGTCACAGTTTTTTGTGACAGAATTTTCTATCACAGATTCTAATAGGCAGATTTTACATGTTTGTTGCATTGTTTTTAGTGCGACCGAGAAGGGGTATCTCGGTAGGCTCGGGTTAGAATTAAAGTATGTATACGAAGATTTAATTATACCTTGCTTTTCACTTTTATAAATGATTGTTTAAAATGATTTAATTAATAAATTAATTTCATTTTAATGAAGATAGTTTTATATAATTAAAAGGGTATAATTTTATTAAGGAATTATAAATGATTCTAGAAACATTCTAATTTAAGAAACTTTCTATTATTAGCAAGATACTTAATATAGAAATATTATAACTTCAGAATATGTGTTATACCGTAATTAATAATAGAACAGGAATAAATTATCAGAAATATTAGAACATTCAGACTTATCAGTTTATATATTAACATTATTACAAGAATAAATAAATTAAATAAGTAAAGTTGAGATAAAAAAAATAAACAAATATTAGTCAACTTATTTTCGCGTCCGTTATTTGTGTAGTATTCGTGAAGTCGGAGTAGATCTTTCAGCTTTCGTTCTTATTTCATTACTGGACACGAGGTACGGATTTTCCGTCCTTTCAGTATGGACTTCCTTTATATGCATGATTAGGATTTCCCCGTCTTCAGCCAAATGTTTTTCCCCAGTATATGTTTAAGCTTATCAGTAATCATGTTAATAACTAAATAAATTGCCTGAGCATTATATACAAGCATGACCAGTTTATGTACTAGTTACTGAGGTACCGTAACCATGGCACTAGAGGCACCGGTGTCGTGACTCACATGCAGGAGAGTGATATCCTGCATCGTCCCACTCATGTCCAGTTTGGCCATTTTTATATGTATGTTTAGTGGGGCGTATGGATGCATCTTAGGCTTATCAGTTTACAAGTTATCAGGGTGAATGTGGTGTGTGCTCTACATCCTTCACATTGGAGCTGATCCCTCCACCCAGCACAGTATTTAGAGGTTACCCCTCTACAGCATGACGAGGTCACCCCTCCAGTTATTCATGCACCGTTGTTACAGCACATGACCTATATAAGCTCTAGCAATTAAAATACAGTAAATGCATGTTTTCAGAATTAACAGATAACAGTTCAGCTTTATTATTTATAAATCAGGCTTTACAGATTATACACAGATTTCTGCTGCAACTTTACTTATCAGTCTTACAGCTTCAGTATTTTATCATCTATTTCATTTCAGTAATTCCTTATCATGTTTTATATCCGTTCACTGAGCGTTATGCTCAGCCGTAGTTCTTTCATGTTCTAACGGCAGGTACACCAAGACGCTCTTAGGATTCTGAGAGCATGTGCATTGAATGGAAGCTATCCGGACTTCTTACTTTATGCACTTCTTACATTATTCTGCTTATTTGGACATTGTTTAGTCCTTTCCTTCAGTATTTTTTTTTCATGTTTTGAGCTTAGGTTGGATTACCGATGTTTGATTCTGGTATTTCCGTTATGGTCGGTTAATGTTTTAGGACATTTACCTTATGCTTTGATGACACGCCATAAATGCACGTAACGGTCCACTTATCCAAGTGGGGTGTTACAATTATGGTATCAGAGATATAGGTTCGACCTGTAGGCTCTAAAACTTTACCTGTGACTAGTGGGTAGTCACCAGGAACTTCCTACATTCTGGCGTTGTTATCTTTCATGTTTCTCATGCATTTATCAGTCAGTTTTCTCCATTTATCAGTCAGTTTTCTTAAAGTTTTGACTAAGTAAAAGGTTGGTACAGGACTGGCCATATTTAGTCGCATGTGCTTTTCTGCGAATTTTGTTTTGGTGAACCGACCCATAGGCGTTCACCCTTGCCCGTTCAGATTTTTGTATTGGTAAACCGACCCAATGGCGTTCATCCTTACTCTTGACAGATTCATGCTTTTAGTCGAATATTACTTGGTGAAACAGCCCATATACGTTCACCAATGTTCATATCAAATTTCATGTTTTTTAGTTGAATGTTGTTTTATGAACCGATCCATAGTTGTTCACCTTTTTCATATCATGACGTTTCATAAAATTTTGACAAATATGGATTGGACTACAACCAACCACATTTAGTCCCAGATTGTACATTTCTATACATGACAGTTCTCATAAAACTTTGACAGGTATGGATCGAAACAGAATCGTCCATACTTAGTCACATGTTTCTTCTTTGAATTATGTGGATTGAACTAAATCCATCCACACCAGTTGTTGTTAAACCTCAGTTGATCATACTCTTATGTTCTTCGTAACAATCTAGTTTTCACAATCTCAAGTTGATGTCGCCTTCAGGTGGGTTCAGTTTCACGTTCCCTTACAAGAATTATGTTTTCAGTAGAGTGATAATATTTCATGCTAAGATACAAAAGAATTTCAGTAAAACCGTTTTCGTGATAAATCATGATTAGCCTTCATTAATCATGCTTCATGCTGACTAATGTTGGGACTTCGATTATATCCTACTTTTCAGCCTCGAAACAACCAGCAGTAAGTCGACGCAGGAATTGTCAGCCTATCATGTTACTTATTTCAGATCAGTTTACTACCGTTTAAATCAATTTATTTCTTTGATCATGTGAGACAAGCGACACCAGTATCGATCATCCCATAAAATTCCACCAGTGCCATGTACAGTATTTCGTGTGTACTCCACGTAAAGTGTCTCAGATATGCTCCATGTGCAATATTCATTTTGTACTTCATGTACAGTAGTCCAGGTGTACTTTAGGTACCCTACTCCATGGATATTGCTAATCGGTCCTCAATCATCTCAGGCGTTTCCACTTGTCGATATTCTACCAGATGCTGATGCTGTTCGTAAGTTGAAGATTTTACCCGATACTGATGCTGCTAACACTTTGAAGACCTCACAAATGTTGATGCTGCTGATACTTTGGAGATTTCTCAAGATGCAGATGCTGTTTATACTATGAAGACTCTACAGAACAAGGACGAAAACTATAAATTTGAAACTCTGACAAGAATAAATTTCAACCATCAGACACTACCATTTCATTCCATGCTTTAACCTTCTCAGTTTGATGTCACATTTCACTCAGCTAACCTTTCATTCAGAAGAGTGGGAACCGGAACCCAGCCGACCACTCAGCAGAATAGTTACATGAATCACGATCATGATAATGACCGCCATTAATTGACAAACAAAACAGTAGTGACAACCACCGTGCTTATAATTAATCAGTCAGTAACCATCGGAACTCTGGCACGGACGTGACCATAAATACAGAGGTCAGCAGTCTAACCGGTTCACCAATCCTAGCAGTTACCAAAAATTTTCAACCTTGTTCAGATTCATCTACTAAACACATGCCAAGACATCAGTCAAGACATAGGTCTCAGGTATCATTTCGGAAGACACATATCAAAGCACCATATGAATATCTTCTCAAAATACGAGTCAGAACTCATAACTCTTGTATGTTTCTAAACCAGACCCTCAGTAATTCAGGGTACCCTTCAAGGGGGTATACCCGTTTTGTTATGCCACACATAAATCAGACCATTAACGATTCAGTTACTACCACTTGCGTATTGTCCAGGTTAGACACGCAGTGTTTGTTCTGTGAGATTCAGACGAACACATTCAGTGAAAGTTGCTACGATTACTACACGTGTTCACATGCCAGTTTTATTTTTAAATCAGGCATTACCTACCTCCCAGCCGGAAAAGACTTCATAGTATCACCACATTTATGAGGCTTTCCTTCCCGTTGAAGACGAGATTCGTCTTACTAACTCCTGATTTGTTCATTTTTTTCTGCCAGAGAAATCAGTACAAATTGTTTCAGCTTTACAAGCACGTGAATTATTATCTTTTAGCTGCAAAGATTTCTAATATCATTCATGATGCGACTTTTGAAATTCCTTAAATTCATCAGCAGTTTATCCCAAAGTTTCCAGATGTCATTCCAGAAGGTTTTCCAGAAATTCCTTCCTAACCACGAGACCGAGTTTAACATCGAGCTTGTCTCAAGGACAGAAACTATTTTCAGAACTCTTTATTCCATGGCTTCAACTAAGTTAAAAGAGTTGCAGCAATTGCTGCAAAAGTTACCGGAACGAGGCTTTATTCGCCCTAGGGCACCATCAGGGGGTGTACCGTTTCTGTCTATCAGAAAGAAGGTCGGTAACATGAGATCATGTATTGATCACCGAGGATTTTATTCCAAAAATAGAAGGTTTAACTGATCTGCTAAGTTCTAGAGAAGTACAAGAGAATCACCTTCTCACAGTTGTACATAATCTCTCATAAGAGAAAATTTATACAAGCAGCTTTCCAGATGTGAATCCCAGTTGAACAAGGTGAAATTTCTGAGCCATCCTATTTCAGCGGAAAGAAATTTCAGACAATCCTGCAAAGGTGAAGGCCGTTACCAGATGGTCAAGACCGACGTCTGTGACTAAAGTACAAAATTTTCTAGAACCCAGTTGACTACTACCACAGAAATGGCTGACAGTTCTCACGATTAGCTTCCCATGACCAAGCTTACGCATAAAGGAGATGATCTACACCAAAATTTTTTATTCCATCAGATCCTATGCTAGGAGAGATCTAATTTACCGAGACTCAAAATTCTTTCATGACTATTCATACAGACTCCTCCAAAATGTACCATAGTCCCAGACAGAATTTTGATAGAGGCGGTATAACACAAGGATGCAGCTATGTTCATATCTTGATGCCTGACATACCTCAGGTTCAAGATAAGACACCGACATGCTAATGGGCTATTACAACCATTAGAAATTTCTGAACAGAAATGAGATAAGACTCCATGGAGATTATTGTCAATTATTACAGACTCAGATGAAGCATGATGCCATCTAAGTCGTTGTTAACTAGTTAACCCAGCCTATACGTATTCTTTTATCCGAAATGATTACATAGTAACAAATCTGCAGGAAATTCAGCAATAGATCGTATGATTCCAAGGTATTCCATCAACAATCTTGCAGATAGAAATTAGCGTTCGCGAATCACGCTCACGTTCATGTTCACGATCACATATACTTTCACATTCATGTTCACGTTGACTTTCACATTCACGTTCACGTCTAATTCGCAGTATGATGCTGTTTCAGTTCATGTTTTGTGTTATCTCATGATTTAATCTCACGTTAGCATCCATAACATTGTTCATGTTCAAGTTCGTGTGCCATTTCGCATCCGAACAGTGTAATAACGAAAGTTATAATACAAGATACACTTTAGGCCCATTTGTGGCCTTATAAGCCCAACTAATTAAGCCTTGGATAGTAATGGGTTTAATAAGCCCAATAAGAGAACTAAGGAGCCCAACAAGTCTTTTGGCCCATTAGGCAAGCCACCAACACACCTCACTTCCCCATTGGGCCAACTCTAGGTTGGTGACACATGTCTATCATGTCCCCCCCCCCCCCCCGCCTTCTTGCTTCTCATTAGACAAAGCTAAAGGGGTGAAATTTGTCACCTTTCACTCTCACCCTATTTACAGGCTATGTCCCCCCATGTTCTTCATTCTTCTCAAACAAAACACACACACACACACCAAAAGTTCTCTCTCTCTTTTCTTTTCTTCTTTGAGCCGTGAACCCAAACTCACCAAGATCATCCAATTTTTTATTTTCTTGTTTGAATCTTCAAAAACAAATCAAAGACCCATCTTGGAAATCTCGAGATCTACACATTGGTATGAAGATCTCCTACATGCATCAACTTTCAAGATTTTCTTTTATTTCCATGGTGGATCTATATATGCATCAAGTAAAACGTGTAGATCTACCCCGAATCTATACATGCATGATGGTTACACCAAGTGAAACATGTAGATCTAGCCCGGATCTATACTTGCATCAAGAAAAACATGTAGATCTAGCCCGGATCTATACATGCATCAAGTATCACATGTAGATCTAGCCTGGATCTATACATGCATCAAGTAAAACTTGTAGATCTAGCCCAGATATATCTATTCATGGTGGTCACATCAAGTGTTGACAAGATCTTGGATGGTTACTTGCTCACTCACTAGTACAACGACTTTGATAAGCATCGTAAGATCTACATCTCAATCTTATTTATCATTCCTTTTATTTTCTTGATCTTATATATATTCCGAATAAATATATATATATATATATATATATATATATATATATATATATATATATATATATATATATATATATATATATATATATATATATATATATATATGTATATATATATATATATATATATATATATATGTATATATATATATATATATATATATATACATATATATATATATATATATATATATATATATATATATATATATATATATATATATATATATGTACGAAATGGATTAATGAGTATTGGGACATTGTATATGAAATTTTGAACACTAAAAATCAAGCTAAACAAGCACTAGTAACGATTTGATTCATAACAATTTTTGAACCGTAACAAAAACAGATTGGATGGAAAACTCAGTAGGTTTGGGTTAATAAACACTTACATATTAAGATAGATAATTGTTTTGTGATTAATTCCCCGGGTGACTCGTCTCATGACGAATTTTAGATAGTAAGATATGACCAAAATAGTGAAAACTAGTCAGATCTGAACATACTGTTTTGATGGACTGTTTTCTCGTAAAATTTATATACTGACCTACGAATATGTAAAACTAAAAGTTATAGATAAAATCATGAAGAACTAGAATCAATTTGATGATTTATCAATTCCTTACGGTTTGGAAATGGTGACCAAAATAGTGAAAACTAGTCAGATCTGAACAGACTGTCTTCACGGACTGTTTTCTCATATAAGAACCCAAAATCATTGAAAAAGGTAAAACTGTAGGTTGTAGATAAAATCTTGAACAAGTAGAATCAATTGGATAGTTTAGCAGTTCCTTACGGTTTGGAAATGGCGACCAAAACGGTGAAAGCGAGTTTGGCTGCCCAAAAACAGCCAACTCTTCTAAGTTAGGAAATGGGTTAATAAGCTATGAAAAGTATAAATTTGGGGTAATTAGACTTATAATAAGTGTAGTACATGAGTTAATAATGGTTTTGGTAAAAAGAACACACTTAGATGATTTACGGTTCAAGAGATATGAACAAATTAGCGGGACATGTCGGGAAAATTATAATAAACGGATTATAACTCATTAACGTAAAATGTGATGATTTTTATATAAACCAACGTGGTAGGATCCACTTGTCGGGGATCTTGAACTTATTTATATACTGATGACTAGATGACCAGATATCCGACCAACGTGAAATATTAAGTGTATGTGGTTGTGATGTGTTTTAGAACCCAAAAACTATACAAAGTGGACTTGGGCCATAAAAGCCCAACTTACACTTGTAATGGCTATTGGGCTATTATTGCACCTAAGATTAATAACCAATTTATAGTAGTATACTTAATTTAAAATGGAATTAAGTCACATACTTGGGTAGTGGACCACTATTGGGCTTAAGATGGGCTAAAAGTGTCAACTTGGATTTTTCACTTAAAATGACTAAGTGTTCACCTAAAAAGTTTTATAAAGAATCATAAAACTTATGCAATGTCCAAGAACTTATTAAAACATACTTAGTACATATATGTACGATTTATTTCTTGTCTCAAGCCTAAGACACGCCTCGTTATCTTTAGGTCCCGTATGATCATGTATTGATTGTTGACATTTATTCTTGATTGACGTTCGTTCTCTATTAACTATTGTGACGATTGTATCAGGTGAGTTCATAGCCTCGCATTTTAAATCTTTTATGATTTTTTTCAAACCCGTGAGGGGGAGACATGCAATTAAATAACTACAACTTGTTTTGACAATATGACTATAATTTAATTATAGAATTTAAATTGAACTGTAACCTGTTTTGACTATATGATTGATAGATATTTAGTCTATAGAGCATAAATCCAACTGTAATCTATTTAAACGATATGATAGATATTTATTCTATAGAACGCAAATTGAATGATACTCTTAATTACGATTACCTATTAAAGAAACTGTTAAATTATGGAAAATTGCCCGAATGTTATAAATAGATCTATTTGGGATTGACCATCCCCATCTGGGTGAGTCATGCTCACTGTGCCTCGGCCGGGACAACAGATGTATACCATGTTGGAACTAGGTTTGGGTTTCTTTTCGTAAGACACTACGTTCTTATCTGTTGAGAACTATGGAAGGTTAAGCTTCAGTTTTGATTAACAGAAAATGTAATTATCTTTTGTATATATGCTTTGTGCATTACTACTATCTATAAGGTTTGCGTTACTAAACTTAATTATATACTACTTAGCAAACACTAAAATGGGAATCATGGAAATGCTAAACTTGGTTACTTTACACTACTTAGTAAAACTTACTAAACTTGAATATTTTACACTATTTAGTAAAATACTATAATGGTAGTATTAAATATACAAAACTTGAATATTTTACACTATTTAGTAAAATACTGTAATTGTAGTATTAAATATGCTAAACTTGATTATTTTACAAAACTCTATGAATTCACCAACTTTATGTTGACTGTTTTAAGCATGTTTTTCCCAGGTTATTTAGCAAGATTATTTGAGCATGGATTGAGCATCATTTAGGAGCATAAAAATGACGGAGGATTATCTTTTACTGGGATATTCATAACAAATGTTATTCAACGATTTAAACGATTGTACCAATTCAATGTTTACATCAATTGTATTTCAAAAATCATATAATTATGATTTGTGCTTTGTAAGCTATTTGCTCATTGATCCACCACTGTGATACTCGCTTTATGGAGGTGTTACAGAGAATGGTATCAGAGCTTTAGTTATAGCGAACCAGATTAATTTTTAAATAAAATAAGAATAAAAATATTTTTCTTTTATTTAAAACTGGACTATAACTTTATAAAAATCTTTTGGGGATTTTTTTTGGGACATACATAGAGAGCATATAGCATAGGGAGCATGCATAACTATATGATTTAAGTACGCATTCATTATTCTATGTATTTTTAATTGTTGATTGTATTAGATGCTAACTTGTATGTATTTACGTAATATAACTATTTAATATTTATTATAGAAATATTAAATACTCAAGATACTTAATAAAACAAATAAACATGCCTTGTTAGTAGGGACCTTTATACTAAAGATGTTCCATCTCGATATTACGTTTTGACTGAGTGGTTGGGTTTACGATTTTAAGTGCCCTCGCTCCTCAAACGTTTATAGAATGGCTTCTGAAGTATGATGGCCCGAACAATGCATTATAACCCCGAACAATCTAATACATAACAGACACATGGAAACATTTAAATGAAAATTTAAATAAGAACTTTGGGAATATTGGAAATCTAACAGAATCTCTAGAACCCGTTTAAAAATCTAAGAAGATTTTTAAGTCTCTAAAAATCTAAATAGATCTATCTAGTTTACTCAATCTCATGAAATCTGTAGTAAACTTAATTAGATTTTATAAGTATTGAAAAATCTAATAAAATGCTCAAGGAAATCTAAAATTTGATTTTATAAAGTTTTCTTTGGAGATCTTGAATTAACCCTTAAGAACCAATAAGCTTGTAAGGTTTCATAAACTTCACACCTAGATAAATGGTTAACTATTATTAATGGACTAGTTAAGCACAGGAAACAGTAACCCAAAACTTGAATAGGCCCTATAGGCCCAATACCATATAGCCGAACCATTAACTAAGCATATTAGGCCCATTTAATGCCTAGTAAGCCCACTTAGCTAACCTTGAATTATTAATGTACTAAAATATGTTTAGGCCCATTAGGAAAACCATTAGGCCCATTTATTGTCCTATGGACCTATGTAGTAAAACTCTAACATTGATGGATCTAAAACTATAATTAGGCCCATTAAGAAATCCTTAGCTCATAAGAATTGTTAATGGACCTTGTAATCTCAATAAGGGTTTGGGAAGCCCATTATCTCTTTTGGTGCACTTAATAAGCTCACTGAGTGATTTTACACTTAAGTAAAGTTTTTATACCGAAGATATAACTATAAAAACTTTTAGACTAAGAACATTAGTTTATAAAACTTATGGATTAAAACCATGAAAATTGAAACTTGTCTTGATAAAACAGAAACTACAAGGACTAATATTGTAAATATTTGAAAGTGTAGGGATTAATAAATGCCATTCGTGACTTATTAGACCTTAAGGACCACTTTTGTAAATTCTTAGAAGTTAGATTGTCATTTTATGACTCTAAGGACTAATGTTGTAATCAGCCGAAGCAATTAGAAGCCCTAAGCTTTAGTTCGCCACTTATTGGAAGTTATAAAACCTAATGTTGAACAGAGGGACTATTTTCACCATCTCCCGAAAATACTAGAAACCCTAAGGACTAAAGCTGTTAAGAACTGGAAAGTGTACATTTGGTAAAATATAAAGGGCCTTGTTTTGCCAATAGCCGAAACTTAGGCAAACCCTAGAACCTTTATTTCATTTAAGGTATTAAAACTTGGGCATACCATCTTTACATAGTTATTCGATGAATAGGAACTGGTTTGTCTATTCTAACCACTAGGATAACAGACAGACCACTTAATGAAAACGAATTTACAACAAACATACAAATTGGAATATTTAAAAACAAACTAGGAAGCATTACCTAGCGAACTACATTTCATTAAATGTTTAAATTTGTTGTTATGTGTATATATACATATATATATATATACCTTAATAGAAGGAACTATACGTTATAATGCCTATGCTTATGATTGTAATATATTATTATATATTATCTTATACATATGAACTCCTTGTTTGATGCGTACTCTCGCGCACGTTATCGCGCGTCAACATGTATTTTCTCTCGCTTATGATTTTGTACGTATATCTACGGAACACGACTTATTAACGACTCATACACGCATGCTTTTTATAATATCATGTGGTATTATTTGGATAAATTTGCATCTTTAAATGATGCGGCGGGACCCAAAATCAAGGTACTTATGATCCTATATTTTACATATGGGACCTGAGACTCTTGATCCTAAGTTAATTATGATTACGTCTTTAGACGGAATGGGACGTCTAAAGATGATATCATGAGCCACCGGACCCGAAGTTTACTTATAAAATTCGTATCACGGTGGAATGAGACGCCCGAAGACGAAAGTTATAACTAAACGGGCTGTAAAGTATCTTAATAATATCTATTATCTTAGATGTTATATTTATCCTAAATAATAAGACTTTCTGGGAATATTTAGGTAAGGTGGGCTATGAAAACATTATTGAAACGAGTAAGGACGCTTGTTCGTTTGAATAAAGAAATCATGGGTCATCGAATGGAGTTATAAATTCCACCTTACATGGATAAGGACGCTTATCGATGTAAATATAAATTTATAATCACATGAGCTTAAATGGATTTGACATAACTCATTATTGATATCCGACTATGTAACGTATCCCTCCTTGACACGCAATTTCCTCTAGTAATATCTTATCGTTATTACATAATCATCATCTAGAAACCTAAGAAGACCCGTATTCGTCTCTTTTGGATCATAGCATTGTGCTCTTGATTTTTGACTTATCCTTAACCCAAATATCATTTCCGCTGCATTCGACCGCGTTAGGGGACGTCCATTTCCATTGCATTTGATTCCTTTAGAAATGTCTATTATCCGCTGCATTTGAATCTTTTGAGGGTGCCTACTTTCCGCTGCATCTGACCCCTTTCAGGGAGAGTTGTTTTCCGATGCATTTTGAACCCTTTTCGAGAGTGCCCACTTTCGTTTCATTTGACCCCTTTGGGGTGTCATAGAAAAGAGAGCTGGTTCACCTGCAATTGGGAAATGAAACTTTGATCATTCCAGGTGATGGTAACACAGACTGTTTAACACTAGACTTAGTGTCATCTCTTATACCGAAGACCAGGAATATTTGGTAAGAGGATGCCCTATCTTCTTAACCCACATTTCTTAAGTCGACGAGGAAGACAAACCCAAGCATAAAAGACATGGCCAACTCCCAATGGGTGTATTTTGTAGGGTTATGTTCGTCATCACCCAAAAAGCATTATTTGATGTCCAAAACCCTTTTGGACAATCTTTTTCTTCTTCGGATCCAATTAGTTCGACAATACCATGGTCCAACTAGCCTTGAAATGAATGACTTCCCCCTTTTAGAAGTCAAAATTTGTGCAAATTTTTGATCACTTACATTGAACGCACAACCTTTCCAGCATCACACAAGATGCACACTTCTTTATTCTTGGTATCTTCTTTGATTTCTATCATTTGAAGTACTTCTTCACTATGTAACTTATGCCCCAGCTCAGTCACAAATGAAGCAGATTCTTTGTAACTTTCTACCCAAATAACACCAATAATAATCTTAGCTTTATCACTAAGAGAAGCTTGGTGTCAAGCTAATATTGACTTCCACAGGCTAGAAGTCTGTCAGGAAGCCCTTCGCGTGAAAATTGTTGACGCGAGAGCGGTACCAGCCAAAACCATATTTCCAACTTGACATCGCATAAGCCTATTAAAGCTTAATAGACTAAAAAATCTCTTGAAGAACTAGTAGTAACGTTAATGAACTGTTATCTACGCTCATCAAGACACATTGGGGCCCCAGAGGCACATCTAAGAAAAACCAAGACTTAAGACGAGTTTGTCCTAGTCAACCCAACCTTGTAAACTTAAAACTTAAGTTCACAAGATTACACGTTTAAAGAAAAGTGCCCTCACTTGTTCCCTGAACAAGTAACTTCATCTTTAGCTTCGAGAACGAAACTAAAATAACGGGGTGGTGAAAAACCCCAAAAATTTGGGTCTCTACACACGTCACCGACTTCATTAACGTTATCATTCATCGTACTATATTGTAATAAACTACCTTTACAATGTATCATTACAAGACTTACTGTGATTTGGCGAATGATTTCTTGAACTTCTAAGTGATTCGTGAATTGTGCATGATAGTTTGAATACAACCCGAAAGCTTATCATGGTAAACAAAAGATCTAGTACATCTACTCAAGTCCTGCCCAGCAGGTCTGCTAGATAGGGCTGGTATTGGTAGGGCTGATAAGGCTGCAGGTGCCGACAGGGTACTCTCAATACCTCTATAAGCCAATCAGGACTCCTTAAGCAAACTGAGTACAATCAGCAACCGGGACCGCAGTCTGCCAACGACTCCTCAAAGGTAGGTGGTCTCTGCTGTCACTCAATCGTGACAAATAGCTGCAAGATCAAAGAAGGTGGACAAGGACCGCCCTTGTGCAGTAAGAGAGATGTGGGTCTTACACTGAAGACCCCCCCCCCCCCCCCTCCAAGGTGTGATTATGCTAATGGAGGAAGTAGTTCTCCTCCAACAACCACTGTAAGGCCTCGTGGCCCAATAACCTCGTGCTATCTGGGTATTTACCCATATGGTCCAAGAGAGAGAGTCTATGCGCTCATGCATGGCAGTGTACTATACGTGGCTTGCTATCAACAGGCTGTGGACGTCCATCATGTTCTGCTCCTGGCTCATGGCCAAAGCAGCAATCCGAACTTAAACAGGACCAGCATGTCTAGTTTCGGAACCCTCTCCAACTTCGAATCTTGGCTTATAGGTTTTCCAACTGAACAAGCTTAACCAACCAAGTATAGTTGACACTACATCGACTTTTCCTATTTGACAACTTCCAAAGTTTGCCCTCTCTTAATTGTCATTAATTGATCCACGAGCTTCTATCGCTATATCGGATTAAAGGTCAAACCTTCGGATAATACTATCCATCCATAGTAGTAGCAACATCCAAATACTTCTCAATCGGATATATAGAGCGATCCGGATAAAGATCTCTTTGCATTGCTTTCTATTCATCCGTAATGGTAGCATCATTCAGATACTGCCCAATCATACTTATAGAGCAATCCAAATAACTATCTCCTTACATTGTTGGCACCATTTGTTTCTGAGCATGTCTAAGACGAACCTTTAAATATATGACATCTATACCCTAACAGATGACAAAGTTTTTAATGGCTTCGAGGACGAAGCTAAAATAACGGGGTGGTGCTGTAAAATCCATGATTTTACCATGAGAATAATGTAATAAAAATCTACTCAATGATCCTAGATCATTTCTCAACCTAGTAGTAGTAATCAAATTTCAAGGACGAAACTCAAGGTAGCATGTGGATGGTGTAAAACCCGAGATTTTTCGTTCATTAAATAGTAATGGAGTATGTTTCAAAAACCCTCTTTGAACCATACAAAAATCATCGGATTTGAGAATTTGACAAAAGTCATACAAACTGCGTACCGACAATTCAATAATTTAACTACATAAATTATTGTCGAGAAATACTTGATAAACAATTTGATTAAATTGTTTAATATTACATTTATCTACGGAATGATTAAATGAGAAGTATTTCTACTAAAACGATCCTTACGTTATACAAAAGATAAATGACAAATACTTGTCGTTTAAATAACGAGCACGTTTTTTCGTATTTATACGTCATATAAATACTCCATCTTATTGGAAAAATGATTTTTAGATCAATTACGAAATCCTCAGAAGATGAATCAAAAATTCATAAATCCCGAACGTGCCCCACACCGTGTAATAACGAAAGTTATAATACAAGATACACTTTAGGCCTATTTGTGGCCTTATAAGCCCAACTAAATTAGCCTTGGATAGTAATGGGCTTAATAAGCCCAATAAGAGAATTAAGGAGCCCAACAAGTCTTTTGGCCCATTAGACAAGCCACCAACACACCTCACTTCCCCATTGGGCCAACTCTAGGTTGGTGACACATGTCCATCATGTCCCCCCCCCCCCCCCCACCTTCTTGCTTCTCATTGGACAAAGCTAAAGGGGTGACACTTGTCACCTTTCACTCTCACCTTTTTAAGGGCTATGTCCCCCCCATGTTCTTCATTCTTCTCACACAAAACACACACACACACACCAAAAGTTCTCTCTCTCTTTTCTTTTCTTCTTTGAGCCGTGAACCCAAACTCACCAAGATCATCCAATTTTTTATTTTCTTGTTTGAATCTTCAAAAACAAATCAAAGACCCATCTTGGAAATCTCAAGATCTACACACTGGTATGAAGATCTCCTACATGCATCAACTTTCAGGATTTTCTTTTATTTCCATGGTGGATCTATATATGCATCAAGTAAAACGTGTAGATCTACCCCGGATCTATACATGCATGATGGTTACACCAAGTGAAACCTGTAGATCTTGCCCGGATCTATACATGCATCAAGAAAAACATGTAGATCTAGCCTGGATCTATACATGCATCAAGTAACACATGTAGATCTAGCCCGGATCTATACATGCATCAAGTAAAACTTGTAAATCTAGCTTGGATCTATCTACTCATGGTGGTCACATCAAGTGTAGACAAGATCTTGGATGGTTACTTGCTCACTCACTAGTACAACGTCTTTGATAAGCCTCGTAAGATCTACATCTCACTTTTATTTATCATTCTTTTTATTTTCTTGATCTTATATATCTTCCGAATATATATATATATATATATATATATATATATATATATATATATATATATATATATATATATATATATATATATATATATATATATATATATATATATATATATATATATATATATATATATATGTATGAAATGGATTAATGAGTATTGGGACATTGTATATGAAATTTTGAACACTGAAAATCAAGCTAAACAAGCACTAGTAACGATTTGATTCATAACAATTTTTGAAGCGTAAAAAAAACAGATTGCATGGCAAACTCAGTAGGTTTGGGATACTAAAAACTTACATATTAAGATAGATAATTGTTTTGTGATTAATTCCCCGGGTGGCTCGTCTCGTGACGAATTTTAGATAGTAAGATATAACCAAAATAGTGAAAACTAGTCAGATCTGAACATACTTTTTTGATGGACTATTTTCTTGTAAAATTTATATACTGACCTACAAATATGTAAAACTAAAAGTTGTAGATAAAATCATGAAGAACTAGAATTAATTGGATGATTTACCAATTCTTTACGGTTTGGAAATGGTGACCAAAATAGTGAAAACTAGTCAGATCTGAACATACTGTCTTTACGGACTGTTTTCTCATATAAGAACCCAGAATCATTGAAAAAGGTAAAACTCTAGGTTGTATATAAAATCATGAACAAGTAGAATCAATTGGATAGTTTACCATTTCCTTACGGTTTGGAAATGGCGACCAAAACGGTGAAAACGAGTTTGGCTGCCCAAAAACAGCCAACTCTTCTAAGTTAGGAAATGGGTTAATAAGTTATGAAAAGTATAAATTTGGGGTAATTAGACTTATAATAAGTGTAGTACGTGAGTTAATAATGTTTTTGGTAAAAAGAACACACTTAGATGATTTACGGTTCAAGAGATATGAACAAATTAGCGGGACATGTCGGGAAAATTATAATAAACGGATTATAACTCATTAACGTAAAGTGTGATGATTTTTATATAAACCAACGTGGTAGGATCCACTTGTCGGGGATCTTGAACTTATTTATATACTGATGGCTAGATGACCCGAGACCCGACCAACGTGAAATATTAAGTGTATGTGGTTGTGATGTGTTTTAGAACCCAAAAACTATACAAAGTGGACTTGGGTCATAAAAGCCCAACTTACACTTGTAATGGCTATTGGGCCATTATTGGACCTAAGATTAATAACCAATTTAGAGTAGTATACTGAATTTAAAATGGACTTAAGTCACATACTTGGGTAGTGGACCACTATTGGGCTTAAGATGGGCTAAAAGTGTCAACTTGGATTTTTCACTTAAAATGACTAAGTGTTCACCTAAAAAGTTTTATAAAGAATCATAAAACTTATGCAATGTCCAAGAACTTATTAAAACATACTTATTACGTATATGTACGATTTATTTCTTGTCTCAAGCCTAAGACGCACCTCGTTATCTTTAGGTCCCGTATGATCATGTATCGATTGTTGACATTTATTCTTGATTGACGTTCTTTCTCTATTAACTATTGTGACGATTGTATCTGGTGAGTTCATAGCCTCGCATTTTAAATCTTTTATGATTTTTTTTCAAACCCGCGAGGGGGAGACATGCTATTAAATAACTGCAACTTGTTTTGACAATATGACTACAATTTAAATATAGAATGTAAATTGAACTGTAACCTGTTTTGACTATATGATTGATAGATATTTAGTCTATGGAACATAAATCGAACTGTAATCTATTTAACGATATGATAGATATTTATTCTATAGAACGCAAATTGAATGATACTCTTAATTACGATTACCTATTAAAGAAACTGTTAAATTATGGGAAATTGCCCGAATGTTATAAATAGATCTATTTGGGATTGACCATCCCCATCTGGGTGAGTCATGCTCACTTTGCCTCGGCCGGGACAACAGATGTATACCATGTTGGAACTAGGTTTTGGTGTCTTTTTGTAAGACACTGCGTTCTCATCTGTTGAGAACTATGGAAGGTTAAGCTTCAGTATCGATTAGTAGAAAATGTAATTATCTTTTGTATATATGCTTTGTGCATTACTACTATCTATAAGGTTTGCGTTACTAAACTTAATAATATACTACTTAGCAAACACTAAAATGGGAATCATGGAAATGCTAAACTTGGTTACTTTACACTGCTTAGTAAAACTTACTAAACTTGAATATTTTACACTATTTAGTAAAATACTGTAATGGTAGTATTAAATATACTAAAATTGAATTTTTACACTATTTAGTAAAATACTGTAATTGTAGTATTAAATATGCTAAACTTGATTATTTTACAAAACTCTATGAATTCACCAACTTTATGTTGACTGTTTTAAGCATGTTTTTCCTAGGTTATTTAGCAAGATTATTTGAGCATGGATTGAGCATCATTAAGGAGCATAAAAATGACGGGGGATTATCTTTTACTGGGATATTCATAACAAATGTTATTCAACGATTTAAACGATTGTACCAATTCAATGTTTACATCAATTGTATTTCAAAAATCATATAATTATGATCTGTGATTTGTAAGCTATTTGCTCATTGATCCACCACTGTGATACCCGCTTTATGGGGGTGTTACAGTTATGTAGCCAAGGAGGATAACATGGTTCGATACTTGGAGAAAGTCAAGTCCCTCATCGCTGCTTTCAGCAAGTTTTCTATCAAGCAGTTACCAAGAGGTGAAAACAAGAAGGCGGACGCTCTTAGCAAGATCGCGTCTACAAGTTTCGCCTACTTATCCAAGCATGTCTTGGCGTAAATACTAAAGGAAAAGTCTATAACAGAAGGGGAAGTCGCAGCCATAGTTGAGGAAGATGGACCTACATGGATGACCCCGATCATCAACTATTTGACTAATGAAACCCTTCCGGACGAGGAAAAGGCGGTACGGCGTATCAAAAGGAAGTCGCAGCACTTCAAGCTTCGAGAAGGTATTCTTTACAAGCGCTCTTTCTTACAGCCGTGGTTGCGGTGTGTTGGGCCACGCCAGGCTACTTATGTGATCAGTGAGGTACATGAAGGGTTATGCGGCATACACGCAGGCCACCGATCTGTAGTAGCTCGAGCTCTACATAAAGGATATTATTGGCCTACTATTCATAGGGATGCACGCGACATGATTCGCAAATGCAGTGATTGCCAAGTGCACAGACCAGTACCACGACATCCGCAGCAGGAACTGGCACCCATTACATCCCCATGGCCATTCAATAAGTGGGGAATTGACATTGCAGGACCTTTCCCCGTAGCTGCAGGGGGAGTTAAGTTCTTGATTGTCGCAATGGACTACGTTACATGCTGGATAGAGGCTAAGGCAGTTAAATCCATCACAGGCAAACAAGTTAAAAAGTTTGTTTGGGAGAACATCGTGTGCCGTTTTGTCTTACCAGGAGAAATCATCTCAGACAACGGGAAGCAGTTCGCGGATAAGCCATTCAAGGACTGGTGTGCACCATTGAATATCACGTGGCGCTTCGCATCTGTTAAACATCCGTAGACAAATGGTCTTGTGGAACGAGCGAATAGAAGTTTGGGTGAAGGTATCAAGGCACGCTTGGATGAACGAAGTGCCAAATGGGTAGATGAACTGCCACATGTTCTATGGGCACATAGGACTATGATTAAAAAAGCCAATGGGGACACTCCATTTGCATTGGCCTACGACACTGAAGCTGTTATACCAGCAGAAATCGAAATGCCGACCATCCGCACAGCGGAGGTTAATGTTGTCACAAACGACGAGCAACTCCAGATTAATCTGGACTTGTTGGAGGAAAAAAGTGAAATAGCGGCTATCAATGAGGCCAAGTCCAAGGCACGGATGAAGGCTTATTATGACGCCAAGGTTAAAGGTGTTTCTTTTCGACCGGGAGATTTTGTTTATCGTGCTAACGAGGCAAGTCGAGCGGAGAATACATGACTAAGTTAGGCCCTAAGTGGGAAGGACCGTATGAGGTTACTGAAGCCTTAGGACAGGGCGCATACAAGTTGCGTGACATGGATGGCCGCGACCTGGAACGTACATGTAATATCTACAATCTTAAAAGGTGCTATCTTTGAAAAGCTATGGCTTCCGCATGGACACTTCGCTATATCTGGCTTCAATGAAGATCCATGTGTTCTCTTTGTTTTGTTTCTTATGCTTTCTAGGTTCTCTTTGTTTTTAGGATTTCCCATTCTTGTCAAAACAAATAACGTAAACATTCTAATAAAATGTCGTGGTGCCTAGCTAGCTTCACGGCTCGTTCTTGTGCAAATTGTTGTCTTGTTTTTTAGATTCTATGAACAAATTATTGTCGTATAGATTTAGTTGTTATTACTATAATGAGCTATCTCTTATTCATATGTATTCATTCAATACCGTACATGTACTATGCGCCTCTAGGAGGGGTAAGAGGATTAAGTGAACCTAATAATTCAACTTGTCGCATAAGAGGGATGCAACCCCAGTGACGCGGATCATGTATCCTTACTAGACACCTTACTCACAAGACGTTGTGATAAGTTTCCATATGTCGCGCTCACGTAGTGCTTTGCATGGTAAAGACGCATGCCACATGTCTAGTAAAATATAGACTTGATTGTATTTTTGAGTAAGACGTGACATGTAATGCAACACAGGTATATGATATCTAAAAAAACAAAAATACACAAGTTTCAAATTCAAAACACCAAAATAGCCATGCTCATCACGGACTTGCTTGCATAAGTACAAGTTATCACAATAACATCAGTTCTAGCCGTATACATACACGGACGAATAAAATGGTACAATGTTTACAATGTAAATTACAAAGGGGGTAGGAACTCCCCTATCTCATTCTTCCCTTCTTCAATCAAGGTACGGAGGACCTCCCCGTGAGCATTCTTTCCATCTCGTGCCCTGATCATGTTTGCGTCCAACGCCTTGGCCATCAGCTTTTCACCTTTCATCGCCTTTGACACAGAGTCGTAGGTAGGCAGGGTCAATTGGATGGGATCGGCGGTGAGCTTCGACATTATTACCCCATTGGGAGCATCCTTCAGCGATTCTAGCTCGTCTAGGAAGGGGTGTTGGATTTCAGCAAGGGCGGCCATCGATGCGGTCATCTTGTCTCTGGCTAGAGGGTTGTGGTAGGCATGCTGGGTAATATATTCTTTCTTGCCTATTAGCTCCGCAGCTTTGACCAGCCCCTCGTGCCTACCATGGTCAATACCGTCCGATACAACATCAGCAAAGGCCTGCAACAGGTAAGGAGCCTCCGTTACCTTGCTCACGGGAAGCCGCATTCCCTGGCCGACCATCCATCTACGCCCAGCTATGGTTGTGAGCAAAGGAGGACACATCATTTCGGCGCAGTCTGTTGCCATCTTTCTTAGTTCACCCTCAGCTACTGCAGCTTGCTCTTCTAAGGTAGTCCGCACCTGGGTTAATTCATCCTTCAGCGTGTCGCGCTCCTGAGCAATGGCGAAGGCTTGAACGGCTACGGCTTTAGTAGCAGCTTCGGCTGCGGATACCTATACATAACACTTGGTGTTACTACAAAAGATAATGTGGTTTTTTGCGTGCACAAATAAGTATTAATGTAAGAGTATACCTTCTCATTAGATGCAGCTAAAAGGGCCTCCAACTCGGCAATACGTTCCTCACGAGCGTTGGCCTGATGGGCTTGCTCCTTGACAGTTGACTCTGCCACGACCAACACTGACTGCAAGGATGTGATAGTTTTCTCGTGCTTATCCAACAGTGCTTCACGGCGAGCTATCTTTTTATCAGCACGCCTCATATTAGCCAAGGCCTTGATCAGACGACGTCTTAGGGCCGCACCAACTGTCACCTGGTGTGCGGAGGATACATCAAACTGCTCCAGCAGTGTCTCATGCTCTAGTTCGTCCAAGTCTTGCGCCGGCGCTGGAGGAGTGATGTGTTCAATGAATTCAGTGCACTCGGACTCCGCCTCCAACCTTGTTAAACTAGACAAATTCCATGCTAGGCGAAGGCTGGTGTCGGGTCCCTCAGGACGTGGCTCCTCGGCATGAGTTACGGGAGGGGATGGAGGTCTCATTGATGTCATGGGTGAGGGTTCCTTTTCCACCTCCTTCTCTTGGGCTACTGTCGATGGGTCCGCCCTGTTACTAACACACTTATTAGTTCTGTTTACGAACTTATATCCTTTAGAATATTAAAAGGATACTTACGTAGTGCCAGTCACGGGTTCCGTGATGGTAGGAGCCACAGCATTCACAGGGGTGGCCATCCAGACTTGCTCATCCGCGCGCAGCGAGGGGTCGACCTGGGCCGTAACGGCGTTGCTCCCTTCCTGGAACTACGGATGGTCTTTCCTTAGCTTCTTTGGGGGACATTATGTACCCCCGCCCCATCCTCTATATCTTTTGCTGCCCTCCTTGTAGTCTTCCGTTTCCTGGATATGGGCTTTGATGACTGCGGGGACCTAGAAGCTTGTATTGTTTCTTCATTATCACTAGTGCGATTGTCAGCGGGGTTGGTGAAATCTTCTTCTTCTTCTTCATCCTGGTGCGGCAAGGCGTCCTCTAGCAGCAGTTCTCCACCATCTTCATTATGGAAGTCAAGAGGGGACTTCTCAATCATGGGATCTCCCTCATCTGATCAGTGCTCAGTGGTTTCTTCCAGCGGGATGGTTTTGTCTACGGTGGCTTCCAGTAGGGGGAGTTCATTTTCTTTCAGTGGTCGGAATCCTTCAGGAACTTTGCTTGGATCGCCTTGGCGTAATAATCCATGTAGGTTCATCTCTGCGGACATGTGCATATATACGGATTATTAAAATCACAAAGTACAATGAGGCACTTTTACATCTACAAATATAAGAAAACCTACCCTGCCTACGTTCCGTCAGAAAGCACGGATATCTATCCTCCCTCCCATAGTAGTAGCGGTTGATCCCTACTAGGCATAGGAAGTGCTCCGGAAAACCTCTATGGAATTCATGGCGGTGGGTATCTAAAATTTTCAAATCCTTACTACTATAGTCTTTAGATTTGGGAGGATAGTTTTTTGGTACTCTGGTTTTGAGGACGAACGGGGTAGGGAATACTTTCTGATCCACGAAAAAGTAATGGTCGTACTAATTCTTGAGGGACTCTAAGGGTTTCCTATAAGTCATGGGGGCGTTCGCGGATCGTTTTTTGAACGACAACCACCCATTCACTAGTTGGGGAGAGTAAAAGACCCTAAATAGATTCACGGTCGGGGTTACCTCGCACGTATGACAGGTAATCTCAAATTGATTGATTTTACATGCCCCTATGCAGTGCAGTTGGGTTATGTGGAAGTCATAATATAGAAGTAGATCTACCAAGAACTTAGACAAGGGGATGCAGTAGTTAGCCAAATCAAAAAGGCGCGTGTACACGCCTATCTTTCCCTTTGGAGCATCCGTAATCGCTTCACCATCACCTGGATAGGTCGGATGTATGCTTTCAAGAATATAATACTTAGACAAAAAGTCTATGTATTTCTCCGCAGGCATCACGTTAAGGACATCCGTAATAAGAGGATTGTCCTTCACCATGTTTTATAATAAGGATTTGAGAGGCGTGATGATCTAACCTGCGGTGGAGAAAATCCGTGGAATAAGAAGCGAAGGTATGAAAGAATGAGCTTTGGGATAACAATGGTGGAATGAGATATAAACTGTGTGTGTAAACAGTAGCACACACCAACTCTTATATAGGGTTTCCTCGATTTCCGAGGTAGCGTGGATGTTCGCCACTTGTAAACCACTACACCCATCCAACGGATGGGATTTCTGACATTTCTGAAACGTCAGAAGGGACCCACGGGTCACTTCTTGACAGTTTTACGTGGCTCAAGGGTGGACCTTTCTGGTGCACTTTTGTAGGCGCGCGTCTAACTATTGACCACCATTAATGCATTCATGAAAGTTGTCCTGGTCGGCTTATTTTGGAGTGCGGTCGTAATTACGACAAACAGGTCTACGTGACATTGAATAGTCTAGAGGTTACGCCTACAGCTGTAACAACTAGACTGGGGGACATGATGATGTATAGTCCCAAGCCGGGTCATGAACCTGGCCCACGGGTACTACCCGCATCCGGCCCATCATTGATGGGTGGGATTAATGTCATTTAAGCTAATGGGCTTAAATGAACAGTAACCGCACACACGTGTGCGGCCCACGGACCGGCATGGCCGGTACATGGTTAGACATAATCATACTCTTACTATGATTAGGATTTACCCCAAAGAAGAGGATATTCACTCACTATAATTAGAAGATAACAATCAATCTAATTCTGGTACTTATCCTTTCCTTGGGGCCGAAGCATCAGTGACAGCCCATTAGGGTTTCACTGCCTATATAAGGAACCCCCAAGGGTTCCATAAAGGTATTACAGTCTTCATACTCTCAACTCATCCGATTCCATAACCCTAACCGATTACTTACTCTCACGCTGGAGTCTAATCGTGGGATACATTCCCACGGTAAGTCTAACGCGTGTTGTTTTAGTGTGTAGGATCCCAACCAGATTATTCACTTGGTGCAGGAGCCGGAGTCCAGCCAACCTGAATTAAGCCTAATTCGGGTCTAGCAAGGATCACCCAGCTTTTGTATCAACAAAAGGGTTTAAGAACAAGAACTTTTCGCATGTTCCTATAATTGATTCTAGAAAGTCATTTATCAAAGGAACTTTAAAACGCAAATTCTAAACTTGAAAAAGTCTAAGAAGATGCAAGATCCTATAGATGACTTGAAAACCCAAAACTTTGATTTAATATAGTCTTAATTTATACTTGCAAGGCTAAGTATCCATTAGTCTCACATCTTTGAGATTTTATAATATGGAGAACAAGAGATGATAGAGTTGATCATAAGTTTTAAGGTTAAGACTTCCTCATATAAGTTTTTTTGTGTGGTTCTTTCTCCTCGTATTAATTTTTCACGATTGAATAATTAATTGTTTAATAAATGAAGTTTTTAGCGATTTGGGTTCAATATCTTATCTCTTAACTCCTTTTTTTTCTTCCCTTGTAATTAAAGTAAGAACACATTGAGGGTGTCAGCTTCATGGACTTTTTGATCATAGGATTGCGGAATTTGGCTTACTATATATATCATAAATAAAGAAGAATAAATAAAAACATGTTCTCTATGAGCCTTCGGGTGGGAGTCATGTAGCACTAGCCTTGTCATTAGAGCCTTAGGGTGTATGGCATGGTGAAGTGTTTAATAAAAATTGCTTCATCATTATTTCAAAGAGCCTTAGGATGTGAAGTGATGGTGAATGTCAATTCCCTTGTTTATGTACAAGGAGCCTTATGGTGTGGATCATAGATAAGGAGCATTTTTACATCTTAAAGAGCCTCAAGGTATATGATATAAATGTTGCTAACTCCATTAATAAAGTCAATTCGACTTTGTAGGAATAATTGTTGCTTTAAGTTGTCCTATTAGCCAAATTTTGGATCCAGGAATTTATTCCTAAAATCATGGTAAGTTATCCTTGATGTGGGCTTTCTTTAGTGACAACGGTTTTTGAGGATGAGGTTAGGTTTTAAGTGTTGGGTTTACACCATTTTTGCCTTCATTTTTGACTAATAATTATTAAATAAGTCAAATGAGCCTTTGGGTGAATGACAAAATTTAAAATCTAGAGATACAATTAGGAATAAAGGAGATTGAGTTTAACACAAATTACTTGTACGAGTGGTCTTATCGTTGGGACTTATGATTGACAATGATCTTGTTTTTAAACTTGGCATGGAAAGAGTGAAAAGTCGAGAACGATGAATCTATTCGAGTTTTATGATCCTAAAAGTTATTTTTCAATAATGAAAGCAACACATTATGTATTTGTAAAATAAAGTATCAAAAGTCGAATAAAAGTATAGTTAGTAGCTTTATTTTATCATTGCGTGAGGACACGAAAATTGCTTAACAAGGGGGAATTTGATATGAGTGTAATTACTCATATCATTTATATCACAAAACGGATTTAAAATGCATAAAACATGTGAATATAGTCTTGTATGTGCATTGTTTTCTTGTTTCATGTGTGTAGGTACAAAGTTCATAAAACCGGCAAAACTGGCACGAGTTTGAAGATTTTATCAAGAGCCAAAAGACGGGATAGTTCATCAATGGGGTCCCACATGTGCTTATTGGGCTTGAAAGCCCAATTATGGAGGTTTGAAACTTATTTGGGTCAAAGCCCAATCACAAGCCCAAAAAAATGAGACGGATGAAGTTTAATATAACTTTGGTTACAAAGATGGGTCCCAAAAGCCCAACAAGAGTAAGTATGGAACGAATTCGGTTCAAGGGTCCAAGCAAAAGCCCAACAACAATAGAAGATGAGACGGTGGAATGTAATATATAACTTTCTCTTTGGTCAAGTCAATCGGTCAAATAAGTAAACAAAATAAAAGAAAGACGAGAGAAGAGTAAATTAGGGAAGAACCATGAGCAGATATGAACCCTAGAAATTAGGGCTTGCCAATTAATCAAGCGACTGAAGCCACGCGCCACTCATCAGATGAATAAGGGGAAGAAGGAGCGTGATCTACACATAGATTCCAAGTACCAAGTGCCAACGTGGCACTTGGTTGCATCATCCCTTCACTCCTATTGGAAGGATTATTGTCATTCAGTCAAGGAGTCAATCCCTACCCTCCACCTCTACAACAAACTAGCACAAATATTGCTAGGTTGGCAAAACATGTGAGGATGGGTGTATTTCAGCCCTTGGATAATAACAAACAGGGAAGAGAAAGAACGATGTTCATCTCACGGCTCAAAATCGTCATCATCAACAACCCCTCACCTCATCTTCAGCTATAAATACCCCCACCATTTTACTGTAATCTCATCCCTCTTTTTCATTTACTTTTATAATGTTAGTTTTAATTTAGAAGTTGTAATTTCTTTTTTATAAATCTTGTAATGTTTGATTTGATTTAATAAAATTCTTCTTTTAGTTTCATCTACTTTCAATCTTACGTTTTGTTTATTTTATATTGAAATAATTGCAATCTATATAAATTAGCTGATGTTATGACTGAAAATTTGTTTGAATAAGCTCAAATCATAGCTTTGAATAATTAAGTTAGAAATAGGGAATATGTTTATCCCACTAGATGAACATTAAAAAGATAAGCTACTGGTTCAAGATTTTATCCATGGTGTTATTTGATGGTGGTTCGTGATGGTTAATGATTCAAGGAAGATCTAATGGTGATTTGATATTTAGGCGGTATATTAGAATAGGTAGCTCAGCGCTTCACCTACTACATCAACGGTTTATCTTCGTTATATGGTTAAGCACATTTTTTTTACTTTCGGTACTAATTAGTTAAACCTGTTAGTTTTAATGATAATGTTAATTTGTATTTTGCTAGTTGTTTTGATGATATAATCTGATCTTTGTTTTGATTTTCAATGAATCTGTTAAGGGGTTAATATGCTATTAGCTTTGTGATTGTTGCGTTTTAATTATATTACTCGTGTAAATTTGATCTTGATTTGTTGATATTTAGGTGGATGCTGTAAATTGCAACTTATGCTTTATGAAAAGTGATGTTAGATAGCTGCTAAAATTTAGAGTAATTTTAATAAACTGAATTATTATAAATCTGAGTTTTAGTAGCTGTGGTTATTTATCAGAATTTTAGAGCTGTTACAGTAAAACTCAACTGATTTATTCATTAATGCTGATGTTACTGTCATGTTAAGGCTTCTACTGTTGAGGCGATATAGTAGTGGAGTCGATGATGCTACTGAGTGAGGTAACATGTGATTGAAGCATTAGATTTAAGAATTACTGATTAGCGTTTGAGTTTCTGAGTTATCTTGTTAGGCTATTGAATTATTTTGTATATTGTACTTAGTTAATTCATTGTTATTGTTACGTCTTTTTCTTCCTGCGTTATTATTAGTACCGTAGCTTGTTATTGTTGATAAATAGATCTTTAATCTACTGCGTTTATGCTGTTGTTGTGATCTCATGACAGCAACCTCGAAAAGGGTTATTTGGATTTGGTTTTTCTGTCTGTCTGCTGCGTTACGATTGGGGTGTTTGGGTCTGAAATATTTGTTTAACTCGCTAATTTTTAATTGAATCTGCTTTAAGAATATTTTTACCTTTGTTGAGCTAGTTGCCTTATTTTCCTTTACAATACTTGCTATCATTTTGTTATTATAATATTAGTAAGTGGGTTTGCCAGCTGTATGTGTAATTGCTTTGATTTTGTGTTAATGATTCGAGTAATAATTATGTATAAAATTTAATATATCAAAAACATTTTGTCACTCTCTGGTCTCGAACTCAAGACTTCTTGTTCATAGGCACACAGCCTCAACCACTGTGCCAGTTATGCCCTTTGGTTTACTTACCGCTTTGTTAATTAATATTACATTTATTTTTGTATTGTCATATAGTCATAAAACGTTGTTAACAAAATTTTAGTTTTAAAGTTGAAGTAAATTTATATAATTGCTTTTAATAAAAAAATTGGTGACTTAAATTTGGCAAAAAAAAATATTAGTTTATATAAAATAACAAAATAATAATAAAAAATTAATATAGTTTAAATTCGTCTTTTAGGTTTATTTTGGGTAACGGTTCATGCACTTTTAGAAAACGTAGGAATTTTAGATAAAAACCGAATCTATTCAAATTAATTGTCCATATCAAAATGAAATTCTCAAATTCACAATTTCTTCGTGTACAACGAACCGGGATCACTCTCGTGTTAATTAATCCGTCTTTAGCTAATTTTAGATTATTACTTTTTCCAAAAAGTAATTTTCTACTATTTGATCTATAATTTATTACATTAAATACACTGACACGTTTCCCACACATCACGGACCGAACCGTGAACCAGACCGAACCATGAACTGGACAGAACTGTGAACTGGCCCGAACCGTGAACCGAACGAACCAAACACCCTGACGTGAGTCGGGGTTCCCTGTTTTCTTGTGGCCGAGACACCAAAACTCCACCATGATTCGATTACTAACATGTTTACTCTTATGATTTTCATAAATTTCACTTGATTAAAACATGGGGAATTCGTGACATTAAAAGACAAGGAAAAGGAGGAAATACCGTTATGTGATTATGGATAAACCAACAAACACTCTCTGAATCAACAATTAAAAATCAAAATCCCGTCCTCCTTTTGGCTTGCTACCGGCGGCTTAACAAGAACGCCCCATTCTCGTTTTGGCTGCTGCTGGCAGCTTAACAAGAACGCCCCGTTCTCCATTTGGCTGTTGTAGGCGGCTTAACAAGAACGCCCCGTTCTCCTTTTGGCTGCTGCCGATGGCTTAACTAGAACGCCCCGTTCTCCTTTTTGCTTCTGCCGGCGGCTTAACAAGAACACCAACCGTAAAATTTGTTTTGTTTTCTAAAAAATGAAAAGGAGGATCCCTGTATGTTTAGTTCCTTTTTTTTATTTAGCAAAATCGACATGGATTGGGCCCTTTTCCTTCCTTGTGTCCACGACTATAAGGCCCCCAAATGCCTTGATGGGCCTTGTTCATTTTTAAATAAATTACATGTTCGTTCATTAGTATTTTCTTGTTAGTTTGTAATTTATTATTCGTGTTATAATAAATACTTGTACGTAAACGATATTTATCTTCTAATAATAAATATATACGTAGTTACATGTTCGTGATTTAATGTTCATGATATCAGGTTCGTGATTATAATTATTATGATTAATAAGTATCGTGTATTAATACGTACTAAATAGTTATCATGTACTAACACGTACGTAGTTTCTGTATTTAATATTCGTGACACGTGGACATAAAAGGAAAGTTTTAATTGGTTCGTATGTTTATATAGTGTACTGTTCATGGCATTTAGATGCGGGTTTTACAACTCTTCCACCCTAAAAAGAATAATTCGTCCCCGAAATATAGATAACGTAAACTGAAAGAACATGGACGCGACATGACTGACAAGGGCATGGAATGTGACGTGGCTGAAAGAACATAACTGAATTATGGAAGGATGAGAGGATAAAATCCGGATGGACTCCTCTATTTCCAAGTGGATTCCCTCTCGGAACGGTTCCTCCACAAGATCTTGACACAATGATAAATCTTGGTCTTCCTGACCTTGACTTGATAATATGTAAGAGTTCCTGGTTATCAACGTAAGACAGATCCTCCTGAATTTGGTCGAGTGGATAAGAATTAATATGCAATTTAAATGCAACGTTACGATGCAAAATAATCTGGCATAGCTGACACTAATAGCATCTTAGCAATGATGTACGAGACATACTGAAACGTAGTACATGTGTTAAATTGGATTCACTATGAACACGGGTTCGATCCGGAGGTCAGGGAGGGTGATATAGATGTTTAGCCATTGTTAGTGAGAGAAAGAGAGAGAGGGAGAGAGAGAGACTCTAATAAATGTGTTTTTTTAGAGAGAGAAAGTAAAACAACAAATGAAGAACCTCACCCCTCCATGGAAGTATGGAGGGGTATATATAGCACGGGACTTGAACTACTTACATATGACATTAATAGTCCCTGCAAGTCCCGGCTATGAAACTAATGTAATTCTTTTAGTCGCTCACATTTTAAGGCTAACAATCTTCCCCCAATGTGGAGACATACGGAATTACTTACAATGTTTCTAACAAATGCAAATACAACAAAAATATAACAGTATTAAGTTTGCTTCCAATGCTGAGGATGACGACGTTGTCATCAAGTCTTCTAGAAAAACTTGTACCCCAGTTTGAATCCTCTTTGGTTTTGCTTGTTGAGGAACCATTGTGTCATGTATGAACTGGATTTACTTCCCCCAATTCATACTACATGTCTTGAAAAGCTTTCTTCATAGACTTCTTTTTTTCGAAACTTTTGAATCAGCTTCCCCCAAACCAATATCCCTGTCTTGAGCAGATCCTATAGCTTGAGCAATCTTCTATCTTTGACATTTAAAGTGCGCAGCAGAATTTTGTAGAAGAAGAAGCAAACCACACCAAATAACTGCTACCTTGAAATTTTTTGTCTTCATGATTATGTGTTTGGGGGAACATGCAATAAATAAGCAACAAATCTTCTCACGCTTGTAGAATACTTCCCCCTGGAAGTTGAACTAATACTCCAAAGTGGGAACTAAGTACTCCAAAGTACACATTCTTCCCCCATGATGGTGACGAACTCTCAGAAGCATTATCTGACGTGTACGGTCAAAATTGCGAGATGTTCTTGTCGAAAGTATGATGGTTACGAACACTCAGAAGCATCATATGACGTGTACGCACATAATCGCGAGATGTTCTTATCAAAAGTATGATGGTTACGAACACCCTGAAGTATCATCTGACGTGTACGCTCAAAATCGTGAGATGTTCTTGTCAAAAGTATGGTGGTTAAGAGCACTCGGAAGCATCATCTGACGAGTACAATCAGAATCACAAGATGTACGTGTCTGAAGCAGAAATATTTGTTGACATTCTGTAGATCAAGTTGCTCGTGAGATTATTTACTGATCACATCTCTACTCATTTACTCTCTGGCTAAATTTGCCAACCTCGTATTCTTTCGGCTATCTGTAGTGACCACTGATGAAGTAAACCTGATATTCCAAACTTGAAACTGAAGTACAATCCATCAAATTTGTTACTTATGCTTAGCACTTCTGTTGATTGACGAACGGTGCAGAGAAAAGTCTCTTAGTACCTTATACATAAAAGAAGAGAGAAGTATAAGATGTAAAACACCTCTTGAAATAACCACAACTACGGGTGAATGTGACACTAAGCACTACAACGTAACTCCTTAAGTGATAGTTGTCCATGTCTTCGACAATCCACCCTTTGACATTGGAAACTAGATAAATCAAGTCTCCATCATAAACGCTCAAGCGAAACATCAATCGATAGAGGGGGTGCGAAGGCTCGATATTGAATTAAGTAGACGCCTTTGTGAATTTCCACTTCAACTACAAATAACAAATACCAAATCCACTTCGTAATCACTTGATATTCTTTGCTCTGAATACTAGCCGTTTTGACATGATAGTGAATCTTAAAAGGATCATTTTTGTGTTTGTTTGTTTTTGTCGTGTTTGTCGTGTTTGTTGTGTGTTGTTTGAGTGTCGATAACTAGAGAAACCAACGATGACTAAAAAATGAGAAGTAGTCAACGTTGTCTATCTAGCTTGACTTTGAAGCCCAAAATCAGTCACATGCCCATCAATTTTTTTTTCGAGAAATTAGGTTTCAAAACGAGGGTTTCATTGATCGGGATTCATATGAAATCCAATAAATCCCTTTGAGCTTTTATCAATTGAATCCAATATCCATCATTAACTCAGTACTCGACCCAATTCACATGATCACATATGATGACTAAACCAACATCATTTAGTAAACCACGAATAAACAGTAGCAATATGGTCTAATTAAACTAATATAAACCCATGCTACCACAAATACGAGTGCACATGTGACTTTTGGTGTCCACTCTGTACTTCAATAACGAGCTTTATTGGACTGGGCCAATGGCCATTAGTTTTATAACATTGTTTTACTAACCATAATTGGTTTCTTTTAAATGTTCAGGGTGACATACGTATTCGGTATACCTTGTAGCTCAATATACAATGTTGTAGTAAGCGCCCAATACATAGTGAGAATAACCAGTCCAACTAATACGTGGGATATAAAGTATGTGCACGCTAATCTCACTCATCTACGAAGCCACAACCAACTAACCTTTCCTCTTACCCCATTTTCATCACTCATCCAGATCTGTTTCCATCTATTTAAACTCATCCATCCATGATCACGTAAATCATACATCTCATCTACTTATCATCAAAACATTAATCGAACCAATCTCATCCATCTGCATTCACCAAACATAATGAGTCCATCTCAACCTTCTTGGAACAACACAAATCGTTTTTTGATACTTACTTATTTTCATAAGATTAAGCTTAATAACGAAAAACCTTTATGTTCATTGTCTTCAGACACTCGAATCACTAAAGAAGTATGTCAGTTCATGTTCTTCGTGCAAAATCAAGACAACAAGATTTCGACATCAAGATCGAATAAACGATCTCGGGTAGGTGCTGGTGTGTTGTTAATTTAGAGATTTTCTCGAATCGAAACAAAGGTAGATTTATTACATAATTTTTGTTATTCTTCCTTTAAATTCGAATATCAAAAAGATGGTTATATCTACATCGATCTATGATGAATCAGATTGTGTTAGATCTAAAAAGATCTCGACTTGCATGTCTAAACACGAGATGAATCTGAGATCTTGTATTTTTCTGTTTGTAAATTGAGTCTAGTTAGGTTTAGGTGACAATGGGATAGGATTAGATATGATGAGTTGATAATGGAGTGATAAGGCTGAGATTTGAAGTTTGTTGGTCCCTAGTAATTCGTTTTTACTTATTAACTTATGTAATAACTCTTACTTCTACTCAAGTGAGTTGTTTTAACAATAGATAAGGACTATGAAAGATTAAAACAACAATACCAATATACTTTTCAACGTATAGACATTTATAAGAATCAAATAAATAATCTATAACCCACTTTGTTTACGGAATAACAAAGTGGTTGAATAACAGTGGGTTTTGATCTCCTCTTCTTAAACGTCTAACCAAAGTTAAAGTCTAAGCTCCAATCTAAACGTTCATATGCATCTTGGCTATATGGTTTAGTTGGTATCGAGAGAGAAATGTTTTCCAGAGTTTAAGCTCTTGTATTGGTTAACCTTTTCTCTCTCAATATACACTCCTTTTATAGGCAGTGTAAATTAGGGTTTTCATTTTGCATGTTTCAATGCATGGGTTTATCCAGTGGGTGGTTCAAGCCCATGCTCGATAAGCAGTACAAAGTACATATTAAACTATTCTAGAAAAGATAAAGGTTGTACTTATATCTAAGTATACAATCAACCTTCTTTGACTTAAAGTTATCTTTTCACGCTTAATGCAAACCTTCAGAATACTGAAGAGTCTTCAGTATCCTAGAGGAGATCGACATCATTCAGTTTGGTATTGTCAAACCAAACTGAATTGAAAGCCCTTCTTTAGTCCTTATTCTTCAGCAACTAGACCGCCTAGTATTTGAAGCGAAAACTCCTTTGTCTTCTAAGTATACTGGAAGAGGAGTGCTGAACTTTCTTTAGCTATAAAGTCTTTAGTAGGAACTTTGTTCTTTTGGTCATCATTCAGCAGACTCGCCTTACTACTGAGCATGAAAAACTTAGGGGGATTTTATATTCAAATCCTAGAGTTGCTTCAGGGTCAGTAAATACTGACCCAACAATCTCCCCCTATTTGGATATACAAATAGCCTCGTCTAATGTTAGTAGTAAGTGAGCATAACAACTTCTTCTTACTTGCACTAAACAATTAATAACTTATAAACATCAGATAATCATTTATTTAATAATTATTAAAAATTATAACAAGATCAATACAAATGATTATTCAATTCTCCTTAGGCCTAAGTTCTTCAATGGTGGAAGTCTGAGTTAATGGATCTCGGTTTCTGTGGTCTAATATAGCAAGCAAGTACATGCTGAAGGTTTTAGTAGCATCAGTATGTCCTGGACCACCATGAAGAGAGTAAAAGATCCTTTTAACATTCGAGAGAAGTTCATTTTTCATTTCATCAAGATCATTTATGCCCACAAAGTCTTGACGTTCTTGTTGATTGAACATAATCATTCCTAGTTCTGGTTCGTCCAGTACATGACCAGGGAGATGATTTTGAAACTGAACAAGGCCTTTTTATTTCTTTGTAGTGACAAAGATGTCATCAACTTCAGGTTGTATCAGATTTGCTCTTTTGTTCAGCTCCAGTATTGGATCTTGATCTTCCAAAGAAACTTGAGTGTTGATGTGACAATCCATCAATTTATGATCGATATTTTATTCTCAAAGTATTATTTAAAAACATTAATTTAATGTTATATTATGATCTCACTCATTTTTTGGAAGGAATTTACGTTTACCTCTTAAAGTAGCATCGACTACGTCCAAACCGGAGGACTCTACGTTACGTGCTTATGTTTACATACACCGTTTTTTGTGACAGTCCGACACTTCAGGAAATAAATTTATTCTTGAATATTATTTTGGGAATTTAAATTTGTGTTGGTTCATAAACTCACAAATTTACGAGAAGAGATTAGGACTTATGTGTATAATTTAACGTCCTTTACGACTAACCGGAAACCCTAGGTTTACGTATTTACGTTTTTGAACACCGTTTTTTATGAGACAATTTTTATTAGATTCGTTTTGTGCCGTTGATTCATAATTTATAAAAACGTTTTTCGTAAAACGACCCGAAGGCACGCAAATCGAGGAAACCAGAATCGAAGAATACCCGTAAATAAATGGGGATGAGACAAGATAACTCTTGCCCCACCCCCACATGGGACGGCTAAAGCTTAGCTAACACCCCTTTGAGGTGTCAACTTTACATAACAAGTTAAGACACTTGTCTTAGTTTTCTCTCAAACCATTTACTTATCAAAACAAGCTAACTAAACCACTACCTTCATCATTCTTACATGCAAATCTCACACGTAACTCTCTCTCTACTTCATTTGTGCCGTCCCATATACCACCATAAACCACCATTTAATCTAATTTCAACCACAAATCTTATATTATTCTTGCATAAGATGATGTCCTCTTGAAGTCTTGTTGATTGGAGGTGATCATAACATCCACAAAGGAGTTTCCTTGGTGTCTAGGGGCTGATTTTACACAAGGTGTTCATAAAGATGGGTGATCTTGAAGTTGATTTTGGTTTACCACAAGTTTTGTCATTAAAAGTCAAGCCTTAATCTTAACTTTCACTATCTTGGTTGGTAACACGATCATTCCTTCCATTTCCTTGTTATTTTGTAAATGTAATTTTGTATTTTCTTTCTAAATGTATATGTATATGATGATATATGATGATCAAAATATTATGTGGGGATCTTGTGTTGATAAATTTGGTTAAAAAGATTAAAAGCTACATGAAAAGATGTTGAAATCATGACTAAAAGAGTAGGTTGTATAAAATAGTAAAGAACCATATGATAACTTGTTAAAATGACTTGGATAATTTAATATACAATAAGTTATGTGACCTTTACATATGTGAGAGTTGGCCACTCAATGGAATCCATAAAATGAGTGAGATATGATCAAAACATTATTAAAGTTCAAATCTGTATAGTCTGTTTTGGACGAATTTTTAGAGACACTTAGAGGATGAATGAGCAGTAGATAAACGGGAGTTAATTGTAGCACATATTATGTAGTTTGTGCTGCCCAAAATTGAGCTTATATCTCCTTGCATAACTCAAGATATGGTAAAAATAGTGAAAGTGAGTCATAATTAGATTTGGAAAGTAAAAGTATATATTATAAAATTAGCACTCAAGTAAAACTAATATAAAATACATACCTAAAACCCACTAACTTATATAATACTTATAAATAAGTATATACTTTGATAAGTAAATGTGACATATTATAAAATTGCAATTTGATATGTTTTATAAGTTATAAAACTATATACAGAAGTTTTACGTCTTTTCAGCCAAAACTGAATGATTAACGTTTTCGTCAATTAAAACTTAGACGGTCGGACCCCTCTAATGTAAACTTTTTATAACTCATATACTGATGTATAAGTACATTTGACAAGTAAAAACCGATAAAACCCGAGCTTTATAACTTATGTACATTAACGGGCCAAAGTAGCCTTATTGGACTATTAGCCCAACTAGATTGGCTAAACACTAATGGACTTACTAATAGGCTTAACCCACTTAGGCCCAACATATGAATATAGGCCTGGTCTTAACAAGATAAATGGACTATTAAAATGATATTGGACTTTAATGGGCTTATTGGGCCTTGATATATATATATAAGTGAAACTAGTGTAACTAGTCAAAAATTTGACTAACACATAACACTATAATGTGTATGAAGATATAAAATCCCACTTGATCATCATCATACTTATGATTTCATCATATATACATATCCATTGTTTTTATAAAGTCATTGGACAAGAGTCTAAGACGAGTATTATTTGTCTAGGTTTCCGTGATTGAAGCACGTACCGTACATCCATATCGTCGATAATCCGCCTTTACCAATCAACGTGAGTTCATAGCCTCGCAATCTTTTAAATGTTTTATGAAATGTTTTATAAACTCGCGAGAGAGATAATATGTTAGTTTTAATAAAATAGGACACCAGTTGTCCTGATTGTTTGCTTATTGTTATGGACCCGAATGATTATATGACCCGATGAAAGATTATATGACCCGATGTATGAAATGAAATGGATTATTAATAGTTAGGTAACGTCACTAAAAGTCCCATTATCATGAATTGTGAACTACCTGGATTTGGTAGACACTTATGCATATAATATTACTATTTGGGGAAGATCACCCCAGTTCGTGCCTTGACGGTTGATCCCTGTCGTGCCACATTGATTGTTAAGTGAATTTATGTATGAGAAGAATTATATAAGCGTGATTATTGTGGCGACAAGCTGTTTTAGATGGGAAAATAAATTTTGGGTCAGCTACCCGTTGTTTGTTGTAGTAAGGTAGCAATGTCATGCGACTTATAATAATCCAATATTGAAACTACTGATGTACGAATTGAATTTTAATATATATCGCTTGACTAGCAATACGGGGTCTTATTACTGATATTATGTTCGTGTTTTGGTTTTACATAACCATTTTCGTACAACGTTTTTTATTACACCTTATACAACGTTATAAAATGTATTGTATGATTCTTTTATGACAATGGTTCGTATAATGGTTTTGAAGGAAGAGTCATATATTATGAATTATAACAAGGATTTATATAAAATGTCTTTGGCTTATTTTATCGCCTACGACAAGGAATTGTATAATATGATTTTCGGTAACGATTATATATACCAGTGATATATTAATGGTTTATTAAACTCTATGAATTCACTCGGCGTTTTCGCTGACCTTTTCTTTTTAACATGTTTTATCTCAGGTACTTGAAGGTAATTCTCGGGAAGACGACAAGAATTTATGGCCGTACTTAAATAACAATTTCCATTCAAATATTTTGTAAAATTGTATGAAATACTATGACTTGGGACCTATGTAATTTGATATTTATGAATGGAAAATGTTTTATTATTAAACGAAGCGATTTTTAAGCGTTGTCTATGATTTGAGTAATGTGCTACCCCTTAAAACCAACGAATCTTCCGCTGAACTAAAGTATGAATATTTGGGGGTGTTACAGTTTGGTATCAGAGCTCTCGTTATATAGAAAGAAATATTTTTAAAACCAAGGTTTTGAATAAAATATTTCAAAATCTTTTAAGTATAAACATTTTTCTAAAAATGTCTAAAAAAATCTTTTGACTATAACAGTGCCGAAGAATTCCCGAGTTACCGACAAGGCCAGACTGAGAAGTGTTATTTTAATATATATATATATATATATATATATATATATATATATATATATATATATATATATATATATATATATATATATATATATATATATATATATATATATATATATATAACATAGATTATATATATATGATGTAAATTGATTACATGATTGTTTGAGGATTATTTTAATATTTATACGAGGTATTCATACGACGTAGATTGTCACAAGGAACCCTAACGCCCCTAGCAAATCAATCGAAGTTATTCCCGTAGGAATTCCAGCTATTCTAGATCTAAACCAAGTTTTGGATATTTATGATCCCAACAAAATGGTTGATACTCATAGAAATGTTGATATTAGTTGATTGTGATACTAAAGAAGAATTGGCGAGATTAAATCTGATGTCGATGTCATGACGATCTTTCCTTATAGAGTGGAGTTTGACAAAACCTTACCACTTATAAAGATTTCATCTGATTCGGTGTCACCCAATTCTTAAATTTGAAATCAAAATGGTGAATGTTGCACTGGAGGCTGTCATTGGAGCCTTTACCCAAAAGCCTCATGCCACTAGTACCTTTCCGAGAAGTCTAATTGAATGTGTGAGTCATTTCATACTAGTGACTCATTTGATAACTATTGTTGTAAGAACTATAGGATTGAAAATTAAGTGATGTTCATACTGAGCTTTTATTGCCCTTTCAAGGTCTAAGAATAAGGTTGAAAGTATTGTAGAATGAGGTAGGATATCACATTGGGTATAAGTTGATTGAAACTTTAATAAAGTAAAATTTAACTTGTATGGAATAAGAAATTGTTAAGAGGAATTTGTTGAGTCATGTGATTGAATTATAAGGTTTTAAATGATTGTTGGTTCATGTTAAGGGTTGTTCCTAGGCCATTGTCTGATGACGAGGATGCCTAGTATCCAAGAAATAAATTGAAGAAATCTTCTTCTGAAGTGGGACCGATGGATCTTCTGGGATAGACGGAACACCTAATGACTCTTGTAGATTAGTATTCATTGTAGCATCTTTTAAAATCCCTAACTTAACTGAGACATCAGTTGGTAGGATGAGTTTTTGGAATTGTATGACATGGGAACACGTAATGTGTTGCGGTACAATTTCGACTTGTTTGTGATTAATAAAAAGACTACCTTTGATTGCTAAATCCTACATGTATCGATGTTATCTATCTTTTATTGCTTCATCCTAATGTTCGCATTAGTGATGCAACCATTGAACAAGCACTCATCTCGGTTTGAGTTGCATTGTAAATTCTTCTCTTTGTATGTGAGACCCCCAAAATCTGACATGGAACAAGTAGGCAACGAGGGGTAACACGTCATAGTACAAGAAACAATGAATTACAGTTCATACAAAGCTGACGAAATAAAAACATGTACATTACATCATAAAAGGTCAGAGTTTTTAAACATAGGTCCCAGAGTTTTAAAAGCGGAAAAATTATATTATTTCGTCTTAATTTATAACATAAAGTTACCCAAAAGATATAATAAACTTCTGACAGTTTATATAAAACCAATCTTTCAAAAGCATCATAGAAATCTCCAAGCTGCGATAATATCCTGCGGGCTCCCATCCAAGCAAAGCTAAGTAATAATACCTGAGATTAAACATGTAAAATCGTCAACACAAAGTTGAGTGAAATTCATAGGTTTAGCAGTAAAGGTGTGGAACACAAGCATTCAGTTGTAAAACAAGTAGTGTGGAGTATGGTTATATACGTCAACCATAGTCCGAAACCATTATTATTGCTGTTCAGTTCATGAACCGAAGCTTAACTCAATGTAAGCTCCTCTAGGGAGTATTCAGCCTAAATACTCAAGTAAATAAACGAATATCAGTGCATCAAGGTACTTGAGACGGGGATTGTCAATCCGATGGATCCACCCACAACATTCACGCTTAGTACTCGAAATTAACGGTTCATGATCGGGAGAGGAAACTTAAGGCTAGACTAAAAAGCAATAATAATAATGAAAACCTGAAATCATACATGTTCTGGATAGCATACAAGTTCTGGATAGCATACAGTTTTTAAATGGTTGTGTTCCACCATGTAAAATCTCATCCCATGTTTAGAAACCATGTACAAGTAAAAAGGGGCTATGAACTCACCTTAGCCACGAGGTAAGTCAATCACGGTACTCAACAACTGAGTAGAAACGGTAGTGGTAAGACGATCACCGACGATATGGATGCCCGGGAAAACACGAAAACCGCAACCTATCACAATAAGGCGCGCGTTAAGACTCGAACTCAAGTATCGATATGTACCAAATATAATATGACTCAAATGTTTCAAAGTATTTATATTTCAAAACCATTGACACGAATCAAATGAATTCATACTAACTCATTTATTCCAACACTACACGTTAAAACACTAGAACACTTGAAAATGACTCGCCATACGACGCCAAGTCAACGCAAGTCAAACTATCCTTTAACCTTATTTGGACCAGTAACTAAGTCATTTATATAATAAATAAGCACTTGAGTAAGTCATCATGTCCGATGATGAATACTCAAACTCACGCAACACAAACATTGAACTACGTGTCCAAAATAAAAATCAGCAAGTACACCCCGAATGTACACACCGATCTACCCTTTCTAGACATGTCTGTTTTACATGAAAATTGGTGTCAAGGTCACTTAGAACCTGTATAAGACCTCACCAAAATTTGAGCCAAAGTTAACACTTTAAAATCCATCAGCTCGACACTTTACTAGACTCCAAATTTGGGACAGATTTGTGCACTTGTTTTGTAAAACCGTTTAGACCGCTTTAAAAGTACAAACTCGACAATCCGACTTTTGAAACCACTACTAGACTCATCAAACTCAGTTTGTAAACTTTGAAAACCAGTAGATACATTTATCTATCCAAGCCTAAATTCCCCGAGAGTCGACCCAAAATCAGCCACAATTTCGGATTGTGCCGACTTGCGTCTCCCGGTACACGAAAACTAAAACTAGCATAACTTTTGACTCGTAATGACTTAGACGCTCTATCTTATACCAAAACGACTGTATCGGAAAACACTACAACAATTTCAAATAATCTCAGTCTTTTACATACCTTAAACCCACTAAACAATCTGTTTAAGGCTGCTGTCCCAAAATACCTTTTTAGAAAACAAGTCAATTCAATTTTCCAAGCAACACCACTCATTCCTATACCTATAGAATCATCATAATATCATACCCATCATCCAAACACTCCTAAAAACACTTGCATGTAAAATCTAACAAAATCAAAGATTAAAAACAAGACTTTTAAGGATTAAAATGTGATGATCTAACAAAAAACAATACATGCAAGATGATTTAAACATCAATCCACCATGAAATCATAACTTTGTGAAAACTTGATGCATGTGTACAAATTTGGTATTTATAGAATCACAAGATGATTTTAGGAATGGGTCTAATTTTAGTTTTTGTCAAATCACGATGGATGGTGGTGGTTTGTGGTGATGGAGTCACGGCAAGGGGAGGAAAAAAGGGAGGGTGGTGAATTTTTTTTTAAAAATGCATGTGTGTGTGTAAAGTGGAAGAAAGAAGGTTTATATATGGCTAGTTAAGTGGAGGGACCTAAGTTTCCAATTTTCAAACTTGTGGACTTAAAAACAATTAATAGTTTTAATGGATAGAAAATGGTTATTCGTAAATATTGAAAATATTTACGGGGCTCGGTTTCGTAAAAATACTTTTCAAAAGTTACAATGCATCATAAAAATGATTATATGACTTCCCGACACGACTTAATGCGTAAATTAAACGAAATCGACGAAAATATTAATTAACGAAACAATCGATAAATAAATGTAAACTTTTGGGCATCCGTCGGTATCGCGATCACTAGGAATTCTCGTTGTACATTGTTTTTGAGTAAACTCGTTGTAAAACGCACGCGGATGATTTTAAATCAAAAAATTTGATTTAAATAAATATAGAAAAATAAAATAAGAATTTTATAATTCCATGCAAAGTATTTATCGATGATCAGAAAAATACTTAAAAAGTATAATTTAAAAATCTCAGGATTTACATATAGAAATATAAGAAAACGTAATACGTTGGAAAATTCAAGAAGCACGAATAAAAAGAATAAAATAATCCTGGGAAGTACGGGTTCTCACAGTCTTCCCCCCTAAAGGAACTCTGGTCCCCAGTGTTCCCTTGAAAATAGTAGAAAATGCAAACAAGAGGAGGTACAAAATGTAGAACAAAATTCATTGCTTCCCAGGTAAATTTCCGTACCACGACGAATCTTAACGGTTAGAATTCGCTATGTTTCAGTTTCTTAACTTCTTTTCGTATAGCTTTTCAGTCTTGGATCAGGATAACGATCTTTCAATATGGAGATACATCAAGAGAAAGAGTTGTTGGAAATACGTGCGATAAACTAACACGAATGAACACAAGAATCGCTTAAACAGGCAAAGTGCGATAAAATGAACCAAGATTGTAAATCAACAAGGGGTCGTAAATCGTGCAACTGTAGAACGTTACAATCTTAAAATGTAAGAATATAGTCACAAGCGAAATAGAAGGGAAAAATGAATAGCATATGATGATATAAAATACAAGCTGTCAAAATCAGTTGTCTAGGATTTTGGTATTACTTTAAAACCTAGTTTAAAATATTTTATTGATTAAAAGAAAATTTTACCAAGTGTAGTGATTAAAAATCAAACTCTATATAAAACGAGTGGGTAAACAGTTGTCAAATATTTTTCTTGATCAGGACTTCAAGGTAAAAGTAACTCAGTTCAAATAGTTATTTTGATCAGCTTAAGAGCTTTTGAGTGACTACATGAAAATATCGTTAAAAAAACTCAGGTTTATCGTTACCGTTAGAGAAAATCAGTTTTTCCAAGTTATTTAGAATCATTGTTAGAAATTATAAATTAATTTAATAATTTCATTAGGTTGACAGTAAAGTAGGATAAAATCAATTACTTTAAAAGATACAACTTGACAATGTTTAAACATAAGTTCTAAATTTACCCAAGAGGATGTACAGATTCGATATTAAACTTGAAATGGGTATTTTGACAATTTAAACATTTGGTAAAATGTATAAAACGTTCTTAAAAATTAATAATAATTTTTAGAAATTACAGAAGGTGATTAAGGTATCAAATGGTAAACACGTAACATTTTCTGGTTTTCAAAAGGTGACAAGACAATAATGAATATGAATCATATAAAGATCAACAATCTGAATGCGAGCAATAAAACAAGGGAATAAAATGAAAGTCGTATCAATTCTTAACAAACATGATAGAATAGTCACGTCAATAATAAAAATAATAAGAAACAAGGATTATAGCAAGTCATCACTTCTTGAGTGCAGTTGGTGTCACCCACAACGGCTTATTAAGTTCTCGGTGGTCGGCATACGATCGAAAGAGAATAGCCACACAGCGAATTTTCGAATCAAAGAAAATTCTTAAGAAGTCACTTGAGAGTAAATTCAGTAAAATGAAAACATTAGCAATGAAAGGATAAATCAACACATGGTTCACACGAATGTATTTTCAAGGTGATAGTGTCTTAACACATATCATGACAAGTACACGGAATTATCGTTCACATCCAATCGTAAATCATTAATCGCGTCCAGAGACGTTTCATAGGTCTACCAAGATAGATAGAGAAGATCGATCAATGAAGAGGCATAATAACGTTGAAACTTTCAGGTCAGGTATCAATGGTAAGAATTTAGGCAAATGGTAACGAAAATCCGTTTCATGATGATGATGAGGTAACAAGTAAGGCAATGATCGTCGAATATGGAAATATGTGCTTGAGGAATGTACTTTGTTCAAGAAAAGATAAGGGTTCATATGTGTATGTTGCGAACTGCTACTACTCGCATAAGATGTAAAAGTTTTCAAAACATTTATTTTATCTAACTTTTTAAGGAACATGATTAAAAAGTTGATTGTTGGTCAAACATTTAGGGCGACTACTATTTGGCCTTGCATGGCTCCTTCTAAATTAGGCATAGGTGATCAGGCCATGCATAATTTAGGACTAGCAATGCGATGCTCAGCTTCGTCAAATCAGTATTACATATTATATGATTTAAAATATGTATATAATAGCATTTGTAAAAACAGAAATCAAAATAGTTTATGAAACTATTCGCCAATAAGTTACTGGCTAGATATTTAATTCAACAATTGAAATGTTACAAGACCCAAGGTAGAACAACTTGTGAGAATACATTGTAAAATTAATGTAAATTAATTTTATAAGATAGCATTTAATTATTTAAGAAAGCCAAAATAAAACCTTTTGTAAAATAATTCGCAAACAAGACTAGTTTGAGTATATATGGAAACCTGATAATAGTTTACAAAGTAGCGAGTGGGTTACAAGAGGGTAATGAATAGTAGTTCAAGAAAATCAATGAAATAGTTACAAGGTGCTAAGGTTTCAAGAGATTTAGTAGGAATCGTCGTGAGACACATGTCAAGATGATAACGAACGATGAAAATAAGAACTTCAACCTCGGTCCAAATCAGTGGTACGATAGAAGCAGAGAAAGAAAATAAAATGACAAATAAGTCATAAATAAAAGAAAGGAATAAGGATTCTGTATGTGCACATCGTAATTTATTTAACAAAAATACACTTTTAAGAAAGTAGGGTATCAGTTAACAAATAGTACAATCACTCCGAAAAGTTTCTATATTAGGAAGTTTACCGAATTTCAAAAGTTCAAGATATATGTATAAGTATGACCGAACTCAAAGTGAAAATTTTATACTTGTTCCAACGCAATCATTGTTTCATGGTTGTAAAGTATTATTAGTTACAATTTTACAAGCTCACACGAACTTAAAATGCTTCAGACCATGTTTTTTACTTTTATCAGTTTTGACCTTTTTAGTCAACTTTGACTTTTGGGTTTGACTAGACCAATTAACTCACTAAACGATATTCTAAGACTCAAAGTCTAATGCATTTCGATGTAAAACAATGTTTTGAACAACTTTCTAGTTTTACCCAAGACTTGAAACGGAATAAACATGGACGAAAATGCACTTGCATTAAATCTGTCAACAAAATGATATTTTAGCATTATTCCGAAAATAACTTCTTAGATTTTTTTTTACAATCTCAAATGAGCGTAACTTGCTCGATTTTTAAAGTTTACTAATCAAATTTTATGTCCTAAACGGACGTCTCAACAAGTAGAAAAAAATATTTTTATGTCTAAGATTATAAAAAAAATTTCTCGACACAACTTGAAATTAAATCTAAATTTCATAATAACTCAGAATTAATGTACACACGAGACTTGTGGATTCCATAAAGACAAAAGAAGATAAACTGTATAATTAATCATTTAAAGAAAACACAGTATGGAAATGGTTCAAGTATGTCAACGGTAATCCGAGAGATAAAAAACGACGCATATCATCCGTGTCTTCGATTGCAAGATACAATGCAGGAAGGTCTCCTGGCGGTGTGATTTTCCAAAATCACAAGACATACCGAGAAGGAAACAAAGTATTAACAAGTCACACTCCTGAGGCAAGGAGGTTTAATGAAAATGGGAGGATACAAGTAGGATCGTATTCCAAATAATTGTCACATAATAAATGACGATCATGTGTTCAAGGTACAACGGATGTTGTAAGTCGAAGTCGAAACGTAGATTGGTCAATGAAAAAAAATGTAGTCCATGCACAATTTTCGTGTAAAACGGTGGCGTAAAGGTAAATCAAGATTATGAAAACCCACAATATTATTCAGGTACTGATTCAACGAATGCTTCGAAATGTGTGACTCACATGGTGTCCTTTAGTCTTTTCCGGAGACACATTGAGCTACACAATGGTCTATAGACTAGACATTCAATCACGGACGGTCGGAAAGAAAATCTGCGTATCTATATAGATATTTTAAAGGAAATAGACAATGAAAGCAACCTGCACGATAGTAGAATGAAAATCAGAAGTTTCATCGAAAACAACACTTATTCAATCCCAAACAATGGTATCTCGAGAGTATGCACAAGATGTATCAGCGAGTCGAGAAAAACAGACGGTTCAAAACGAACGAGCATATGAAGTTAGTCGTATCCCGCATAAATGAAATAGCAATAGTACTCAGAAAATGAGTATGAAAAGTCGGCAGCATACGCGCTCTGAATACAAGTATGTAACGTCATACCGATATAAAGTCATCGTAACCAGATCAGTTCACAAGAACAAGAATTCCAGAAATACAGTATGATCAGATGTAATCACAGTAATATCGAATGATAATTCATGAAGCACAAAGGCTTTGTAAAGACATAGTAATTATCGCCATTAAGGTAATGTAATATTTCAACATGCAATCAGGAGATGAAATACTACAACAATAATTAAAAGTAGATAGTAAGGATTAGAGAGTTACCCGCGCAGATATCGAACAAGAATGGCAGATTCTGTGATTGACACTTAAAACATGAAATATTTGAACTTTCGGTTATAGACTAAGTTTTTTGAAAATGACTCAGTTCCCTATAACCATCGCTCTGATACCAATCTGTGAGACCCCCAAAATTTGACATGGAATAAGTAGGCAACGAGGGGTAACACGTCATAGTACAAGAAACAATGAATTACAGTTCATACAAAGCTGACGAAATAAAAACATGTACATTACATCATAAAAGGTCAAAGTTTTTAAACATAGGTCCCAGAGTTTTAAAAGCGGAAAAATTATATTATTTCGTCTTAATTTATAACATAAAGTTGCCCAAAAGATATAATAAACTTCTGACAGTTTATATAAAACCAATCTTTCAAAAGCATCATAGAAATCTCCAAGCTGCGATAATATCCTGTGGGCTCCCATCCAAGCAAAGCTAAGTAATAATACCTGAGATTAAACATGTAAAATCGTCAACACAAAGTTGAGTGAAATTCATAGGTTTAGCAGTAAAGGTGTGGAACACAAGCATTCAGTTGTAAAATAAGTAGTGTGGAGTATGGTTATATACGTCAACCATAGTCCGAAACCATTATTATTGTTGTTCAGTTCATGAACCGAAGCTTAACTCAATGTAAGTTCCTCTAGGGAGTATTCAGCCTAAATACTCAAGTAAATAAACGAATATCAGTGCATCAAGGTACTTGAGACGGGGATTGTCAATTCCGATGGATCCACCCACAACATTCGCGCTTAGTACTCGAAATTAACGGTTCACGATCGGGAGAGGAAACTTAAGGCTAGACTAAAAAGCAATAATAATAATGAAAACCTGAAATCATACATGTTCTGGATAGCATACAAGTTCTGGATAGCATACAGTTTTTAAATGGTTGTGTTCCACCATGTAAAATCTCATCCCGTATTTAAAAACCATGTACAAGTAAAAAGGGGATATGAACTCACCTTAGCCACGAGGTAAGTCAATCACGGTACACAGCAACTAAGTTGAAACGGTAGTGGTAAGACGATCACCGACGATATGGATGCCCGGGGAAACACGAAAACCGCAACCTATCACAATAAGGCGCGCGTTAAGACTCGAACTTAAGTATCGATATGTACCAAATATAATATGACTCAAATGTTTTCAAAGTATTTATATTTTAAAACCATTGACACAAATCAAATGAATTCATACTAACTCATTTATTCCAACACTACACGTTAAAACACTAGAACACTTGAAAATGACTCGCCATACGACACCAAGTCAACGCAAGTCAAACTATCCTTTAACCTTATTTGGACCAGTAGCTAAGTCATTTATATAATAAATAAGCACTTGAGTAAGTCATCATGTCCGATGATGAATACTCAAACTCACGCAACACAAACATTGAACTACGTGTCCAAAATAAAAATCAGCAAGTACACCCCGAATGTACACACCGATCTACCCTTTCTAGACATGTCTGTTTTACATGAAAATTGGTGTCAAGGTCACTTAGAACCTGTATAAGACCTCACCAAAATTTGAGCCAAAGTTAACACTTTAAAATCCATCAGCTCGACACTTTACTAGACTCCAAATTTGGGACAGATTTGTGCACTTGTTTTGTAAAACTGTTTAGACCGCTTTAAAAGTACAAATTCGACAATCCGACTTTTGAAACCACTACTAGACTCATCAAACTCAGTTTGTAAACTTTGAAAACCAGTAGATACATTTATCTATCCAAGCCTAAAGTCCCCGAGAGTCGACCCAAAATCAGCCACAATTTCGGATTGTACCGACTTGCGTCTCCCGGTACACGAAAACTAAAACTAGCAAAACTTTTGACTCGTAATGACTTAGAAGCTCTATCTTATACCAAAACGACCGTATCGGAAAACACTACAACAATTTCAAATAATCTCAGTCTTTTACATACCTTAAACCCACGAAACAATATGTTTAAAGCTGCTGTCCCAAAATACCTTTTTAGAAAACAAGTCAAATCAATTTTCCAAGCAACACCACTCATTCCTTTACCTATAGAATCATCATACTATCATACCCATCATCGAAACACACCTAAAAACACTTGCATGTAAAATCTAACAAAATCAAAGATTAAAAACAAGACTTTTAAGGATTAAAATGTGATGATCTTACCAAAAACAATGCATGCAAGATGATTTAAACACCAATCCACCATGAAATCATAACTTTATGAAAACTTGATGCATGTGTACAAATTTGGTATTAATAGAATCACAAGATGATTTTAGGAATGGGTTTAATTTTAGTTTTTGTCAAATCATGATGGATGGTGGTGGTTTGTGGTGATGGAGTCACGGCAAGGGAGGAAAAAAGGGAGGGTGGTGATTTTTTTTTAAAAAAGCATGTGTGTGTGTAAAGTGGAAGAAAGAAGGTTTATATATGGCTAGTTAAGTGGAGGGACCTAAGTTGCCAATTTACAAACTTGTGGACTTAAAAACAATTAATAGTTTTAAAGGGTAGAAAATGGTTATTGGTAAATATTGAAAATATTTACGGGGCTCGGGTTTCGTAAAAATACTTTTCAAAAGTTACAATGCATCATAAAAATGATTATATGACTTTCCGACACGACTTAATACGTAATTAAAACGAAATCGACGAAAATCGTAATTATTGAAACAATCGATAAATAAAAGTAAACTTTTGGGCATCCGTCGGTATCGCGATCACTAGCAATTCCCGTTGTACATTGTTTTTGAGTAAACTCGTTGTAAAACGCACGCGGGTGATTTTAAATCAAAAACTTTGATTTAAATAAATATAGAAAAATAAAATAAGAATTTTATAATTCCATGCAAAGTATTTATCGATGATCAGAAAAATACTTAAAAAGTATAATTTAAAAATCTCAGGATTTACATATAGAAATACAAGAAAACGTAATATGTTGAAAAATTCAAGAAGCACGAATAAAAAGAATAAAATAATGCTGGGAAAGTACGGGTTCTCACATTGTATTCCTGAGTGCCATCGAGGTCATGAACCTCATGATTAATTGGCTAAGCTCATTTCCTATTATATTGTAGCTAGTTCTTGGTGAACAACTTTTCATCACTCTTTTGCAGATCACTCATTGTTTTTATAAGATACAATAGTATCCCTTGAGAAAAATTGAATTTTCATCACCATAAGGACTATTTAAATTGAGACTTATATCCTTGAATCTGTGAAGGATTATGAGTTATTAGTAGTCTTTTGAGTAGTTCACATCTTGTCAACGGTAATAAAACTAGAAAGTTGGTAGTGCCAGTAGAATGGATTGATTGATTATGACATGACGACATTGTCTAAATTGATGGGAACTGGAGTAGAATTCCCCAAAAAGATAAGATGTTGATTATCAAAAGTGATCTAAATAATTCTTAATGGATGACCATATCCTGCATTTAGGCTTGAAATTATACCAGGAATAGTTATGAACTAGTCATAGATCTCGTAATCTAGAAAGAACTTTAAGTAAATATATTAAAAGATGTTCCTGTTATTTGAAACTTCTGAGGTATTCACTGATGAATTACCTAGACTTTCGCCATTAAGGCAAGTTGAATTTGGTATTGATTATATTCCCGGTGCTGCACAAGTGGCGTGTGCACTGTACTTCAGCACCATCTGAATCGAAAGTGTTACCGTACAACTGAGAGATTTGTCGGAGAAATTTTTTTTATTCTACCGAGCTCGTCATCATGAAGAGCTATGGTGTTATCATTCCTTATATTTGTTGAATTACCGTGAACTAGGTAAATTGATAATCAAAATCTAAATCCACTACCCAAGATGATAGATTTGTTCAATCATTTACAAGGTTCTAGTGTATATTCAAACATTTGATCCACGACATGGTTATCATCAACTTCGCATCCGCGAAAAAGATTATCTATTCCAATCACTACATCCGGAACTCGTAATGAACATTATGAGTTTCATGTTACGTCGTTTGGATTGACCAATGCACATGTAGCATCCATAAATTTGGTGAATCACGTGTGTAGGCTGTAATTTGATAAATTTATGCTTGTGATCACTAAGGACCACCTGTTTGTTTATAAGAATAAGAAGGAGTTAGTAATCATTTATAGAATGCCCTGAGTTGGCCGAGTAGTGAAAACCTGTACCTTGAATATTTAACATGTGATTTAAGGCTTAATCTTTTACATAATTTAACCATGTGATTAATAGATAGTGGAATCTATATTGACTCTTCAAAGATTAGAACCATTAAGGCATTGGGTTATACCAAAAAGAAGGTGTAAAAACGTTTTGATAGATATTTTATCAAAGGATTATTACAGGATTATTCCCTCATACCCAGATCATTTAACTAAACTCCCTTAGGAGTAAATGTTTGTGTATACCTCAAGACAACCTAAGAGGGATTGAGTAAACCATTTAAACCATGACTTGGAATTTGAAACGACAGTTTTTGCTTTTCAACTAAGAAAATTTTGACCAAAGTATAAACAAAGATTTTTCGAACATTTATAGATCTTATCAATTATTTTCAATAAATCAACAAAAATCGTGTTAGCTAAATTCAAATTATATTTGAACATTTTTCTATAATTGAACGAACTGAGAAAAGTTAAAACTTTTTACGTTTAAGTTTCATAAAATTAAATACTTATTATTTAATTACTCGTAATATTTATTGACGCTTTAAACGCCACATTGAGCAAAACTGATAAAAATAATAGTTGAGACGAAACTAAAACATAGAAAATATGAAGAAAGAATTTCTGAGTGAATTGTTGTCATGATAATTATTTCATCAGGAAAGGTGATTGTAGATACTGACGCATTATGTAGAAAGGATAAAGAATCAATTAGGATGTGTTCCTTAGTAATGACTATGCAAAATAGTTTGCCCGAACAATTTAAAAAGAGCTGATGCTTGTAAAAAGGATAATATAAATAGTAAAGAGTTTCGCGACTAATGTGAACCATTGGAATTGAGAAGCCGATGGCGTTAAATGTATAAAAGGCCGCTTGTGGTTGCCTAAATATAGAGGATTTTGAGATTTAGTCATGTTGGAATCTCATAAGTTTAAGTATTTTATTCATGTTCTGATAAATGTATCTTTATCTGAAGAAGTTGTACTGATGGTAAATTATGAAGGCAGACATCGCCTCATACATTAGTAAACGTCTAACAATTGCAAAGGTCATCATCTAAATTTGATTCAATTTGGGTCATCGACGACAGACTGACCAAATCTACTAATATCTTTCATGTTAATGATAGATTCTCGATGAAGAAATTGACTCCTTGTATTTAAAAGAGTTGTGTAAACGTAGTGTGCCTGTATCGATCATCTCTATCAAGATCCTCGCTTCGTATCAAATTTCTAGATATTTTCTCATAAGTCATTGGGAACGAACCTTGATGAGAGTACTGTTTACCACCTCAATCGAAGGGACGAGGTAAAGTAACGATACAAAACACTAGAAGTATTGTTTTATGCTTGAATGATTGACCTTGGGTAATGAATGGGATAATCGTTTTCCTTTGGAGAGATTATCATTGATAATTATCGTATTAGGATCGAGATCGAATCTTGTGAGGATCTATATAAGAGCATCTGTAGGCAGGAGTTGGGATGAAGATACCCGACATACAATCATTGTGAGTTGGACATGTCTTTTAGGTTTAAGGTTGCCTATGATGACAAACCTAACCTTACAAAATACCCGACCCGCGAGACCTGAAATGATTGTTGAAATTAGGATCTGATTGTTGACTGCCAGTAGTGGGCAGGAGGTTATGTGAATATGAAATATAGATCTTGAAGTGCAGAATGGGTAGCAAAGTTAGGCCAAAAATTTTTACCATGGAAAAGTGAATTGATGATCTGAAAGATCATGGGAAATAAGTCCCCGTTGTGTGTGGGACCATTGAGAAAATGTAAAAAGGTTGGTTTGAAAGGCATATAAGCTGGATCTACCCTAGGCCTTCAAGGGCTGCGTGAATTATGTTTCGTATATCGGACTTGATAAAATGTCTATCAAGTGAAAATCTGATTGTTTCTTAGTGAAGTTTGGATCGGCGAAAGTTGCATTCATCAAAAACCCGTGAACATCATGGATAGAGAAAGTAAGTCAACTTAAGCCTGATCGTATTCCCGTAGTTATGTTTGATGAAACGCGTGTATTGTAATGAATTACACTTGTGAGAAAAGACCGAATGTGGAGGAAATACCCACATGGCTCTAACTCTATAAGAAGGGAGTAGTAAGATAAATCGATCTTTGAGGACAAATATCCTGTTTAGGGGTAAATGATGTGACAATCCGTCAATTTATGGTCGGTATTTTATGTAACACCCCCAAATTTATACAACTCAATACAGCGGAAGACTCGTTGGTGTTACGGGATAGCACATTACTCACATCATAGACAACGCATAAAAATCGCGTCGTTTAATAATAAAGCATTTCCATTCATAAATATCAAAGTTAAATAGGTCCCAAGTCATTGTATTTAATACAGGTTTTACAAACATTTGAATGGAAATTATAATTTAAGTGCGGGCAATGAATTCTTGTCGTCTTCTCGAGAATTACCTTCAAGTACCTGAGATAAAACATGTTAGAAGAAAAGGTCAGCGATAACGTCGAGTGAATTCATAGAATTTAATAAAATCCATCAATATAATATCAGTATAAAATTATTACTGAAAATCATTTTGTACAAATCATTTTAATAGGCCATAAAATAGCCAAAGTCATTTTATACAAATCTTCATCAAAATCATAATATAGGCGTTTGCCTTAAAAATCATTATACGAGCCAATGTCGTAAAAACATCATACAATACGTCTTATGACGTTGTATGAAAATAAAAACCGTTATATGAATATGGTTACGAAAACCAAAACACAAACATAATCTCATTAGTATGCCCCTGTATTGCTAGTCAAGCAATACATCGTAATTCGGTGCGTCTAGTAGTATTTCGTTAGTTGGATTATTATAAGCCGCGTGACATTGTTACCTTACTAAAACAAACAACGGGTAGCTAACCCGATACTCAATTTGCCCATCTAAATTAGCGTGTCGTCACAAAGGTCACGCTATGGAAATCTTCTCATACATAAATTCGCTTACCAATCAATGTGGCACGACGGGGATCAACCGTCAAGGCGCGAACTGGGGTGATCGTCCCCAAATAGTACTATTATATGCATAAGCGTCTACCAAATCCCGGTAGTTCACAATTCATGCTAATGGGACTTTTAGTGACATAACATAACTTTAATAATCCATTTGATTTCATCTATCGGGTCCTTTAATCATTTATCGGGTCATACAATCGGGTCATTCAATCATTCGGGTCCAAATCAATAAACAAACAATCGGGACAAATGGTGTCCTATTTAAAAAAAAACAAACATGTTATCTCCCTCGCGGGTTTACAAATCATTTTATAAAATATTTAAAAGAGTGCGAGGCTAGGAACTCACGTTGATGTGGGAAAGCGGGTTATCGGCAATTCAGACATACGGTAAGTGCTTCAATCACGGAAACCTAGACAAATAATACTCGTCTTAGACTCTTGTCCAATGACTTTATAAAAATAACAATTATGTATACATATGATGATTATATATATATGATGATCAAGTGGGTTTACATATTCTCGTTTACTCATTTTAGTGTTATGTGTCGATAACTTTTATACTAGTTCACTAGTTTTACCTATTCACGTGTTTTAGGTCCAATAAGCCTATTATAAGTTTATTAACTTGTTTTAATCCATTTTATACTTATATTATCAGTATTTACACTTTACAAGTTGGGCCCAAATGGTTTAAGCCCAACAAGTTCTTTTTATAAGAGTTTAACTTATTTAGTCCAATTATTAGTCCAATATGTTTACTTAGCTCATTAATGTCCGTATGTTATATAGTTCGGGTTTTATCGTTTTTTACTTGTTATATATGTTAATATATCAGTAAATGAGTTTTATAAAGTTTACATTAGACAGGTCCAACCATCTAAGTTTTATTTAACAAAAACGTTAATTTTACGGTATTAGCCGAAAAAGTCGTAAAAATCATGTTTATAGTTTTACAACTTATAAAACTTAACAAGTTATCATTTTTATAAAATGTCCACTTATTTACCATTGTACATATTTATATAAATGTATTATATAAGTTAGTGGGTTTTAATTTATATTTTATACTATTAAAATTTGAGTGCTTATATAATAGTATTATTCTTTAATTTCCAAAATCTGATTTTTATCTTCACTTTCACCAAAACTGCCATATCTAGAGTTCTACATGGATATAGAAGCTCAAATTTTTATCACATAAACTACATGATATGTGCTATATTTAACTCTTCTATAGCTACTGTTGAATCATCCTCTAAGTATTTTCTAAAAATCGTCCAAAACAGTGAACTCAGATTTGTACCTTAAACTTGTTTTGATCATATCTCACTCATTACAATGATTCCATTGCATGGCCAACTCTCACATGTGTACAAGACATATAGCTTACTGTAAATGGATTCTACTTCATCATTTTATCAGTCCATGAACTGTTTCTTTACTGTTTTATTCAGCCATCACTTTTAAGCAAGATTTTAGCCTTGTTCTTTATGGTTTTTCACCTTTTTAATCATGTTTATCAACACCAAATCCCCACATAACATTTTTATCATCATATAATCATCATATACATATACAATAGGAAATAAAATACATGTTTACATAATCAAAATAACAAGAAGATGAGGAGGACAATCTTTATACCACCATGATGATGTAGGTTGATCAAAACATGGATTTTGATGGAGAAACTTGTGATGCACCAAGACCATCTTTATGACCACCAATCTTCATAAACTCCTTGTGGAAAATCAGCCCTACTAATCCATGAAAACTCCTCCTTGGATGTTATAACTTGCACCAATCTTCATCTTTTTGAATGGAGATTAACATATGTTAATTATAACATATGTTTATGGTTAAATTTTGTATGAATGGTGGTGTTTTGTGGAGAAATGGGGCGGCCAAAAATGGAGGGTGAGAGGATTTTGAGGTGGTTTGCATGTGTTGAATGTCTATAATGGTTTTAGCTAGTGGTTTTTGAGGTGTAAAAGCTTACAAGTTAAGCTTACTTAACATGTGTAAGCAACTTGTGTAAGACTTGACACAAGGTTAATGTGGTGTCACAATGTGGCTAGTTATAGTGGGGGTGGGGCAAGTGTCCCACTTGTGTCATCCCCATTTATTTACGGGTACTCCTCGATTCTAGTTTCCTCGATTTGCGTGCCCTCGGGTCGTTTTACGAAAAAAGTTTTTATAAATTATAAATCAACGACACAAAATGAATCTAATAAAAATTGTTTCATGAAAAACGGAGTTCGAAAACTTAAATACGTAATCCTAAGGTTTCCGGTTTAGTCGTAAAGGACGTTAAAATTAAATCATAAGTCCTAATCTCTTCTCGTAAATTTGTGAGTTTATGAACCAACGCAAATTTAAAACTCCAAAATAATATTCATGGACAAATTTATTTTTCTGAAATGTCGGACTGTCACCAAAAACGGTGTATGTAAACGTAAGCACGTAACGTAGAATCCTCCGGTTTAGACGTAGTCGATGCTACTTCAAGACGTAAATCCAAATTTCTTCCCAAAAATAAGTGAGTTCATAATATAACATTAAAATAATGTTTTTAAATAATATCTGAGAATAAAATATCAACCGTAAATTGACGGATTGTCACAGCATTTACCCCTAAACAAGATCTTTGTCCTCAAAGATCATCTTACCTTACTACTCGCTTCTTATAGAGTTAAAGCCATGTGGGTATTTCCTCCACATTCGGTCTTTTCTCACAAGTGAAATTCATTACAATACGCGAGTTTCATCAAACATAACTACGGGAATAAGATCAGGCTTAATGTTGACTTACTTTCTCTATCCATGATGTTCACGGGTTTTTGATGAATGCAACTTTTCGCCGATCTAAACTTTACTAAGAACAATCAGATTTTCACTTGATAGATATTCCATCAAGTTCGATTTACGAAACATAATTCACGCATTTCTTGAAGTCCTAGGGTAGATCCAGCTTATATGCCTTTCAAACCAATCTTTTACATCATCTCAATGGTCCCATACAACGGGGACTTATATCCCATGATCTTCCAGATCATCAATTCATTTTCCATGGATAAAATTTTTGGCATAAGTTCGCTACCTATCTGGCAATTCAAGATCTACATTTCATATTCAAATAACCTCCTGCCCACTACCGGTAGTCAATAATCAGATCCTAATTTCAACAATCATTTTAGGTCTCGCGGGTCGAGTATTTTGTAAGGTTAGGTTCGCCATCATAGGAAACCTTAAACCTAAAAGACATGTCCAACTCACAATGGGTGTATGTCGGGTGTCTTTATCTCAACTCCTGCTTACAGATGCTCTAATTTCTAAATCTTAACAAGATTCGATCTCGATCCTAATACGATAGTTATCAATGATAATATCTCCAAAGGAAAACGATTATGCGGTCTATTACCAAAGGTCAATCATTCAAACATAGAACAGCGCTTATAGTATTTTGTATCGTTACTTTACCTCGTCCCTTCGATTGGGGTGGTACATAGTACTCTCATCAAGATTCGTTCTCAATGACTTCTGAGCAAATCTCTAGAAATTCGATGCGAAGCGAGGATCTTGATAAAGATGTTCGATACAGGCACACTATGTTTACATAACTCTTTTGCAATTATCATTAACGGGAATGATATCAGCAGATTTGGTCAGTCTGTCGACGATGACCTAAATCGAATCAAATTCAGATGATGACCTTTGCAATAGCTAGACGTTTACTAATGTATGAGGCGATGTATGCCTTCATAGTTTGCCATCAGTACAACTTCTTCAGACAAAGATACTTTTAGTCAAAAATGACATACATATAATACTTATACTTACAAATTCTAACATAACTATATCTCAAAATCTCTATATTTAGGCAACCACAAGTGACCTTTTATTCATTTTAACGCCATCGGCTTCTCAATTTTAATGGTTTACATTAGCCGTGAAACCTTTCACTATTTATATTATCCTTCTTATAAACATCGGCTATATTTTAAATTATTCGACAATTTGCACATTCATTATTAAGAAATACATTCTAATTGGTTCTTTATCTTTTATACATAATGTGTCAGTAATTACGTTCACCTTTCTTCATATTTTCTAAGTTTCAGTTTTGTCTCATCTATCATTTTTATCAGTTTTTCTCAATCCGGTGTTTAAAGCGTCGATAATTATTATAATTAATTAAATAATAATTATTAAATTTTTATGAAACGTAAACGTAAAAATTTTAAATTTCTTAGTTCGACCAATCATATAAAATGTTCAAAATAAATTTGAATTTAATTAACACGATTTTTGTTGATTTATCGAAAATAATTATTAAGATTCGTAAATGTTCGAAAAATCTTTGGTTACACTTTGGTCAAAATTTTCTTAGTTGAAAAGCAAAAATTATCGTTTCAAATTTCAAGTCATGGTTTAAATGGTTTCCTCAATCCCTCTTAGGTTATCTTGAAGTATACACAAACATTTACCCCTAAACAGAAGTTTAGTTAAATGGTTTGTGTATAAGGGAATAATCCCTTAAAATCCTTTGTTAAAACATTTGTCAAAACATATTTCCATTTTCTTTTTAGTATAACTCAAAGTCTTAAATGACTTCTAAATTTTAAAGAGTCAATTTATATTCCATTATTTATTAATCACACGGTTAAATCATGTAAAGGATTATTTCTTAAGTCTTATGTTAAATATTCAAGGTACATGTTTTTATTTTTCGGTCAATTCAGGGCAATCTATAAATAATTATTAACTCATTCTTATTCTTATAAACAAACATGTGGTCCTTAATGATCACAAGCATGAATTTATGAAATTACAGCCTACACACGTGATTCACCAAATTTATGAATACTACATGTGTATTAGTCAATCCAAACGACATCACGTGAAACTCATAATGTTCATTACAAGTTCTGGATGTAGTGACTGGAATAGATAATCCTTTTCGCAGATGCGAAGTTGATGATAACCATGCCATGGATCAAATTGCTAGAACCTGGTAAATGATCAAACAAAACTTCCATTTCGAGTTATGGATATCGTTTTCGATTGTCAATTTTCTCAGTTCACAGTAATCTCTAAATATAAGGAATAATAAAACCATTGCTCTTCATGATGACGAGCTCGGTAGAATAAAATCTTTCTCCGACAACTCTTTCAGTTGTATGGTAATTCCTTTAACTCAGATGGTGCTGACGTACAGTGCACAAGTCGCAAGTGCAGCACCGGAAATATAATCAATACCAATTTCAACTTGCTTTAATGGCAAAAGTCTAGGTAATTTACCAATAAATACCTCCTAAAGTTTAAGATAACGAAAACATCTTTTTATTAAATTCATATTAGGTTCTTTCTAGATTGTAATATCTATGACTAATTCATAATCATTCACAATATAATATTTTAAGTCTAAATGCAGGATTTGGTCATCCATCAAGAATTATTTAGATTAGTTTTGATAATCAACATCTTATCATTTAGGGGAATTCTATTCGAGTTCCCATCAATTAAGACAATGTCGTTATGTCATAATCAATCAATCCATTCTACTGGCATTATCAACTTTCCAGTTTCATTACCGTTGATAAGATGTGAACTTCTCAAACGACTAATAATAATTCATAATTCTTCACAAATTCAAGGATATATGGAGACACAACTAATCCTTAAAATAGTAAGGTCAACGCATAATCTATGCGAGAGAATTTCAAATCAGATACAGACGAAAACATTTAACGAAAATGAATATATCCCATGTTTTCATAATTTGAGTACGCATTCGAAAGCTCCTCGGATCGTTACCCAGGTCATTCAAATGAAATCAAATCATAAGAAATGATAAGAACGTCAATACATCCAGTCGGGTATCAACACTCAGTAATCATATACTTTTCCTAAGAATCTCACTACGGGAGAATTGGACAAAAAAGAATTGTCAATTGTCAAATAAGACAATTTCCATAGATGAGTAAATTCGACTCAGAAGAATAGATGCTACAGGCACATATGTAGGTGTCCCTAACACTATGTCCCTATTTTTCACTTCTTGCAGATCTCATAAAATTTAATCTTTCACAATCTTCAAAGAAAATGTAGTGTTTATTAATCAGTTTTATGGTGACTACTAATCAGCCTTGCATGGTCCATTCCAAATTGTATGTAGGCGCGCAACTATATACAATTTCAAGATTAACGATGCAATACTCAGTTCGTCAAAATTTTTATCATCATGTTTATAATAAAAACATTTTCATGCTTAATTCTTAAATAAGAATCAAAAATATATTTACAAAAATTTTCTTTGTTATGGAAATAATTAAGTTTCCAAAGCCTTTCATAAACAACTTTATTTCGATAACAATCACTTATAAATCTCACTTTGAATAATCCTTATGGTGATGAAAATTAAATTTTCTCAAAGGATACCGTTTTAACTTTATAAAACAAGGTGTGATCTGCAAAAGAGTGATGAAAGCTTGTTCACCAAGAATTAACTACGATATGATAGGAAATGAGCTTAGCCAAATAATCATGAGGTTCATGACCTCAATGGCACTCAAAAAGAATATTTCAAAACGTAACTCAATTCGAGATGAGTACTTGTTCAACGGTTACATCACTAATGAGAACATTAGGATGAAGCAAGAAAAGGTAGATAACATCAATACATGTAGAATTTAGCAATCAAAGGTAGTCTTTTCATTAATCACAAACAAGTCAAATTGTACCGTAACACATTATGTGTCACTATGTCATACAATTCTCAGAACTCATCCTACCAACTGATATCTCAGTTAGTTAGGGATTTTTAAAAGATACCACAATGAATACTAACCTACAAGAGTCATTAGGTGTTCCATATGTCCCGGAAGATCCATTGGTCCCAATTCAGAAGAAGATTTCTTCAATTTATTTCTTAGACACTGGGCATCCTCATTAGTGGACAATGGCCTAGGAACAACCCTGTAGAATATTGATAACCTATGAATCTATGAAGTGGGTTGAAGTTTTCTAGAGAGAGAAAATAGAGAGAGAAAGTGAGAGAGAAACTATGTGTTTATTTCATTCAAATGAATAAAGTGAAAAACAACAACCAACCCCTTTCCAAGGAGGAAATGGGTATTTATACTTCCAAGCCTTATTTGGACTTGGGCCGGCCCATGACAAGCCCATGGGCCGGTTTCTTACTTAACTTAATAAGTAACACTAACTACGAGCTATTACAATATAAATAATATTGTGGAGTGACCGATACTTCTAATATACGTTAAAATGTATTTCTAACAATCTCCCCCTAAGGGAGGTCACTCCACGTTTACAAAGTTCTAAACCTAGCATACTATACTAAGTCTTTGTTCTTCAGCTCGTAGTCTTTTCTTCTTTCTTTTTGTTGTGAATATTTTGATTTGATCTTTTAGGCTTTGGCTTGAGAGCATTGTTCTTTTGGCCTTTCACGTGCGATCTTTGCCTTCTTGTGAATTTTGCCTCCTCGTGACTCCATGTTCCACACACTTATGTCTTTTTGTTGAATTCTCGAAAGCTTCAGAGTTTGGTACAGCGGAAGACTTTATCTTGTACTTTCTTGAATTTTTTCTGAAGTTTGATGCAGAAAAACATAAGCATGTGGGAACGACTTCTACAGGTACACCGCAACACCACCGTCTTTAACTGGTACACAGCAACGCCACGGTCTTCAACAGGTACACAGCAAGGCCACCATCTTAAACAGGTACACAGCAACGACACGAATAAAATGGCTTTGACATTTTATTCTAATTCGGTAGCATTTTACCTCCGGTCGGTGAAGACCGTTGGACGATATTAGATATCGTACCCGTGACGGATAGTTTCAATTAAGTAACTTCCTGACAGGATTTCGCGGGTAAACCCGTTCTCTTTATTCGACCGTCCAAAGCTGACTGCGAACATAAAGAGTGAATCACTTGGATAAATTATCCTTGTGATTTGAAGCCGTCAATTCATGAAACCTGGAACAAGTGAATTTAAATTAAGATTTTCACCATCGTTGCTTTCCAGTTATCACGAGCTCAATTCATAACGAATCTTGCACGTCACCTACCAAGTGCTGTTTGATGTTAACACTAGAAGGATTTCCACTCGTCACTGTGATCAATAAAGAGTCACTCTGGGTGTTCTGGCAAGATCATATGATAATGCGTAAAGGCCTGGAACGAGTTTAAGTTCAATCAAGAATTAAACCACTGTTTCTTTCCAGTTTTTCACAAGATTGGTTCTAAAAGAACCGCACGTGTAACCTACCATGAGCTTGTTTGATGTTGGCTCAAGCAGGATTTCCATCTTCATTGTAATACGTGCGTATTACTCGGATGTTCTGGCAATATTACAGGAATACTGCGTAGGACTCATAAAAATCTCTTACTTTTCACAGTGTGTGAGAAAGCAAGGAATAAATTGAAAGTGTCCTAATGAGACTTTTGATGATCTCTTGGCTCTAGACTCGATAGTGCGTTTTGATTTAGTGAGCGATGGCTGGAGAGGAGTGCCACCTTTTCAATACCAGTCTATTCGGAGTGAATAAACCAATAGATAACGTGTTGATCTCCGTGTGATTAAAACAAATACCTTTTGAGAGATATTTGAGTTAGCTGGGAAGGGTTGTGCATTGCATCACTGGGTCCATGATGTATTTCTTCAATATCGAGAATCATTAACAAAAATGACCTCAATAGCATATGTATTGACCCGGTTTCTGCCTAAAGTTGTAAGGAGGGCTTCTTTCTTTACACCCTTTACTTTACATTTCTTTTTCATTCTTCAACCCCTTCAGTACTTACCAATACATCATCACTAGCACCTTGTTGTGATTGTTCCAGTGCTAGCATCAGTAATTAGTCGGTACTCAGCTACGTTCACATTCTTTCTCCATCTTTCCTAGGACTTCTAATTCTATCTAGGGAATTGTCCTTGGGAAGATTCCATCAGCTCTGATGAATTATTGGACTAAACCTATTCCTACCACCCTTTTGTCACCACATCCGTCGTGAACTAAGCGTGTTTTGGGAAGGAATTGCCACCATGAAAAATCATTGAAAATCACCTAAAGTACTTGTGATATTGAAATCAAAAGTTTCGTACCTTAGGTGTTTTTGATCATCAAAAACGCTCCCCCTTAACACGTGCTTTACACATATTAAGTTGGATCGTCGTTAAGTCTTTTTCATCTTTTAGCCAAGTATCACTTAAGTCTCCTTAATCCCATTTTCTCCCCTTATCCAAAATGTTAACCATTAATATTTGGGATATTGAATGGATTAACCGGTCTTTGGGTAAAAATGAAATCGATGTTTGGCCATAGAACATGTTAATGCTCCCCCTTAAGTTAATAAGGGATAGTTGTAGTGCTTTAGTATGATATATTTTGAAAGATTTAGAATCTCGTGAGAAATTCTTGAAAAATTATCATACCTTAACACTACATCAAGCCGTACAAGCACAATATTCACAAATATACATATTCACAATTGAAAACCAATATAAAGTGGACCTGAAATGTACGACCCATTAGATGGATCGTTGCAGTAGCTTGTGGTGCACTAAATATGGTCTACCACCAACGAATCTTTCCAAGCTCCTCATCAATCTACGTTCACGGAGCTTTTGATCAATCTTCTTGATCACATACTTTGCCATTTGCCGATAACCCTGATGCCAATCCTCAGTCATCTCTGGTAAAGTCCCACCCGAATTAAGATTCTTCAACTTTCCTCTGACGTATAGGAGAGTCCCATCACTGTACTTATAAAGCTCACCTACCCTCATAAACTTCATTAACCCTCGACTGTTCAAGTAGAAAATGCCGCAATTCAGGACAGAAATGCCGGTATAGGGACATCTATCTACATGTTGAGGTAACACTTGATTCACTGGACGGGTTAGCTTAAGCTTCCTTTGGTAGCTTTCGACTCCCAACTGAAGATCTTCAACTCGTTTCTTGATAACAACGCTTCGTGTGAACATACGAAGTGCTGTATTCAAAGCAATGATGTCTTCACGAGGAATATGTGTGAGTTGATCCCGGGTCATCATAAGCAACATATCTTCGATATCCTCAAGGCGAATGATAGAAAAATCTCCCTGCTGGATTTTGTATTCTCTGTCATCCTCCCTTTTCAGACGAATCTCCGTCACATGATAGTAGCCATTCTTGGCTTCAGTTTTCAACCCTAAAATACTGGAGATGCGAATATCGGATCTAACGTTGTTTCCTGAATTGGCTAAGCAGCAACCCCTATACGCCCTTCGGACTCGTTCGTCCCAATGAGATGCACCTATAACAGCATACATATCATAATTACGATTTACCTTTGGGACCCAGAGTCGGTTTACCTTTTCCTCGATAAAGGGTATTGTCCCCCAATTGGCAGCTTTCAGCAAGGTCAGGGAGGTTGCGTACTTTGATGAACCCCTGAGGAGATAAACAAGATCATTGGTGACGAAGAAGTCAAGAGCGATCTGATTATCTTGAGAAGGATCAAGTGGAGGTGGAGCTCTTTCTGATTCATGGAGGCCTGGCCGTTGAACGGTGTTAAGAGCTTTCAGGACCTCGTCAGCATAATACTCGAACTCCATTCGGGTCAACCGGGTTTTGGCACGAATTCTCTTATCCTTTAGCGCTCTCTTCACCAAAGACGGAGTAACCGAAGTCTTATACTCATGAGCCAGAAATGCGCACAAGTCAATCGGACTGCGGATACGGAGATATAAAACATCTCTGTCAGCGTCTGTGATTGGATCATATTGCGCCGCTGCCGTGATCCAAGCATGTGGCGGTGCAGTCTCGTCAATCTCCAACGTGTCTGCCCAGTCCCGTGTGCTTGACTCAGGAACAGTAGATTGTGGTTCTTGTTGTAGAGGAGTATAAACGTGAACATCTGCTGGTTCTGATTCAGGCATCTCGGCGGTGTCATGAACGGGCGAGTGTTGTGCAGCTTCAGGTTCAGTTACTGACTCTGCAATCACAGGAGCAACAACAATAGAACTAACAGGGTTAGTAGTAACAGGTATAGACACAGCAATAGATGTACCAGGAATTGATGATGCCGTAGTAGCATTCACATCGTGGCGCCACTTGGATCGTCTTGATTCCGTTGAGGTAGATTTTTCCTTTGCCGCTGCATCTTTCTTAGACTTGGTTCCAGACTTAGCAGGTTTCTTTGAGCTGGCAACCTTATACCCCTTTTCAGGCTGTTTACCCCCATCATCATTCTCATTGCTATCCTCGTTGTTCCCCTTAGCACTCTCCTCATTACCATCACCACCATCATCACCATCATCATCATCATCATCATCCTCATCATCATCACCATCATCGTCATCGTCATCATCCTTTTCTTCTTCTTCTTTTTCTTCACCTTCTTCTTCACCAGTACCCTCTTCTTCTTCACTTTCTTCCCTTTCTTCCTCAGGCAGAATGTGGTATGGTACCACACTTCCAAACGTTTTAAATAACCTATCATCCTCCATGATAGCGTCATTCAGGGATTTGTAAAGAGCCCGTTGAATCCTAGATTTATCAAACGATCCAAGTTCCCTCATACGAGCTTTGAGAATCTTCTTTAATTCAAAATCCGTCAAGTCATAGGCAATTTTGTAGGCGGATTCAGAAGGATTGGATGACTTGATCATCAAGTTATCAGCCGCGAGTGTCTTCAACTCATCACGCAGTTTAGGCATAATGGATTCAACGGATTCTTTCACTCTCTCTTCAACAGAAGATTCAAGTGCTTCTTTTTGCTCCTTGTATTTATCCCTCATCGCTTGAAGTCTCGTGATACGTGCAGCATGCTTATCAGCTTCAGCCTGCTTAACCTGAGCTAGTTCTTCTGCATGAGCTTTTCGTGTTAACTCCATCTCTGCAGCGAACTTAGCAAGCATCTCTTCTTGGGCTTTCTTAGATGCTTCTTCACTTTGAGCTCGTCTATGTAGCTCTTGGCGAAGTTCATCCATCTCTCTTTTGTGATTATCCGTATGTTTATCCAACATTTCGGCCATTACAAATACAGCCATTGAAGATGATGCAGAGCTACTCTGGGTTGGTTGAAGAGGCTCAGTTGTGACTACGGTACTAAGGATGGGAGTTATTGGTGGTGGAAGGAATGGTGTTGGTACCGGTCGGGTTGGTAAGGGTTGTATTGGTGGAGGTTGAGTAGGTACCATGATTGTAGGAGCACCGGACTCTTTTTCAACACTTGCTGAAACAGGAATGGATGTCTCCTTCGAAGTAGAATACCGTTCAGGTGACCCAAACTCATAAACATCCTCTGGCTCCTCGTACTCTTCTTCAATATTCATCTGAGCACCCGAACCAATACCGCCTGTATCTTTCCTACTCCTTTCAATAGCGATCTTCATTAATTTCTTCTCAGCTTTCTCAAGAGTAGGATCATCAACAACTTCTTCGTCGCGGAGAACTAACTCATCAGCCAAACCCTTTCCCTTCTTAGCGACGGTCTTTGTCTTTTTGGCTTTGGGTTCAGGTAAAGCTGTTTGCTTGCGTTTACCTTTGCTCTTAACCGTGGTAGATGAGTCTTCACCTGCTTGAATGCTTGCTCGTTGATTCTCAATTTCTTGTAGCAAGTTCTTGTAATCAGCAGATGTGATAATCTCATCTGTCAGGAGATGACTGGGAATGGGACCAGGGATAACCATATTCGAATGAGTCTCCTGCCTTAAGTCTACCAAATCATCATCATTCATCGTGTGGTGACGACTACCTGCACGCTTGTCAATGGAAGCATCGTTCTCCATAAAATAACGGATGATTAGTTTTATAAACCTGGGGTACTGAAATGCTTTGGCCTTAGACTTCGTGTTGGCAAAGAGTTGGAAAACAAACTCCTCCCATAGTAATGATGCATAGTCAATACCCATACCTCTGTATACCCCATAAAACAGCTTGACGATCGGTGGACGAACAACATCAAATCCAGTTGTTTTGGGTGTGAGACATCGGCTTAGAATCCCAAAAATAGCTTTCCATGGTTGACCAACTTTGGCAGTAGTAAACTCAGACACGGTTCGTATGTCAGGACATCCAATGGCAGTGAACATTTCCAGGATCTGGTCCTTAGTCGGGTTGGCTGAGAATGATAGGCTTTTGGGTGACGGCCGAAATCCAAATATCTTCCTGAAGTTTGACACATTAAGCGTCTGCTGCTTGTTGTCCAAGGAAAATGTGATTTTGTTCGATGTCCTCTCCTTGGTAGCCCAGAACTCGTAAAGGTAGTCATAGGGCACTGAAGCACTTCTCCTTAGCGCATGCTTGAGATGAGAGTTATCAAGTATGGCTGAACCTACCTTAAATCCATTATGGGTAGAATGAGATACCTCCTTCAAATGGAAGTTGTTTGGAAGAAACTTCAGAGTCTTGGCTTCAGCAATGGCGGTGGCTCTGGCGTCTTGTATTTGTTGTACTGTTGGGTTAGTCATCGTCTCTGCTTAAGATAAAACACAAAGGTTGAAACATACAAATATGAATATCATTATGATTTTAAACCTAAACATTGAACATATGACCTAATCCCTTAAGCTAAAACACTCAAACATCTTCTATTCGGAATAAACATTCAATTCAGAATAATTGGTCTATGCGGAATAAACAACCTATGCGGAATAAAAATCCTATGCGGAATAAAAGGTCTATTCGGAAAGTTAGGCCTATGCGGAATAAAAGCTCTATTCGGAAAGATCATCCTATGCGGAATAAGCTTCTATTCGGAATAATCCTCCTATACGGAATAAAACTTCTATTCGAAAAGTTAGGCCTATGCGGAATAAAAGTTCTATTCGGAAAGATCATCCTATGCGGAATAAAGCTTCTATTCGGAATGTTCACCCTATTCGGAATAATCCTCCTATACGGAATAAAACTTCTATTCGGAAAGTTAGGCCTATGCGGAATAAAAGTTCTATTCGGAAAGATCATCCTATGCGGAATAAAGCTTCTATTCAGAATGTTCACTCTATTCGGAATGATGCTCCTATGCGGAATAAAGCTTCTATTCGGAATGTTCATTCTATTCGGAATAATCCTCCTATACGAAATAAAACTTCTATTCGGAAAGTTCACTCTATTCGGAATAAGTGCCTTATTCGGAAAATTCATCCTATTCGCAATGTTTTCAACACTTATGATTTTTCTAATTAAGCACGAATTCGTTTGATTCAAGTGTTCTAAAGGCCATATCAGTTCATTTTGTTCTATTCCGAGTCAATCCCAGGCAAAACCCCCAATTAATTAAACCCTAATTTAAGCAGAAACCTAATTCGATTTATTCCAATTAAAAAAGAGGTAATTAAATTGAATTGCATGAATTGTTAAACCGATTTGATACCTTTTGAAGATCTTGATCTAGAAGATGTTAGATTTCGTTTGTGTGTTCGTGTGTTTGTTTCAATGGCTGGCAAAGGGGAAAAAAACAAACAGAAAGGTGAAAGAAAAGAAGAGACGGGGGGGGGGGGGGGTGAATTTGACATGGTCAAACTTTCACAAGTTTGACACCTTGTCAAGTTTAATCCCTCAATTTTTCCTCTTTCTTCAATCAAAATTCTTTTGTTTTTCAAGTTTTAATTCTTGTCATTTTTTACCCTATCTTATGTTAAATTTCCGGGCCTTAGTGATTAACCTATCTTAACACACGCACAAATCTATTCACGACAAACTTATGAGCAACAACAAGACAAGTGCCAAAGCTATCCAACCATTTAACCATTGAGCTACTTGAGTTTCCTCGAAAACTTTTGAAGATCTTTTTGATGTCAAAGATGATTTAACAGTTTCTCCCCCTTAAACGATGACCCGTTGTCTATTTAAAGAGCTGTAGTCATTGTTTAACGAGGCACATGATGAAAACATTTCCAATTAATATCTTGAAAAGATTGATTCGTGGTGGCAATAAGATTTCTCTTATTAAGAAAAATTAATGCACTGAGACGTACACTAACTCGTGTTAGACCAAGTTGTAAAGTAAACTTGATCCCTTTGTATGATTTAGCTTGTAAATCATGCCCGAGAAAATTAATTCCCGTTGTGAGCCAACGTTTTCCAAGGAAATACGTGACTTTAATATGAAAACCGGGTTGCAGTCTGAAATAACTACAAGCCATAATGGGCATGTTTTAAAAATGTACAACTTTTATACGGACTCTATTTATGGCGCCGTGTCAATATTGATCGACATTTCTAAAGCCGTAAATATTACCGTACTAAAAGACATGCCCGATTTAAAAACGAAAAATATTTTTTGGTTTTTCTTGATTTTATAATTTTTATGGTTTTTGTAGGTTTTATATTTTTTATGGTTTTTCTTAGGTTTTATATTTTTTATGGTTTTTCTTGGTTTTATATTTTTGTATTTTGCTTTTTGTGGTTTATATATATACGATAATATACATGATCACGAACAAAGGATACGCCTGAATAGTTTACCACTACTATTCAGCTGATTCTTCTGCCAATTCTTTGAGAGTCGCTGGAGTGAATGATTTCATGCCAAGCTTGTCGATGAAAAACTCGATTCGTCCTCGATCTAAGGCTTTGGTGAACATATCTGCCAGCTGATACTCAGTAGTGACAAAATACAGCTCGATCACTCCGTTCTCCACCTGCTCTTTAATGAAATGGTAGCGAATGTCTATGTGCTTGGCCCGGGAGTGTTGAACATAGTTGCAGCAAAGGGCAATGGCGCTCTTGTTGTCACAATACATCGGGATTTTGTTAAATCCCAAACCGTAGTCAGTTAATTGTGATCTCATCCAAAGGACTTGAGCACAACAACCGGACATGGCGATGTATTCAGCCTCCGTGCTAGAAATTGCAGCGCTTTTCTGCCTTTTTGAAGACCAACTGATCAATCTATCTCCAAGGAGTTGCACAGATCCAGAAGTGCTACGCCTCGTGTCTTGACATCCAGCATGATCGACATCTGCATATGATATTAAAGCAATAGAGGAATCTTTCGGATACCATAGACCACGATGAAGTGTTCCTTTTAGATACCGAAAGATCCTTTTAACAACATGTAGGTGCTTTTCGATAGGCCGAGCCTGATACCGGGCACACATGCATACGGCAAATTGCAAATCAGGCCTGCTAGCAGTCAGATAGAGAAGGGTGCCGATCATCCCACGGTAAAGTTTTGGATCGACAATAGTCCCATTCCTATCTTCATCTAACTTGGATTTCTCCACCATTGGAGTGTCCACGGGGTCACAATTTTCAAAGTTATATTTCTTTAAGGATTCTAGAGCATATTTGGATTGATTAATAAAGATGCCTCTGGGATTCTGAGAAATTTGTAATCCTAAGAAGAATGAAATTTTTCCCATCATTGACATCTGAAAGCGTGTGGACATTATCTTTTCAAAGCGTTGTGACAACTCTATGTTAGAGGCAGCAAATATTATATCATCAACATAAATTTGTACCAGAAGCATGTCGTTGTCCTCCTTGAGAGTGAATAGAGTGGGGTCCACCTTGCCTTTGGAGAAGCCTTCCGAAATGAGATATGTTGAAAGGAGATCATACCACGCGCGTGGAGCTTGTTTCAACCCATAGAGAGCCTTCTTAAGCTTGTACACATGATTAGGAAACTGCGTACTAACGAACCCATCCGGCTGACTAACATAGACTTCTTCCCTTAGTTCACCGTTCAAAAATGCCGTCTTCACATCCATTTGATAGACGATCATGTTCATATGAGCAGCATACGCAAGGAATAGTCTAATCGCCTCCAATCTTGCCACAGGAGCAAAAGATTCTTCAAAGTCTATACCCAAGGCTTGTTTATATCCTCTAGCAACCAATCTAGCCTTATTCTTCAATACCGCACCCATCTCATCAAGTTTAACCTTATAAACCCATAACAAGGTAAGGATGTTAACCTTGTCAGGGAGAAGAACTAATTCCCATACTTCAAGTCTTTGGAATTCATTTAGTTCCTCCTGCATGGCTTCAATCCAAGATGATTGAGTCATAGCATGTTGCCAATTTTTAGGTTCAACTTCGGAGAGAAATGCATCAAAGTAGCAATAGAGTGCACTCTCTTGTAATTGATGGCCTGTAGAGACTGGTCGATCGAGATTATCAATTACATTCCTAATTGGGTGATCTTTTGTCCATTTGGTGCTATGTTTTTCAATCCTAGGTGGTCTGGAGTGAACAATAGAAGGAGCTTCTTCTGAGGTAGACGCGGCTGAAGGGTTTTCAGGTATCGCTACACCAAAGAAAGGAAGCTCTTGCAGGTGAGCATATTCCAAATCGTGATCAATAGAATCCTCTTCCTCATCATTAGGCACAAGTAGGGGTGAAGATTCAGGTGTAGTTTGAGAATCACTTGGTAAAGGTGCATCCGGTTCAATGTTAATTGAAGATGCATTAGATAAAGCTTCATTTGCTTGAGCAACAACTTCAGGGATTGGAGCTATCACTACAGGTGCTGGAACTTCATCATTTGGGGGATCAAAGAATTCATCAAACAACGGTTGAAACAGTTTATCCCACTCGGGCCTTGTTGGTGGTAAAAATGATGTAGAAGTAGGATTATTGGGAACTAATCCGGAACTAATAGCACCGGTTCCCATCTCATGAAGCGCGGGTTCAGAGCTGCGTTGCTCAGAAGCCATCGCTGTCAGCTCATCAAAATCTGCGTCCATAGTTTCTACGATCTTACCAAGACGACGGTTGTAAATTCGGTATGCTTTCTTGGAGGGTGAGTAACCAATGAAAATACCTATATCGGATTTCGGTTGAAGCTTGCCCAAGTTCTCACTATTAATGTTTGGATAACAAAGAGCACCAAACACATGAAAAAATGAAACATCGGGTTTGCGGTCATGTAGAAGCTCGTAAGGTGTTTTTCCATGGCGTTTCCGAATGATAGAACGGTTTTGGGTGAAACAGGCAGTAGATATGGCTTCTGCCCACAAGAACAATGGAGCGTTCGCATAAATTAGCATAGTCCTAGCAGCTTCCATAAGCGTATGATTTCGTCTTTCAACGACACCGTTTTGTTGTGGAGTGCGTGCAGCGGATGTTTCATGTGAGATACCAACTCCTTCATAGTAATCACGAAGAGTCTGGTTGACGAACTCTGTTCCATTATCTGTACGAATACGGCGGACAGTAGTATTCAAACGTACCTGAATGAATTTCAGAAAAGTGATGATAGCCTTCGGTGCTTCATCCTTTGTACGTAGAAATCTAACCCATGTAAACCTGGAGAAATCATCCACAATAACCAGAATGAATTTCTTACCGCTCACACTTTCAGTTCTCATTGGCCCACAAAGATCCATATGCAAAAGATGAAATTTTTCTTGATTGGTGTCTTCAGCTTTGGGCTTGTATGATTTCTTGGTACTTTTCCCCTTTGAACACGCGGAACATAAATGGTCCTTGTGAAATTTGAGCTTTGGAATACCACGAACTAATTCGTTTTTAGCCAGATGATTAATAGCATCAAAGTTAAGATGAGATAATCTGCGATGCCATAACCATGACTTGGTCTTAGATGCTTTAGAGAGAAGACATACTGGAGAGGCGGCCATCATGTCTTGTAGGGACAACGTATAAAGATTTGCACCACGAGATCCCTTCAACAAGTCTTTTCCTTCCAAGTTGCGGATGAAACAAGTGTGTTGTCGAAAAGCAACCTCTAGGTTGGAATCACAAAACTGTCCTACTGAAAATAAGTTATGACCAAGACCTTCTACATAGTATACCCTTGAAATCGTAACGTTTCCAATCTGATATTCACCATACCCCATTATCTTTGCTATATGATCATTTCCGAATTTAACCGTTCCAAGAAACTTGCTGACGAAATTTCGGAGCATCGAGCGACTCCGGTCATATGCTTTGAACAACCGGAGTCCAAATACCAGAGGATGATTTGGACCACCTGAAAATATCACCACACGAAGACAATGTAGAGGTATCGGAATCTGAGTGTTCCTTGTTATTAGCAGGTACAGATTTAATAATCTTAGATTTGCTAACTTTAGGTTTCTTAGATTTCCTAGCCTTCTTCTTCCTAGTTGGTGGTGTAGATTCTAGTTGGCTTAAATCCTGTGGTATTTCTTCACTGATAGGCACTATAGTGGGAGCTGACCTAATTAAAGGGCGCTGTTTCCATACTTGAGTGCTAGTGTGCCTAACTAAAGGACGCTCAGACCTAACCTCAATGGATGCATTCCTAGTTAAAGGGCACATTTTTCCATCTAATGTAAAGGTCCTACCAGTGGGACGCCATTGCCAGCCAACTTGGGCACGAGTTCTACCCGTTGGCTTCCATTCAAGATCATTCCTAATGGCATTCATTTCATTCACATGATCAATAAAACACAAATCATGACGTTGGGAAAACATACATTCATTACAATTCCAACATTTCAAATCAGAATTCACAAATGGTTTAGGCTTCTGCACAGGCGCAGAGCTTTTAGTCTTAACATGATTCTTTTTATTTAAAACTGAACTAACATTCCTATGGTGAGCTTCTACTTTCTTCTTGTTGGTACTACTAGTAGAGAGCTTGATCTTATCTTTCTTGAGTGGCGATCCTTTAGCCTTAGTAGACTCTTTTACTCCTGTAGAAGGCAAAGTGGGAATAATAGCAACAGATTTTAAAGGTGCCTTACTTGATGGTGCCAATGACGGTTTTGCTCCTGGGGTCTTATTGAATGGAGTTACAGCAATGGGTCTATTAGTGAGTAGTGCAGAACCTGGTTTACCTATGTATTGCAAATATGCTAAGCAATATTGAACTCGCTTAATATATTCATGAGCCGAATAATAGTAGCTACTTGAGGGATCTAAGGCATAAAGATCGTCTAAAATATCCCTAACAAGATCTACATGCTTAATGGCATTCCTCATATAATCATCGTAGGTAACCGGGTTTCTCTTATGAAGCGGGTTCTTATAAAGCACTACTGACTTGGTTGTTGGAGCACTAAAGGACGGTGCAGAGTTGGTAGCTAAGTTATTAACAGCTTCTTGTCGGGTGAGAAGAAGTGTATCCTTTAACTCGGCCAAAACCATGTTTTTATCAATGAGCAGGATGTTTAAGTCATAGATTTCCTCACATTTTTGGTTCAATTGTTCAACATAAGATTGTTGCTGTGCCGCATTAAAAGCGAAGTGTTCTTCTAGTGAACCATAAAGTTTGGACATTCCCTGTCTTGCACGATCCATCTCCCCTAGAATAGACGAAAGTCTAATTTCTAAGTCCTGGTTTTTAGACTCTGCAGCCTCTAGTTCCAATTTTAGTGTTTCATTTGATGACACATCTCTCTTCAATCTCATAATCTCTTCCTCTAATGCCTTAACTATTGCAATCATCTTGTCACTCGTCTCAACACCGTTTTCACAACTATTTGTTATCAAAAGATCCTCATTTTGAGTTTGTTGTTTTAATTCTAAAGATATACAATGCTGTTCTAGTTGATTAAAGCGTTTTGAAAGTAAATTGTAAGAATCTTGTAGCTTTAAAAACTCAGCGTTAGATTCGTGACAAGAATGATTATCTACCTCATTTACAGTATCAGCAACATTTACAGAGAGATCACACACATCATCACATATATTCACAACATCACAGTTAATCATAGCGGATGTTAGCTCATTCGAATAATTAACATTTACAGTAGTAAGCACATCACACGAAATTACTTGGGACAAGAATCGGTCGTATTCAGATAAAATCTTTTCCTTTTCAATTAGTTGTAGTTCGTAAGCGGTGTCCATTTCATAAAACACTTTTTGAACTTCTCCAATTTCAAACTCAAGATTTTTTTAAGAGATGCAAAACTTCCTTTTAGACTTTTGACAAATGGATTGATCTCATTCTTAAACACCTCGTTCATGTGTTCGAAAGCCCATTCTCTGGCGTTTAGGCCATTTGAAGGCGTACATTCCAAAATGACCTTGTCAAAATTAGTAAAGTATTGATTAATCTCTTGCAAGTTTAACCATACAGTGCTAACAGGTGGAAGATCCTTTGGAATTTCCTTAGGACCTTCCATGTTGACAAGTGTAGGAAATGTACTAGGGTTTTCTTCATTTAACATGTAGGTTGGTGCCGTAATTAGATCTTTGTCCATATGGAAGCGAATTCTAAAATCCGTTTTAGCAAGCTCCTGATTCATTTTAAAATAATCACAATCGGGATATTTTGTAGAGTTGTATGACCGATTCTCATCAACTAGATCCTTATTGGTGCGATCATCGAAAATATCAATCGGGTCTAAAACCAATCCTAATTGGGTTGCATTATAAAGTCTAGGACTATGGATTAAAGCTTGTTTTGCATACCGTGGATTAGGGGGAAGGCCTTTTTGACGCGATAAGTTAAATTCTCTAAACGAAGCATCAAATAAGTGCACTAGTTGAGAGGCAGCGTATTGTCTTAAAAGCAAATAATCTAGACTTCTAATCTTATTAGCCGCATTAATTTCCACTTCATTCTTCTTAGACTCTAGTAATTCAAAATCCGTTTGAAGTTTTTGAAAATTAGTGACCGCTAATTCTTTTTCTTTAAGTTCGTTAGAAAGATCTTCTCTTAAGGTTTCAATTTCCTGCAAATGACCCATTTGTTTGTTTCGAAAATGATCATACTCGGGATTTGTTAGAACACTAGATGAAGGCACTAATTCCAAACTTTGAACTTTCTCGTTGCTTAAGGCAAGCTCATCAGACAAATTCTTATTCTTAGCTAAGGTTTCTAAGAGTGCAGCATTCATTTGGCTAAGTAATGTAGCAGGAACCATAACCAAATCTTGTTGAGCAGGAGTATGCGTATGCGAAATAACTCCCGGTTGTGTTTCACTCAAAGTCTGGGGACTCACATTGATATTACTATCATTGATTGTCTCCTCATTTGAAAGACTCACCACCGAAGACTCATTCGAATCAGCACTCTCTTGCATAACTTGATGTGGTTGAATACTAGCATCAGTGGTATTATCAGTGGTATTAATAAGTACCTCAGATCTCTTTTCTGGCCCTAGGCTAGAGATAGTTGCCATAAGAGCTGCCTGTGCAGATTGAAGTTCATCGCAGTCTGAATCATAAGCATCAAAATCATCTGCTTGGTATGCTGCATTCTGTGTAGTGACAACGTCTTGTTCAGCAATCCCTGGATCAGCAAGAAATGCAAGCTCCTCTTCATCAAGTTCCCTTCCGTGTGCCTGAGCATTCACCAGATAAATCTTCTCTGCAAACCATTGACCATCCCTTCTCCTCTTGGGTTTCTTGCAATCCCTGGACATGTGTCCTTCTTCCTTGCAGTTGTAGCATGTAATCATTCGCAACTTGCCTGTGGAATTAGCCCGTGGAGGAGTGTTGACCATTGGAGCTGAATTGACCGTGCGCGCATTGGTAGTTGATGTAGTAGGTCTCCCCTGATAAGGTTGAATAGGTTGAACCATTAGCCTGCCATTCTCAATAGTAGCTTGTTGGCGAGAATTGGATGAATTCCTCAGCTGTTGTTAGTAGGAGCTGATCCTCGAAATCCTCGTTTGCTCAATGTCTTAGTGAGATAAGCAGACAAAGTGGCTAACATTTCAACTGGGTCGGTTCCTTGTTGGAACTCAGGAATGGGAACTTCATCATTATAATAATACAATGCTTGGTCTTGTTGAGGAATACTCATGTGGTCAGAATAGCTTGATGGATATGCAACATTTTCTTGATAAGAAGGATATGATGACTGACCATAAGGTGCAATGCTTGCTGATGAATATGGGTGAGGTTGTGAGGTATAGTGTGAAGCTTGTGGTTCTTCCTGAGGTGAAGGTGCACTAAACCGATATTGTTGCTGATGTGAGGTGGGTGGTTGCGGCAGAATCGAATATTGGGGGAAGCTTGGAGTCATGTACGGTGATGGATGATAGGCTTGGTGTCCCATGATATAAGGAGTGTTGTTGTAGGACAAACTTGGTTGATTTGACATCAAAGCTAAAGAATCAGGGTACATACCTCGAGGCGAACGGTGCATGATCACATGTTTCTCATGCTGCTGAAGAAAAGCATAGATTTGATCCAAATTGCACTTATGCAAATCCCTGGTTAACTTAACATCGGTAATATACTCACCCCATTCAGCTTGAGGTAAAGTATTCAAAAACTTGGTGTTAACCTGGAATGGAGCAATCACGAGATTGTATACATTCAGATCATTCATGAGAGTAGTAAATCTGAAGTAATAGTCGTGTAGCGTTTCCCCTGGGCTGTACGTGAATCTATCAAACAGATCATACAACTGACATTCCCTTTCCTGTTTGGTAAGAGACGTACCTTGTAGCAACACCTTTAGTCGTTCCCATAAATCCTTTGCAACCGTATACTGACTTACCATGCGATAGATGTCACGTGGAAGGGCTTGGAGAATGGTTTGAAGAGCCTTTTCATCAGCATCAGCAATGAGTTGTTGTGCCGGTGTGAGTTCTTCAAATTCTCTTGGTCGAGTCACGTTATTCACCACAATGGTACCATAGTCGAGTGGACCATTCAAAATCGATTTGACCATAAGCCTTCCGTATGTTGGTTTGCCCTTCAAGTATTGCATCATGCGGCCCTGCCATGCCTCAAACACCTCTTTAATAAGCATCGGTGGACGATTATCAGTTCCCGTTATGATTGAGATATCCGTAAGTGATGTCATTTGAGGCATTAATGAACTCGGATTCATTGTGATCACTTAAAAGACTCAAAGATTATCGGTTGATCGAGCAGTGAAGAAAGGTTGAGAATTTGTGTTGTGTTGTTGAAATCAAGATTAAATCCACTAAAGATCGTCGAAAAAACTCGGAAAAATACCCCTTGAACTTGCTTATCCAGAATAACCCTAACTCGGAATAAATCCTAGTCGAAATAATCCCTATTCGGAATAACCCTATGCTGAAAAACCCTTATCCGGAATAATCCTTAAACAGAAAAACCCTTATGCGGAATAACCCTATACGAAATAAACCCTATTCGGAATGTTCTGCTATTCGGAATATTTCTTTAGTTCGGAATGCTGGCTATTCGGAAAGATGTCTATTCGGAAAGTTAGCTATTCGGAAAGATGGCTATTCGGAAAGATGGCTATTCGGAAAGTTAGCTATTCGGAAAGATGGATATTCGGAAAACTTTTCCTATTCGGAATACTTTTGCTATTCGGAAAACTTTTCCTATTCGGAATACTTTGCTATTCGGAAAACTTTTCCTATTCGGAATACTTTGCTATTCGGAATATTCTGGAAAAAAGAGTTCGAGACTTGGAACAGCACTTTTAAATCCGATTTTTTGATCAAAACCACAAAAAGTTTTATGATTTTTACCAAAATAAGCTAAACCATATCCTTATCAATTAATCCCAATAACAAAAACACCAAAAACAACAAGATTCAAGATTGATTTTTTCTAAAGATCACTAATTGATTCAATAACTAAAAAAGCAACACAATCCTTACCTTAAATCACCCCATGGCTCTGATACCAAATGTAGAATATTGATAACCTATGAATCTATGAAATGGGTTGAAGTTTTCTAGAGAGAGAAACTAGAGAGAGAAAGTGAGAGAGAAACTATGTGTTTATTTCATTCAAATGAATAAAGTGAAAAACAACAACCAACCCCTTTCCAAGGAGGAAAGGGGTATTTATACTTCCAAGCCTTATTTGGACTTGGGCCGGCCCATGACAAGCCCATGGGCCGGTTTCTTACTTAACTTAATAAGTAACACTAACTACGAGCTATTACAACATAAATAATATTGTGGAGTGACTGATACTTCTAATATACGTTAAAACGTATTTCTAACAAACCCTTAACACAAACCTAAAATCAATTAAAACCTTATAATTCAATCAAAGAACTTAACGATTTCCTCTTAACAATTTCTTATTCCTTATGTGTTAAATTTTACTTTATTCAAGTTTCAATCAACTTATACTGAATGGGATATCCTACCTCATTCTTCAATACTTTCAATCTTATTCATAAACCTTAAAAGGGCAATAAAAGCTCGATATGATCAACACTTAATTCCAATCCTATAGCTCTTACCACAACAATTATCAAATGAGTCACTAGTATGAGATGACTCATACATTCAATCAGACTTCTCAGAAAGGTACTAGTGGCATGAGGCTTTTGGGTAATGATTCCAATAACAGCCTCAAGTGCAACATTCACCCTTTCGATTTCAATTTAAGAATTGGATGACAACGAGTCAGATGACATCTTTCTAGGTGGTAACGTTTTGTCAAACTCCACTCTATAAGGAAAGATTTTCATGACATCGATATCAGTTTTAACCTCGCCAATTCTTTCTCAATATCACAATCAACTAATATCTACACTTCTACGAATATCAACCATTTTGTTGGGATCATAAATATCCACAACTTGGTTTAGATCTAGGATAGCTAGAATTCCTACGAGAATAGATTCGATTAATTTACTAGGGGATTTAGGGTTCCTTGTGACAATCGACGTCGTATAAATACCTCGTATAAATATCAAAATAATCATCAAACAATCATGTAATCAAATTACATCATATATATATATATATAATTCAAGTTATATATATTAAAATAACACTTCTCAGTCTGGCCTTGTCGGTAACTCAGGAATTCTTTGGCACCGTTATAGTCAAAAGATTTTTAGACATTTTTAGAAAAATGTTTATAGTTAAAATATTTTGAAATGTTTTATTCAAAACCTTGGTTTTAAAAATCTTTCGTTCTCTATAACGAGAGCTCTGGTACCAAACTGTAACACCCCCAAATTTATACAACTCAATACAGCGGAAGACTCGTTGGTGTTACGGGATAGCACATTACTCACATCATAGACAACGCATAAAAATCGCGTCGTTTAATAATAAAGCATTTCCAATCATAAATATCAAAGTTAAATAGGTCCCAAGTCATTGTATTTAATACAGGTTTTACAAACATTTGAATGGAAATTATAATTTAAGTGCGGGCCATAAATTCTTGTCGTCTTCTCAAGAATTACCTTCAAGTACCTGAGATAAAACATGTTAAAAGAAAAGGTCAGCGATAACGCCGAGTGAATTCATAGAATTTAATAAAATCCATCAATATAATATCAGTATAAAATTATTACTGAAAATCATTTTGTACAAATCATTTTAATAGGCCATAAAATAGCCAAAGTCATTTTATACAAATCTTCATCAAAATAATAATATATGCGTTTGCCTTAAAAATCATTATACGAGCCAATGTCGTAAAAACATCATACAATACGTCTTATGACGTTGTATGAAAATAAAAACCGTTATATGAATATGGTTACGAAAACCAAAACACAAACATAATCTCATTAGTATGACCTTGTATTGCTAGTCAGGCAATACATCGTAATTCGGTGCGTCTAGTAGTATTTCGTTAGTTGGATTATTATAAGCCGCATGACATTGTTACCTTACTAAAACAAACAACGGGTAGCTAACCCGATACTCAATTTGCCCATCTAAATTAGCGTGTCGTCACAAAGGTCACGCTATGGAAATCTTCTCATACATAAATTCGCTTACCAATAAATGTGGCACGACGGGGATCAACCGTCAAGGCGCGAACTGGGGTGATCGTCCCCAAATAGTACTATTATATGCATAAGCGTCTACCAAATCCCGGTAGTTCACAATTCATGCTAATGGGACTTTTAGTGACATAACCTAACTTTAATAATCCATTTGATTTCATCTATCGGGTCCCTTAATCATTTATCGGGTCATACAATCGGGTCATTCAATCATTCGGGTCCAAATCAATATACAAACAATCGGGACAAATGGTGTCCTATTTAAAAAAAAACTAACATGTTATCTCCCTCGCGGGTTTACAAATCATTTTATAAAACATTTAAAAGAGTGCGAGGCTATGAACTCACGTTGATGTGGGAAAGCGGGTTATCGGCAATTCGGACATACGGTACGTGCTTCAATCACGGAAACCTAGACAAATAATACTCGTCTTAGACTCTTGTCCAATGACTTTATAAAAATAACAATTATGTATACATATGATGATTATATATATGATGATCAAGTGGGTTTACATATTCTCGTTTACTCATTTTAGTGTTATGTGTCAATAACTTTTATACTAGTTCACTAGTTTTACCTATTCACGTGTTTTAGGTCCAATAAGCCTATTATAAGTTTATTAACTTGTTTTAATCCATTTTATACTTATATTATCAGTATTTACACTTTACAAGTTGGGCCCAAATGGGTTAAGCCCAGCAAGTTCTTTTTATAAGATTTTAACTTATTTAGTCCAATTATTAGTCCAATATGTTTACTTAGCTCGTTAATGTCCGTATGTTATATAGTTCGGGTTTTATCATTTTTTACTTGTTATATATGTTTATATATCAGTATATGAGTTTTATAAAGTTTACATTAGACGGGTCCAACCATTTAAGTTTTATTTAACAAAAACGTTAATTTTACGGTATTAGCCGAAAAAGTCGTAAAAATCATGTTTATAGTTTTACAACTTATAAAACTTAACAAGTTATCATTTTTATAAAATGTCCACTTATTTACCATTGTACATATTTATATAAATGTATTATATAAGTTAGTGGGTTTTAATTTATATTTTATACTATTAAAATTTGAGTGCCTATATAATAGTATTATTCTTTAATTTCCAAAATCTGATTTTTATCTTCACTTTCACCAAAACTGCCATATCTAGAGTTCTACATGGAGATAGAAGTTCAAATTTTTATCACATAAACTACATGATATGTGATACATTTAACTCTTCTATACATACTGTTGAATCATCCTCTAAGTATTTTCTAAAAATCGTCCAAAACAGTGAACTCAGATTTGTACCTTAAACTTGTTTTGATCATATCTCACTCATTACAATGATTCCATTTCATGGCCAACCCTCACATGTGTACAAGACATATAGCTTACTGTAAATGGATTCTACTTCATCATTTTATCAGTCCATGACCTGTTTCTTTACTTTTTTATACAGCCATCACTTTTAAGCAAAATTTTAGCCTTGTTCTTTATGGTTTTTCACCTTTTTAATCATGTTTATCAACACCAAATCCCCACATAACATTTTTATCATCATATAATCATCATATACATATACAATAGGAAATAAAATACATGTTTACATAATCAAAATAACAAGAAGATGAGGAGGACAATCTTTATACCACCATGATGATGTAGGTTGATCAAAACATAGATTTTGATGGAGAAACTTGTGATGCACCAAGACCATCTTTATGACCACCAATCTTCATAAACTCCTTGTGGAAAATCAGCCCTACTAATCCATGAAAACTCCTCCTTGGATGTTATAACTTGTACCAATCCTCATCTTTTTGAATGGAGATTAACATATGTTAATTATAACATATGTTTATGGTTAAATTTTGTATGTATGGTGGTGTTTTGTGGAGAAATGGGGCGGCCAAAAATGGAGGGTGAGAGGATTTTGAAGTGGTTTGCATGTGTTGAATGTGTATAATGGTTTTAGCTAGTGGTTTTTGAGATGTAAAAGCTTACAAGTTAAGCTTACTTAACATGTGTAAGCAACTTGTGTAAGACTTGACACAAGGTTAATGTGGTGTCACAATGTGGCTAGTTATAGTGGGGGTGGGGCAAGTGTCCCACTTGTGTCATCCCCATTTATTTACGGGTACTCCTCGATTCTAGTTTCCTCGATTTGCGTGCCCTCGGGTCGTTTTACGAAAAACGTTTTTATAAATTATAAATCAACGACACAAAACGAATCTAATAAAAATTGTTTCATCAAAAACGGAGTTCGAAAACTTAAATACGTAATCCTAAGGTTTCCGGTTTAGTCGTAAAGGACGTTAAAATAAAATCGTAAGTCCTAATCTCTTCTCGTAAATTTGTGAGTTTATGAACCAACGCAAATTTAAAACTCCAAAATAATATTCATGGACAAATTTATTTTTTTGAAATGTCGGACTGTCACCAAAAACGGTGTATGTAAACGTAGGCACGTAACGTAGAATCCTCCGGTTTAGACGTAGTCGATGCTACTTCAAGACGTAAATCCAAATTTCTTCCCAAAAATAAGTGAGTTCATAATATAACATTAAAATAATGTTTTTAAATAATATCTGAGAATAAAATATCAACCGTAAATTGACGGATTGTCACATTTTATTCTCAAAGTATTATTTAAAAACATTAATTTAATGTTATATTATGAACTCACTCATTTTTGGGAAGGAATTTGAGTTTACCTCTTAAGGTAGCATCGACTACGTCTAAACCGGAGGACTCTACGTTACGTGCTTACGTTTACATACACCGTTTTTGATGACAGTCCGACACTTCAGGAAATAAATTTATTCTTGAATATTATTTTTTTGAATTTAAATTTGTGTTGGTTTATAAACTCACAAATTTACGAGAAGAGATTAGGACTTATTTGTATAATTTAACGTCCATTACGACTAAACCGGAAACCCTAGGTTTACGTATTTACGTTTTTGAACTCCGTTTTTGATGAGACAATTTTTATTAGATTCGTTTTGTGCCGTTGATTCATAATTTATAAAAACACTTTTCGTAAAACGACCCGAGGGCACGCAAATCGAGGAAACTAGAATCGAGGAGTACCCGTAAATAAATGGGGATGAGAAAAGATAACTCTTGCCCCACCCCCACATGGGACGGCTAAAGCTTAGCTAACACCCCTTTGAGGTGTCAACTTTACATAACAAGTTAAGACACTTGTCTTAGTTTTCTCTCAAACCATTTACTTATCAAAACAAGCTAACTAAACCACTACCTTCATTATTCTTACATGTAAATCTCACACATAACTCTCTCTCTACTTCATCTGTGTCGTCCCATATACCACCATAAACCACTATTTGATCTAATTTCAACCACAAATCTTATTTTATTCTTGCATAAGATGATGTCCTCTTGAAGTCTTGTTGATTGGAGGTGATCATAACATCCACAAAGGAGTTTCCTTGGTGTCTAGGGGCTGATTTTCCACAAGGTGTTCATAAAGTTGGGTGATCTTGAAGTTGATTTTGGTTTACCATAAGTTTTGTCATCAAAAGTCAAGCCTTGATCTTAACTTTCACTATCTTGGTTGGTAACAAGATCATTCCTTACATTTCCTTGTTATTTTGTAAATGTAATTTTGTATTTTATTTCTAAATGTATATGTATATGATGATATATGATGATCAAAATATTATGTGGGGATCTTGTGTTGATAAATTTGGATAAAAAGATTAAAAGCTACATGAAAAGATGTTGAAATCATGACTAAAATAGTAGACTGTATAAAACAGTAAAGAACCATATGTTAACTTGTTAAAATGACTTTGATAATTTAATATACAGTATGGTATGTGACGTTTACAAATGTGAGAGTTGGCCACTCAATGAGATCCATAAAATGAGTGAGATATGATCAAAACATTATTAAAGTTCAAATCTGTATAGTCTGTTTTGGACGAATTATTAGAGACACTTAGAGCATGAATGAGCAGTAGCTAAAGGAGTTAATTATAGCACATATTATTTAGTTTATGCTGCCCAAAATTAAGCTTCTATCTCCCTGTAGAACTCAAGATATGGTAAAAATGGTGAAAGTGAGTTTCACAATCAGATTTGGGAAATAAAAGTATATATTATAAAATTAGCACTCAAGTAAAACTAATATAAAATACATACCTAAAACCCACTAACTTATAAAATAATTATTAATAAGTATATACTTTGATAATTAAATGTGACATTTTATAAAATTAGCAATTTGATATGTTTTATAAGTTATAAAACTATATACATAAGTTTTACGTCTTTTCGGCTAAAAACGAAAGATTAACGTTTTCGTCAATTAAAACTTAGACGGTCGGATCCGTCTAATGTAAAATTTTTATAACTCATATACTGATGTATAAGTACATTTGACAAGTAAAAACCGATAAAACCCAAGCTTTATAACTTATGTACATTAACGGGCCAAAGTAGCCTTATTGGACTATTAGCCCAACTAGATTGGCTAAACACTAATGGACTTACTAATGGGCTTAACCCACTTGGGCCCAACATATGAATATAGGCCTGGTCTTAAAAAGATAAATGGACTAATAAAATGATATTGGACTTTCATGGGCTTATTGGGCCTTGATATATATATATAAGTGAAACTAGTGTAACTAGTCAAAAATTTAAACATAACACTATAATGTGTATGAAGATATAAAATCTTACTTGATCATCATCATACTTATGATATCATCATATATGCATATCCATTGTTTTTATAATGTCATTGGACAAGAGTCTAGGACGAGTACTTCCGTGATTGAAGCACGTACCGTACATCCATATCGCCGATAATCCGCCTTTCCCAATCAACGTGAGTTCATAGCATCGCACTCTTTTAAATGTTTTATGAAATGTTTTATAATCCTGCGAGGGAGATAACATGTTACTTTTAATAAAATAGGACACCAGTTGTCCCGATTGTTTGCTTATTGATATGGACCCGAATGATTACCCGATGAATGATTATATGACCCGATGTATGAAATAAAATGGATTATTAATAGTTAGGTAATGTCACTAAAAGTCCCATAAGCATGAATTGTGAACTACCGGGATTTGGTACACGCTTATGCATATAATAGTACTATCTGAGGGAAGATCACCCCAGTTCGTTCCTTGACGGTTGATCCCCGTCGTGCCACATTGATTGGTAAACGAATTTATGTATGAGAAGATTTATATAAACGTGATTATTGTGGCGACACATTGTTTAGATGGGCAAATGAATTTCGGGTTAGCTACCTAATAACTGGATTTTACTCAGTTATAAAAATTGTTCGTTGAAATCGGTTCAATTCGAATTGATTACAAGTAATTAGTGCGACTCAGTCGTTCTTGGTGGAAAAATAAATGGTTTGGTTATCTATTTTAAACTAATAGTAAATATGAAAATGTCGTTGGGTAAAATAAAAGCTTTAAAAATTAAACTAAAAATTACTAGAACTTAAAACGTAATGAATTTAAAACTTGAAAACTTTGTAAAACGAAAAACTTAAACCATCGGAATGTTTGTGTCGGAATGTCATCTAAATGTTACTGTCGGAATGTATCAAAGATGAAACCATCAGAATAAGTGAAAGTAACTTCTGTCGGAATAATCTATTTGAATGTCTAGTATCGGAATCCAAGGTATCGGAATACAAGAAATCAACTCTGTCGGAATGTTCAAAGTATCAGAATAATAGGAATTATATCGGAATAAGGCTAACAAAAATTGGGCAGAGTTTCGTATTAATATAACCTTAAGACCCGTCGCAATATACGATCGCAATGAGCGATCACATTCACGATCGGAATAAGGGATCTGAATACACTTGATCGTAAAGTAAAACTCTAAGGGTTATTGTGATCACAAAGAACCCGTCAGAATAATAGAAACCCTATGATTGTGATGGAAATGACACGATATTCGGATGATGAGCATAAGCTAATAAACCAATAAGCACTTATAAACAAGAACACTTAACCGAAACTTTACCAACTCAATAAGCACAAATTTGAAAACTTTTAAAATACGAAATAAGAACACTTTATGAATCAAACTTTTAAAAACACTAAACTTTTTAAGAAAACTTAAAAGACAATAAGCTAGATACTAAATAAGCCAAAAAGCATAACAAGCTTTACGCTTAATCGTATAAAGACTTATATAGGATTATAAAGATAAACTTTTTAATCATATAAACATCAAATTTAAGCAAAATCAAAGATTATAACGGATCAAAAACAACTCAAAAATAAAGAAAGGTAGAAGAAAATTAAGATTAAAAGATTAAACTTGAACTTGTAGATTAAAGATTTCGAAATACAAGATTAAATCAAAGCTTAAACATGAAAGGAAAGAAAAGATGAAGTTCTAGTGAGAGAAAGTTAAACGCTTTCTCTCTCTAAAATTAAAACTAAAGAAAGAAAAATGAAACTAGCTAAATTAAGTAACACCCTCCTAATGTGTCATTAGGAGGGTATATATAGGAGGTGGGGAGTTACATGTGTTGCTTTCTTTCTCTTTCTTTTCGTCTCGACTCGATTTAAATTCTCTTTCTTGACGTCGTCTCGGGATTTTTTGATATAAATTGAACTTGTCTTATAATTTTCTTCTTCTATTAGACTTGAGTTCTTCAACTTCATTAAACTTCCGTCTTTAGACTTTTTCTTCGATAAATCTTCAGAATAGGCCTTGGACTTCCGTTCTTTTTGCACTCTTGATCTTTTGACTTCGTCTTTTCTCGTTTTCTTCGATAAAAGCCCGTGATAACCCGTATTTTCTTCCTTTTTCATATTTTTATCCTGAAACACAATAAAAACACAAACCACGCATAATTCCGACTTTTACGACATAAAATACACGTTTTGGTTTTGTTATTATTGGAAATAAGTGGTAAAAGGATAAGTGTTTTCACACTTATTAAATCTCCTACACTTGACCACTGCAATGCCCTCATGCAATGCATTAATTTCAAAGCATAGATTACATTTCTCATCATAAATAACCCACCTTGGCCTTTATTAAATACGAAACACTAAGGAAACTAAAAGAACAAAATAAGTAAAGAAATCAAAGACTTACATTGGGGTTTTGGTTGTCATGAATGTTTATCATCCTCAAGTTTCACGTTCCCATACCAAGCTTAAAAACGAGATCATTGTTATTATAAGTTAGCAAACTAACACGAACTCATGTGGCCCAATTATTCACTTAGACTCCCTTATTCTTAGGTGTATCTCTTATATTTTAATTTTGTCTTGAATGATCACGAGGATGCATTGCTTGACTTATTTCGATAGTTATTTAGGCTGAAAATAAAGTGGGACGGTTTAATCCATAGTTAGCTAAAGGACAAAATCTTTAAAAACTGCTTCTCGGGACCTCTTAAAGTTCATATCTTGGCATGACTCGCTTCACGATTTGAGACCTTTCTCGGACCGATATTTGGCAGCGACTTCATACTTCGAATCTTGAGAGACGTTCATGAAATTATGGTCTTCTCATCATATTAGGAATTTCTTCACTTGAACTTTTTGAGAGATTCTTCATATTTGGACCACGACTTCTTCATTTTTCTCCAATCTTTATTTTGGACTTTGATATACAATGATCTGCCTCCTTTTAGGACTTGGATCTATTTATCCTCATACCTTGTTAGGGCCTTTTTGGATAGACTTCTCCATGATCTTTTAGGGGAGTATTTGCTTTTCGTCATGTGTCTCGATCCTTCATATTGATTTTTGATAAATGATTCTTCACATCATTTGGGATCTTTAGCAACAAAATGTAGCCCTCATGCCTTGTTAGGGCCTTTTCGGACTCGCCAATCTTCGCATCCCGCTTCAATAAGTTATGCCTTGGCTATGACCTCTAATTAATACCGAGCAAATTTTAAACGATCTTGTGCTAGAAGCTAAGTAACTTTTCAAATCGTACAACCTTATTTATTGCAAATATATTTATTAACAAGCAATGGGAGAAGAAGCTTATAATCAACTCACATAAATTCATGAAAGAGTACCAAACATATAATTGACTCTATCATCTCTCGTTCTCCACAATTTAAAATCTCAAGGAATGACACTCGTGGATGCTTAGCCAATCAAATCAAAGTTTTGGGTTTTCAAGTCATCTATAGGATCTTGCAAACTCTTAGACTCTTTCAAGTTTACTATTCGCATTTTAAAGTTCCCTTGATAAACGACTTTCTAGGATCAATTATAGGAACTTGCGAAAAGTTCTTGTTCTTAACCCGTAAGAGTTAAAACTTTCGCGTTTTAAAGTTCCCTATAGAAAAGCCTAGAAAAGCTTGACTTGAACACGTTAAGGATACTAGCTAGAGTAAGCTTAGATAAGTAAACTCGGGTGTTGATCCCAAACTTAGATCGATTAGCTTTGTGTATACGAGATTAGATCAAGTATAACACGTAGAGAAACCTTTGTTATATGCTTTGTGAATCTAAGTATTATGCGGAATTTAATACTTAAACAAGAACACAAGATGTAAACAAAACTTTCACTTTGATTATCAATGTCGAACTTGCTTACAATGAAAGATGTTTACGAATGAAAAACTTAATGAAAACTTGATATTAAACATTAACCTAAAGGCCTTCTTTTATAGACTAAGAAGCCTTGTACAATAAGCTACGTATCAACTATTCTAGGTAAAGATAAACATAGAAAATACATTGTCGTTTCTATCCTTACTAGAAGTATTCTAGAACATAATAAACGTGTAGCTCACATCTTCCATCAGTGCTTGTCTTCAATCTATCAACGCTTGACTTTAACTTGTCAACGCTTATGCTGTCAGCGCTCACTTTGCTCTTGTCAACGCTTGAGTTGTTCTTGTCAGCGTTCAAGTGATCTGGCCTTAATTTATTCCCAACAATCCTCCCCTAAACTTGATATCCACTCTTATGATCAAGTTTCTGAATAAACATTAAGAACTTGGAGGAGTCTGACAAACCTTATCATATTGGTAATAAATAAATCTGATCAAATTCTTTGCCACATCACTTGTGTAATCTATCTCCAACTGGGTGTCCTTCATCTTTTCCAAAACAGCCTTGGATATGAAATACTGAGCATCTACAAGTAAATACTCAGCAAACTTTGTAGAACTCAAATGGTATACACCAGCAGCTGAATATAACCTCCATTGAAGACCACTGAGATCATCTTCAAGATCCTTCCATATTTCAGGATCTTCTTCTTTTGTCCCACACATTCTTTTGAATGTGGTCCAAAGTTTTATTTCATTAGCTGAAGTTGGTGCTTCAGCCTCATACTTGGTCTCTAGCAACCTCCAAAGGTCCACCAAGTCTTCTCTATCACAACTTGCAAATAAAGATATGAGAGTGGTAAAAGTGTGTACCTCCTTGCCATATCTTCCAATCTTCCAGAATCCACATTCATCTTCATCATAACTCACAATTGGATTCCTGGAATCTAGTGGTAACACATGCACCATATCTGAAGCTTCTAATGGGGAGAGCTTGAGGCTCTTTCTAATAACTGCTTCACTTGGATATAGTTGATTCATATCTTTTGGAAACTCAAGTGTAAATCCCTTCTTCACTGGTCTGGGAACTATCATAGCTTTCTTGATTTCCATCTCTTCTGCAAGTTGCTCCTTTCTTTCATCTGAAAGAAGTCTGAAAGTGTTTTCTTCCTGCACTTTCACCCAAATAGGATAAGCCCTATGTTCCAACTCGTCAAATGTCAAAGCCTTCAGCTTCTCATGTGTCCATCCAACTCCATGACATTTGAGCAACATAAAGTAGAGCTTCCTTCTATCCCTTTTCAACTCAGAGAGAATGTTTGCTTGCCTTGTGCTTCAAAATCACCTTACAATCCTTCTGAACTCTAAGAAGAATCTCCAAACCCCTTATCTGATCTGAAATGGTCAAGTCTGGATTATCCATACAGCTTTCTTCCCAAGAATTGTACATCTGAACCACCTCTGGCATATCAAAATCAATCTGCAACTTTAAATCTCTCAGCTTTTCCCTAGCAAGCTCATCACCATACTCAAGTCTTTCTGGTTCAACAATCATCAGACTTGAATCTGAGCTAGCTCCATCACTTTCTTCTTCAGAAGTCACAACAAATGGTGACTTTTCCTTTTCACCTTGTTCCATCATTTGCTCAGCCAATCTTCTATCAAATTCAACCTGAGCTGCATTCTTTGGAACAATTTCTTCTACCAACTTACCCTTACCCTTATCTGATGGTGCAATTGTTGGTAAGGTAGATGGTAATACCTGAGTAGGAACATCCTTGATGATAGATGATGACTGGAATACATCACCTCCATATGCAGATCTGTCAACGCCCAAATTTCCTCTATCAGCGCCCAAAATACTTCTATCAGCGTCCAAACTTGTCTTGTCAACGCTCAAATATTTTCCCTCAGCGCCTTATGTAACCTCTCTCAACATATCTGTAAATGATAAATTTAAATTGGTTGGAGAGATCAAGGACGTATCAAAACCTGTTTGTTCCTTCTAAGTAGTAAGAGCTTCAACAACATCCAATGATTGACCATCTTGACTGCTCTTATCACTCAGATTTCTTTGATCTTCCTCCCCTTTGGAAGACTCCTCCATACCTCCCTTTGCATGAGCACTCTCCAAAACAACAATCCTCTCTCAATTCCTTGAGTTCAAGGCCTTGGTTACTGACAATTTGTACCAAGTCTGCATTCTGCTTTTGCAAGCTAATGCAGACAGCCGTCAATTCCAAAAGAGTCATTGGTTCCAGTCTGCCCTCTTCTGAAATGGGGATTTGACCTCCCAAGTCAGGTTCATTGGGCATGGATGAGGACTTAATTATGGTGGGACTGCCTTGGCCAGCTTCTAAGCTAGAACCAATAGTCCCAGCCTCATCCAGGTCACCAGCCACACTTGTGGTGGTGGTTCTCTCTGCTTCATGGCTAGGACCACCAGAGGAGAACACTCCAGCAGTCCTTTGGCGTTTAAACAACCTATATTCAGGTGGTGTGGAAGATGGGGTGGAAGAAGGTGTAGATGCGGGTTGGTTAAGGGGTGTTTGAGATTGTGATGGTTGGGTGTCAGCGTTGGAAATAGGCACATCAACGCCCACATTAGATATGTCAGCGTCAAAGGGTTCTTGGTCTATTTGCATTTGGTCAGGTGAGGGTAAAGGTTCAGGGATAGGTTCAAGTTGTGGGTGAGGTTCAATATGAGGTTGGGGGTCTGGTTGGGGTTGTGCTGCTGCAATAACAGCAAGCATGGCTGGGGTTAAAGGTAGGTCTCTATGAGGTGGTGAATTCATCTTGGTAAAAATAGCTTTCTTTTGTTCAGGGATTTTATAAAAGTCATTGTGATCCCTTGAACAATATCTTTGAGCATCAAAAATCATTTGCAGAAAACGGGGATAAGCTAAAGTCATTTTTGTCCCCTTGTTTTTACACATTCCTTCAAAAATCATTTTAGACCAGTTATCTTTTTGCCCTGTTGCAATACACACAATATCAGTTGCAATGGATCTATTGATCTCATTGTGTGCAGTACATTTGGGACTCAAACATTGAAGGAGAATGTGAATGAGGTACTTCCAGGCTGGGGGAAATTCCTGCTTATGGTACTTGTTAAGAGTACCTTCATCAGGAATAGGGTATCCCAAAGCCCTAAGCCCTTGTTCTATTTCAGTTATGGGAAGAATGGTTATACCATCAGCATCATCAAGATGCAAGGCCTGGCGTACCAAGGCCTCAGTAACCACCCAAGATCTCCCATGAACAATAGAAGTTAATGTGGTCACTCCATTAACTGTTGAGGAACTGACAGTGTTCCAAAACTGTTTAATGTGTGTGACTGGAATGAGTGGTGCATGAGAAAGAGCATACCTTAATGGGGATGCGTTCAAATACGCCACCATTTGTGTGTATTGAGGGAACAAAGTATTATCAGCAACAAGATAAGCAATCATGTTGTGTTGAGACTTGAACCCCAAATCCAATTCTGCTGAGTTAAATCTTGGTGCCATTGATGAAAGCTGTTAATTTGAAGTATAAAAGATGAAGGTTGATAAGAGAAAAGTGTTAGACAAGAATTATAGATACCCTGTTTAAAAATAGGAGCCAAATTTATAGGAGTGGATGAATGCATGTGATTGGCCCAAAAATAGGCAAAGATTTTCAAAAACTAATCATGAAAATATTGAAAAAGATATAAGTTATCTCATGCATTTAATGAAAGTAACAACTCCTAAAATTACGGCTTGAAAATATGTCAAAAAGTAACAACTGGGTAGGTCCCATTGAGTGTCAACGGTCAAATATAACCCATCAACGCCCAACGGCTATAATCTTGTCAACGTTCGCCTAAAGCCATGTCAGCGTCCAATTTGGTCACAACAACGCTTGGAAAAATCTTGTCAGCGTCCAAAAATAAAATTGTTTTTAAAAAGTGAAAAATGACCTTAACAAGTAATTTATCCTAGAGAAAATAACCAAAAGCTGATAATTATTATAGGGCGGCAAGCACTGTCCAGTTATGCACACTTGCATAAGCAAGATAGACATAACAGTCCTCTAGTGTCCCTTGCTAACCAAAATTCTTAACAACCAAGTTACCTTGTAAAATCCTTGTTACTCCCAGGTAAATCCCATATCAAAATGATTCCCAAGTCTCCCAACAGACCACAACCAATTCTAGGCCAAAAATGTCTTGGCAGCATGCAAAGTTGATATACTATACATGCTACAGTGCCTCATGGTTTAGTAAAACTAACCCATACTCACCTGTGGACACAATCTAGAATTGTGATAAGAGTATCATAAGGATACCCAAAAATCCTAAAGGTTCCTAAAACCTCCCCTTAAACAAAGATACAAAGAGTTTGCTAAAAATATGCATGAACATAAAAAATTTATGTCAAGATAGGAATGAAACATTCCAACCATCATCCATAAACAAAAACATGTCCAAATGCTTCTCCTTTGATCCATAAGCAACTCTGTATCCAATGGTATACTGCTAACACCATCTGCACATTTAGATTGAAAACCACAAAACTAACATTGTTGCTGACAACGCCCCGATAACACATAACAGCGTTGAAGGAAGCTTTGTCAGCGTTAAACAATTATATTTGCTAACAACGTTGCAAAAACACTTATCAGTGTTCAAACAACCTTTGTAAGTGTTAGAAAAATATAGTGGAAAATCTAAATTATCAATAAGACCAATAATAATAATAATGCATCATCCTGTACATACTTTTACAAAAATAATCCAAAACACATACTTAAGTGAGATTAACCATTCCAATACTTGTTACCAAGTACTGAAATCTTCCAGTATCAAAAGGTTTAGTTAATAAATCTGACACATTTTCCTCAGTGTCAACCCTATCTGGTTGTATTAAACCTTTCTCAAAGCAATCTCTTATAAAATGGTGTCTAATTTCTATGTGTTTAGTTTTAGAATGATGCACAGGATTCTTAATGATGCATAAAGTACTATTATTGTCAACAAATATCTTAGTATGCATGAAGTTATACCCATAATCCAACAGCTGGTTCTGAATCCACAACACTTGACCACAACATGCTGCTGCAGCCACATATTCTGCTTCAGTTGTAGAGTTAGCCACCATTGTTTGTTTCTTGCATTGCCAAGATATTAATCTGCTCCCAAGAAATTGACATCCACTAGTTGTGGATTTCCTATCAAACTTGTCACCACCATAATCACTATCTGAATATGCAATCAGCTCCAATGGTGAATCTTTTGGGTACCACAAACCAAGATCTGGATAACATCTTAGATACCTAAAGATTCTCTTCACAGCATAAAGGTGACATTCTTTGGGAGTCACTTGATGGCGTGCACATGCACACACAGCAAACATGATATCAGGTCTGGAAGCAGTAAGATACATCAAGGATCCAATCATGGATCTATAATGCCTGACATCAACATCTTTCCCATCTCCAATCTTTCCCCAAGGGTGTTCTCTATCCATAGGAGTAGAAGCCCTCTTTTCATGTGGAGAAAAGCCAAACTTCTTCAAGATTTTAGCAACATATTTGTCTTGGGAGATGAAGATACCATCTTCTTTCTGCTGAACTTGTAAACCAAGAAAGAAGTTCATCTCCCCCATAGCACTCATCTTGAATTTGTCTGTCATGAGCTTGGAGAAATCCTCACTCATCTTTGGATCAGTAGACCCAAAAATGATATCATCAACATAGACCTGCACAAGCAACACATCTTTGCCTTTTTTCTTTGTAAATAGTGTCTGATCTATGGTGCCCCTCTTGAAGCCATTGTCCACCAAATAGGTAGACAAAGTACCATACCATGCTTTAGGGGCTTGATGAAGGCCATACATAGCCTTTTTGACTCTATACACTTTGTCTGGATGCTCAGAATCCTCAAAACCAGGAGGTTGCATGACATAAACTTCCTCAACTATGGTGCCATACAAGAATGCACTCTTTACATCCATTTGATAGACTGTGAAGCCCATGCAAGATGCATAGGCTAGAAAAATCCGAATAGCTTCAATCCTTGCAACTGGTGCAAAGACTTCTTCATAGTCTATCCCCTCCTCTTGTGTATAACCTTGAGCCACTAACCTTGCCTTGTTTCTGACCACAATACCTCTTTCATCTCTTTTGTTCCTGAGAACCCATCTTGTCCCTATTGGTCTGACATATCTAGGACAATCAACCAGCTCCCAAACATCCTGAATAGCAAATTGGTGAAGCTCATCCTGCATTGCTTCCACCCAACTTGGTTCTTTGAGAGCATCAAATATCTTCTTGGGTTCTTCTTGTGACAGAAAACATGCAAACAAACATGCTTGTACAAGAGGGGTATCAACCTTCTTGTGTATATTGGCAATAAATCCACCAAGACTTTGATGGGATCTTCTTGTCTGAACTGGAGTCATAACATCACCAATGATCTGAGATGGCGGGTGATTCTTCATTGTGGAAGTGAGAACTCCTCCTTCAAAAAGTCTGGTGTCCTCAACTTCACGCTCCATGTTGCCAATATCTTCTTCATCAGACTCTCTTTGATCAACAAGGATCTCTTCATTAACTCTGGAAGGTCCTCCTTGTTCAAAAGTGGAAGAGAAAAGATGTGCAAAGGTGTTGTCAACGTCTGAACCTTGTTTGTCAGCGCTTGGGCTAACAACGCTTGAGCTGTTGTTGTCAACGTCTGAGCCATCAACGTCTGAATTGGTCTTGTCAGCGCTTGATTTTCCTTTGTCAGCGCCTGAAGAACCATGCATGTTTGTATCTGGTGGTATTTGGAAACCACCATTATCTTGTCCAGCAGCAGCAGCAGCAGCAAAAGCATCAGTCCAAATGGGAATTGTGACATATTCAAATGTAGGAGATGCCTTTTCTGCTTGTGATCCAACCCTTTCATCAACCTGTGTTCCTGAAACATGAACAACTTGTTCCTCCACAACATTTGAAGTTACCTTCACAATGTCTGGATTAGTGACAGGCATATAATTTAAAGTTCTAGATAAGGGTTCCAAATCAAACAACCAATTAGGACCACTTTCAGGATCACTAGGTTTATTCTCTAAGAACCTAACATGTACTCTTTCAACAATACGTTTGTCCTCCTTAAGATAAACCCTATAACCCTTGCTTTGTACTGAATACCCCATGAAGTAACCTTCATCACCTTTTGCACTAAATTTCCCTAAGGCATCACTAGTGTCTAAGACTACTACATGACATCCAAAAGGTCTAAGAAAACCAATATTAGGTTTTCTTCCCCAAAGTAACTCATAAGGTGTCTTGTTCTGAATTTTGTTAACCAATGCTCTATTTTGCACATAGCATGCTGTGTTAACAGCTTCAGCCCAAAAGGCTATGGCAACATTGTTCTGGCTGCTTCAATTAGGGTTCTATTCTTCCTTTCAGCAACCCCATTTTGTTGTGGGGTTCTAGCAATACTGAACTGCCTAGTAATTCCCTTCCTGGCACAAAAATCATCTAGCTTCTTGTTCCTAAATTCTCCACCATTATCACTCCTAAGCATCTTAACCTCATTGCCAGACCTTTTCTCAATCTGAGTGATAAATTCAATAAGAACATCAGCTGTGTCACTCTTCATAGCTAGAAAGAATGTCCAAGTAAACCTAGAAAAGTCATAAGTGATAACAAAACAATATGACTTGCCATTCAAACTTTCTATATTAGTTGGACCAAAGAGGTCCATGTGAAGCATATGAAGAGGTCTGGAACTAGTATGCACCTGCTTGGACTTGAATGAGACCTTGTGCTGCTTGCCTTTAAGACATGCAACACAAGAGTGGTCATTGTGGAAGGCCTTTTCAGGCAAACCATCAACTAAACCAAGCCTCACAAGTCTATTTATATTTTTAAAGTTTATGTGCCCTAGTCTCCTGTGCCACAAATTACTTTCATCTACTGAGGCCTTAGCATAAAAACAAGACATATTTGTATTCACTTTAATCCCATTTAAATTCACATTGTATATGTCCTTATGCCTAGGTGTTCTATACTCAATATACTTCTCATCAGGGATCTTAAAACCCTTGCTTAACACCAAACACTCAGTATCAGTGAAAAGAACCTTATTTTTGTTATCACACACTTGTGATACACTAAACAGATTATAGTCCAGTTCTTTTACCAGGAAGACATTCTCAAAACGTAGATTATTGGTGATAAGGGTTCCTTTTCCTGTGATGGTTCCATAGCCCCCTCCAAAGTATACCTTATCACCATCTTTAATAGGAGAGAAATTCGTCAGATAGTCTTCCTTTCCTGTCATGTGCCTTGAGCATCCACTATCCCAATATCCATAATCATTGATCTGCTTTTGAATGCCCTGCACATAAAGAAAACAATTTAGTTTTCTTTGGGAACCCAAGTCTCAGAAGACTTGGATTCATCTGGTTGTTCAATAAGAACAGACTTAGTTCTCACAACAACCCCATTCTCATCCTTTTTAGGATGAACTACCCAGTTAACCCCAATTGGTTTTGTAATGACTTTTGAAATATAATTAAACCTGTTGCAAGTCATTGAAATTCCATTGTTATTAGGGTTTTGATCTTTCTTGGGTCTCCATGTTAAGCTTGAAGAATCTTTAGACCCCTTACCTTGTGGCTGCAAATACTTAGGTCTGGTCACGTTTCTGTCAGCGTTGGATTTTGTCCTGTCAACGCTGAATTTACCCTTATCAGCGTTGAACCTAGGGTTTGCTACAGGAACCCATTGTCTATTTGACCAGGTATTTGTCTTTTGAAAAGGTCTTTGTCCATGAGTGTTAGACCTTCTAGTAAAGAATGGGGCTGGTCTAATCACTTGTGGACTTTGCTGCACACAAGGTCTGGGTCTGACAACGTTTGACTTCTTAACAACGTTGACTTTCTTCCTATCAGCGCTGAAATTGTTCCTATCAGCGCTGGCTTTGGGAGCGTTGACACATTTGTATGCCAAATGTGAAAAGCTACCACAAGTATAACAGGCTTTCTTAGACACATACTTAGGTCTAGAATTAAAGAAACCTGTTCCATGATTGTTAACTTGGCTCTTGGGTGACCTATTATTTCTATACATCTCTGCATATTTAATGGTAGGTCTTCTAACAGTGTTGGAGCCTAGGTCAACAGCTTCACCAGTAGCTGGGTGAGTAACCTTAATGGGTGGGGATTCAATGGGACTTTCACACAGCAACCCTCCCTTAACAAATAAAGTAGGGTTAGCTTTCTTCCACTCATTTAGGTCAGTAAGTTTTTGTTGATACTCTTCTACTGGGGTGACAACTCTTGGTGGAGGAATGAATTCCTCTTCTTGGCATTCTGGAATACCAGTCCAAGATAAATCCTTTCTAAGGACACCATAGAAGTCACCAGCTGGTGGTGGAACCAGAGAGTAATCATTCTCATTCATCCCAAGCCCAGTCATATCCTTAGGATCTCTTTGTTTAGCTACACAGTCTCCTAGGGCTTGGGTGGCTCTATCAAATCTTTGAATCTTGAGGTCAACATTATCTTTATTCTTAATGGCCTCATCTAACTTAGCTTGTAGGTCTTTATTGACTTTTGACATGATATTTCTAATATCCATACTACCCTCTAGCTCATGTTTTAAGATGTTTATCTTATCTTTTAAATCAAATTCCATTTTCTTGTATTCAGAAACGGTTTTCTTAGTTTCAGTAAGAGCTAGTTGGTAATTGGATAATTTACACCTTTCAGTGCTCATATCCTCTTTTAGTTTTAACACCTCTTTGTTAAGTCTGTCAGTGTTTAACCTACAACCTTTTCTACAAAAAGCATCATCATATACCTCATTATCAGATGAAGAGGAGGAGTGTGCCATGAGAGCATATTCAACATGCTCTTCTTCTTCAATATCAGCAATCAAAGCTTTGTCCTCTTCAACATCCTTAGCCAGATAGTTCCAATCCCATCCAGTACCATCAATTCCTTGAACTGCAACCATGGCTTTGGAGTCTTGAGCTTTAACAACCTGGCTTGAGGGTTTACCAGCATCAGATCTTCTAGGAGATCTGCATTCCCTCATGAAATGCCCCATGCGATGGCAGTTGTAGCACTCAACTTTGGATTTATCAAATCCAACAGTGTCTTTAGCATTGAAGGTCATCTTTATCTTGAACCTTCTATTCCATCTATTTACTCTTATACTAGCAAGAGCCATGTTCCACTTGATGTCCATCTCTTCCAAGTGTTCATCACTTATCTGCTCAAGGTCCTCATATGTAATCACTGAACCATTGGGCAAAGAAGCAATGTAAGCACAAACAGTATCCAAATCCAAACCAGCAGGTTTAACTCTTGGGGAGTCATTTATGAATGTGTCAGCGTCTGAAAAGGAGACGTTGACAGGACTTGTCCCAGCGCTGACAAATGATGATCCAGTAACTGGATGCATGAAAGAGTCCTGCTGATTGAATTGACCTTTACTATGAGAGAAGAAGGCCATGTTGTTGGTGCTAGCTTTGCTTGAAAGATTTTCATCTTCCAACAGTCTTAGTTTGTTGTAGATGTCATCAAACGAAGAGCTCTTGTGAGTATTATTGGCAAGAATAGATCTTACCTCAATCTTCCATGTCTCACCAAGACTTTTCAGAAAAGTAGAATTGATGTCAATATCACCAACTTGTGTCCCCATGAAGGACAATTTGCTTGTGATGTCAAGCAATCTGCTTCTCACACTGCTCAGTTTCTCATTGGGCTGAGCTTTGAAGACAGCATAATCATGCAGAAGTTGCTTTTTCTTTTCTTCCTTAGTTTCTGCATTACCACCATATGCAACTTCAATTGCTTCCCAAAGATCCTTTGCAGATTCATAGCTCCTATATTTGTGCTGATTTTCTTGTCCCAAAGACACTTTCAGAATATTTAGGGCTTTCATGTCAGCCCTTTTCTTTGCAATATCTTCAGCACTTACAGCTCTACCATCCCCAGGTTTTTCTTTCTTATCTTCATCAGGACATCCTTCAACAGCTGTTCTTGTTGCAATGGCATTCAGAATCTTTTGAGCTTTATTGAATGAGTTTCCATATTCAATAATGTCCCAGAGTGTGTAGTCAAAGATTCCAAGATATTGTTCAAAGTTGAACCTCCATAGGTCAAAGTTGGTTGCATCAAGCATGGGAATCTTGATGTTTGGTAAGGATGAGGAGGAGGAGGTTATTGCTTCAGACATGATATTTTTAGGGTTTTGAGAAAATTAGGGTTTTGGTGTTCGTGTGTCGTTCTGGTGTTCTTCAAAGATCAAAAGTTCCTCAACAAGCTCTGATACCACTTGTTGATCCCAAACTTAGATCGATTAGCTTTGTGTATACGAGATTAGATCAATTATAACACGTAGAGAAACCTTTGTTATATGCTTTGTGAATCTATGTATTATGCGGAATTTAATACTTAAACAAGAACACAAGATGTAAACAAAACTTTCACTTTGATTATCAATGTCGAACTTGCTTACAATGAAAGATGTTTACGAATGAAAAACTTAATGAAAACTTGATATTAAACATTAACCTAAAGGCCTTCTTTTATAGAATAAGAAGCCTTGTACAATAAGCTACGTATCAACTATTCTAGGTAAAGATAAACATAGAAAATACATTGTCGTTTCTATCCTTACTAGAAGTATTCTAGAACATAATAAACGTGTAGCTCACATCTTCCATGAGTGCTTGTCTTCAATCTATCAACGCTTGACTTTAACTTGTCAACGCTTATGATGTCAGCGCTCACTTTGCACTTGTCAACGCTTGAGTTGTTCTTGTCAGCGTTCAGGTGATCTGGCCTTAATTTATTCCCAACATCGGGTTGAGTCAAAATATTCACGACTTTGAAAATTTTAAAACCACTTTATTAAACTTTTAGTTTAGCAAGGAGAGTAAATAAGATAACAAAGGAAAATACTACTATACTACTAGGCCAAAATAGATTAAAAATTTTGAAAAATGTCGAAAAATTAGATTTTCCGGTTAAAATGAGGAAAAATTCATGGAAAAGCCCACTTACTTCGATAGAAGTCCCCCTACACTTGATATAAACATTGTCCTCAATGTTTAAGCATGTGGGAGTAAACTCCCCTACACTTAGGACATTGTGCACTTTGTTTAAATCTTGCTAAGGAAAGGACAACTAGAGTGATTTCAATGTGAACATATGAGATATGAAATATTGAATCACGATAGTTTAGGATAGAACCGGGAAGACGGGTACACGGGATCACGGTTCGTCAAAAGTCATCGAGAATGAATCTTTGAAGCTTTAATCCCTGCACATCATAAGAAACAAGACAACAAACACATACGGTGCTCCCCCTACACTTATTATGAATACGGTAAAGGATAGATCAACGGGTTGCCTCCCGAGAAGCGCTTGTTTTTGTTAACCGAGTCACGAGCCTGACTCGAACCAGAATTAACTCAAGGGAAACATGGTGAGGGATGGAATCATCTCATGAGAGATGTCCTAACCAAAGTACAGCTTCACGCGCTGGCCATTCACTTTGAAATTGGGCCCATTTGGCTGAGAAAGCTCAATGGAGCCATAAGGGAAAACTTTGGCGACGATGAATGGACCAGAACAACGGCTCTTCAGCTTGCCTGAGAAGATCTTCAACCGAGAGTTAAAGAGTAAAACTTGATCACCAACGTGGAACTCTCGGTTCTTAATCCTTGAATCATGGATGATCTTGGTCTTCTCCTTGTAGATCAATGAATTCTCATAAGCTTGATTCCGCAGTTCATTTAGCTCGTTGAGTTGAATCTTCCGAAGATCACCGGCTTTGCTGATGTTAAAATTGGCCCACTTCAAGGCCCAGTACGCCTTATGTTCCAGCTCAATAGGGAGGTGGCATGCCTTCCCGTACACAAGACGATATGGAGTACAACCAATCGGCGTCTTATATGCGGTACGGAAAGCCCACAAAGCATCATCTATCTTATCAGCCCACGAGGCATGATGCTCTCCCAAAGAACGCTCAAGAATTCGCTTCAATCCACGGTTAGATATCTCTGCTTGACCATTTGTTTGAGGATGATAAGCGGTGGAAAGACGGTGATTGACACCTTACTTAGCCATGACTCGAATAAATTGATCATTTCAAAAATGAGTCCTGTGGTCACTGATGATAGCACGAGGAACACCAAATCGAGCAAAAAGTTGCTTTAGAATGTTCACAACCACCCTCGCATCGTTCGTAGGGAGAGCCTTAGCTTCAACCCATTTGGATACGTAGTCAACAGCTTCAAGGATGTACTTGTTCCCTTTAGATGATGGAAATGACCCCATAAAGTCGATACCCCATACATCAAAGATTTCACATTCTTGTATGAAATTTTGAGGCATCTCATCTTTATGTGTGATATTGACTTGGCGTTGGCAAGCATCACAATGTTTAACCATTTCATGAGCGTCATGATAAATGGAGGGCCAATAGAATCCATAGTCGAACACTTTCTTCGCGGTGTAATTAGGACCAAAGTGACCACCGGTGGGTCCTTTATGGCAAGCTTCAAGGATTAGTAACGCTGTCGGCCCATCAACACATCGACGAATGACAAGCTCCGCACATTGTTTGAAAAGGTAAGGGTCATCCCAAAATAGTGTTCAATGTCTTTAAAGAACTTTTTCTTTTGTTGGGACGTTAACCCTTCCCTGAGAATTCCACCTACCAAGTAGTTTGCAATGTCCGCAAACCACTGGGTGTCATCAAGATTGGAATTGATAGACATTAAGGCCTCAAGGGGAAAAGAGTCATTGATCTCTTGATTCGGATGATCCCCTTGATAAGGATCCTCAAGTCTACTTAGATGATCCGCGGCTAGGTTTTCGGCTCCCTTTTTGTCACGAATTTTGATTTTAAATTCTTGAAGAAGCAAAACCCAACGAAGAAGTCTTGGCTTGGAATCTTGTTTAGTTAACAAGTACTTCAACGCGGAATCATCGGTGTACACGATTGTGCTGGAAAGGATAAGATAGGGGCAGAATTTTTTAAAAGCATACACCACAGCTAAAAGCTCTTTTTTGGTAGCATAATGGATTGGTTGGAAGTGTTTGTTCACTCTTTGGCCCAAGACCACTCCAATAGCAAAGTCGCTAGCATCACACATCAATTCAAAAGGTAGCTCCCAATTAGGGGTAACCAAGACCGGTGCCTTAGTTAGCTTGTCCTTAAGAAGATTGAAGGATTCAAGACACTCTTTAGAAAAGATAAAGGGAGTATCTTTTTCCAAGAGGTGGGTCATCGGGGAGCGATTTTAAAAAAATCCTGAATGAATCGACGATAGAAGCCCGCATGAACAAGTAAACTTCTCACACCCTTCACGGTTGAAGGTGGAGGTAATTTGGCTATGACATCCACTTTAGCACGGTCCACTTCAAGACCGGCTTTTGAGATTTTATGTCCAAGCACAATGCCTTCTTTTACCATAAAATGGCATTTTTCCAAATTTAGAACAAGGCGAGTGTCTTCACACCTCTTAAGCATGCGTTCCAAATTGGCAAGGCAAGAAGAGAAGGAATCACCATAGACCAAGAAATCATCCATGAAGACTTCCATAGTTTCTTCAACCATGTCATGGAAGATAGCCATCATACACCTTTGGAAAGTCCCAAGAGCATTGCATAAGCCGAAAGGCATTCGTTTGTAAGCAAATGTTCCATAAGGACAAGTGAATGTGGTTTTCTCTTGGTCATTAGGATCGATGGGAATTTGAAAATACCCGAAGAAACCGTCTAAAAAGCAATAATAGTCATTACCCGCTAGACGCTCGAGCATTTGATCCATAAAAGGAAGGGGAAAATGATCCTTTCTCGTAGCATCTGTGAGTTTGCGATAGTCTATACGAACTCTCCACCCTGTAACGAGACGAGTAGGAATCAACTCGTTGTTTTCATTGGGGACAACGGTGATTCCGCCTTTCTTAGGCACAAAATGGACAGGACTAACCCATGGTGAATCTGAGATAGGGTAGATCATTCCCGCATCAAGAAGTTTGATAACCTCTTTTTTGATAACGTCATGGATCTTAGGATTCACCCTTCTTTGGTTTTGAATAGTGGGTTTAAAGTCGTCCTCCATGAGAATTTTATGTGTGCAAAGGTGAGGATCAATTCCACGAATATCGGAGATTTTCCAAGCAATCGCTTTCTTATGATTCTTCAGCACGGTGATAAGTCGAGATTTTTCATCCTCTTTCAAGTACTTTGCGATGATGACGGGTGACTTCATATTGTCGTCAAGGAACACGTATTCGAGATGAGACGGTAGATCCTTAAGCTCTAAATCCGGAGGATTTTCGATGGAAGGCGTAGTCAAATTCGGTTCATCGATAGAGATTTCCTTAGGAGATGGTGGAGAAATATGGTTCTCATTGAGAATTTTCTCAATGGTACGAATGTCTTCATCCCAATCGGTGGGAGAATCGTCATATTTTAAATCCACGTCTCCCAAAGTTGCTTCAAATTCTTTGAAAAGGAAATCACTTTCTCCAAATGGAGTTAGTGATGGGGCAATAGAGGCAACGGTCTCAACAATGGGTAGAGAAGAAGAACCACTTTTACAAGCGTCTTTGAAATGTTCTTCACAAGCCTCATCAAGAATGTCAATGAAATTAACACTCTCGTTTTCCGAAGGCTGCTTAGAAAGTTTACCCATGTTGAAGACGATTTTATCGTCACCAACTCTCATGATTAATTCGCCCACGACTACATCAATGAGAGTGCGACCGGTCCTCAAGAATGGACGTCCAACGATTAATGAAACACGGGGATCCACCTTGTATTCGACAACAACGAAATCGGCGGGGAAAGTGAATTTGTTAACTCCAACGAACACATCCTCGGCTATCCCCACGGGATAAGCAACCGATCGGTTAGCTAATTCCAATGTCATATGAGTGGGGACTAGCTCGGGTAAAGATAATTACTTCCACACGGACAATGGCCTAAGATTGATACTCGCACCGAGATCCGCCAAAGCCATACAATTCTCTACACCCGGAAAATTACAAGGAATAAGGAATCGACCGGGATCTCCTAACTTAACTGGAAGTTTTCTCAAAAGAACGACAGAACAATTCTCATTTAATTGGGTATTGGCGATGTCGAGCATATTTTCCTTATCACATAAAAGATCCTTAAACATCTTCGCATATTTAGGCATGTGAGCGAGAGCCTTAGCAAAGGAGATGTTGAAATTCAGTTTTTTAAATATTTTGAGAAAGTTAGAAACCTGAATACCATCCTTGTTCTTCAACTTCTCTTTCCTCAACCTTAAGGGATAAGGTATATTGGGTTGAGATGAAGGCTTTGGAATGGAATTCTCACTCACATCCTTGGGTGGTGAGGGGTAGAAGTGGAAGGTGGAGGAACCGGTTTTGGAACCGAAGGTGTGGTAAAAAATTGAGGTATCGGTGGGACAGAAGGTATAGACGAAGGGATAACGGGTGGTATATCACAAGTAGAAGGAATCTCGGGTCCTTGGTTAGTTGGTGAAGAAGAAGGTTCAACGATGATCTTACCGCTCCTAGTAGTGATGGCATTAACGTTGGCCCTAGGATTGGTCACGGTGTTAGAAGGGAGAGTACCTTGGGGTGGGCCTTGAGGATTAATTGCTTGATATATTTGCATAAATTTTCTATCACTCGATTCTTGCATAGCATACATGATTTTCTCTTGATCACTCAACTTATCAGTCAACTTTTGAAGAACCAATTCCATTGAAGGTGAATTCGTGTTTTGCCCTTGATTTTGAAAACCTTGGTTTGGATATTGTTGTTGATAAGCGTTGTTATTATTAAAACCTTGGTTAAAGTTGTTATTTTGAAACCCTTGGTTTTGCCCATTAAAAGTCCCTTGATTTTGACTATGAAAATTCCCTTGATTTGAGTTATAATTCCTTTGATTATTAGAAGAATTCCCTTGGTAGTTACTTCTTTGGCCTTGGTTCCTTGGTGGGTATTGTGTGTTGTTCAATTGAGGTGGTGGTGGTCTATTATGGGATTGAAAACCGGGTGGTGAAAGGAAGTTATTCGAACGATAACTAAGCAAATTGCGGTCACCTTGAGGACGAGCTTGATAGCCTCCCATAGAAAAGTTACCTTTAGCGGCATACACATTTTCCGGATTGTCATGAGTAGAAGGACAATCGGTGTATGAATGAGAATCCCCGCAAATCTCACAAGATGTTGCTACAACTTTAGCTTGTTGAAATCGGTTAGTAGCTAAAAGTTGCATATTTTTGCTCATTTCGACTATTGCGCGGGTCATTTCGGTCATATCAGGGTTTGACGAAGTAGAAGAAACATTGACTCTCGGGTTTGATCTTTAGGATGCGGATGAATCCCATTTTTTGTGGTGAGTGGTCATGTTCTCTATAAGATCTCTACACTCCTCAGGTCTTCTCTTCATGAATGTACCACCGGCGGCAGCATTAATCGTATCACGGTCACGAAAAGTTAAACCATTATAAAAGGTATCAATCAAAGTAACGGGGAGCATGTTATGGTTCGGACAACGGTCGATCAAGACATTATAACGTTCCCAAGCATCGAAAAGCGACTCATCAGGTTCTTGAGTAAATGCACTGATTTGGTTGCGAAGACTAGTGACCATGGATGGTGGAAAGTAGCGCGATAAAAATTTTTTAGTCATGTCATTCCATGTATGAATTGAGTTTTTTGGAAGACGATTAAACCATTTCTCGGCATGGTGGGATAAAGTGTGTGGGAAGAGATGTAGGCGAAGGAAATCCATAGTAACACCGGGAAGTTTCATGCTTTGGGTGACGGTAATGAATTTGTCGAGGTGTTTGTTGGCATCATCATCGGGTAATCCTCGAAAAGGACAAGCGTTTTGAACTTGTTGGATCATGTGATGCTTCAACGAAAATTCAGGAGCCGTGATTTGCATCGGTGCAATCGGTCCTCCACGTCCGTTCATGGTTGGTTGACAAAGCTCCTCCATTGTTCGTAAGTCGGGTGGGGGAACATTGTTGTTGTTGTTATTTTTATTCAAATTGAGTAGAGGTGAATTGTTATTGTTGTTATGCACACCAGCCGTATCTAAATCACAACAAGTCTCGGGCTCAGAATAAGATGAAGATCTAGTACGCATACACCTGCAAAAGAGAAAGATACCAAAGAAACAGAGAATATATATGGACTTGTAAAAATAAAATCTTTTTGGTGCAAAACTTTGGAAAATAAAAGCTTTTTATGATTTTTTAATGTTTTTGTATTTTTGATATTTTTTATTTTTTTATGGATTTTTGAAAAATTTTAGCAAGGAAAATAACGTTCACGAGTGAACGGATCCAAAAATTCAACGCGTCTCTCACAAAAAACCTTGAATCTTAACGAAAAGAGCTGGCAGCGGCGCCATTTAATAACTGGATTTTACTCAGTTTTAAAAATTGTTCGTTGAAATCGGTTCAATTTGAATTGATTACAAGTAATTAGTGCGACTCAGTCGTTCTTGGTGGAAAAATAAATGGTTTGGTTATCTATTTTAAACTAAAAGTAAATATGAAAATGTCGTTGAGTAAAATAAAAGCTTTAAAAATTAAACTAAAAATTACTAGAAAAACACTTGGTAAAAACAGAGATTTCGGGAAGCGTGCAATTTTTGGAAATTAAAACGTAATGAATTTAAAAATTGAAAACTTTGTAAAACGAAAAACTTATCGGAATGTTCGTGTCGGAATGTCATCTAAATGTTACTGTCGGAATGTATCAAAGATGAAACCATTGGAATAAGTGAAAGTAACTTCTATCGGAATAATCTATATGAATGTCTAGTATCGGAATCCAAGGTATCGGAATACAAGAAATCAACTCTGTCGGAATGTTCAAAGTATCGGAATAATAAGAATTCTATCGGAATAAGGCTAACAAAAATTGGGCAGAGTTTGGTCTTAATATAACCTTAAGACCCGTCGCAATATACGATCGCAATGAGCGATCGCAATCACGATCGGAATAAGGGATCTGAATACACTTGATCGCAAAGTAAAACCCTAAGGATTATTGCGATCACAAAGAACACGTGTGAATGTACCGTCAGAATAATAGAAACCCTATGATGGTGATGGAAATGACACGATATTCGTATGATGAGCATAAGCTAATAAACTAATAAGCACTTTAAACAAGAACACTTAACCGAAACTTAACCGAAACTTAACCAACTCAATAAGCACAAATTTGAAAACTTTTAAAATACGAAATAAGCAAACTTTATGAATCAAACATTCAAAAACACTAAACTTTTTAAGAAAACTTAAAAGACAATAAGCTAGATACTAAATAAGCCAAAAAGCATAACAAGCTTTAAGCTTAATCGTATAAAGACTTATATTGGATTAAAAAGATAAACTTTTTAATCACATAAACATCAAATTTAAGCAAAATCAAAGATTATAACGGATCAAAAACAACTCAAAAATAAAGAAAGGTAGAAGAAGATTAAGATTAAAAGATTAAACTTGAACTTGTAGATTAAAGATTTCGAAATACAAGATTAAATCAAAGCTTAAACATGAAAGGAAAGAAAAGATGAAGTTATAGTGAGAGAAAGTTAAACACTTTCTCTCTCTAAAATTAAAACTAAAGAAAGAAAAATGAAACTAGCTAAATTAACTAACACCCTCCTAATGTGTCATTAGGAGGGTATATATAGGAGGTGGGGAGTTACATGTGTTGCTTCCTTTCTCTTTCTTTTCGTCTCGACTCGATTTAAATTCTTTCTCTTTCTCGACGTCGTCTCGGGATTTGTTAATATAAATTGAACTTGTCTTATAATTTTCTTCTTCTATTAGACTTGAGTTCTTCGACTTCATTAAACTTCCGTCTTTAGACTTTTTCTTCGATAAATCTTCAGAATATGCCTTGGACTTCCGTTCTTTTTGCACTCTTGATCTTTTGACTTCGTCTTTTCTCGTTTTCTTCGATAAAAGCCCGTGATAGCCCGTGTTTTCTTCCTTTTTCATATTTTTATCCTGAAACACAATAAAAACACAAACCACGCATAATTCCGACTTTTACGACATAAAATACACGTTTTGGTCTTGTTATTATTGGACATAAGTGGTAAAAGGATAAGTGTTTTCACACTTATTACTACCCGTTGTTTGTTACAGTAAGGTAGCAATGTCATGCGGCTTATAATAATCCAATATTGAAACTACTGATGTACGAATTGAATTATAATATATATTACTTGACTAGTAATACGGGGTCTTATTACTGATATTATGTTCGTGTTTTGGTTTTACATAACCATTTTCATATAACGGTTTTTATTACACCTTATACAACGTTATAAAATGTATTGTATGATGTTTTTACGACAATGGTTCGTATAATGGTTTTGAAGGCAGAAGCCTATATTAGGAATTATGACAAGGATTTATATAAAATGTCTTTGGCCTATTTTATGGCCTACGACAAGGAATTGTATAAAATGATTTTCGGTAACGATTATATATACCGGTGATATATTAATGGTTTATTAGACTATATGAATTCACTCGGCGTTTTCGCTGACCCTTTCTTTTTAACATGTTTTATCTCAGGTACTTGAAGGTAATTCTCGGGAAGACGACAAGAATTTATGGCCCGCACTTAAATAACAATTTCCATTCAAATGTTTTGAAATTTTTTATGAAATACTATGACTTGGGACCTATGTAATTTGATATTTATGAATGGGAAATGTTTTATTATTAAACGAAGCGATTTTTAAGCGTTGTCTATGATTTGAGTAATGTGCTACCCCATCACACCAACGACTCTTCCGCTGAACTAAAGTATGAATATTTGGGGGTCTTATAGTTGATGTTCAAAATTTCATTAGTATTTTATGATTTATCATATAATGCTCGATTCTGGTGCGAACTTCATCCCATCTCTTGGATTTTCTTTTCTCGATCATCACACTCATTTCCATCCATTCAGTGTAAGAAAGTTCTTTTCCTTGAAAGTTTTCAAGTATCTCATCAGTTCCATCACCCCTATAGAACTTGAGATTGATGTCACCTTTGCTGGTCAACATGTCAACATTGGTGATTGGTGAGATATTTCTTCTGTTAAGCCTTGTTATACAAAACTTTTCATATAACACTTTATTCTTGAAGACAGTTTCTACTTCAACTTTTCCAATTTGTTCATACAATCTTAGCTTCAGATCTCTTAGTTTCTCCTCTTGCTGAAGCTTGTATAGATTGTTAAGTTCTTCCTGAGTGGCCACTCCAGCGCTGATCAAACGATCATTCATAGTAAGGTCTCCTTTGTTTTTGGGTATAAAGGGAGGTGAACCACTATCAGTTGTTTCCCCACTTGTGGTCAGCCCTTACATATGATCATCTTTGGCTGATGACTCCCCTTACCCTTTGCTGGGCTCTTTTAGTGACTGGTGACTAATAGACAATGGATTGTTTCTGAGCCTTCTTTTGGGCATGTTTCTGAAAGAGCTGCTGGATTGTGTTTTCTCCCCCTCAGCAGAAGACTGCCCATCAGCTTCTGATGACCCACCAGCAGGAAGAGGACACAAAGATGATCAAGAATGGTAGTTACCTTGGCCAGCATGGCTGGAACGGTTTCAAGGGCATGTAGCTTCTGCTGAACCTCATCAGAAATGGTCAACTTTTGTTTCTCCAGTAACGGCACTCTATCTTTGATCTTTAACACAGAAGCACACAAGGTATTAACTTGGCCAGGAACTGGTGTGAATTCTAGTGGAAACTCCATGGAAGCACCGTTGATGGAGTCCATAAGAGAGGACATCTGGTGCTTTAAGGAAGTGGTGGTGGCCACATCTTAGACTAAGGGCTTGAAAGCAGCAATGATGACATCCTTAATTTGTTAAGCAGAAGGAGGAGGTGGTCTTGCTTTGAGAGTTGAGATTTCATTATCAGCAAGCACCTTTTCTTCCTTCAGTCTGGCCATCTGTGATTGAAGAATCAACACTTGATTGGTTAATTCTTTTACCTGCTCAGTTCTGGGGGGGGGGGGGGGGGGAAGGTGGCTTTTGTGTTGTATAAGCAGGCTTCATCACTGTCATCTAGATTTACTGGAATTCTTTCATTGAACCCAAGTTCTTTCTCCAAATCATCTCTAGACATGCTGACAACAAACGTAGGCAAGTGTCCCACCTTGGCTATAGTGGTGAGATACACTTCCTTGGGAATCTTTGGAGCATCATCATGAGTGTGTGGATCAGTTTCAAGCCCTTCACCACCAGGGTTGGTTTGACCTGATGGATCCTAAGAAAGAGTCCCTGATAAGTTTAGATCAATGATAATGTTTTTGGTTCCTTCAGTAGAACCTTGTTGTGGGGGAGCTACATCATTAGAAACAGATAGGCCAGGGTCAGCATCAGCTGTTGGGTTTGCTGACACATCATTCCCTGATGCAGACTCAGAGTGACAAGTGATATAAATTGGTAATGAAGTATGACTTGTATTCAGAATGAAAGTACTTACCAATGCTGAGTACACACTACTGAGCTGAGGGTGAGCTCCATCTTCACCCTTCTCTCCTAAAGAAGTTGAAAGATGGGTTGCTTGCTGGGCCTCTTTATGCATATCACCTCCAGCAGAGACTGATGGTGATGGCTGGATGTGGTTCTTGTCCTTGGCCAGGGACTTGGTCTTCTTCAAAGCATGGCCTTGGGAATCATCATCAATCTTCTTTGAGGAAGATTGTGTGAGGTTTTTCCTCTTTCTGGACTTACGTCTAACCTTCTTGGTATTAATTGACGTTTGCTTCTAACGAGGTCCAGATGAAGTTCCAGGGTTTTTGCCTTGTAGATCCCCTTCTCCAGTTGGAGAAGTATCTTTGGGAGCTTTGTACACTACTGGACCATCTGCTGAGCAGATGTCCAGCATGGGTTGTGTAAGAGGAGGATCAATGGTGCTGACTGGAATATTCCAGCTAGTGAGATCAAAGGTCTTAAAAATTAGGTTCTCTCCATTGATTTTTGAAAAGTCATTTCCAAGATGGTCAGCAAAGAGGAGAGATAGAAATCTGGTGTACACAACGTTTTTCTCTCTATTTTTTTTCTCCAGCTTCCCATGGAGATCTTCAAAAATAAGCCTCCCAAAATCAACTTTGACACCCTTGGCCAGACAGTCTAAAATAATAGCATCTTTTTGGATCTGGTCAAGGCCTCCAGTTCCCCCCCCCCCAAACATTCAATGAGAATTGTCATCAACAATTTCCATCTTGGTGGCAAAGAACTTCTTTTTAGCCCCCCCCCCCCCCCCCCCCCCTTTTTCAGTAATTTCTTCAGTATACCCAATCTCTTTAAAGAAATTTTTACAACCATAAAATCATCAGGTACTGCTTCATACTCATTAGGGTTTTCCAAATAATCTAACCCCAAAACTTTTCTAAATAACTTTAACCCAAATCTACCATGAATCCCAATCATGGTAGAATCAAACTCAATGGACTTCCTGTTGTTAGAAGCCTCTGTTGTAAACCAAAATTCTTTTAGCACATTTTGAAACATCATACCAGGATCCTCAAATAAAGCATACCTTAAAACACTTTTGGATAGATAAGTCAAAACTTGTTCCCCAAGAACCGACTTAATGGATTCAGGTTTGAGCGAGGTGATGTTGTTGGGTTTGAAGATGATATCATCAATGGGATAGTTAACATGAGTGGATGGTTTAAGGGTGATTTTTGTAATCTTGGGGGTGGAAGATGATTCAGCCACTGATGTTTCTGTGTGTGTTTTGAATGAGAGAGAGTTTGTGTGTGTTTTTGAATGAAAAGATTTGTAAGCGTGGAATGAAATCCAATTGTTAGGGATTATATAAAAACTTTAACTGTTTTGTAAAAGGTTTTTAAAACCATTTGAAAAAATTATAAATCTTTTAGGGTTTCATTTGAACATTTGGCACAAACTCTCTCATTAATGTTCTGCAAAAAGGTATGATTTTCTGTTGCTTTAAACAGTGAAACGCCCCATGTGTCAAGGAGTTGTTGACTGTGGATGGAGACGTTTGAAATTTCCTTAATTAACAAATGACACCTTTTTGAAAGAATGTTTGTTTTATTCACAATAAATTTAATGCCATTAACTCTTTTGAATCACATGATTGATAGGTTTTAAATGTAGTTGCGTAGATATGCTTAAGCTGATGGCAATACTTGTGAACTTCAGTGCGTCAGATGAGACGACAAAGCCCCATATACATGTTCACATAAGTGAACAAGACATATGACGTTGCACGCTCCTCTACTCAGGCCTAGCTACTCAGTTGTATTAAAAATTTGTTCTTTATTGCTGAAGGAATCTTTTGATGACTGGTGATTATTTGTTCAGCTTCAAAGAATCAGATAAGGCCACAAAACATCATATACACAATCACATAAAGTGAAATGGACACATGACATTACACACTAATTTACTCAGACAATGCTACTTAACATTAATCAAAAACTTTAATGAAATGATGAACCTTCAAGCTTCTTCAGTGAATGCTGAAGGTTCAGGTTTTGTATCATCAATGTTCAGCATACCAAGCTCCATTATCAATCTTTTTAAAGTTGGTTCATCAAATGGTTTGGTGAAGATATCAGCCAGTTGGTATTGAGTGGGGATGAAATGTAATTCAATGTCCCCTTTCACAATGTGATCTCTAATAAAGTGATATCTGATATCAATGTGTTTTGTTCTTCAGTGGAGGACTGGATTGTTGGATATTGCAATAGCACTAGTGTTATCACAAAATATTGGTACCTTTTCATATTCTATGTCATAATCAGACAGTTGACTTTTCATCCATAGAACATTGGCACAACATCCAGCATCTGCCACATATTCAGCTTCTGCTGAGGACATGGAAACTGTTTGTTGCTTTTTAGCACTCCAGCACATAAATTTTCCACCCAGCAATTGGCAGGCACCAGAAATGCTTTTTCTATCCAAATTGCATCCAGCATAGTCAGAATCTGAATACCCCTTTAGGTTAAAACCTGAGGATTTGGGGTACCAAAGACCTAGACTTGGTGTACCTTTTAGGTATCAGAATATTCTCTTTACAGCAGTAAGGTGTGATTCCTTTGGATCTACTTGGTATCTTGCACAAAGGCATGTAGAGAATAAAATGTCAGGTCTGCTTGTAGTTAAGTACATGAGTGACCCAATCATACCTCTATACTGAGTCTCATTGACTGATTGTCCAGTGAGATCATCGTAGGACCTCTAGATCATTATGAAAAACATGTAATAACTTCATTAGAACCTATTTAGGACTGATCTAAATAAATCTAACATATGAAAAAGGTTTTAAGATATTAAATCACCAAAACACATTTTTAAGGTTTGAAAACCCTAGAGATCATGTTTATGCATTAAATCAAAATATAAGAAAGCATAAAGGTGATACTAGGATAATAAGAGCTTACATGGAATGTTTATAATGATATAATGATCAATATACACACAAAGTAACAAGAACAGATCATTCAAGATAAATAAAGATCAAGAAGAACAACCTTAAGGTTTTAAGGTTTTTTTTTATCAATGGAGATTAGAGGAGATTTTGGTAGAGTTTAGGCAAGGTGAAAAGAGTTTGGTGTGTGTTTTAGGGCTTCCATGGGGTGTATTTATATATGATTTTATATTTTTGTTAAAGGTTTGATACAAGGAAAAGCATTTACTATGTTTTTCAAACCTTGAAACATATGTTACATCTTTGCATTAAACACATTAAAAATAATTAAAATCCTTCCTAAAACCCTCATAACTTGGTGTGTTTTGAGTCATCTAGGGGTTTTGTTTCAATCTCATATTTAATGCCATAATACCTTACTAAATATGTACCTTTTTCCGTTTTTAAAAAGTCTTACAAAAACATGTACATATAATAAAAGTGTGTACTTTTTTAAACAATATAACCTAAGGTATAACATGTTTATTCATATTAGTTCAAGAATTTCCATATCTACTTGGTCTTTATTTAAAATTATAGGTTATATCATAATTTAATCAAAATATTTTATAGTCTAAGTTTTATTTATTCAATACTTATAAAATAATTAAACTTTGCTTTAAATTAAATTAAATAAATAGAAATAAAATCTCTACTATTAAATTTACCTAAAATTCCCAAATTTTATAAAGTGTTTAAATATCATAATTTATTCAAATCCCTGTATTATAAAAATGTAGATTTTACAACTCTTCCCCTCTAAAAAGAAAATTTCGTCTTCGAAATTAAAGTAGTGTTACGAGTTATTAAAATTCTTCCCCTCTAAAATAAAATTTTTGGCCTCGAAATTGGAATAGAATAATCAGCAAGGGAAAACGAAATAAACGAAAACGAATACAAAAACGCACGAATCAGATCAAATGAATGTGAAACAAACAAAGTGGCGATAGAGGAAATCACATACAGAACATGCACGGAAGTAACGCTAACGGAAAGGATTCACAAAATGCTTGCGCAAATCGAAGGAATAACAAAGGAAAAAGGAATTGAGAATTTTTTTGAGATCGTACCTAATGACTTGTTGTCTCCACCACCGTTTCCATCTTTCCCAGAGCAATCTTTAATCTTATGTTCAGTCGAACCACAACGAAAACATGCCCTAAATATCTTATATCATGCCCTTCCAGGATGAAGCTTTCCGCAAGTTTGGCATGGTGGTCCTGAATGGCTCTTCTGATCATCCACTTTGTTTTTATGCGCCATCGTTCGAATACGGTCACCATCATGGTTCCTCTTATTCAACCCCAACCTCTCTCGATGAATTTCATAGTTCCTTGCGACATCAGTGAACGCTGCCACATCCGTAAAGTCAAGATTCACAATGTTGTCCACAATGTGATCATTGAGAGCCCACTTAAATTTCTATACTTGATCCTCTTGTGTACCCGCCTTTGTCTCTATGAAGCTTTCCAACCACAAGAACCGCTTCATAAATTCCCCATTAGACTCTCCGTCCTTCTACCTAACATTATGGTATTTTCGCTCGTATTTCTGATGCTCCGACTTAAGGAAATATTGCAAGAAAAAGGCCTCTCGGAAGTTTACCTAAGACATAGTCAACACATAGTCGTCACCTCCCTTGGCCTCCTTTTAGGCCTTCCACCACTTCAGAGTGTCGCCCTTTAACTTGTAGCTATCCAACCTAGCCTTATACTCATCTCCATAATCCAATACTTCAAACAACTTCTCAATGTGTGCAATCCAGTTCTAAACATCGACTGAAGTAGAAAAAACACTAAGGGAACGAGGTTTTTGCTTTCCAAACCTTTCCAACCATGTATGCATAGTAGGAGTTTGGTCATTGCTTCCGCTAGCAGTATTCTAGCGAATCTGGTTGGTATTCTCGGTAGTATGACCCAGAATCAATGATGCAACGACCCGTTGTACTGCCTCTTCGAAAGCAGGGTCAGAAAAGTTGGGGGAGTCACCATCTGAGATATAAACGATTTAGTGATGACAAAAATGAAGCTTAGAAAGTAATATGCATATATATAAAGGATGCGAAAATATCATAGTACGAAGAACACTTGATTCTTCGGGCCATCAAATTTCAGAAGCCATTCTATAAACGTTTGGGTAGCGAGGGCACTTTAAATCGTAAAACCAACAACTCAGCCAAGACGTGATATCGAGATGGAACATCCTAATACAACGCTACCTACTAACATGATAAATTCCTGGGTAACGAATACGTATCGAAAAGATTATAAAAAAATCAAAGTACGCGTGGAAGCCTAATCTACCCAATCCTCACAGGTCAATCCTAGGTCGTAGACTCACTGTAACCATAATTGTAACACCCCGCTCCGAAAAGAGACAAAATGCTACTACTTTGGTGTCAGATCACATAGATCATAATTTAAAAGGGCTAAAATGAAACTTTTATTAAATTCAAAATACTTGAAATAATATCTTAATAAAGAGAAATCCACAAAACAACGGGGTCCAAAATGCAAAGTATCAAATCATAAAATTTCTTGAGATTTATTAAAAACTTGGATGGATCTAGGTAAGTCCAAAACTCTCATAGCCCCGTCTCCCGCTTAATACCTGTCATATCGAAAAAAAATCGGATGAGCAAAACGCCCAGTGAACGGATATAATAAATATGGTTTAAGGTAAAAGAGATAACAATATTGAAGATATCACAAGGTATGAACATAAGAATGATTATTAGTATGAATAAATGGGGTTAAAGAAAGATAAGAATAGCACACGAGCACACATAACAAATCACATATCCAAATCAACAATTAGTCATATAAGTGTACAAGAATTGTGACTCCTATGTACCCAAGTGATGGCGTGTATAGCACACACCACCCTATCACATTAAATCACCTCATATCATATCAAACAAATACCTAGGATGCATTCATACGCTCCCTGCGAAAGAAATGGCAATAGCACGTGCACTAGCTCATGACTAGCACCCGCGCGCATAATAATATAATAATTATGTGCATCAAAAGGAAATGATGGGGATCTAATCACACCGCCCCAGTTAGTGTCATGTCATCGGTGTACGTATGACATGGTCATGGTACCCGCACTACTAGATACAAAATATGACTCGATCTTAAGGGTTCATTTCAAAGCCATAACAATTAGAGGATAAAAGTATTCAAATGGGGAACATATAAAGGCATAGCAATAACAGAATCATAACAAGGCAAAAAGATACTAAGGATCTTTAGGAATACATCAAACAATGATATGGGAACATAGCAATGGCATAAGGATTTATCTAATGGAGTTTTAGAAGAAAGAGTAAAAGAGTGTTCCTTAATAAAGAACCGAATATTCGTACCTTAAAAGCACAAATAATCAAGGAATCGTACACAAAGAAACAAGTCCTATTCCCAAGTCACCTAGACTAAAACATACATAAAAATAGGCTAACGTATTGTTCAAGTACAAAAGATTACAAGGTTTCATGATTTGGTGATTCAAAACCCTAATCATACACTTTCGCAAAAACCTGTAATTTGGGACTGTTTTAGAAGATCTGAATCTAAAGCCATTTTCTAAAACCATTCTGATAGGTGTGAAAACACCCATCCTTTTACAACTTATTTATAATAAAAACGAGACCAAAACGTGTATTTTATGTCGTAAAAGTCGGAATTATGCGTGGTTTATGTTTTTATTGTGTTTTAGGACCAAAAGATGAAAAAGGAAGGAAACACGGGCTTTCACGGGCTTTTGTCAAAGAAAAAGACAAAAGACAAAGTCAAAAGATCAAAAGTGCAAAAAGAACGGAAGTCAAAGTCCTATTCTGAAGATTTATCGAAGAAAAAGTCTAAAGACGGAAGTTTCACGAAGTCGAAGAACCAAATTTAATAAAAGAAGAAAATTAGAAGACGGATTCGTTTTATTTATCGATAAATCCCGAGCCAAAGTCGAGAACGTCAAGTTTAATTAAAAGACGAGAAGACTAAAAGAAAGAAGAAAGCAAGTCACCAACCACCTACCAACTTCCTCTCCTATAAATAGAAGACATTTCATTTCATTGAAGGAGTTAGTTAGTTTTAGATTAGGAGTAGTGTAATTTTATTTTCACGTAGTAGGAGTAGGTGTAACTTTAATATTTTAATTTTCCTTAATATTGTTATTGAATCTTGAATATTTATGTTTTAATTAAGTTTTTCATTAATATCATTCTTCCTTTCTTGTTTTTAAATCTATTGTTTTAATCATGTAGTTGGTTTAGTCTTTATGCTTGTTGATTTTGTGATTGATTTGCTTATTGTGTGATTTTCTTATTTTTAATTAAGTGTCTTAATAGTTTATTTTTATAAAAAGTTGATTATAAATATTTTGATTATTTAGTGTTTTTAAAATGTTTTAAATTGTGGCTTATTTTCTTGTTCTTAAATTTTATTTTGTTGTCCCATATATTTAGATGATATAACACGAATTAAAGAAAGAAAATAGATGAAGAAGATGAATTCTAGAGAGAGAAAGTAGTGAGAGAAACTAGAGAGAATGGTTGGAGAAACTAGGTGATATTAGATTAAGAGAAAATGAAATGACCAACACCCTTCCTAACATGCTAGGAAGGCTATTTATAGTCCCCCTACATGTGGGCTTGTATGGACTATACTACATGGGCCGGGCTTTCCTTTAGGCTTTAGTTACTTATGAATGAACTTTAGCTTAAAGTTGAGCCCGTAAAACACGACTAACCTACTACCTATTACAACGTTCTAAAAAACGATACATAATAAACCTATGACCGATCATTCTTGTTTGACTCAATATTTTGAGGCTAACAATCTCCCCCGATGAGAGGTCATAAACCTTGGTCATTTAGGAAATTTGTAGAGATTACTAATCTCGCCATAAATGAGTCTTGAACGTGTAATGGTAGTCTTTTTCCTTTATGCTGTGATCTTTGAGCCTTTATCGTTGTCTTTCGACTTTGTCTTTTTGATCTTGAGATCTTCAAATCATCCTTGACTTGTCTTTGCCATCTTGCGATCTTGTGTCTTCATCCACATGCTCACACTATTAATTGTTGAATATATCTTCAGGCATGAGTATGTGGTTTTGAATCTTTGACATTGCTGAGTACACCGTGACGCCTGATGTCTGTAAAATTACCCCTTTAGGAAAAGAGGGCAATAAAATAGGGCAAGTGTGCACGACGATTTAGGAAAACCGTGTGTGGATGACCCTAGGTGAGTTCGTTCTCGAGGAGGCTAGTGCGTTGTGTATTGAATTGATTTTTGTTTGAGATTATATTGAAAGAGAAATGAGGTTAGGAAAGAATTGACGGTTACGAAAACGTATTAAAACTACGACGAAAAAGGCGAAAACGTAAAACCGTAAAAAAACGACAAAAATAAAAATTTTAACCCAAAAATTCCTAAAAATTCCTAAAAATCCCCAATAATATTCTAAGAGTTTACAAAAAATCCAAACTTGCTAAAACCTTTTAATTAATTAAATAATGACTTTTTAATGCTAATTAAAGCCCTAAAAATCACTTTTAATTATTAAAAAGCCCTAAACAAGATTTTATAATTTGTAAACCTCAAAATATCCTAATTAAGCTAAAAACTATTTTTAAAAATTTTAAAATCAAATTAAACTATTTTTAAACACTTAAAAACTATTAAAATGTATTAAATCTTAAATTAAATCTAGAAATTAATTGAAAAGCCTAAAAATTAATTGGAAAGTGAAAAAGGTCCTATTTTAATGTCTAGAATCTAGTAAAAATAAAAAAAGTTAAAATAAAACTTTGACTTTTTATGAATAAAATAATATTAAAATAATGCAAAAGATAAAAAGTTTATAAAATAAATTCTAAAAAATTTCTAAAAACCTAAAATATTATAACTAAGAGAAAAATGAAAATTAAAGTTCCTAAAACCTCTTAATTAATTTTATATTAATTTTTAAAATCTAAATAAAAACCTAAAATCAAATAAAATTAAAAATTAAAGTTTTTGAAAATCTAACTAGATGTAAACCTTAAGTTAATAAATTAAAACTTAAAAATTATTTTTCCTAAAATTGAGATTACTTTTAGCTATTTTTTAAGCAATTAATAAAAGACGGGTAAATAAAAATCAATAAAAAATAATAAAATAATTGGAAAAATAAAACTTTTACAAAGAACAATCTAACACTTTAATGTGAGCCCGAGGAAAATAAGCTAGCCTAAATAAGCTATTTAAATAAGCTAGAAAGGCCCTAATGTGCTACGGCTTATTTAAAAAGCCAAAATAAGAAAAGGTGTTAAAAGGATAACACCTTGAGACTTTATCAGTAAAAGTCCCAAGGGCGAGCGGTAAGGTGTGTGTGCTTTGGCAGTGGTGGCGCAGGTTCGAGTCCTGGCCACGCCAAAATTTTTGAAATAAATTTTTTTTTTCTTTTTAAACACTTGTGCACAGAAACCTTCACTTACTCAAACACAAACACACGTCCAATTAAAGCCTAAAATCCCTCTAAATTGAAGCTAACAGGTCACAGACCTGGAACCTTTCTTTTCTTTTTACTGTTCTTGTTTGTATTCCCCTTTTTTTTTCTCTTTTTGGACAGTCAAACCCCCACCAGCAGTTGGCTTGTGGGGGTGTATTAAGCTAGCAAACAGAACAAGGAACAAATACGCACACAAGCAATTGACTTGAAATACTAACAAGTAATCAAACGTAAAGCAGGTTCAAGCACTTAACGACTTCAAACCAAATCAAACTTCACTGAATCATGCTATAACATATGTAAAACATACGAATTCGAATAAATCAGCAGGCAGAAAACACAAACTTGTCACAAAAGTAAACTGACTGAATCAAGCACACAATCTAACAAGCAAGCAGGTTTCAAGCACTTGACTAATTCAAACCCAAATCAAAACTTACTTACTAAATAATGCAGAAACTATAAATCATTCAAAAACAGTAAAAAACGATCAAATCCTAAGGCAATACTAAGCACTCAGCAGGTAACTTATATAAACGACCAAATCAGATGCAAATCCAAGCTACTACCAGCTTATGCTACGCAAGTACTCCTAGACAGCATACTGATTGACTTCTCCACCTATCAAACACAAGCTATCATGCATACTCGACACCAATTCTAGCATATACCAATTAAGCCGATGACACCCAAGCATATTCACTACAAGCAACCAGTATTCTAGACCATTTAAACACGAACGTACTAAAACTCAGTAAAGAAAACACGCAAACTTAGGCTAAGATTAAACAATGCAACAAACTTTTATAAAATCCTAAGTGAGCATGTTTTTGTTACCAATTTAAAATAGTTTAAACTATATTAACAATCCTAAGTACACTTTCTGACAAACTATTTAACTAAATTCAAACAACTTAAAACTTATAATTCCAGTAAACTAGATAAGCAAGCACTTACAAGAACAATTAAGCAGTTAACAAAAAAAAGAAAGAAGGAAAAAGATGGCGATACCTGCCCTTGTTTACATCCAACAAGGGCCAGCTAAGCTCCCCTGACCTCTACCAACAACTAGGTGAGGCAGGGGTGTCTTGGACAATAAAATGAGGGTGGGGTGGTTCGTTGGGGTTCAACAGCTGAACCGAAGCACCCTGAGTGAAAAGGAAGCTGCTAAGAGTGAAGATAAATCCAAGAATCAAGACCTGAGGTCTTGATTCAGTTAGTGCACAAGATAAACAAGTCCTTTTCCTTTCACGATCTTTTCAAATTTACTTAAACACTTAATTCTTAACTGAAAAAGATGATAACTTTCAAACAATAAAATTTCTATTCCACTTCTACCACTTACTGATTATCTTAACAAGAAAACTTCAACTCAAATTTAAATAAACTTAAATCATAAAAACGTAATATAAAGTTGGAACTCGGATGAATTTTAAAAACTGCAAACTTTCATTAATTAAAAAGGGGTTTTTACATTAAATCCGAGACAAGGAAAAAAAATGGGATACCACAAGTTGGTCCTCATTTATAGATCCCCTCAGATCATTCTAGAATCGAAAATAAAAAGAAACCCTAATCTATTAAATTCCAGAAATACCCTTGTTTGGAGATGCGAATATGTTGTTCTTTGATCCCATCTTTTGAATATCTTCTTGAAGCCATGTGCAAATCCCTTGGACGTTTGTGGTAGACAGGCTGGATTAATCAATCTTGAGCGTTTGATTTCGTTTGGAGGACACGAAACCATTGAGAGTCGTTGATTCTCTGGTGTGCCCTTGTCTTTTTGCCAATGGGTGGGGTTTTGGGGACCAGGGAGTCAGAGTGATGGGAGATTAACAGTGGGTTTTGGTTTAATCCATGATGAATTACTAATCTGGAATAGATTAGGTCTTAATCTTGAAATTTTAATTTGGGGAAAAATATTAGGGTTTATAAGGAAAACGAGTGTGTTTTGATCTTTTAGCAATTGGGTTAATTGTGTTTAAGGGGAAAAAAGAACACGTTTAATATTAAACGTGTTATTTAATGGGTCAACCGGGTTGGGTATTGGGTAAACGGGTAAATGGGTTTATGAGTTGGGTTATGGTGACGTGTCAGTGGAGGATTGGTTTGTGGGGTTTGTTTGTCTCCCAAAAATGGCCCCCAAGGTTTTCCTTTTTATTCACTTTGTATTAAATCCGCCCAAATCACATTTCCTTTGTAAATATCTTTGGGAAGTTGTCAGTTTTGGCACAAATATTATAAAGACTTGAATCAAGGACTAAATATGCAAATTCTTCATTTTCCAAGGACTGAATTTGACATGTTTTCAAACTTTAAGGCTCTGACTTGTTGGTTGACTTCTTGGAGGACCATATTTGACAATTTAGATTTGTTGAGGGACTAAACTTGCCAATTCTTCAAAGTTAAGGGTCCTTTTTGTAATTTTGACAAACTTTAGGGACCAAACTTGTAATTATGAAGATACAAGGGTATAAAGTGTCAATTCTTCAAACTTGGAGGACCAATCTTCAATATTCTTCAAATCTTCAAGGGTTTTCTTTGGAAAAATCCTCACTAGGGCTTGGTTCATCGCGCGGCTTCGTTTCCCGTGTTCGTTTTTGCGTGATTCTTGTGATCTTTTGTCATTTTCTCAATATCCGTACCTAAAATACACAAGCAACAAACACAAGCATATATTTGGGTATTTTTATGATATTTAATGCATTTTAAGTCCAAAAAGAACGATGAGACCATGTATAAAAGCCGTCTCATCACTCCCCCATACTAAACCATTGTCGTGCCCTCACGCAATGCTAGAATAAAGTATCGTAGCATCTCCAAAATTCATTTTTATTTACTTTATTGAAATGATAAACTAGCTACACTACTACTATTGCTACTACTTGTGTTATAGACATAATGTATGATTTTCATCGCAAAATGGGACGTTTAGGTTCATAGAATAAGAACACGTGAATGCTTCGTTAGAAATAATTTCATTGTCCTCGATTTTCACTCCAATTCCATGCCAAGCGTGCAACGAGATCATTGTCATTATAAGTTAGTAATGCTAACACTACTCATATGCCCTAATCACGTACTTATTCTCCCATTATTCCTAAGTTGTATCTCTTATATTTTATTTTGTCTTAATGATCACGAGGATACATTGTTGACTTATGCGATAATAGAGATTTAAGTCTAAAAATAGAGTCCTAACGGTGTAACTAAGACCATTAAATCAATAACCCCTCCTAATAGACAACGATGTTAAAAAATTAAGTTGACAAGAAGAATCGATAAACACGGTTTTATAACGGTTTTGAACATGAGACTTATTACCAAGACTTTTATACGCCCCCTAACGGAAGGGCCTTATTATCTTTGGTTTAACTCCATCTTTTATTCAACTTCGCCATGAAGCTTTTATTATGACTTCGGTCTTGCCTTGCCTTTTATTATCCGCCTCATCGGTGGTTTTATTAGCCAAAGACGTATATCCTCACGCTAAAGCGAATTTTAGATCTTTAAAGCTTCGAAGATTAAGGCTTGATTCACTTCAATTTTGCATAGATTTTAGGCCTTGTGGGGCTTTCAAATTGTTTGCTTGATTTAGGTGAGCACTTGAAATCTTATTATTAGGTGAAGCTTTCGATTATTCGGGTTGCCAATACTTCAAAACCGTGACGCTGGCGATATCTTAATGTCTTCCCAATTTAATTACACGGAAGCTACTAGAAAAGACTAGAAACCCAACAATCCTAACTAAACCGCTAAATCAATATTTATTAAGCAAAAAATATTTACATGCGAAGGGAGAATAAGCAAACAACGAGAACACATGAGTTTTTGAAAGAATACGAGTACTCTACGTTTAGCATAGTAACTTATAATTAACTCTATCATTTCTCGTCCTCATTTAAGAGACTTAGCCTAATGTGTAGTTAAGGAATCAAAGCTAAGTGCTCAATACGCACGGTCGAGTCAAAAATTACTCTTATTCTCGCCATCGGAAAACCTACATTCGTGTCTTCAAACACTTATAAAATATGAGAAAAATTTTTAAAATTTGGCCATTTTTAGCCTTATTTTGCAACAAAACGATAAACAAAACGATAAACTTTGGAAAGCGTGAAGGTTTGGCAAGGCAAGTATCTATTCACCCCCCATACTAAAGTTAAACATTGTCCTCAATGTTTCGAGTCTAGGGGTGAAAACACCCCCATACTAGAGACGTTGTCAAATGCCTAATCTAGCATGGAAAGGGTGTAACCATTAAATTAATAGCCGTTTATGAAGTGTGCTAAAAACCTAAGGTTAGAACAATAAAGGATATATCATGGATATTGAGAAATGTCTCCAAAGCAAACGATCGAGTGCTCCCATAAAACGAACACGAGAGGCACCAATCGTGAAGATCATGATCTAAAAACCACATATCACAAACAACCATGGAACAAAGGTTGGAAGGGCACGAATCCCCACACGTAAGCTACATTAGACTAAGAAAGCGATAATATGTACATAGGATAAGCATCGGACTCCCCCACGAGGCACCTCGTTTTTTATTACCGAGTCATGAGCTCGACTCGATCCCCTCAATACTAATTATCATTGGGGAAGGTGACTTGGTCGAGGTAGTTCAAGGATGGAACTTCCCCGCCAAAGTAGTGCTTCAACCTATGTCCATTCACCTTGAAGTTAGGACCATCATCTTGAGCTAGCTCGATGGTCCCATACGGAAATACTTGAGTCACGGTGAATGGACCGGACCAACGGGATTTCAATTTACCGGAAAATATTTTCAATCTTGAATTAAAAAGTAAAACTTGATCCCCAATGTTAAAAACCCGGTTTTTAATTTTTGAATCATGCAACTTTTTAGTTTTCTCTTTGTAAATCAATGAATTTTCATAAGCAATGTCTCTCAATTCATCTAATTCATTTAATTGCATTTTCCGGTGTTTTCCCGCGGTCTCCATGTCATCATTACAATGCTTTAGGGCCCAATAATCCTTGTGTTCTAACTCGATAGGCAAATGACAATTCTTTCCATACACAAGCTTATAGGGAGTGCACCCAATGGGCGTTTTATGAGCGGTCCTAAAGGCCCATAAAGCATCGTCTAACTTATCCGACCAAGATTGTCGGTTTTCCCCCACGGATCTCTCCAAGATCCTCTTCAATGCTCGGTTTGAAACCTCGACTTGCCCACTCGTTTGTGGGTGATAAGTCGTAGAAAGACGATGTGTAACCCCATATTTCCTTATAACCCTTTCGAATTGGTCATTACAAAAATGGGTTCCACGATCGCTTATGATAGCACGAGGGGTTCCAAACCTAGCAAACAAACTTTTCTAGAACTTAACTACCACACGAGCATCATTAGTGGGCAAGGCCTTCGCTTCCACTCACTTAGAAAGGTAGTCAACCGCAACGAGAATATACTTATTACCACGAGATGATGGGAACGGCCCCATAAAGTCTATGCCCCAAACGTCAAAAATCTCACATACTTGAATGATATTTTGTGGCATTTCATCTTTTTGTGAGGCTTTTCCTTGTCGTTGGCATGAATCACAAGACTTCACAAGATCTTGTGCATCTCGGTAAATAGTAGGCCAAAAGAAGCCGGCATCAAACACCTTTTTAGCCGTGAGATTAGCACCGTGGTGACCACCCGTGGGTCCCTCATGGCAAGCTCTAAGGATGTTAGAAGCTTCGGTGCCAAATACACAACGGCGGATGATTTGATCCGCACAAGTTCGAAACACGTAAGGGTCGTTCCAAAAATAGAACTTGACATCACGAAAGAATTTTCGTTTTTCTTGAGTTGTCATACCCTTAATGATGAAGTTACCCGCATGGTAATTTGCAAAATCCGCAAACCATGGGGTAGAAGAATCAAGTTTGGAATTCACTACACCAAGTGTCTCGAGCGGAAATGTTTCGGTGATTTCCTTAGGCTCGTAAACACTTTGGTGAGGATCTTCCAAACGAGAGAGATGATCGGCCGCTAGATTCTCGGCTCCCTTTTTGTCAACGATTTTGTGATCAAATTCTTGAAGGAGGAGAATCCAACGAAGTAATCTCGGCTTTGCATCTTGTTTAGCCATGAGATACTTGATAGCCGAATGGTCCGTATACACTATGCATTTTGTCAAGACGAGGTAAGGTCGGAATTTCTCAAATGCATACACCACGGCAAGGAACTCCTTTTCCGTTGTAGTGTATTTAAGTTGAGCCTCGGTCATCGTCTTGCTAGCATAGTGAATAGGCAAGAAATGCTTATCATGACGTTGCCCCAAAACGGCCTCAATAGCGTAATCACTTGCATCACACATAAGCTCAAAGGGGAGGTTCCAATTTGGAGCAACAAGAATGGGAGCTTCGGTAAGTTTCCGCTTAAGGATCTCAAAGGCTCGTACACAATCTTCGTCAAAGACAAAATGTGCTTCTTTTTCAAGAAGATGTGTAATGGGTCGAGAAATCTTTGAGAAATCCTTGATGAATCGTCGATAAAAGCCCGCGTGGCCTAGGAAACTCCTAACTCCCTTGACGGTTTTGAGATGAGGTAATTTGGCGATGACGTCTACCTTAGCTTGATCTACCTCAATCCCCGCTTTCGAGACCTTGTGCCCTAAGACGATTCCACTTTTAACCATAAAATGACACTTTTCCCAATTAAGCACAAGGTTGGTTTCCTCACAATGTTTTAACATTATCTCAAGGTTCGACAAACACGAAGTAAAGGAATCACCAAACACAGAAAAGTCATCCATGAAGACTTCCATCGTCTTCTCGATCATATCATGAAAAATAGCCATCATGCATCGTTGAAAAGTTCCCGGTGCATTACAAAGTCCGAATGGCATTCTACGATAAGCAAACGTTCCATATGGACACGTAAACGTAGTTTTTTCTTGATCACGAGGATCGATGGGAATTTGGAAGTAACCGGAAAAACCATCTAAAAAGCAATAGAAATCGTTTCCCGCAAGACGCTCCAACATTTGGTCCATGAAGGGCAAGGGAAAATGGTCTTTTCGAGTGGCTTCATTCAACTTACGATAGTCTATGCACACTCTCCATCCGGTCACGAGTCTAGTGGGAATCAACTCGTTGGCATCGTTTGGCACAACGGTCATCCCTCCCTTTTTAGGGACACAATGAATAGGACTCACCCAAGGGCTATCAGAAATAGGGTAAATCATTCCCGCGTCAAGGAGTTTAAGGACCTCCTTTTTGATGACGTCGTGAATTTTGGGGTTCACCCTTCTTTGACTTTGGATTGTTGGCTTGAAATCTTCCTCCATTAATATTTTGTGTGTACAAAATTTGGGATCGATTCCCTTAATGTCGGATAACTTCCACGCAATCGCCCCTTTGTGATCCTTAAGAACATCGACAAGTGCGGTTTTTTCATCATTCGAAAGTTCCTTCGCAATAATAACCGGCAACTTGTCGTCCTCCTCCAAATAGACATATTCGAGGTGAGGAGGTAAATCTTTCAACTCGAGGATAGGTGGTTCCTCAAGTGAAGATTTGGGTTCGATACTCATAACCTCCTCGGGTGGAGGAAATGGGAAATCGTTGAGAAAATCCTTGATAATCGAGAAGTCCTCATAGTTGTCGAGGTCTTCGTCACAAGTACGTGGAACATCGAATTCTTCCAACGTAAAACCACCACCTTCGAAAGGAGTGAAGGTTGGTGTCGAATTATCAAGAATTGGATCTAACATAGTGGGATTGCCACTAGTTTCTTCATCACCAAACCCTAAAACTTCTTGTGAAAATTCCTCGCAAACCACATCGATCATATCAACAAGGTTTATGGTAGCAACGGAATAGACATGAGAAAGTTGAGAATTTTGAGTTGCGTTTATAACAAGTTCCTCGTCGTTGAAACGTAAGGTGATCTTTCTAGCATGCACATCAATCAAAGCCATAGACGTATCTAAAAACGAACGACCTAAAATAAGAGGAACTTGAGGATCCGTGGGGATGTCAACAACAATAAAGTCTACGGGATAGTAGAACTTCCCCACTTTCACAAAAACGTCTTCCGCCAAACCACATGCAAGAATCGTGGAATGGTCGGCCAACTCAATAGACATTCGTGAAGGAGTAAGATTAGGAAGATTGAGCGACTTGTAGATTGCAAGTGGCATCAAGTTAATGCTAGCACCAAGATCGGCCAAGGCATAGCATTCCTCCATATTTTGAATTGCACAAGGGATCAAAAATTTACCGGGATCACCGACTTTTTGAGGTATGCGATTAAGATAAACCGACGAACAACTAGACATTTGGTGTAATTTTTCCTTGTTGTTCAACATACTCTTAAAGTTAGCGGCAAATCGAGGCATCATGACCAAAGCATCGGCGAAACTCATATTAAAGTGCAAATCACGAAACATTTTCATAAAAAGCTCGAATTGGTAGTTGTCGCGCTTTTGTCGTTTCTCCTTCCTAAGTCTCGATGGGTAAGGCAAGGGTGGTGTGGGTTGGGGCATAGGCATAGCCTTTGGAATCTCGGGTTCCAATATGGGTGATGGGTCAACCGTAGGTGTGGCATGAGCGGTACTTTGTGGGATTGAAATATGCTCCTTTTCGACCACCACCTCGGGTTCTTCCTCAATTTCCTCCACCGTTGGAGTAATTGGTTGAGGAGTCGGTTCTTTAAGTGCCTTACCACTACGTGTGGTAATCACTTTCATCTCTCCCTTCGGGTTTGAAACGGTGTTACTAGGCAAACTACCCGAAGTAGAGGCTTTGTTTCCCATTACGACTTCTAAAATTGCATTAAGCTTAGCATCAAAATTATTAAACTTCACATCTTGAATAGCGGCTTTTTGGTCAATTCTTTGTTCAAGCCTAGCATGACTTTGCTCTATCTTGTTGTTTTGACCTCGAATTTGGTTAGCAAAATCATTTTTCAATTCATTTCTCATGGCTAGATTTTCCTTAATAAAAGTGGCTAACTCCTTTGCATTCTTAGCCGTGTCCTTAGCTTGATTAGCCATTTGCTCTTGAATGTTTTCCAAAATCTTATCATTTGAAGTAGCGTAATTCAAAAAGTCTATTGGAAGTTCTTTATTATTTTGAAGACCTTGACTTGCATTTTGAAAATTACGGTTTTGATTTTGATTTTGCAATTGGCTACTACTACTACTCCCTTGATTCCCATAGTTGTTATTACCCTTATAATTGTTCCTTTGATTGCTTTGGTAACCAACTTGATTGTTTCGATAATTGTTAGCATTTTGATTTGGTGAAAAACCCGGTGGAGTCAATTGATTAGTGCGAGGAACTTGACCGTTTTGGTTATAAGTTCCCGCGGCCGCGAAGGCACTCGAAGTGTTACCACCGTTGGTAATGCACTCGGAATAATCGTGAGCTCCACCACAATACATACAAGAAACCTCAACCGCTTTAATCGTAGCGGGAGCGGGTTGTTCACCAACTTTAAACTCAACTAACAAGCCTTTCACTATATCAAAAATTTTATTCTCCAAATTAGCCTCGACTTGGCAAGCATCAACGGTGTGTGACAAACTAGGTGAAGATGAAGACGAAGCCTTACGAACACTCGACGTGCTACGAGGACTATACACCTTAGACCTATTCTCAATAATTACCAATGCTTCCTCGACCGTCTTACACAAGAAATTACCACCCGCGGCGGCATTAAGATAATCACGCTCATGATCGTTCAAGCCATTGTAAAACGTGTCTATTTGATGTAAGTCGGAAAAACCATGATGAGGACATTCGTGCAACATTTCCTTAAACCTATTCCAAGCCGTTGAAAAACTCTCATTATACTCTTGCGAAAACTTTGAAATCTCGTTTTTCAAGTGCGTAGTCTTAGAGGGCGGAAAAAATTGGTTCACGAATTTTGAAACGAGATCCTTCCACGTCAATATAGAATTGGGTGGCTCTTTCTCTAACCAAATTTTTGCGGGCCCCGCTAAGGAATACGGAAAAAGCATCATCTTAATCGAGTCGTTTGAAACATCCTTAAACTTGCATGTGGCGGTGAGACGATTAAATTGGCGAATGTGGTTATGCGGGTTGTCCTTTTCGTCCCCTCGAAACTTGTTGTTTTGAATCATGGACAACAAACCCGTCTTAACCTCAAAATTCTCCGCAAGGATAGCGGGAATCACAATCGCTTCTCCATAACCCTCGGTGGGTGCTTGAAGCAACTCCATCATAGTTCGATTAGCCATGGGTGCTTCTTTCACTACAATGGGTTCGTCAATAGGAGAGTCCTCACTAGTAGGAGTGAGTGATTTGTTTCTTCGTTTACGAGCACGTCTAGCTTTAGAGCGAGTTTTCATAAACGTCACGTACAACGAGAAGGCGAGCAAAGAAGATTCTTTTTGGTGTTTTTACTTTTTCAATTTTTTGTGGTTTTTGATTGTTTTTAACTTTTTTTTGGATTTTTTGGAATGTATTAGTAGACACAAATCTACAAATCTCCTCCTTAATCAAATCTCTCGATTAAAGAAGCCTCAAGGAATGAAAACGATCACGTGAAGTGAACGCCTTCGATGACTTTAGAACGATGGTGGAACACCAAATCGTTCAAGAGGGTTTAATCAAATGGAACCAAGAAAATATATATGATACTTAGTAATACTTTGGGCGGCAAAACCCTCGATTCACTCTCAAAATCAAATACGCACAAGCAAGCGGAGGAAACGAGGCGGCGTGAAGCACTTAAGAGCCTTTTTCCTTTAGGTCGTGAAATACAACCGCCTTATACCCACCTTATAGTTTGTATTATCAAAATCAAGCTTCACGAAAGTATTTATCTATTTTTGCCTTTTTTCTTTTGTTTGAGATTCGAATACAATGATCGAGTGATGAAATCCCGAATCAAGGTTGTGATTGCTCACGTATTTGGAGTACTTGTAAATTTATTGTTCTACGTATACAATATAGTAATAATATTCACACAAAAATCGAAAAACGATAATACGTATTAATAGAGTGCTATTAATACAAATACTTTTATGGCTAATATAGAAAACAACAATGGTTCAACCAAAACACAACACGCCTCCCCGGCAGCGGCGCCAAAAATGATGTTGTAAAATTACCCCTTTAGGAAAAGAGGGCAATAAAATAGGGCAAGTGTGCACGACGATTTAGGAAAACCGTGTGTGGATGACCCTAGGTGAGTTCGTTCTCGAGGAGGCTAGTGCGTTGTGTATTGAATTGATTTTTGTTTGAGATTATATTGAAAGAGAAATGAGGTTAGGAAAGAATTGACGGTTACGAAAACGTATTAAAACTACGACGAAAAAGGCGAAAACGTAAAACCGTAAAAAAACGACAAAAATAAAAATTTTAACCCAAAAATTCCTAAAAATTCCTAAAAATCCCCAATAATATTCTAAGAGTTTACAAAAATCCAAACTTACTAAAACCTTTTAATTAATTAAATAATGACTTTTTAATGCTAATTAAAGCCCTAAAAATCACTTTTAATTATTAAAAAGCCCTAAACAAGATTTTATAATTTGTAAACCTCAAAAATATCCTAATTAAGCTAAAAACTATTTTTAAAAATTTTAAAATCAAATTAAACTATTTTTAAACACTTAAAAACTATTAAAATGTATTAAATCTTAAATTAAATCTAGAAATTAATTGAAAAGCCTAAAAATTAATTGGAAAGTGAAAAAGGTCCTATTTTAATGTCTAGAATCTAGGAAAAATAAAAAAAGTTAAAAATAAAACTTTGACTTTTTATGAATAAAATAATATTAAAATAATGCAAAAGATAAAAAGTTTATAAAATAAATTCTAAAAAATTTCTAAAAACCTAAAATATTATAACTAAGAGAAAAATGAAAATTAAAGTTCCTAAAACCTCTTAATTAATTTTATATTAATTTTTAAAGTCTAAATAAAAACCTAAAATCAAATAAAATTAAAAATTAAAGTTTTTGAAAATCTAACTAGATGTAAACCTTAAGTTAATAAATTAAAACTTAAAATTTATTTTTCCTAAAATTGAGATTACTTTTAGCTATTTTTTAAGCAATTAATAAAAGACGGGTAAATAAAAATCAATAAAAAATAATAAAATAATTGGAAAAATAAAACTTTTACAAAGAACAATCTAACACTTTAATGTGAGCCTAAGGAAAATAAGCTAGCCTAAATAAGCTATTTAAATAAGCTAGAAAGGCCCTAATGTGCTACGGCTTATTTAAAAAGCCAAAATAAGAAAAGGTGTTAAAAGGATAACACCTTGAGACTTTATCAGTAAAAGTCCCAAGGGCGAGCGGTAAGGTGTGTGTGCTTTGGCAGTGGTGGCGCAGGTTCGAGTCCTGGCCACGCCAAAATTTTTGAAATATTTTTTTTTTCTTTTTAAACACTTGTGCACAGAAACCTTCACTTACTCAAACACAAACACACGTCCAATTAAAGCCTAAAATCCCTCTAAATTGAAGCTAACAGGTCACAGACCTGGAACCTTTCTTTTCTTTTTACTGTTCTTGTTTGTATTCCCCTTTTTTTCTCTTTTTGGACAGTCAAACCCCCACCAGCAGTTGGCTTGTGGGGGTGTATTAAGCTAGCAAACAGAACAAGGAACAAATACGCACACAAGCAATTGACTTGAAATACTAACAAGTAATCAAACGTAAAGCGGGTTCAAGCACTTAACGACTTCAAACCAAATCAAACTTCACTGAATCATGCTATAACATATGTAAAACATACGAATTCGAATAAATCAGCAGGCAGAAAACACAAACTTGTCACAAAAGTAAACTGACTGAACTCAAGCACACAATCTAACAAGCAAGCAGGTTTCAAGCACTTGACTAATTCAAACCCAAATCAAAACTTACTTACTAAATAATGCAGAAACTATAAATCATTCAAAAACAGTAAAAAACGATCAAATCCTAAGGCAATACTAAGCACTCAGCAGGTAACTTATATAAACGACCAAATCAGATGCAAATCCAAGCTACTACCAGCTTATGCGACGCAAGTACTCCTAGACAGCATACTGATTGACTTCTCCACCTATCAAACACAAGCTATCATACATACTCGACACCAATTCTAGCATATACCAATTAAGCCGATGACACCCAAGCAGATTCACTACAAGCAACCAGTATTCTAGACCATTTAAACACGAACGTACTAAAACTCAGTAAAGAAAACACGCAAACTTAGGCTAAGATTAAACAATGCAACAAACTTTTATAAAATCCTAAGTGAGCATGTTTTTGTTACCAATTTAAAATAGTTTAAACTATATTAACAATCCTAAGTACACTTTCTGACTTAAACTATTTAACTAAATTCAAACAACTTAAAACTTATAATTCCAGTAAACTAGATAAGCAAGCACTTACAAGAACAATTAAGCAGTTAACAAAAAAAAGAAAGAAGGAAAAAGATGGCGATACCTGCCCTTGTTTACATCCAACAAGGGCCAGCTAAGCTCCCCTGACCTCTACCAACAACTAGGTGAGGCAGGGGTGTCTTGGACAATAAAATGAGGGTGGGGTGGTTCGTTGGGGTTCAACAGCTGAACCGAAGCACCCTGAGTGAAAAGGAAGCTGCTAAGAGTGAAGATAAATCCAAGAATCAAGACCTAAGGTCTTGATTCAGTTAGTGCACAAGATAAACAAGTCCTTTTCCTTTCACGATCTTTTCAAATTTACTTAAACACTTAATTCTTAACTGAAAAAGATGATAACTTTCAAACAATAAAATTTCTATTCCACTTCTACCACTTACTGATTATCTTAACAAGAAAACTTCAACTCAAATTTAAATAAACTTAAATCATAAAAACGTAATATAAAGTTGGAACTCGGATGAATTTTAAAAACTGCAAACTTTCATTAATTAAAAAGGGGTTTTTACATTAAATCCGAGACAAGGAAAAAAATGGGATACCACAAGTTGGTCCTCATTTATAGACCCCCTCAGATCATTCTAGAATCGAAAATAAAAAGAAACCCTAATCTATTAAATTCCAGAAATACCCTTGTTTGGAGATGCGAATATGCTGTTCTTTGATCCCATATTTTGAATATCTTCTTGAAGCCATGTGCAAATCCCTTGGACGTTTGTGGTAGACAGGCTGGATTAATCAATCTTGAGCGTTTGATTTCGTTTGGAGGACACCAAACCATTGAGAGTCGTTGATTCTCTGGTGTGCCCTTGTCTTTTTGCCAATGGGTGGGGTTTTGGGGACCAGGGAGTGAGAGTGATGGGAGATTAACAGTGGGTTTTGGTTTAATCCATGATGAATTACTAATCTGGAATAGATTAGGTCTTAATCTTGAAATTTTAATTTGGGGAAAAATATTAGGGTTTATAAGGAAAACGAGTGTGTTTTGATCTTTTAGCAATTGGGTTAATTGTGTTTAAGGGGAAAAAAGAACACGTTTAATATTAAACGTGTTATTTAATGGGTCAACCGGGTTGGGTATTGGGTAAACGGGTAAATGGGTTTATGAGTTGGGTTATGGTGACGTGTCAGTGGAGGATTGGTTTGTGGGGTTTGTTTGTCTCCCAAAAATGGCCCCCAAGGTTTTCCTTTTTATTCACTTTGTATTAAATCCGCCCAAATCACCTTTCCTTTGTAAATATCTTTGGGAAGTTGTCAGTTTTGGCACAAATATTATAAAGACTTGAATCAAGGACTAAATATGCAAATTCTTCATTTTCCAAGGACTGAATTTGACATGTTTTCAAACTTCAAGGCTCTGACTTGTTGGTTGACTTCTTGGAGGACCATATTTGACAATTTAGATTTGTTGAGGGACTAAACTTGCTAATTCTTCAAAGTTAAGGGTCCTTTTTGTAATTTTGACAAACTTTAGGGACCAAACTTGTAATTATGAAGATACAAGGGTATAAAGTGTCAATTCTTCAAACTTGGAGAACCAATCTTCAATATTCTTCAAATCTTCAAGGGTTTTCTTTGGAAAAATCCTCACTAGGGCTTGGTTCATCGCGCGGCTTCGTTTCCCGTGTTCGTTTTTGCGTGATTCTTGTGATCTTTTGTCATTTTCTCAATATCCGTACCTAAAATACACAAGCAACAAACACAAGCATATATTTGGGTATTTTGATGATATTTAATGCATTTTAAGTCCAAAAAGAACGATGAGACCATGTATAAAAGCCGTCTCATCAACGCCACCTTCTCGAGACAAAACATAGAGACGGGCTGAATGGCTTTGACATTCGTCCTAAATCAGTAGCGTTTTACCTCCTGTCGGTGAAGACCGTTATACGATATTAAACACCGTACCTGTGATTAGGTAGATTCAATTAAGAATCTCCATGACAGGGTTTCGCGGTTGTACTAGCCTTCTCTTTACTCGACCGTCTCAAAGCAAGACTGTGAACATAAAGAGTGAATCAATTGGATAAATATCCGCTTGATTAAAGTCGTCAATTAAATTCCTGGAACAAGTTTGATTCATTAAGAATCTTACCCTTGTTTCTTTCCAGTTGACACAAGCTTGATTCATAAGAATCTCGTAAGTTACCTACCGTAGCGCTGTTTGAGGTTGACGCTAGAAGGATTTCCATTCGTCACTGTGAATATTAATGAATATCACTCTGAATGTTCTGGCAAAACCATAAAGATATTGGGTAGAAACCTGAAACGAGTTTGAATCAATTCAGAATCAAACCACTGTTGCTTTTCAGTTTTACACATGTTCAATTCATAAAGAATCTTGCATATGACCTACCGCAGTGCTGTTTGATGTTAACACTGGAAGGATTTCCACTCATCATTGTGAATACTATGTAGTATCACTCTGAGTGTTCTAGCAATATCACAAGGATATAGCGTAGGACTCTCTTGATCTTCATCCGCGTGTCCTAACGAGATTTGATTGATCTCTTGGCTCTAGACTCGATTTGTGCACTTTTAGTGGTCGGAGGCTGGAGCAGATGCCACCTATTCAATATCAACTACTCGGAATGAGAAAGCTAATAGAAGTCATGTTGTTCTCCGTGACAATAAAACAAACTTCTTTTGAGAGAAGCCTGAGTAGCTAGGAAAGGATTGTGCACTTCATCACTGGGTTAATGATGAGATTGTCTTCATGATGTGTTGACCCGGTTTCTGCCTAAGTTGTATGGAGGGATTCTTTCTTTGGACCCTTTATCCTTACATTTCTTTTTCATTCTTCAACCCCTTCAATGCTTGCCAAGACATCATTACTAGCACCTTGTTGTGATTGTTCCAGTGCTAGCATCAGTACTTAGTCGGCATTCAGCTCCGTTCACATTCTACTCCATCTTTCCTAAGGACTTCGAATAATCTATTGGATTGTCCCTGGGAAGATCCCTCTGGTTCTGGTTGGATCATAGGACTTAAACCTAACCACCCTTTTGACACCAATAACGTCGTGAATTAAAGATGTTGTGGGTATTTGATCGTAACCATGAAAACCACTTTAAATTCTAACAAAGTGTTCTAAAAACATTTAACACCTTGCTACTTTTGTCGTTTCAGAAAAGCTCCCCCTTCACATGTGCATTGAAATGCGAAAGAATCTAAGTAGACATTTTGCACATGTGGGTAAGAGTTAAAGTGCTTGAGTCTATAGATCACATTTTAATCACATTTTCTCCCCCTATCTCTAATATATAAAATCTTTTGATATTAGAGATACCAAATTCGATTAAAATATATTTTGAAAAATAGTCTTGAAATTCTACAGGAGAAAGATGTGTTAATCTTTTGCATGAAGTGAAAATGCTCCCCCTCAAAAATTAACCCAACTGAATTGTCATTGTGAGGATGTGATCCACATTTCTCTTTTTGAGGATGGGAGTTGTTGAACATATAATTTTTGAAAGATTTTGAATAATCATTGAGAAATTCTTGAAAAAATTGTGTTCAACGCTTTTTGAAAAATCCTATTTCTTTTTGGCGAAGAGGTTTTTTCTAAAGCATAAACTTGAGTTCATAGACTTTGAATGTCTTGACGAATCCACTCAAGTGTAAGAAGATTTCTCTTCTTTTGCCGAGGGTAAGGGCACTAAAGCGTACACTCCCCCGTGAATATAGAACCGGGTTGCAATCTGAAAGTGATTACAAGCCATTTTGTTGAGCTCAAAACGTTGAATGTTTTGTGACAAGCTCAACCCAAGATAGATTGCTCTACCCGTTGTTGGAAAAATTGTCCAAAATAGACATTTTCCTTTATTAAAAGAAGAAATGACATGTTTTGAAAAATATTTACAACTTTCATTCGAGCTTTATGTACACACCCGTGTTGTTATTCAACGACATTTCTAGGCACGTCCATATTATCGATACTGAAAGACATGTCGAGAATAATATTTTTTTATTTTGAAAGATTTTTTAATTTTGTGTTTTGTTTTTATATGTTTTATATTTTTGTATTTTGCTTTATCAAAGATATTTACAGGTTGATGTTTGAATAGATAAATCAAACAGGCACCTTTGCCAGAATCTCTAGGTCTGCTGGAGTCAAACATCTCATACCAATTTGCCTAACAAGGTACTCAAACCTATCTTTCGACAGAGCTTTCGTAAACAAGTCGGCTAATTGGTAATCCGTTCCAAAAAAGTATAGTTCAACGATACCTCTTTCAACTAGTTCCTTTATGAAGTGATATCGGACATTAATGTGCTTCGTGCGGGAATGCTGTATCGGATTGAAGGAGATGGCTATGGCCGACTTTGAGTCACAGTACATAGATACTTTATCAAAGTGAAATCCATAATCCGTGAGTTGTGTTCTCATACATAGCACTTGAGCACAACACGCAGATAGAGACACATACTCCGCTTCGGCTGATGAAAGTGACGTGCAATCCTGCTTCTTGGAAGACCATCCCACAAGCTTATCTTGACCTAGAAATTGTGCACCACCAGAAGTACTTTTTCGTGTATCAAGACACCCTGCATGATCAGAATCTAAATAGGCCGTTAGAAAGAAACCAGTTTCCCTCGGAATACCAGAGTCCCAAATGAATGGTATTCTTGAGGTACCGAAGATCCCTTTAACCTCCTTGAGGTGCTTTTCAGTAGGTCGTGCTTGATATCGTGCACAATAACACGTAGCATGTGAAATATCAGGTCTGCTTGTTGTCAAGTACATGAGGGAACCAATCATGGAACGATATCTCGTTTGATCTATGGCATTTCCCTCCAAGTCAGCATCTAGCGATGTGGTTGATAATGGTGTCCCAACGGGGTCACATGAAGTCATACCATGCTTTTTGATTATCTCTTGACAATTCTTAGCTTGGTTTATGAAGATGCCACTTGGGGATTGGTGAACTTGAATTCCTAGAAATAATTTTAGTTCGCCCATTATTGACATTTCAAATTTGATGTGCATTACTTTTTCAAACCATTTTGATAGTTTTGGGTTTGTAGACCCGAAAATGATGTCATCAACATAAATTTGCACAAGAAAAATGTCATCCTCATATTTATAAGTGAACAGAGTTAGATCAATGGAACCTTTTGAGAAACCTTTGGATACCAGAAATTTTGAGAGCTCATCTTACCACACCCTTGGAGCTTTCTTTAGTCCATATAGTGCTTTGTGGAGACGATACACCTTGTCAGGATAATGAGGATTGACGAATCCTTCCGACTGCGTGACATAGACTTCTTCCTTCAAAGGACCGTTAATAAATGTTGTCTTTACGTCCATTTGATAGACAGTGAATCCCTTATGTGCAGCATAAGCAAGGAAAATCCTGACCGCTTCCATACGAGCAACTGGTGCAAATGATTCATCAAAATCAATTCCCTCTTTCTGGCTATACCCCTTAGCCACTAGTCTAGCTTTGTTCTTGATGATCGTATTCTCTTCATCCATCTTGTTTTTCCAGATCCAATGAAGATTTAATGAAATCACATCGTATGGTCTGTCAACAAGTTCCCAGACTTTAAGTCTTTCAAATTGTTGAAGTTCATCCGTCATCGATTCGATCCAAGCATGATCAGCCATGGCTTCTTTGATGTTTTTCGGTTCAGCTGTACTCACGGCGAGTGCGAACATACAAATATCACCATCGGTGGCTAGTTGTCTTCTTGTACGAACAGGCTGTGAAGGGTTTCCAATTACGTGAACCAAAGGATGATCTCGGGTCCAATGATGTGTTGAAGGATGTCGTTGATAAAACGAATGCATATTTGACGGATCAACATGGCGAGTAGAGGACTCTCCAGTTTCGTGTACCGGTGTACCGAATGGGTTGTGAAAATCGTCATCGTCAGATAATGCACCGTCTGCTTGATTTGTGTTCTCTGGAGCAATGACAGTAGTTGTGGATGTTGTAGGATCGATTTTTGAAGTGATATTCCGAGGAGGTAAATCTGCAGCAACCCGTGTTGAAGTAGATGAAGTTGTATCCTTTTGTTGATGATGATTGGTATCATCATTCGTATCATGAGTGATAGCAGAAGACTTTGATACAACATGTTTCTCCCCCATGAAATATTCATCAAACATTGGTCAATATAGCATTTCCAACTCTTCAAGTTTCGTGTCCACTGTCATATCTGCTGTAGGAACATGTTCAGGAACCAGATTTGAACTAGACGGTTCATTGTTGTGGTCTTTAGTTCCGAGTTCCGTGCGGTTGTGAACGTAAGTCGTTTGTCGTTGTGGATCGGGACTTAAACTGTTTTGTTCAAGTGCCATTTCTTGCAATTCATCAAATCTGATATGAATAGTCTCGACTATCAATTTTGTTCTCTTGTTGTACACTCTGTATCCCTTAGACTGAGTTGCATATCCCACTAAAATGCATGCATCACCTTTCTCTTTCATCTTGTCCAGATTTCACCATCGCGAATAATGTAACACGCACATCCAAAAACATGAAGGTGTTTGAGGGAAGGTTTGCGATCATTAATTATGTGATATGGTGTCTTTTCGTGCCTAGGGATAATTAAGGATCGGTTTTGTGTGTAGCATGCGGTTGATACGGCTTCTGCCCAAAAGAATAATGGTAGTTTTGAAGCAAATAATAATGTTCGACCAGCCTCAACTAAAGTACGATTTCGTCTTTCAACAACTCCGATTTGTTCAGGTGTTCGAGCAATAGATGTTTCATGTTCAATCCCTTCGGCTTCAAAATATTTCTTCAGAGTTGAATTCAAGAATAATGTGCCTCTGTCAGTACGTACCACTTTTACTTGAGCTTGAAGACCACGTTGTACCAACTCAAGGAAGTTAATGAGAACCTCAGGTGTTTCATCCTTCGACCTTAAGAAGAGGGTCCACGTGTACCTTGAGTATTTATCGACAATTACCATAACATATTTCTTCCCATTGATGGTTTGAACACGCATGGGGCCACACAGATCTATATGAAGAATATCTAACCGTCCTTTAGAGCTTGGTGTAGTCTTTGTCTTGAAACTACTCCGTTTAGCTTTACAAAGCTCACAAGAAGAACAAAGATGATCTTTGATGAATTTCAAGTTAGGAAGGACTCGCACAATATCTTTCTTGGAAAGCAAGTTGATGGTATCAAAGTTAAGATGAGATAAACGTTGATGCCATAACCAAGCTTGAGTCGTTGAAGCTTTAGCCATGAAACATATTGGAGTTGAAGATGTGGAGTCTTGTAGTGAAATAGTGTAGAGATCGGTACCCCGAGTTTCGGTAAGTAAGTCATTCCCAGCATAATCACGAACAAAGCATGTCTTCTTTCTAAAAGCAACCTCCAAATCCGCATCACAGAATTGACCAACCGAGAAAAGATTGTGATTGAGCCCTTTCGACGTAGTAAACCCTTTTGATAGTGATATTTCCCTGAACCAAGTCTCCATATCCTAGGATCGGTGCAAATTGATCATTTCCGAATCGGACCGTACCCAGGAACTTCTCCACGAAGTTAATTAGAAGCTTGAGATTCCCCGTCATGTGCTTCGTATATCCGGAGTCCAGTATGAAGAGAATTATCTCGATCACCTGCAGAAGAATTAGAACACGATGGAGCATTTGCTAAATTGGATTCCATGTTAGGTGTGATTTCTGATTCATTAGTTTCCCTATTTTCATCACTTAAAGGCATACTAACGCTCGTTGTCACATTTTCTTTCCTAGCCTTAGGCATCTATTTATATCCTGGAGGACATTGATTAGCAAACCACCATTTCCAAGGCTTGCTAGCAGACTCATATAATTCCCTAATTCTGCTTCTAGGTTTCTTAGTGGTGGAGTTTGATGCAATACTTTTCTTAGGAGGGGTTGCACCAGAATGGTTCACTTTGCGTTTGGGTTTTCTAGTACTAATAGGCATCGCAGTTTGCTTCTTAGTTCTAGTTTCTACGCCTTTGACATTATTCGAAACACACATAGCATGATTAGCATTAGCACACTTTCCACATTTCACACAAACAAACTTAACATTCAAATCATTCAAAGTCGAATCATTCAAATCATCATTACACGCTATTACAGACGTTTTATTCTTAGAAACATTGAAAATCCTAGGGTGGTCTTCTACTGTCTTCATCTTCCCTTGACTTTTGTTTTGCCAAACCTTTTCATTCATGTGAGTGCTCTTAAGCTGGGGCCGGCTAACACTATCAGTGGGGACTACTCCTGTAGTAAAAGACACACGTCTATTAGTGTTTCTAGAATTCTGAGGTGATTGACTTTCTATTTTGTGTGTAGGTGTAGTGGCCAATCTATACATCTCTGGTTTAACCACATTTGTGTTCTTAATGCTTTGTGATGGAATATGTGTTTTGGGAGTGTTTTGTGGTAACCTATCCTTCCCATCCCTCTTGGGGGCAAACGCAGGTTTTGCAAATGCAGAATTAGAGAAAAAAGATGGTTTTCCCAAGACAGAGGGTCTAGTCACTTTTTACGCATTGGGTTGTCTTACAACATGTTTCTTAACACTAGGTTCCACAATTTTCCCACCAATCTTAGCAACGAGTTTCTTCAACTCAGCTATCGCTAGTTCCCTGTCTTGTAACTAAGCTTTCAACCCGTTAATTTCCAAATTCTGTTCATTCATTTCTCGAAACATTCTGGAAAGTTTTTCTTGCAAGTTATTATCATGTGGAAAACTACCAACGTCTTTTTGCAAAGCAAGTTTAAGAGAATGACAATGTTTTTGAAGGAAATCAGTTTTATGTTGAAGTAACTCAAAAGCCTTTTTATCAACATTTTCTTTACGTTTCGAAAGCTCAAGTTCAAGACGCTCACATTCTTTGATTTTATCAAGATATTTGCATGAAACATCCGAATATTCATCGATATCAGCACAAGATTGAAGAGTAACACACAAAATATCTTTAGAGAGACATTCTTCTAAGAGTACATCATATTCGTTTGAAAAATCTGATTTGTCATTTTGGAGTTCATCAATTTCTTTTTCATGAGACTCAACATATTTCAAATCATCAAACATTTCAGACCGAATCAAGTTTTAAAACTCAAGAACATGTTCTTTTATTATCTTCGTATTTGGTATTAGGAGTTCTTTCACAAGCACAGTTATGTCGTGAGGAATCTCGGTTTTCCACTTATCCTTTTGATGTTTTTCCCAATCGCTTTCGACAATTGATTGAACATTTTCAATGTGGTGTTTAAGAAAACTAAGTGTTTTTCTACTTTTGCTTTTTGAAGCATCTAGAGGCAAATAGTTAATATATTTAAAAACATTAGTTTTCCTCTTAGCGGCAAACGCTTTCTTCCATTGAATTCTTCATTGTTTGCATTCTAAAAAGAATTCCTCACGAGACTTCTGTTTTTGTGGAGTGAAAAGACCATAAACACTGTTTAGATAAGCATAGTTATATTGTTTCACATAATCTTTATTGACCGATGATCTAATCTCCTCATCCCACAGGGACGTCTCTTCACTATCGAGGTTAGCTACTGGGCAGTCATTATCAGTCCATTTGGACTCATCAAGATATAAGTGAGGGTTAGCAGGTTGAGCTTTTTCGTGGTACTTGGGGGTGGCAAAGCTAGGTTGACCCTTGAAAAACGACGGAGGTGCTATCATTCTAACAGTTTGAATAGAGTTATGAGTTTTATAAACAATTTTTTTCAAAAAATCAACTTGTTCTTCGAGATCCTTTACTTTTTCAGTATCTTTGCTTTGTCTATTTTGAAATCTTGTTTTATTGTTTCAACCTCTTGTTTCTTTTCGTCAAGAATTTTAGCAGAATCTGTGGTGTTCATAGAAAGCCTCTGTTCAAGTTCATTAACTTTTGTTGTGGCAATGTACGTTTTTTGACGTTCATCACTTAATAAAACATTAAATTGACGTTTTTATTTAGTTAACAAAGCAAGCGCTTCGTTGTATTTATATTCAAACTCGTCCTTTTTAACGTTGATGACACGACTTTTGTACCCCTCAAGCTCCTTGGTCTTTTGAAGAAGCTCAGCCCTATAACTATCAATAGTCTCACTAGATTTTATAAGAGTGGCTTTGCATTCTTCAAAGTTTTGAGTGAGCGCTGCGTTTGCCTTCTTTAATTGCTTTTGACTTTTCTATTTTCATTGACATCTTTTTGTAAACTAGCAATTAAATTAGCAAGAGCGACACGCTCCTCGTCATCATACTCAATTTCATGTTGATCATCCTCAAACTCATTATTGCACATGTCTGATGAATCGGGTGTGGTATTGCTATCAACCGTTTCCATCATACACGTGTCAGTAATTGTTGTTGGTAGATCGCTATGCTCATGTGTATCACCAAACACATTATATTCAGCATCATCTTGTACCTTATCAATTGGCTCGGTATCAAAGATAGGACCATTGTCATCTTCAGTGACGTTAAGGACCTCATGAATCTTTGCCATGTATGAATAATGTGCCTCGAGTTCTTGGTCGGAGAGTTCATCATCTGTGTCGTCAAGCATTTCTCCTTCCTAAGCTGATAACTTGATTCCAGCTTCTATTTTCTTGCACAGCAGCATCTTTTCCTTATGATAACCATAATCTTTAACCCTCTTTGGCTGCCTGCATTCCCTAGCCAAATGCCCAAAACCTATGCAGTTAAAACACTGAATCCTACATTGTTGCACAACTTGAGTACCAACAGTTTCCCTATTTCCAACAACAGTAGCCACCCTCTGATTATCATACTTAGGTTGTCGATCATACTTTGGAGGACTCTCAGCACGTCTTCATGTGTCATACCTTGGAGGACTCTGTGCATGTGTGTTCCTCGGGTTTGAAGATGTTTGAAGGTTGTTGTTGGTGGGTTGTAGATTTTCTTATATTTCTTCATAATGAAAGCCATTTGTTGCTTGAATTCCCTACTTTTTTGAGCTACATCTTCATCATTGACTTCTTCGGATGATTGCTCTGGTGTGGGTGATGGTGCTCTTGCAACTTCTTTGCCTCGGGATCGTGTTGGAGTATGTGACTTGGAGACAGTGGATGATCATGGTGATGATGATTGAGTAGAGTAGGTCTTTGAAATACGAGAGTGATAATCTTGGTAATGTTGAGTGGTAGACACCAAAGCAAGTGGATTGGAAACCTTTGCATCTAGTTCAGCTCGAAGTTCATTTGCCTCATTTTGAAATTGTTTCAAAATGTCAAAGAGCTTGTGGTATGAAACTTCGTCTAACATTTGTTGTTGTTTCACCAAGGTGACAAACCGTGTCCATTCTGGTTGAAGTTGCTGTAGAAATTGGACATTGACTTGCATGGTGGAAACTTGCAACTTGTTTCGGGTCATATCATTCATCATCTTGTAGAATCAGGAGTAATAAGAATCAATTGATTCCCCATCCTTTGATGTAAACTTGCCAAAGTTCCAAAACATCTTAGTTTTCACATCTTGTTTGTTAAGTGATTCACCTTGTTGCAATCTTTCAATAGCCGTCCACATTTCTTGAGCAGTAGGGCATGCATCAACCGTGGAATAAATATCATCTCCAATTCCACTGAGAATTAAGTAGATTGCTTCCTTCTCTGCATCAAACCAAGCACGGTTCTCTGGTGCGAGGTCGTTCCTCTTTTCATCACGTTCATAAGCCGGTTGTTCTTCAGTAGTGTCTGTGGCTGGTACTCTAGGAACTTGAATCCTTGAGAGTTTATAGGGTCCTTCCAAAATACATAGCCTTAAAGTATCACCGTTAGTTTTTGTGTCAAGATAACGTAGAAAACGGGATTGCCATTGGTCATATCTACCCGACACAAGCATTGTTGATCTTTCTTTGTTACCCGCCACCATTATGTTGTTGTTCGTCACATGATATTCGGCAGTAGAATCCATCTCAATATTCTCTGAAATGATGAAGTGAATATGGTTCTTAAGTAGATTTGTTGTGATTGTTGCTGTGGTTAAAATTCTGAAAATTGCAATTTTTCTTCAGTCCGACAATAAATTCCCCAGTCCGACAAAATGGTAGACCAAAAAATTTTGTAATCGCCAAATTTTGAAATCGAGCTAGAAATGTCCTAAAACTAGTATGGAAAAAATTTGAATTTACTTAACGGATAAACGATATTCCAAAACTAGTCTAGATGGTGGCTAAGTCTAAAAAATACTCGAAAAAATTTTAGCTAAACATGTCATCGGAATGTCCATTGGAATGTGCCATCGGAATGTCCATCGTTGTCGGAATGTAGGCTGTCGGAATATTGTATCGGAATGATGTCGGAATGATCTGTTGGAATACCTATCGGAATACAATCTGTCGGAATATGACCTGTCGCAATAACCCTGTCGCAATATTCCTATCGCAATGATCCCTGTCGCAATGACCCTTCTATCGCAATATGAAATCTGTCGGAATGCAACAAGTATCGTAATGTGACACTATCGGAATCCTGATGGCAATATGGCTAAAGAGATTTGAACAGAGTAACGTCTCAAAAATCCTTAAAACCGTTGCAATCCAAGATCGCAATGAGCGATCGCAATAAGCGTCGGAATAAGGTATCTGAATACCAGTGATCGCAAAGTAAAACCCTTGGTTATTGCGATCGAACGTACTTACCTGTACTTTTCCGATGGAAACAATGGCAGTGAATTTCGCAAAGTTGAACCAAGATAATTCTTAACTTTTGAGCCAAAAGATTTGTGTTTTACCCGAAACCAAGATACCCAAACCACTAAACAACAGTAAAGAAGGTATACGAATTGAAGAACACTAAAAAACACAAAAAAATCTTGAATTCGTATTGAAATAAGGATTAAATCAAACGAATCAAACGAAAACACAACAACTAATCACAAAACTACCCCATGACGATTGATACCAATTGTCGTCCCATATATTTAGATGATATAACACGAATTAAAGAAAGAAAATAGATGAAGAAGATGAATTCTAGAGAGAGAAAGTAGTGAGAGAAAGTAGAGAGAATGGTTGGAGAAACTAGGTGATATTAGATTAAGAGAAAATGAAATGACCAACACCCTTGCTAACATGCTAGGAAGGGTATTTATAGTCCCCCTACATGTGGGCTTGTATGTACTATACTACATGGGCCAGGCTTTCCTTTAGGCATTAGTTACTTATGAATGAACTTTAGCTTAAAGTTGAGCCCGTAAAACACGACTAACCTACTACCTATTACAACGTTCTAAAATACGATACATAATAAACCTATGACCGATCATTCTTGTTTGACTCAATATTTTGAGGCTAACATATTTGGTTAAGTTTTTGGTAAGTGCTTATTTGAATTATAGCTTATTATTAGGTTCTTCTTATTTTCATTTCTTAGCTTATCCGGGTTTTCAAAACCCTAATATTCCGAATACGGTAGAGTACTTAATATTGCGGATAGTAAGCTTTTTCCTAATCCCGGATTGCATGTGTTTCTCTCATTCCGGATTGTATCAGAATTAAAGATTCCGGATAGTCATTTAGTGTGTATTCCGGATAAGGAGCAGAACCTGATTCCGGATTTGATCTTATTGTTCATTCCGGATAACAACTAGAAGTTGGATTCCGTATAAGCAGCCAAGTTGTATTCCGAATAGGGCGAGGAACAATTATTCCGGATTGCTAATGAAACAAATATTCCGGATT